>JAOXNO010000013.1:80573634-80643341 GCA_028565335.1 Limnodromus scolopaceus | reverse complement strand
AGGGGGGTTGGAACTAGATGATCTCTAAGGTCCCTTCCAACCCAAACCATTCTATGATTCTATGATTCTATGATAACACGTTGCCTCGTTCTTTGTAGCCCCATTAAGCTAACATGATGTTAGAGCTTCCCAGAATCCCTTTTCCTTACTTATACAACTTTTATTTACTTAAAAACATCTAGAAAAAAACCATGTAATATATTTCACTATCCAGTGTATTGGTATAGGATATAAGCTGTGATTTTGTATTTTTGTTTTTCTGCTTAGCCCATGTTTTGGATCTTAATTGTAAATCTTGACATTTATAGATATAGAGTTCAGGTATCTTCTAGCAAAATTTGCCAAAATAAGGAAGTACTAAAACTTCCAGAAGTGATTTGTAAGCATCCTTAAATTGAAAGTGAACACAATAAATAAACCTCTTTACACTGTGAAGCATAATAAAATGCTGTTTGTTTGGTGCTGACTTTAAAACAGCTTTGCAGTCTTTATGGGTAATTGTGGTTGAAAAGAAATAAGAGTAAGAAACTAAAATACGATTATAAAGAGAGTAGAAATTAAACATATAAGATAGGAAAGGAAAAAAATGGAAATTACCAAATACATTGCATGCATGAATATGCAAATGATATTAACTATTCCATTAGGATTTCATTCACTCAAGCTTTACAAAGTTAGTGTTAAGAACTTGAAACTTGGTAAAATGTCATTATTTTTCAGTATTGTAGCTAAGAAAAGAATTTAATAAAGTAGGTGAAATTCAGGACATTTTATCACTGAGGACTTACATAAGGAAAATATTCAACACTGTAGCCGTCATAAGCAATAAAACTTTTGCCCATTCAACAAACAGTAGTATATTAATGGTTTATTAAGTCTAAAGTGTTGCTAGTTTTCATGTATATCCACATCACATGTACTTTCAAGACAGGTCTTCATAAAATGGAGTGCATATGCATATACATGCATGCACACACACTATTGCTGCATATGTTTTAACCATATAGTTCATGTTTTTATTGCAGTATTATTTGTTAGAATAATACATTTAAAAAGATATGTGCTCTGAACTAGATCTTTATTTTTTCAGTCTTCTTCATTTTTCTTTCTTTGAAAGTTAAGTTCAATGTTACCATTATTTTTATTATTTGTTTTTCTTTAACACCCTTGCCCTCTTATCCAGAATAGGAGTACAAAAAAAGACATCTTTGTCCCATAATTCTTTTCATGTTTTTTCAATTTATTATACTAAAATGTGGTTTATTGCAATGAACAGTAGGACTTAAAAAAACCTGCTGTTAAAGGCAGAATTCTTTTTTTTTGCACCTCTGTTCTGGCTCAAGGAAGATGTTATGTGAATCATGTTATAAACCTCAGACTTCTAAATTACCTCTGTTAGAGACTTGAAGACCTGTATCAGTGAAAGATGGGAATTACCTTAAGCTGGCTGGCACCAGAGGCTGGTATCTATATGTTTGTGGCAAAGCACTCATGATCACTGAAGTGAAGAAAGAGAGTGAAAAGCAGGTTTTCTCTGAACTCTCAGACCTTAGTAAAAAGGTGGAATCTTCCCACAAAAAAGCTGAACATAAATAATCCTTCAAATGTGCTTTTCTGTTTTCTGATTCTTTGTTCCATACCGTAGTCATGGTGCCCTGTATTACAGGGTAGGGTGAGTTGAAGTCTACATAACTTCTTTTTAACATTCCAGGTCTGCAAGCTGTAGACAAGATTTTCTTACTTCCAGCTCATATAATTGGGAGAGTGAGCTTGCATTGTACAATTGTGTGAAGATTAGAAACAGATTGCTGTTTGGTTTTGCTGTTTGCTTTTTTTTTTACTTAATTTGGCTTACCAGGAAGAGGTTCTAACCACGTGCTGCACACAGTTTTCGTCAGTGGGGTCTGCAGTAGAGCCTCTACTGCTGTTCCTTGGGATTATGGTAAGAAATATGTTCTTCAGGAATGCCAAAAGCAAAAACATGCCTAGGAAACTTGGAAAGACTGGGCAAAATTTGTACAGAATGCATGATTAGAGTAATTTGATGTGGACACATCTGGAGATGCATATCTGAAACAATTTTTAATGTCTGAGATTTCCCTGTTGGACTTGGGCTCCAACAAGCTTCAACAGCCAAAATAAAGCATTGCTTATTAATTAGTGGTATCTCAGTAATATAGAAATTTTATATAAATGTCATTATCTTTATTGATAAAATACTTGAGACTTTCCCAAAAATGCATTAAAAATGTGACTAATATCTTAAATGTATATGTTTCCCAGGAGAGGAAATAAGGCAGTATGTGTACAGTAGTGTTTTGATTTGAGTAGTAGAGATAACTGGATTTTCTCCACAAGCCAAATGTATCTACCCAGAGTGAAAATATTGGCAGGAGAGATTAAATTTGCAGATAAGCTCTTATAAAAATGGGATTTCTTTTAAAATATCCTTATTCAGCTTAAAAATTTCAGATGAGGTCTCATCTAACTATTTTGTCTATTCTATGGTTACAATGCAGAATATCACTGAAAATAGCAAAACATTGAGGCTTTCCAGATTTTGATTGGTAACATTTATTATTACGAGATTTAAGTGGAAATAAAATACTACTTCAAATGTTTTGATTTAAAAAAAAGTTTTTAGAGCCATTGAATAAGTCCTCAAAGGTAATTTAAATAAGAAATAAGAAATATGTTGAGTTACTTGTTAAAAATAATGTGGTAAAATACAAAATGGGCTGATTGCTTGGATTTGATAATCTGTAATGGATTCCCTTAGCATTTCAAAAAGGCTAGAACTCTAGAAAACTAACTTCTGGAAAATCAGGGATTCAATACTTTTAAAAGAGCAGATCTTTTAAAAAATTAACACTTCCTAACCATATCATTGGTTGGTTGCTCCTGGAAAATTTTAGTGACGTATAAAATGGCTATCCATACAGGAAGAAAAGAATTGCTTTTAAAATTTGTAGATGCTTATGTATTTTTCCAGAATAAAAGGAACTGAAGTATGCAGATCAAATTGAAAGTAGGATTGCTATTCAATTCATTTAAGATTAGTCCAATGTTTTGTGGTTTTCCTTATTTAATTGCCTGCTGTGCATAAATTGATGTAACTTGAGTATGCAGTATCTCAGCCCGGCAGTAAACAGTTGGGGAGACTAAAGCTAGTTCTCTTGACATGCAGGATATTGAATCTTGTTCTTGATATAAAACAAAGAAATAGAAACCAGCTTTTCTTTCCATAGATGTTACTTTGTATCACTAACCATGAAAAGCAAGCATATGATTGCTGAAAGACAGGTGACTGGCAGCATTGTTACTGTGTTGTTTATCCAAAAAAATGGATTCTTGAGAGACATGCAGCAGATGTGGTACTCTGTTATATCTGTGACTAACAAGGCAAGAATGGAATGAGGTTGGTTGAGATATATTGGCCAAGACTTCCATAATATAGTTCATCACCAAGAACTCTACTGGCGGATAAAACATAAATTTTTTTCATCTCTTTTTCCAGAGTACTTTTGTGGCCAGATGCTGACCATCTTCTGTTAATAGAGGATTTTTCCTAAATTTGATAACTTGGGGAATTTTTAATCTTCCTGGCAGCTTTCATGAAATGTTAATGGCAAAAGGAAGATACTTGGACCTTCCTTATAGAAAATTAATATTCACTCTCTACACAGTTTTGGAAGCCCAGAAAGTTAGGTAGGGAAGAAACGACATTTAAGAGACATGCTGTCACTGCCTGTGATCTCATTTCTTTCCCAACCTTTTGAATCTGTCAAATGGTCATTGGCAATGCAGAGATGTGCAAGCGAAGTGTTTGCTTCCCTCTGAATTAGTATCAGTCATTTGTTCATTAGCACTCTGTGATGGATCAAGGGTGGGTATTCGGCTATTTGTAAGATCCATAAAGCATAATTTAGAAGTAGCACTTGGTACATATTTTTCACTTGTAGTGAAGTATTACACTGTACATTTCAGCAAAGCAAGTTTGCTATCCTCTATATCCTTTCTATTTGTATTTTAGCTGGATCTGTATTTTTCCAGGAGACATGACTGAAGATTCCTATTCTATGTCACTGTAGGCTAGATGTTGTTGAAGAGTGATCATATGCTCAAAATAGTTGAAATGGTGGTAGAAGTAATCCTGTGGACATGGATCTTTAAAAATTTTTTATTGGCTAGGAACCACAGGCACTACAAAAAGTAAGCTGTAATGTTTGACATTTCAAAGCATGTCTATTACAAATATAGATCAGTAGTTACAGAAAAAAACCCCAGCACAGAAATAGAAACTTTTCTAAATTGCTGATCTATCTTCAGAAAATCGCATTAAAAATGATTTAAAATTTTGTTTATGAAATAGCATAGGAAAAATACATTTTAAAAATGTGATGAGATTATTGTTGGTCTATGACAAGTGCCTTTGCCTTGCTTTCTATGTATATGTTCGAAAATTTTCTTCTAGATGCTTTTAGAAATTACCAGTAAAACAGACTTATTCAAATAACAGACAAATGACATTTTGCATGAAATACTGTAGCAATTGCAATTCTGTGCAAAAAAAAAAAAAAAAAATCAAAACATACTTGCTTTTAACTTATATGGTAATGCTTTTATCATATGCTGCTGCACTGCACTGTTGGTGTGTAAATGAGGATGAGAAGGCTGAAGGTAGCTTGCTTAAAAGCTCTGGATGTATTTATGCTTTAAAGAAGTTATTTTCAAAACCAGGATCCAATCTTCAGAAACTCAAACACCTTTAATTGAAGAATTCAAGTACTAAATATATTTAGGTAATTATAATAAACTGTACTTAGCTAATAAGCTTGGAGTTGTATGTATAAAATAAAACTGAAGAACATTAATAAAATTTGTTCTACAAAATAATAGAGATATTCATACATAGTTGTCAAAATGTTTTAAAGTGCTTAACTTAAAAGAAAGAAACATTGGCAAAATTAGAATTCTTTTTCTCTCTCATCCTACTCATTTTTATTCTCTATTACTTCTTTTAGTGATGTTTTTAGATACATATGCCTTGACTTTCTGAGGTGCTGAACATCTCAAGTTACCTAAAAGGAAAATAGGTAGAGAGGACTAAACTCTGTTCTGTTTCATACTGTACTGATGATGACTGATTAGTGTGACTTGAAATATTGTCTAAAGTATGAAACTAATGGGAAGGAATGAGCTGGGATGGCGAGTATTTCGCAGGTAGGGTTACAATTTGTATCAAGGAAGCAGTCATTCATATAATGCTCAAAATTAGGTAAAACTTTTTTAATTGATTTAAAACATATAAGAAAACAATCAAAATACCTTTAGAACATAGAATTTTAAAAGATGGACCTTTAACAAAATAGAGAGGAAACTAATTTACTGATTTCCGTATCTTAATGAATCTTACTTTTATAATACATATGTTCTGTTTTTCCTGAGTTTTCTATCCTCATGTTTCCTGAAGAATATTTTACTTTTTTAGGCAGTGCAAGTATTCACTAAAATATTAATTTAAAATATTAATTTTACTTAAGTCATTCACTTTGCACTCTTAAACTCTAAGAAGCACTCTGCTTCTTAAACTCTACATACTGAAAATTGGCATGAAACTGTTGTCATACATATGGGGATTGCCAGCAGGCGCAACTGAACGAGTTGTGAGAAACGTGAGTCTGAGCCTCCACTAAATACTAGTAATGTGTACTATATCTCCTGCCATGGATTGTTAAATCCATTTTAGGGTTAAAAGTATGTCTAGAACTTGAACCAAATTATTATAAAGATTTTGAGAATTTTTATAAGACTGGCTCCTAACCCAAACCACTGCGTAGTTTCAATATGGTGCTAGACTGCTTAAGCAAATTGGATTGGAATAACTTCAGAGGGAATGTGTTGACATAAGCTTTGTGTGTGCATTTACATTCTGAGGTATTTACAAATGTTACACTATTTTGAGCTTTGATCTATTTTTCTATGGCAATCTACCTCCATCTGTGACAAGAAGAGAATTATCTCATTGTATCCACATTCTTATGTTTTACTTTAAGGAGGTATTTCAACCTCCTAGATTGATTGCAGACTAACTCCTTCTGTATGTATGCACCCTACTATCCCTACTATCAAGGCAAAAGAAGTTTATCCCTTGTCTTCCTTATTAAAAATTTTCATTAGTTCTTATTAAAAATAGCATTAATAGCCAAAGCAACTGAAAGATAGAAAGTACTAAGCAAATACCAGCAAAGTGAGCACATTGCTCAAAAGCTACTATAAAAACCAACTAATCTTCACAATACTTCTCTGAAGTATAGATCTCTATCCACAGAATAAATTCACACCTGGCAGCAGATGAAGTGATATTTCTAAATATGTCTATGCTTTAGAAAAAATACACATATTTCCTATTTGCTGAGATTAAGGAGAATTCATGTTTAGCAGTAATATGTATGTATATTTTATATGTAGCCACGCTTGGGGCCCAGGTATTCCCTCTCTCATTCCCCATTTTGCTCTTCCCTTCCATACCTGAAGTGTTAACTGCTGGATATGCATCATGGGTAATATGTATTTCTCCTAAGTGATGAACCCTGTTACCCATTTGGAATCTTATATATATTAATGTGTGAAATCTGGACACTATGTGGGAAACCAAATCAGGAGGTCTTCTTTGAAGACAGGAAATAAAGATCCAGAAAAAGGACCAGTCTGGGGAAACATCAGGGAACTGTGCAAAGCACATGCTAGCTGTCTAACATTGGGAATACATCAGTTTAGGATGAGGACCAAGATAACTGGGAATCTCTTGGGAGACCCAGAAGAAATGATGGGTCTGTATTTCCACAAGATATGGAAGATAAACTCCTAAACAAAATGAAAAAGGACTAGAGATCCTCAAGTTGAGAAGGCACTAAATGTTTGAGAACAAATTGTCCTAAGCCTTTGAGTTTTATTTGAATGGCCTTACTTTCCTAGAGAGGAAAACTTGAGCAACACAGTGTTCTCAGTTCTGGATGAGAATAGGATAACATGCTGATGGTAGAAAATAGTTGGGGTTCTCTCTAAGGTCTGATACTTGATACAAAACAACCGCCCTTTCAAACTGAACAAACAAGGTGGTATGCCTTGAAAGTACAGGGACTGGGCATAACCTCATTACTGATTCCAGGTTTGGAACCTAGGTCTTCATCATTTTGTGGCTACCATCCACTCTTCCTTTTGTTTCATCTTTCTCCCAGTTCTTGAGGCCTGTTGCAGTGCTGTTAATTGCCGCTTGTTTAGTCTTCTATGACAGTTGTTATTGTTCAGCCTTCCAGTCACAACTGAAGAGGTAAAAGGTGTCTCTCTCATCTCCATCACTGTATGTGCTACTGCATACACATTGTCATCTAGTCAAGGAAGTCAATATTTTGGCACTGTGGGAAGAAGCTGTCTAGGCTATTACCTTGGCTTCCTTCAACATGCTCTTATGTTTTGGATGTGCTTTTCTTCCCATTTGCCGAATGATCCTACTTCTTCTTTATCAAGAAATTAATAGCTCAACACTCCCTTAGGCTGAATGCAGGTATGCTTAAATGCAGGAATAGATTCAGTGGATATTGTTGGTCCAAAAAATCCTGCCACATTCTGTGCATGTGCACTAGGAAAGGGATCTGCATGGTTGACTCCTCCTAAGTGCTGCAGATATTGTAGGACGAGTAATCATTCTGTATGTGTTGAAAGATCAGTGAGACAGTATTCAGCATGCAGTATTTTAAACTTAGGTAAATAAAACAGTTTCTCTTTTTCTGTTAAGCAAAGATATTGTCATGATTTTGTCATCTGAAATGCTAAGTATATATTGTTCAGTGTTTGAAATCTCTTTTCCATCTTTTTTTTTTTTTCTGTGTAGGATAGAAATAACAAGCACTGGAAAGCAGGCATGAAAGAAAGGTCAGTAGTTTTGCATCTGCAGTTCTATATTTGCACAGGTTGCTAGGCAATGTGAGAAAATCATAGCTCTTAACTGCAAGATTGTGTTTTCAGACATCAATTATTAAAAAGAAATCAACAACTGTACTCAGTAATACAATCCAGTACAATTACTTTTCACTAGTGTTACTAATACTTGGCAATTATTAGAGGTAATTAATATTGTATAGCCTACATTTACTTCAAAATGGGTGGGCCCCTCCCCCTCCTTTCACAGAACAGTTTATATTTGTTTTGTAATACCATGATAAAAATCTCTTTTTCCCTCTTTGAACATAGGAAATTGATTACTTTCTTATATTTGTGCTTCAACAGCCATTGACTGTCATGATATATGTCATGCAAGTTATCAAACTGAAGGAACATGCCCTCTTCTCGTTTTACAGCTGCTGTTGAAACAAAAAGCATGGTTCTGGCTCGCATTTGAGAGGTGTGAGTCATCTAACATATTTCTGATAGGGATTGAGGAAAGCCTCTCAAAAGACTTAGAAAGTGTGATACCAAAGTATAGGACCTGAGTTTTAGGATGGGGCTGTAGAAGGAAATTTCAAATGCAAGGAGAGGGAAAAACAGAAAACTGGAATCAAAGGAGGAGGATGCTGCCTGCCCTGGGGCACTGTCTGAGGCTCTGCCTACATAGATTTGGAAGCACAGTGACTCAGCAGGGTGCCTGGGGATATAAACGTGGTGGGGCATAAGGTGAAAAAAGCTTCTTTCCTGGCTCACAATGTCACTTCGTATTATACATAATGGATGAACACAAGCACAAGATCTAAATGCTTTACAGTCTGTGCTTCACTTCAGAATTTCTGATTCTGTTGTTGGCAATCAAGATCAATTCCTCAGAAAGCTCCAAAATTGTACCAGTAAGGGAAGAGGAACTGGGTTTATGAATTACATCCTAATTTGCTGTCTCAATATTTTGCATTAATAACTAGTTGCAAGAGGATAAATTAAAGTGTCAATTCAAGATTTTTTGTTTCTCTGACATTATACAAATCTCTGAATGTTCTTTAACTCTTTTTTTTCCCTCTTCAATACATTTTGTTCAACAACACTTATGCAGATATATTCTGCTAGTAACCTCAATTCCACTGATTATAATTAAACGCCATACAAGACAAACAGTCCCTTATGATTCCTCCCCATTGCAGACTGGAGCTGTTCAGTTAACTCTCTGAATGTTTATCTCTCAATGGCTTGGGTTACATCAGTTTTAAGAAGAAAATCTCTGTCTGAGTATGTGAAATGCTTGTGTGGCTACATAGCATTAGAGTTTTCAAAACATTGAGATTAAGTTAATATAATCCAGAAGGTGAACATGTCTTTTCCTAGCTAACCTGATCATATCGGAGGCCACAGTTCAGGAAATTTACAACAAGGAGGCTGGCAATGTAAATCATGTAAATCTTTCAGTTATTTGCATAACATAACTGAAGTGTGAGTTTATTTATTGAGGAAATAGAGAGGAAGCAGAGGTAAAAATTATATTGGGTTCTATTAAAGGCCAGAAACTATTTTTAGAGTCTGAAAATTTTAAAAACATAATACAAATGAATGCCCAATGAAACCTCAAGTCTAATGTTAGGTTTTCTTTAAATAACGTCAGTGAAGGGAAATCTGGTGGCTGTGGTTCTCAGCTCTCTGAGAGAATAATGCCCTGTATTTATTGAAGTATTCTCAGTATAATAAAATGCAAATATAAATGTCAGTAAACATTTTACCCTCTTAAATAGAGATTAGATCTTGCAGTCATGGTCAGCACAGTTTTTTAAACCATTTATATATTGTTTTCCTTATGAATTCTACCTGTTTTAGTGAAAAAAGTAGAATTGCCTCCCTAAAATAACCTCTATGCTATTTTAGGCATGTGTTTTAATTGTTTAATACTCCTATTAAAAGAAAAACTAGGGCTGTTTTTTCATGTGCGTGCACCTGTGCATGGGTGCAGTGCTTTGCAAGAGTGACGTGTACTCATAGCATCTTTCTGAAGCAAGACAAATGCCTTATTCTTATCAGTGACTGCAGAGGGCTTCAGAGTGCCAGATGGGTAAACAAGATATGTGCAATAGCTGCTACCATAGCAGCTTGCATGGTTACATTGACCATCCCACTAGCTGCTCTAAATTGCTAGTCTCATGGATTTGCAACAGTCAAACCTATTGGCTTTGACATAGAAGCAAAGTACAGACAGAAAATGATATTAGAAAGTGATGTGTGATTTATTTTGTCAGCTTAATTTCTTTTCTTCATACCTTTTAACCTGGCTCATCCAACACTGGAGTTTAAGACAGACTGTGCAAGTGGAAGGGGTCAGGGAATGTTTGGAAAAACTCGCAATGCTGGCCTAAATACAAGTGACTGGATATTTTAAGCATATTCGCTGTACGGAAACATATTGCGTTGTTGTCTTAATCAGAATTGCATTCTGATTAGTCATTATTCCAGTTAAGGAGGACAATGGCCAAATTCCCTCCCTTTTCTGCTTTCCCTCTGCCAGTCCAGGTGTTTCAGTTGTAGAAGGGCATCTTGGATATCTTCTAAGTAACCCAAGTCTGCTGCATTGCCTTTATACACCAGGATGGCCAGCAAGGTATTCTTAGCATGTTGTTATCAGATTGCCTTTGCAATTAAATAAATCCACAGAGGAAAAGAGGAATAATTTTTTTGTCTTCCGCTGTTCAAGCAACTTATTATTAAGGATAAAACTGGACTGGAAATTTTCTCTGGATTGTGTGTTTGTAATTCAAACAACTTTCAGAAGTTCTTGAGAAGTGATAGGGATTTTTTTCAAGGAGAAATGCAGTTTTTGGTTTAGGCAGATTTTTTTTTTCTCTTTACTGGAGTTGGATTAAATAAGGGTGATGATTTCTAGATTCATAGGTGGGAATATCCATTCCCTCACTTGCAAGGAACTATTAATGAAATTATCAGTAAAGGCTCAAATAAAAATGGAACTGAAATTAAAAGATCTTGTGTAAGAAGCCTGAAGATCAAGGTGATTAAAAATGGGTGAATTCATCTGTTCTGACATAAAGAACTTTAGGGCAAATCAATACTCATAAAAGACATTTACAAAATGGAAAAGAAGTATTAAATTCAGTAAATTCTCTTCTGATTTTCATTTTAAATAACGTTTAAATCCAGGCAGGAAATTAAATGTGCACATGGATTTATCCAGCCATTATTTTTATTTTGCTGTAAATTAAGAGCAGCAGTTCAAAATTAGAATTCAGATGTATAATCATTTATCAGTATAAATGGTTTTCTGTAAGGTATATGGGGCAATTGATCTTGATCTTTGCGGTATCTTATCCCTTTGTATCTGGGAAGAATAACATTTCAGATACATACAAATGTGTTACCCTAGAAAGGTATAGCACCCTAGAAAGGCACAGAAGGGGAATACATTATCATTTACTATATACCTAATTCATTTGCAAGGACATATATTATGAAGATATTTAGGAAAATTCATAGATGCAATTATTGGACATGAGATAATTAAGTTAGTATGTCCCCGGTAGCAGCTGAGTTCCTGACAGCAGATATTTCTGGATACTAAATATTGTCTTGCATTGAACAATATATGCATTTTAAAAAAAAAAAAGAAAATGGTTGGAATAAATTTGAGACATATATTTAATGTTAAATCATGTTAAATGGAACTTGTTCTAACTGGAGATGTTGCTGTACTGCTCTACCTGAAGTAACAACACCGAAGTGTTGATGTGTGATATGGTTACCTTCTAAAGTAAAAGTTTGGGTTATCTCTCAAGAAAAAGCTGCAAACATACAAAAGAAATCAAGATATTGCTAAACGTTCTGAGTAAAAACGAGATACTTGCAGAAATTTTATGCTATTGTATAGAGCATTTTCACAGAATCACAGAATCACTTCATTTTCCCTCTGTTTAGGTTTGTTGTAGTAGCATTATACAATGCCTACATGATATCATTTTTTATCATCTTTGTTCTTTAGAAGTGATAAGAAATTAATGACTTCCACCATGTGGAAAAATACTGAATATGAAGCACTACTAAGCATTTATTTTCAATAGAATAAGAGAGATTCTGAGATATATTTCTCACATATGCTGGTAATTTCCTTCTTCATCTTATGGGACCAAGAAATACCTTGAATTCTGAAAAGAGATTTCAAAATTGCAACAAATGCATTTGGGGAGCAGATTTTAAAAGTTTTTACAAGTTTTTTTACAAGCACTTATTACTACTAACATGCCTGGCTTTCTGCGTGTTGATAAGCAAATAAAAAAGAAAAAAGTTGGGGCCATTTCTACACAAGTTGTCATTCAATTCTAAAGTAAAGCAATAACTTCATTTTCTTTCTCTGTGATTTTCAACTTGTCTTAGTTGTAGTGGCAGGCACTGGTTTCCTTCAGCTGAGATACCAAGTTGCATTGTTCTCGGTATAGTTTTATACTGGCTGGCTGTGTCTCCCTGTTGAGTTACAAAGATTTGTTTTTGATCAAAAAACCCTATCCTAAAGTTGCAACCACTGTGGTAAGGGGGAGGTTTCTGACAGGCATCTTTCACTTTTTATATCCTAGACAAATATGATAGTAATTCATCAAGGTGTTTTTTTAAGCCTTAGTACTAAGTAAATACATACTGAGAAACTGCACCTGATTCATAACAACTTAGTAATATTTGCAACAGCTTTTCTGTCCATTTGTTTCATAGCACTGCAAATAGGATTTGGAAGACTTATGTGCTGAACCTCAATGTTTATGTATAAAAACCAAGTGTGTAAACCTGCTAATCAGAGCAAGAAAGCCATAGGCAGTTGACCTTCTGATCCCTTCTTCCATTCTGATGGTTGCTATACTCCACCAGAAAGACTTCAAATAGGAAAAAAAAATAGGAAAATAAAGAGCAGGCTTATAAATCCAGACTTCAGGAGAGCAGAATTTAGCCTCTTAAAAGTTCTTAGAAAAGTCCTGTGTGATAAGGCCCTGGAGGGAAGAGAGGCCCAAGAAAGCCAGTTAATATTTAATGATCACTTCCTCCAAGCTCAAGAGCAGTCCTATCCAATGAATAAGAAGACAGATGAAAAATGCCAGGAGGCCTGCATGGATGAACAAGAAAGTACTCACCAATCTCAAACAGAACAAAGAAGCCTACAGAGCGTGGAAGCAAGGATGGGTAGTCTGGAAGGAACAAACATTCAGAGATGAAATTAGGAAAGCTAAAGCCCAAATGGAATCGAATCTGGCTAGAGATGCCAAAGACAACAAGAAGGGCTTCTATAGGTATACAGGTGACAAAAGGAAGACTAGGGAAAATGTGGCCTCATTGATGAATGAGTTGGGGGACCTGGTTACACAGGACATAGAAAATTCTGAGGTACCAAATGCCTTCTTTGCCTTAGTCTTTACTAAAAAGAACAGCCTTCAGAGACCAAGGGAATAATCTAGAGCAAGAAAATGTACTCTTGGTGATAGAGGATCAGGTCAGAGAATAATTGGGCAAACTATACATGCATGAGCCCTGATGGGATGCACCTAAGAGTGCTGAGGGAACTGGCAGATGCCATTACGAGGCCACTCTCCATAATCTTTGATCCCTGGAAACCATTTCCATGCACATGAATGACAAGAAAATCATCAGGAGTAGTCAGAATGGATTCCCCAAGGGAAAGCCATGCTTCACCAACTTGATAAATTTTTATGATGAAATGACTGACCTGGTAGATGAGAGTACTTGTTATTGTCTATGTGGAGTTCACTAAGGCCTTTGACACTGTCTCCCATAAGATCCTCAGAGACAAGCTCACAATATATGGGCTGGATAAGCAGAGAGTGAGGTGGATTAAAAACTGGCTCAATAGCCAGGCCCAAGATGGTAGTGATCAGTGGCACAAAATCTTGTTGGAGGCCAGTAAGTAGCAGAGTACCCCAGGGGGTCAGTACTGGGTCAAGTCCTGTTTAACATCTTCATTAATGATCTAGATGATGGGGCAGAGTGTACCCTTAGCCAGTTTGCTGATGACACAAACTGGGAGGAGTGGTTGACACACCAGACAGTCATACTGCCATCCAGAAGGACCTTGACATGATGGAGAAATGGGCTGAAAGGAACCTCAAGAAGTTCAACAAGGGGAGGTGCAAAGTTCTGTACCTAGGGAGGAACAACCTCATGCACCTGTACATGCTGAGGGCTGACTAACAGAGGAGCAGCTTTACAGGAAAGGATCTGGGGGTCCTGGTAGACATCAAGTTGAACATGAGCCAGGAGAAACAAAGACATACCGGGGAGAGTCCAGAGAAGAGCCACAAAGATTATGAAAGGACCAGAACATACCACGTATGAGGAAAAGCTGAGAGGTCTGAGACTGTTCAGCCTGAATAAGGCAAAGCTCTGGGGGGATCTCATCAATGTATATAAATATCTGAAGGGAGGGTGCAAAGAGGAGGGAGCAAGGCTCTTTTCAGTGTTGCCCAGTGACAGGATGAGAGGCAACGGACACAAAGTGAAACACAGGAAATGCTCTCTCAACATCAGGAAACACTGATGGTTTCCCAGAGACATTGCAGACTCTTTCTCCTTGGAGATATTCAAGAGCCATCTGGACATGGTCCTGGGCCTGGGGTCCCTTCCAACCCCAACCATTCTGTGGTTTCATGTTTCTGTGAAATGATTCTGTTCTGAAGGAGGTCAGACTTGGAAGTACTAAGCACACTTTGATTTTAATGATGGCTGAGATGGTTCAACAGTTTGGAGTATTCAGTTAACTGGTTATATTGACAATAAATAACCCCCATTTTTTTTTTTATTAAATTATGGCATCAACGTGTTTGAGAAACCCCACTCTTTTGGCAGCTGTTTTGTGAGAACACTTTAATGTATTTTAGTGAATACTGTGAAAATTCCTTACTGTGATTTCTGCCAATATGGTCTTTTCAGAATAAGATCCCAGAGGAATTTTGCAAAGATTAAAACAGTAAGAGTAGTATCTGTAAAACAAGTAGTAGAGTGAAACCAGTTGGATAGCTGAGAGGGCAGAAAAGCAAGAAATACTTTTCTACAGCTTGTTGTACTGTAAATCACATTTCCAAGACTACTTTAACAAGCTTTGCTATTTTTCATATATAATATAGTATTGCCTGTTTGTGGGCAGACATGCATTGTTCAATGTGCAGAAAATACTCTAGGGTCTTTACAAACTCAAATTTTGACATCACTATTAAGTAACAATGTTCTAATACCATAGGAAGCTTGTGTATTTACTCCCTCATACAGCATAAGTTAAAGAGGTCTCACAGTGTAAGTTAGAGGTCTTTTTCACCATTTCTTTGCTCTATATGCATAAAGAAAGTCAGTCTCAATGTAAATCTGAAAAATATAAAAAATCTAAAAAGTACAGCAGTCATACTAAAGATCAAGGAGAATCATGTTCAAAATGGAGACACAATCTAGGACACAAAAACTGATACTTCTTTGCTACTACATTTATTATCTACTTGGTGTAAAACAGTGTCCCAACACAAGGGCAGCTTTTAATCACACACTTTTTATTTTAATAGGGGTTGCTTTTTTTTTTTTATATAGCATTACTGGGTTACAGTTTATAGTGCATAATATTTTCCTTAATAGTATAAATTCTAATTCCTTAAGCAATTTACAGGCTGAAGTTTTTAGGCTGAAATTTTTTGTTGGCTACCTGCTTAATGGCTGATGTGTTTTTACTTGGTTTTTGAGGAAACAAGACCTGTGCAATCAAGCTGTCATATTAGTTCCTAATTCTTTTGTCTCCAAGTGACAATTTCATAGCTTCCAAGGTTATCAAATAGTCACAGGTTTTGTAAACATCATCAGCTGTGTAGGGGAGAAAAATGAAGTTACTGTTTCATCTAAGGGGGAAGCAGAGGAACTGACTATTAACTCTGTTAACTGCCAGCCAGCTTGCACAGAGTTATAGAGCAGCCACAACATTTGCTGTGTTTTCATAAGTCAGCATGCTAAAAAAGTAGGCAAATGACCCAGCAGGAGCCTGAGATCAAGGATCTGCCTCTTGCCACTGTGATAAAAAACCACCGTGATTTGACCATGTTATTATTCGCTTAGTAGTGCAATTTTCATATGCATGTGTTGAAGCTGCTCTGACTGTAACTAGAGCTGCACATTTAACCCATGATGAAAAACCTGTTAATTTATGAATCAATTAACTCTTTCTTGGCAAGAAAAGAGCTGGTTTAGAAGATTCTGACCCTGCTTATGATCCCTGTTGGGTGTGGTGCAAGGGTCCTGAGTGCACTAATTAGCCTTAATTGCCCTAATGGCCTTACCTGCCCCATGCCCATGAGTCCATTTGAACTCAGGCCAAGGTAGTCAGACCTTGTCTGAGATTTCTTTGGATGCAGGCCTCTCTCATTGATTGGATTTTCTGGATAGACTCCAAACCTATGTAGTATGGTCCTAGGCTCCTTTCTGGGATTTGAACCTCCTTTTGTCTCCTTGGCTAAAGGCAAATCATGCCTGATAAATTTGGTGGCCTTGTAAAACAGCGTTATAGCATTGGCAGATAAGGGAAGAGCAACTGACATCATCTATTTGTCTCCTAACAACTCTTTTCTTTCTTTCCTGGAGCAGACAATCGTGAATATTAAAAGTCTTTTAAGAGAGAGACTAAAAAAACCCAAAACCACTCATATCAAATATACTTGTTACATAAAACAAGAGTCAGAAAACATGAACTTATTCTGTGCCTCAGTATTCCATTCTTTCTTAAATGCAAGCATGCATACTTGTAGATTATTTTTTTCTGCAAGTATTTGATTGTATGGGTCAATGATTATTTTTTAGTTCATTATTTTGCATATGTATTAATTCTGAATGTGATTTTTTGGATATAAGAATTATTCAAAAGTTTGGCATATACTCACTATTTGTGATTGTTCTTTGTGACCTTTTCCACCTTCATGTGATAGTATTACTAAGCTTCAAAATAACCGGATTATCAAGCCTGATAAATTGCAAGCCTAGTCTGTACAGAAATTGTCACTTTACAATTGCGCTTGTCTACCACGTGTCCATCTGTACCCGAATAACAAATTTGTTGTGAAGTATACAAAACACAGCCTTTCTCCCTGATTTTTTTTAACAGAACCACATCCGCAGCTTTGTATATTTTAAAATGATATGCAGTTATCAGGAAAGGAAGGGTGATATGGCACTGTTGGCAACTGTGCTTGTGGACAAAAAAAAATATCTGTAGCAAAGCTTATTGCAATAATAATAATATCCAGTGACTTGCATGTAGTGCTTTCACCAAAAGAAATACTTATGCAGCAGCTCTTGCTACTACATGAACCTCAATTTACACCTACTTAGCAGGAGCAGTAGGAGTTTACTGAGGAATGTTTGTGGCAGTTTTACACTTCTGACAAAAGATGCCTGGCACTAATGAGATTCAGATTGTTAGTGCCAACATGAAGTTAGAATACATTTAAGGATGCACTTTTAGCATAGCTTCTTTGAAGGAACATATCTGTATGCATGAGGTTAGTTGGTGCTCTCGGCTTACCTCAATAAATGCAAGCTCTCAGGGAGAGGGAAACTGCTACATTTGCAAGATATGCCAAAAACGGTACAACTGGACTAGCTCTCGCCCAGGGTAGGTTTGAGAAACAAAGTTTCTCAAAAGAATTGGTTCAGCCTGTGAGACTGCCTTATTTTGCAATCCCCTTGTAAAAGGGCAGCACAGAGCTGCGGTGCCCCTCTAGGAGAGCATCTTTGAACTCGATACCCGGTACACCTTAGGGCAGAAAAATCAAGGACCCAGGTGCTTCTTGCTGCCTGATGCAGTACTGAAGGCATTTCCATAACGGAGGCAGCTCCTCCTTTCCCATCGTAAAGCACCTCCTGCCAGAGTGTGGTCTGATTTCAGAAATGGGAGAACTGACTCGGTAAGGTCAAGTATTTAAAAAGTCTAACGTATTTAATGCTGTAGAAATATTCTGAACAGAAACCATCCTCAAAAAATAAATTAATTCTTCTCACTGTCCTAAGGGCTGCAGAGTACTTCTCCAGGGTGTTATGAGATGCAAGGATTGTGTCTGGACTTAAATATCTTAACAATAACAACATGCGCCATATACTTCACCTCATTTTCTGTTTCCAGGGATGATGATAAGGAGCAGAAAAATATATTCCCCATATAATGATGGGGCTCAACACTAATTGTTTACAGTAACAGCTGAATAATTTATAGATGCAAGAGCTGCACTCAAGTTGTCTGTAATTTATTTCAACAAATCAGTATGATTGCTCTGGGAAGGAAGTACTTTTGACAGAGCTATGGATTTTAGAATACCTACACAGTATTTAAGATGTGGATGTTAGTACTCATGTTATCACAATGACTTTCATTACCCACACTTATTTAATTTTAAGGAAATATTCCTTACTTTTTCTAATTTTACTTACTGATGGCAAAGGCTGTGGCAGACAGTGGTGACTTTAGATATGTGCACTGCATGTCCACAGATTATGAAGAGAACCGAGCTAGTAGACACACGCTTCTTAGTTTTTTGGCTAATCTATATCCAAGTTTATAATTCCATAACATGCCTGTGTTTTGTATTGATGCTTGGGTGGTTTGGAAATGGTCTGGAATGATACATGGGCAGTTTTGTACTGAGTAATCAGTCTGAAGGAAAACAGCAATTGATGAGGTTTTTTTGTGAGAAACTCAGATATAATTCAGTAGATGATTCAGGTGCTGTTCTTAATTTGAATAACATTTATTGCTTCATTCCATAGCAATTGGTAAATCATCATTTTAAAGGTGTATGTTTTATAACAAAAGAAAAGTTTGACCTGATGGTTTGTTCTTATTAAAGCAGCTGGAATGTATATCACATATATGACCTAAACACATGGCAAGAACACAGAAAGTTCAAACTGTAGGTTATGGTGACTTTCAGAGGGGGAAGTAAATATTTAAAAAAATGTATGTAACTGGAGTTCAAGATCCTTAGGGCAGTGGGGAGCGTGCACAGCAAACTCACTACCCTGGACTTCAGGAGAGAAGACTTTGGCCTCTTCAGGCATATGCTTGGTAGGGTACTGTGGGATAAAGACCTGGAGGGAAAAGGGACCCAAGAATGCTGGGTAATATTCAAGGATCACCTCCTCCAAGCTCAGGAGTGATGTATTCCCAATGAAGAGGAAGTAAAGCAAAAAAAGAAAAAAAACCAAAACCACAACAAAACAGGAGGCCTGCATGGATGATCGAGGAACTCCTGGAGAAACTCAAACTCCATAATAGTTGAGAAGTTGTGGGAGTCCAGTGAAATTCCAGCTGACTGGAAAAACAGAAACATAACCCCCATTTTTAAAAAGGGTAAAAAAGAAGACCTGGGAACTACAAGCCAGTCAGTCACACCTCTGTGCCTGGCAAGATCACAGAACAGATCCTCCTGGGAAATATATTAAGGCACATGGAAAATAAGGAGGTGATTAGTGACAGCCAACATGACTTCACTAAAGGCAAATCATGCCTAATAAATTTGGTGGCCTTGTAGAACAGTGTTATAGCATTGGTGAATAAGAGAAGAGCAACTGACATCATATACTTGGACTTCTGCAAAGCATTTGATGCTGTCCTGCAAAAAATCCTTGTCTCTCAATCGAAAAGACATGGATTTGATGGATGGACCACTCAGTGGGTAAGAAATTGGCTGAGTGGTTGCACTCAAAGTGTTGCAGTCAACGGCTTGATCTCCAAGTGATGACCAGTGATGAGTGGTGTTCCTCCGGGGATAGTATTGGGACTGGTGTTTAATATCTTTAACGGTGACATGGACAGTGGGATTCAGTGCACTCTCAGGAACTTCATGGATGACGTCAAGCTGTGTGGTGTGATTAACATCCTGGAGGGAAGGGATGCTCTCCAGAGGGGCCTGGAGAGGCTTGAGAGGTGGGCCTGTGCCAACCTCATGAACAAGGCAAAGTGCAGGATCCTGCACATGGGTCAAGGCAATCCCAAGAACAATACAGACTGGATGGAGAATGGATGGAGAGTAGCCATGAGAAGAAAGACTTGGGGGTGTTGGATGATGAGAAGCTCAACATGAGCCAACAATGTGCACTTGCAGCCTGTATCCTGGGCTGCATCAAAAGAAGCATGGCCAGCAGGTTGAGGGAGATGATTCTTCCCTTTTACTCTGCTCTCATGAGATCCCCCATGGAGTACTTAGTGTGTCACCAATCATGCCTGCCTAAGTTTAAAATGTTCATTTGTATTATTACAAAATGTTTTTTTTCTCTTTGCTACACCCCCTTGTGAACTAAAAAAATCTAACAAAAAAAGGCTCCAAAATGTGTTTTATATATATATATATGTATCCAGCATTTAAACTCAAGCAATTCTTACAAAAAATGAAAAAAATCTTATAATGAATATTTAAATTAGAAGTATCTTTAGTAATATATCTGAGTTGGGAAAGCTACTTCCTTTCTATGTTCTGCACTGTACTCTTTGTAAAAAGTGTCATGGCGTGCATCTTCTTGGCATCTTGTATGTCTGCATGAGCACATTGTATTATCAATTTATATGAAGCACTCTGAAATCAGATGCTGGTAGAGCTGCCTTTGTTGATGTCAAAATTTAAGAGTCTCACCCAAATGGAATTAATTTATGTGCTGAAACTTAGTGCCATGTGTATCACTACAGTTTTGCAATGCTTTAAACCAGATATAGTTAAAGATGGACTGCTTTGAAAGTAGTGTTGTAGGCAGAACCTATACCTATGTTTATTAACAATGCAATATTGTCTGTGCTGATAACATTGCACAGTTTTCTTAGTCAAAATTTGCATTGTTCAAAGAAATACTATTCAGCTATTTCCAAGAATGAATCATCATTGTGGAATCATCCTCATCACAGACGAGGTCGTCGTCTGTAAACGCCATCCAACCTTCACTCTCAAAACTTCCTAGGGATGGGGCATCCACAATGTCTCTGGGCAGCCTCTTCCAGTGCCTCAACACTCTCACACTAAAGATTTTCTTCCTAATATCTAGTCTAAATCTATACCCTTTCAGGTTAAAAACTTTACCCCTTCTCCTATTGCTACACCCCCTCATAAAGACTCCCTTCCCATCCTATTTACTATCAATAGAGGAAGCCTTGGCATAAAATAGCCATTTATAAACTTATGAATATCCAGACTACTTAGCACTAATATTACATTTTTAATGTGCTAAATCTAATATCCCACTTATTTGAATTTAATTAAGAGCTTCCTTAAAATTCTTCCCTAGTTACTATTTGATAATGTAAGAGGTCCCTTTTCAGTTTCTCAAGAAGATAAATTGAAACTCTACATCATTTCCACTTGTGTAGGCCTATATACTTTAAATACAAAGAAATTGAAACTACAGTTCAAAAGTAAAAGTTTTGAAAAGTAAATTGATCATCACTACCCTTTTTAGCTCTACTTTTTCTGTCATACAACTTCAATGACACAATATCTAAGACAATTTGTCATCTACTTCAGCAGAGATTTCTGTCTTTACTGATATCAAATATTATTTCTCATACTCAGAACTGAGCTCCCAAAGTTCAAATGCAGTTTTCAATATGTACCTAATCTCAAGGGGTCCTTTCTTCTCAAGATTGTTTTGTAGTGAAAATAGCTTTCAGTCCCACAACAGAGCTATAGTTTTTCTGGCCAGAAAGGTGTCACTGATTTGGAGGAAGATTAACTCAGCAAAGATATTTATGTTTGATAAGAAAAACCCATAAAAACCCATCATCTTTACAGCCTTAGCTAGAGATGCATCTCTCTTTACTAAGTTCCATACTTCAGCCCCAAACAGTTAAATTTTAGTAGGGATGATGAAACACAATTTCTGCGCAGCTTGTCTTGCAGAATAGACTTTGTTTATAAAAATAAGTAAGCAAAAGCTTGAAGAGCCAACCTGAGATGGAAAGAACATTCTCATTTTTGAGGTGTTTGCCAAGGTAAGTATGCAAATACTCATCAGTGATATTGAACTCTTGAAGTGCACCAGTCATATAAACAAGTTTTCAATATCTCTTTATGTAGACTTTGTTTAAGAATATAGATGGATTCAAGGTCAGCCCTAAGAAATCCTTTCTTCTTAACAGTGCTTTGAGTGCTGACCAGACACTCAAAATTATGACATATAAATACATTTTATATTGTATTATGGTATGAGGTGTATTAACAAAATCAAGTATTTATTGCAGTCACTATGTGTCAGATTTTATGGAAACCTGTGCATAACTAACTGCACTGTTGCATTCCAGCTATGATGATCCACAGGAGTAATATACATACATATATGCGTAGAACTATATAAACTGGGAAAGTTCATAAGCAAATATAATTTCTAAGATTTAATCTTAATACTTGCTAAAAAAGACAGACATATATTGGCATTGTGGAAATATGCTAGTAGTAGTAGAACATAGCTAACATTGATATTAAAAAAAAAAAAAGTAAAACAAAAGGCTAATAATAGTGAGGTGATGCATCACACAATGGGAAACACTTGTTTCCTTGAGGACTTTCAAAACAGTGCCATGATATTTAAAAGAAGGTGAAATGACAGAAGTTTATGATCTTCCTTGGGAAGTTATTCATCCATCTCAAAGACCAGAACTAGTGCTGTGACTAACTTTACTGTCAGAAAACAAGTAGAATTTTGATTGTATACAGTTTCCAATTGAAATTTTGAATATCAAACTGAGCTTGACTAAATTTGTGCCTGTATTAATAACTTCAATTTTTTACCTACTGTGCTAAAATGCTGTTCTTGGCACATAGTAAGAAGAAAACAAATTAACTCAGTGCACAAAATTGGAGGTTTACTGAAACTTAGAACAAGACAGGCACCCAGCACAACAGACATCACAATTTCAGGAACACTAACAAACTAAATCAACCACTGTCACAATCATTCACTTTTGTTTTGAAAGAGTAATATTAAGCAAAATGAGTAAAATCAAATCACTTTACGGGGAGGGAGGAATTGACAAGCAGAAAGAGAGTGATGAACTTTAACTAAGCTGTTCTAACTCTATCAAAATAGTTAAGAAATGTAATGCTAATTAGTTTCTCTTCAGAGGTTTCTGTGTTCATACTCAGATTTTTTTTTATATTGCACATGAAATTTCATCTTTGTGGATTTTTTTAAAATCTTCCTTATTTTGTCTGTTTTTCAAACTGAGCTAAATTCAGCTATACATTGAATGACTGCTTTGAATTTAATGATGTTTAGATTTAGAACCATGGAAATGATAAAAATATTAGTCTGCAGTGTATTCCAGTTTTTCTCAAAGCAGAACAGTTGCTAGTGAGAAGCAACAGCTCTCATAACTTTAGAATGATAATTTGAAAGAATATAATCACATGGACAAGATACAAACTAGAGTTTTGCAAAACTACACATCTTTTAGGCAAATTAATAGTAGAGTGGAATAAGAAATGTCGCTTAATATCTAAGAGCGTTTGTAGGCGAACTGATTCAATACTAGCTTCTCCTTTTGAAAACTGCACAGAAGAACATTTCTGTTAAATGGTTGGACAATTGAGCTGTGATACTCCATGGGGCCTGAGTTTAGACAGCAGCTTTTAGGAGGTTGTAAGAAGCCAGGCTGTTTGTTAATTTGGAAATAAACTCATTCAACAATTGTTGAAGATGGCCAGAGATTCCTTCTGGAGGAGGCTGTACATTGTAACCTCTATTACACTGAGAAATCTGGTGAGTGGGAACTAAAGATGTGATCTGATGACCCCAGGAATGGATCTTTGAGATGGTGAGCAGAATTGATGTGCTTCTGTCTTTTGTCTTTCTGATTTAGATTGAATTCAGAGAGTGTTAGCTCTTGTGCTGAGCCTAGAACAGGAAACCAGCAAAGCATGTTTAACTAAATTTTAAAATGTTAGTTGCATGTCCCTTGCCAGTGAACTTAGTGTCAAGTGAGGCCCCCAAAAGGAGACAGTTCTTATAGCAGATATTTCACTTGTGCTTCTTTCATATTCTCAGAGCAAACTTCCCTCATGTGGTGCAAGGCCAAAGACCTACTACTAGGCTGCCATCAATATTTGGGGTACTTGGGGAGAGAGAGATGCAGTGATGCCATACTGAGAGGAGGAAGAGTGTCATCTGGGGTGTGGAATTCCTCACTATAAATAACAAAAAAAAAAGTGAGGGTTCAGGACACGCCTCTGTTGGAGAGGAATGTGCTGACTCAGGTTTTATCCATTCTTCTAAAATTGCAAAAGACTCACTAAAGTGTTGAAGAATCACTGGAGTGCACTGACTGGTTTTGCTCAGAAATAATTCAGACAAGGAAATTTGTTTCTTCAGCTGAAGTGGGCACTCCAAACAAAAGTTTAATTTAGCAAGCAAGAATAAACAGCTTATGCTTTTCAATTTCAAGAAAATCCTTTGAAGTGGAGAAACATTACAAAATGTAAGAAGAAGCTGCATCTCTTTGAGAGGTATTTTAGGAAGCTGTACTGTACAAATGGTCACAAAATACAAAATCTGGCCTTTCAGCTCTGGAAAACTACTTGATAGCACAGCCAAAAGGTATAAAGCATACTGATGAAATCAAATTTCCTGCTTATAATATACTGATTGTTTTTCATACTGACATTCTGGATTCTTTGTTCTCACTCATGAATTATTTACTTTCTAGAGATATGAACTGTAGCATATATGCATTTTCATCCTCTACAAAGCAGATGTAATATTTAGTCTTTTCTTCTATAAATATCTCAAGCCTTTACCAGGTGTCCGTATGCAATGCTTTCCCAAACACTTTGGAGTGATCACCATAAAACTCCATTTCTACCAGGAGTGGTCTACAGCAATAAGTACTTATGTATATATATAAACCCTCGCTCTGATGTAGAGTCCCAGTGATGGCAAATATGACCAACTACATGGTTAAATCAAGATGTGGTGAGAATACTTTTAAATTTCTCTCTAAAAAAGAAAACGTCCAGCCTTTCAATGAGTTGTTCTTGTTTGAATCCATTCCGTCTGCCAAACATCAGAATACACAGTCCTAGGAAAGCAGACCTGAGTTTGAACATATGCTGATATATTCATAGAAACATTTAGGTTGAAAAAGACCATTAACAGTAAACCTAACACTGCCAAGTCCACCATTAAACCATGTTCCTAAGCACCACCTCTACATATCTTCTAAATACCTCCAGGGCTGGTGACTCAACCACTTTCCCTGAGCAGCCTGTTCCAGTGCTTGATAACCCTTTCAGTGAAGAAACTTCCTTATATCCAATTCACTTCCCGTCCATGTCCCGTCCTTCCCGTCCCCTCACAGTGCAACTTGAGGCTGGCAACACCCTCAGCCTTTCCCTCATCCACTAAGTGGGTCACCTTGTCATAGAAGGACATCAGGTTATTCAAGCAGGGCCTACCTGTCATAAACCCATGCTGACTGGGCCTGATCACCTGGTTGTCCTGTATGTGCCCTGCAATGGCACTCAGGATGATCTGCTCCATAAACTTTCCCAGCACCAAGGTCAGTCTGATAAGTCTGTAGTTCCTTGGATCCTCCTTCCTTCCCTTTTTCTAGGTGGGTGCCACATTTGCTAACTGCCAGTCAACTACCAGCAAGAACTGCTGATAAATGATGGAAAGTGGCTGCTTAGTGAGCACTTCTACCAGCTCCCTCAGTACCCTTGGGTGGATCCCATCTGGCCCCATAGACTTGTGTACGTCGAAATGGTGTAGCAGGTCACTAATCATTTCCCCTTGGATTATGGGGTCTTCATTCTGCTCCCCATCCCTGTATTCCACCTCAGAAGGCTGTGTACCCCATGAACAGCTGGTATTATTATTAAAAAGTGAGGAAAAGAAGGCATTAAGTTCCTCAGACTTTTCCTTATCCTTTGTCACTATGTTTCCCCCTGCATCCGGTAAAGGATGGAGATTCTCCTTAGCCCTCCTTTTGTTGGTAATGCACTTATAGAAACATTTTTTATTTTCTTTTACAGCAGTACTCAGATTAAGTTCTAGTTGGGCTTTGGCCCTTCTCAGTCTCTCCCTGCATAACCTTATGACATCCTTATAGTCTTTCTGAGTTGCCTGCCCATTTTTCTAAAGGTCATAAACTCTCTTTTTTCCCCCTGAGTTCCAGCCCAAGCTCTCTGTTCAGCTAGGCCAGTCTTCTTCCCCACCAGCTCTTCTTTCTGCACATGGGGATGGCCTGCTCCTGCACCTTTAAGAGTTCCTTCTTGAATCAAGTCCAGCCTTCCTGGACTCCTTTGCCCTTCAGGACTGCCTCTCAAGGAACTCTGTGAACCAGGCCCGTAAACAGGCCAAAGTCTGCCCTCTGGAAGTCCAAGGCAGCAATTCTGTGGATCCCAGCTCCTTACTTCTCCAAAAATCAAAAACTATCATTTTGTGATCTTTGTGCCCAAGATGGCCTCCAACCATCATATCACTCACAAGTCCTTCTCTGTTCACAAGCAACAGGTCTAGCGGATGCCTTCCCTAGTTTTCTCACTCACCAACTGTATCAGGAAGTTATTTTCCACACACTCCAGGAACCTTCTAGACTGTTTCCTCTCTGCTGTATTGTATTTTCAGCAGACATCTCGTAAGTCGAAGTCCCCCCATGAGAACAAGAGCTAGCGATTGTGAGACTTCTCCAAGCTGCTTGTAGAATCTTTCGTCTGCCTCTTCATCCTGGTTGGTTGGTCTGTAACAGACTCCTACCATGATATCTGCCTTGTTGGTCTCTCCCTTGATTCTTCCTTATAAATATTCAACCCTTTCATCAAGTTCTAGACAGTCAAAATACTCCCTAGCATGCACGGCTACCCTTCTGCCTCTCCTTCCTTGCCTATCCCTTCTGAAGAGTTTATAGCCATCCATTGCAGCACTCTGGTAGCGCGAGCCATCCTACTGTGTTTCTGTGATTGCAACTATATCATAGTTTTCCAGCTGCACAACAGCTTCCATCTCCTATTTTTTGCCTATGTTGTGTACATTGGTGTAGATGGACTTCAGTTGGGCTATTGATTCTGTCACCTTTTTTGGGGGAGAAGCCCTAATTCCTATGTGACTGTTCTCAGGCACTTCCAAGGTTTCTAATACATCAATATCCCTTGCATCTTTACTGCCACGTAGATCTCCATCCCCTACCTCCACTTTCCTTATGGATACTTCAGTTTATCTATATGAAATATGATCAATTGAGGAAGTCATGTGCAAGTCTTATGAATGCATGTTAATCATTCACTATGAATTGTGAGATCCCAAGTTCATACCTCTCTTTTAAACAATACCCAAGACTGTGGTATTTCCTACAGGGTGTCTACTCACTGTACTAGGTGCTAGTTAGATCAAATATAAGTTCAAAGTTATGCTTCTAGCCTCTAGCATCTCTGCTTATGAAGGAAACCATGTTTTCTTTAACTTTCTTTAGGCTACACAACCTGAAGTCCTTCTCCTAATAAGTAAAAACTCTGCTGGAATACATTTCATACTTGAGACAGAATGTTAATTTATCTTACAAGATAAAGAACAATCCAACTGTTATGTCATAGATGTGGTTTAGTTTTGTCTTCAAAATTATAAAAACCCCATAATATTTCCTAGAAAATTTTTCAAGGAATGGGCAATAAAAGTCCTAAATCCTCTCCCTGTAGCAGCAGAGCCTCCTCAAAGGTTTTTAATCAGGACAATCTAACATCTAATACAACCAGGGCAGAACAACCCTGAGTCCTGGAAGACGTGTCCTATAAAATTTAGTTGTGTAAAGAGGAGAAGTGAGCACTCATCCACACTGGAGGCTGTCTCTGAAACGATAAAACTTCCTACTTAAAACTGTGAGGAGTAAAAGTCACAGTAGCTGTAGCCAAGTTCATTTGATCAGAGTCAAAATGCAAATTCCACTCTGCAGAAAGAGAAGAGAGATTCAAACATGAGAGTAATTTCTACAGCTGAAGAGCCCTGAATTCTTCTAGAGAGAAAATTCCTCCTTGCCCATCTTCTCACTTCGAGTCCCAGCACTAGATCATTAGGAGATTCTGTTCACAGACCTGCTAGGATTCAGCCTCCCTTGCCTCAGTCTGTTTTTTGCTGTATCTACCCTGACTGAAACAAAGGGTGGTGAAGAGGATCTAGAGATGCTGAAGAAGAGGATCTAGAGATGTGTCCTATAGGCAGGAGACCCAACAGCCATGCAGGTTCCCAGATATGATATGATGCAGCTAGACCTTGTCCAGACCTCAGTGTCTGTTTCAGGCTAGGAACAAGGCAGTGTTCAGTGTCTTTGCTTAACTTCATTTTAAGCAGTAATTTAAATAGAGCCTAAATCTTAGCCTGCTTCAATCTACTGCCAAACTAATTGCCAACAGAATGAAAGGTAAGCTTGTAACATATGATCTCAGGACCTATGCAGTAAATATTTCTTTTCGGGGCACTTAGCATAGGAGATAAATCTGGGAAAAACTATGAGAAACTTCCTTTCCACTTCATGCTCACATTCTCTGAATTATATCTGCCTTGACATTTGAGCTCTGTTATTACTTGGCCTGAGCCTTCAATCCTCACAGGAAGCACTTGAATGACTGACTTGTAGAGAATATAGGCACATGTGTTGCAAGAGGATTGGAAGAAATACCTACATCACTGTATTTACATGCTAGAAACTAAACTGAAGTTTTGCCTTCTGTATAAACTGCTTTCAAAATTAATGTGGCTCCTGAGTACTTTTGTTGCCCAGAACATGTAACATACCAAAAAGTCTACTGAGACCCACAAGAAGAAATAATATTAATAGAAAATGAAACACACCACTTAAAGCAGAAAGGCATGAGGCAGAAATTTGTACTAAGATAGCTTCCTATGTACTCTTAGGCAAAAATAAATAAATAAATAAATAAATGTATCAGTGATTCTCTAAAGGACTGACCACAGCAAAAAAGATGAGATTGAAAGTAAAGGCTACTTTCCTTCTTGGATGAAAGTGAGGTTGCTGGAAGGAGAAAAATAGAACCTAATAACTCATAAGTGCTAGTACTCAGGCTCCAAATCTAGTTGTTATATGGGGGGGGTGGGGGTGTGGAGGAAAGAAAAAAAGAAAATGGAATAGACGTTATGTTTCACCAAAGAGGAAATTTGTACTTAGATGTGGCTTTAACAACACTGCAAATTTGTGAGTTAAAGGCCTCATTGCTTATAGAGGATGTAATTAGCTCACAGTAGAAGGGGGAACATGCAGGCAAATGGCCAGGGTCAGAGACAAAGACAGGCTTTCTGAAACAAAATGAAGTTATTCTCGGCGAATGATGTGGCAAATACAGTATTGTATCTCACTTGCAGCCTTGAACATGGCATTGAAGCAAAACTTTTGGCATTTTTGCACAGGAGCCCCAAAAGACATAGAAGGTAAGAAAAATGCCATACTTTCTGAAATGAAGAAAGCCAACAATTCACATTCAGATAAAAAGTTCAATCTAATCACAAGCCACTCTAAACATCATGATGAAGTATACTCATGATTGTCGCTGCGTATTACTATGACTAAACCTGTGTTAGGGTGCAAAGGTAAAGTACTGCCCCAAATGTTTTATTAAAGTCTTGCTACAATATTACAAATGTATAACTTCAAACAGAGCAACAAATATACTCCCACAACTGCTGGCGTGTAGCCATGTTTCGGTCATGCAAAGGGCTGCGTGCTGTTGGTAGATCTAATGGGCAGGGCAATTCATTGGCTTCAGGCACAGCCCGTTTTAACACCTCCACAGAGCAGCACAGTCTGGCCCTGGGGCTCTATCCTCAACCTCAGTGCAGCACACAGATACAAGGATGGTGTCGACATACATCATCTTCAGTAAAGAACACACGTGGCCAAACATGGAGGGATGTTCTGTAAAACTGTGCCTAAGATTAGGCTGAGTGAAATATTTCCCCACATAAAGTGTTTAGAGTGCTAAAAACCTGTTGTATAGCTGAACAGGTGGAAAAAACAATTACAATGTGCAGAGACCTATTACAATGTGGGACATCCTTAGATAAATTTCATTGTGTCACACTCTTCTGTCGTATTTCACTGATGCATGATAGTTGAAAATGATATTTATCATCATAATGATAAGCTTTACCACAGCTTCACCACTTTAGATGTAGCTTCTTGCCTTTTGTAATAAGATGAGGTTTATCTGCTAACCAGCCTTAGTCCACCAGTCTATCCTAAAATGAGTTAAAAACTGTGAGAAAGATGCTAATGAAAGTGTGACTATCAAGGGGAATGACTGCTACTACTACACTCAAGGAGTTGCTTCACCTTGAGAGCACAGTCTTCTGAACCTCCTGTTCAGAAAGTGCTCATACTTAACTTTGCAGAAGCTTAATAAATTTTAAACTGTATAACAATTGGCAATCTGCTTCAGAAGAGCTAAATGTGAAAAGATAGAAATACTTCTGCAAGGATTTTATTCCTCAAAGAGAGAGAATGAGTCTTCAAAAAAATTCTTCCTTGGATGTATAATATTACTCTCTGAAAATGGAAAATTTACAGGAAAATAAAATACTAGTCTCATATTAAACCTTTTTGCTTTCCTCCGTCTTTCCCCAAAATCCTCACCCCTAGAAGGACTGAACATTTCATAAGAACTCTGAACTTTCCCAGCATGAATTTTAGTTGCCCCAGAACTTTCATCCTGGAATGGAAATCAAGTAAAATGTTTAAATAAAGTAAATAATATTTACTAGATTATTTTACATTACTATTACAGCCAAATCAAAGCCTCTCTAAATCTTTCAAAATATCAAGCCCACAGCCTAGAATAAATTGTGAATAAAAATCAAAGTCAAACTGAACATTTAAACATTGCAACTGACATTAACTTTGACCATGACTTTTTTGTTAACCCATTTTATTCTTTTTTTATTCTTTGGATATCTTCTGAAAACCACTAACTAAATATTCATGAGTTACAAAAATGAAAGCATGCTCACACTCTACACATACTTTCTGCTAAACTATGCTTGATGCATTCTCCTGACAATTTTTTGCTTGGCACTATAGAAAGCCTGAAGTCTCCAGGCTACCTTAGCTTTCAGTTCTTCCACTTTCCAATTGTCTTAGCTCTCATAAGCTCCCTTCTGTTGCAGTTGTAAGAAAAGAATTCCACAATACTCTAAAATATATTCCTTTTAAAATGTGTTGCTTAGAACACAATCTTTGAAAGGAATACATTAGATTTTTGAAAACTGAGCCAGTTTTAGATGTCTGTAACTCTAGTATACCTATGCCCTCTATTTCATTCTAGAGATGACTATCACAACATAGTCCCAGATCACACATGCAATAAAAAAAGGAACCATTGTTAAAATTAGCCTTCAGTAGAGTCTGGAAAAACTATTTCACATAAACCAGATGTTTTGACATCTATATTTAAGTTAGATAGAGTAGCTGGTGAGCATTAAAGTATGGATTCAAGATCTCACCAAAGCATATTTAATACTTTGTGTAAAGGTTGGATTGGTAGCCCTGGAAATAACTACTTGTTTTACTACAGAACAAGATAATGGCAGCAGCTGCATGCAGTATTCACACAGGCATGAGAGGGCTCACTGTTATTGTGAAATCATGCTCTCACTTTACATCTAATTCTAACCTCACCATTATGCTAAGCCTCTGGCAGAAAGATTGGCTGCTGTGATACACACAAGGTAGAGAGGCATAAATTCCAGAAGGAACAATCTACTTATTACGGTTAGCAATTGAGGTTTTAATCTGAGCTTTAGCCTTGAAGTCAAACTGAAGGAATCTAGAGCCAGCCTTGGGCAAGACATAATCTGTCCTTAGAATGTCCACATAAAATACAACAGAAACACAGGAATGTTTTCACAGAAGAAAAGTAAGGAAAGCTTCTAGGACTTAGCATATACATTTTTTTTTTAAATTAAAAGAAAGTTCAATGTCATTAGTCTTCTGCTCCTACTGAAGAAACTGAGAAGGCTTCCAACTTTATGCTCATAAATCATGAAATCTCTTTTGAGAAAGCTATTTTTTTTATTAGCACAGTTCAAGTCAAGTATTGACTCAATAACCTCATGTCCACTACCTAATTACTGTAAGTCTGGGAGCTTTATGCTATAAGGATATGTATATTGAACTCTGTTAAACCTCTTACATTTTGTGTACAAGACAGTTATCTGACGAGGCAAATAATTACTACTTTAAAAAATCCTCACATTTCATACTACATCTCAATGTATTTTGAGTTTCCTTTTGAAATTATTTACATGAATAAAAATAATTTATATAGGTTATAACTTGTGAAAGTTATGAAGAATGAAAATAGAAGCAATGTTGGATTTTTATTACGCCTAGTGTATATTGCCTTTTAAGGTTCAAGTAAGCTGTAATGGAAACTGTTTCACCAGGTGTCTTTGGGTAACTTTAAAATAAGCATAAAACAGAGAGTCTCATATCAGAACACTAAATTATACTATCAAAAAAGAACAGCTTAAATCCTTTCAAGGCTGTGGTATCCACTGCACAAACATTAAAGCTGTCCAATTTGTAAAATCAGGCTGTGATTTACAGCAAGCCTTGTATAAACTGATCTCTCATGGTGACCTGTTGAAATGAAGAAATCTTTTACTTCAGCTTCAGCTGGCAAATAAAATACCTTTCACTGCTGAAATAAATAAAAATCACAGGAAAGAAGTCATTGTAGAGATCCTTAGATTTTTAAGCTCTCATTACTCCAGGGGCTATCAATTTAGATGGATTCCTTCTTTTACTTTTATTTTTAATTATACACCAGGCAAATCAACCCCTCCAGATTCTTTTTTTTTTCCCTTTTCCTTTTTCTTTTCCTTTGTGGTGGGGGTACATGGTAGAACCAAATACTTTATATACTGTTTTATGTGCCTTACAATTAAACACCTAAGTGTTTTACAGACATGAGCTTAGTTTTACATCATGCCTGTAAAATAAAGGCATATGGATATCTTTGTGCTCTATTTCCCAAAGTGTATAGGCCTTACACAGTATTCACAAATCTGCTTATCCATTGTGTCTGTTATAAACTGATTCAGAATACTTCGACTTCATACTTAAAGCGCAGTCCCCACTGATCTCAGTTGCAGCAGCTGTGACCCAGTACGTGACCCTTAAGCATCCAAAATCAGGCACCTCACCAAGTGACTACCTGTAAACTATTTGTCCTGAATTCATGCAGTCTTTGGCAGAGACAAGAATACAACTGAGTTCTCCCAGGAAAACACCTGGCTGTCTTAACAGCTGAGTCATGTTTCTTCTGCTGCATGCTTTCTAATTGCTGGAAAAAGTGAGGCAGTGGCTTTGTAATCAAGCCTTCCCCAGTGTGGTTACAGAACTGATTGCAGTCCTATAGGACATACAGTACAATATAATAAAACAATCATAAAGCTTATGCATATCTGGAGTAAGACCACACAGGCAACTAATACTTTCATTTTTAGCAACTTTGGAATGCCTGGCCTATGACCTCAGGAGTAAATTCTTTTGCATTAATCTCTTATTTTTAAAAAACAAGTTAAAACAGCATTAAATCAGTTAGTAACCTATTGCAATCCACCTGAGTACAACCAGGGCTAGAAACTCTAAAGCCAACACACCAGTTGAGCAAGCAGAAGAGTTGGTAGCAGAGTTTGCTTGTTTTCTGCTTGGAAGAACACTTCAGAGAAATGAGAGACCTTAGACAGTAGGTTCCCTGTTTGCTGAGAAGAGACAACAGTGAGATTGGGTAACCTCTAAGTTAATTCAGCACACTGTTGACGTGTTCCCTTATCAGGACAGATTTGTGCCTAGCTTTTCCATCAGGACACTGTTCCACATTGCCCTCCATGTTTCAGCTTGAGCCCCTCAAAACTGCTGTCCCAGACAGTTCTTGTCCCAAGTTCCATGTTCCCTCTGTTTTCCATGAGGACTCCTCACTAAACCTTTCCTCATAGCTAGGCTGGTTTTACCCTCAAAACACAAAAAACTCCCTCTCTGTAAAAGCCAATACATTTGCCAAATTTCAGTTCGTTTTCATTCTTTTCTAATATTGCAGAAATCTTAGCATTAGAAAACTTTAGGCCAAAAGGGCAAAATGCCTCAAAAAGAGTTCTTATACTGAGAGAAAACATTGGCTCCCTTATTACAGGTGGTGCTGCTCAATCAGATTTTCTTATCTATCTAAAGCCATTTAATATATGCAGAATATTTTAAATGAATACACTTTTTAATTCATTACTTTTTGCACCAAGAATATATTAACCCAAGGTCAGGACTCATGACAGAAAGTAGATAAAGCAATGAATAATCTTTTAGCCATTTTGGAATGTTTACAAACTAATCTTTTACATTGCTTATTTGTTTAATCTATATCAGTAACAATATCGTACCAATATCTATAGACTTTAGCCCTACCTTTCAAGTACCTGGGAACTGTAACACATTTAGAATAATGCATAGTTTTTTGACATTTAGAATATGTTAGAAAGCTTTCCTTGTCTTACCGCATCCTCTGTCTTATACTGAGAAAAATATACTTTCATCATTGCATGTAGTATGCAAACCACTTGTTATACCAATTAACACATCTTGAATTTTTTAATGTGTTCAACCAAACTGTATTCTTAAACCATACTGTATCTTATGTCTTTTATTTTAAAGCCTAAAACCACTTAGTTTTTTTTCCCCTATAGAAAAATTATTTTGATAAGTATTTGTGTTTAATTATTTCTTGGAGACCATCTTAATATATCAGCTCTCATCACTACAAGGTAAAATGCATCACAAAGTTTCTCATAGCATCATATTAAAGCAAATCAAAATACTACCTCTTATGCCACCACTTACTTATTAGAATATTTCCTGTGTAAACAAGAAGGGGAAAAAAAATGAGAAAATATACTAGTGCTTGCATGTGATAGTAGGATCATGCCTTTCTTGGAGGAATACCCCAGGTACACCAGAACAAAGCTTGTATGCAAGCATAGCCTCAGACCACACACTTACTGACAGCAAAGATAAATTTTAACTACTAGAACTCTTGACACTTGAAGTATATCAACAAGTTTTACAGAAAATTACTGGTGCAGTGAATCACAAAGGAGAACTAGTTGTAGAGAAATAATAATTGTGGTTTGATATTTTAAACACATGTTTTAGTGTAAAAATACCCCAGAAAATAAAATTTAACATACATTGTTGCTAAGATTTAAAAAAATATATATTTAGTTCATAAACGTAATTTTATATAAGAAAAAAAGTATTAGTTATAAAAGAGTGTGTTTTAAGGTTGTCCATTTCCTATATTCTTCCAGTAAGATCAGTATCTCTTTATGAAACATGTCTTAGGCCCTAACTCACCAAATAAAATACATCACTCTTGAATACTGCAACCATGTACATGCTGCATGTTTACACAAAAAGTATTACCATCTCCTTAAAAATCAACTAAATACCAAAAAAGCTTTGAAATTTTATTTAGTAAGTCTTCCTGATATTGTTTTAACAATAATTGATAAAAATGGCATTTGGGTTCCTAAAAAAGAAGTTTTCTGTACTATGTATGAATTCCTGTGTTCTTGTTAATAACCAAATTTCTATAAAATTCAGTTCAGACTGAAAAATAATAATTTTCATTAAAATATCTTTCACACATTTGTCCCTATGGGTAACCAGTGTATTAAAGAGATAAAGAATGTAGCTTTACAGAAGAGTGCATTTTTCCCTGATATTTGCCTCAGTCTGTTCTATGTTAAATGTAATTATATAAACACATGAAATAGTCTTAAGTACTTGGAAATAATGTAATAAAAAATTCAGACTGTGTCAGACATTAGGTATTCAGGCTCAGAAGGCAATGAAGGGTACATCTGAAGCAGCACTGAAGATGTTGTTTGCTTGCCACATCTACTAAATGTCAGCAGAAAAAGAGAGGATCTGCTTCTAAAATCCCTTAGCAACCCATAGAGGTCCTTCTACTGACCTTACCGAATGGAAGTCCACTGAAACTGGGCTGAAACTATTTGACAAAAGGATGGAAACTATAAAAAAGTAACACTTTTTTTTGTGATGCATGTTAGACAGCTGATACAGAGTAAAACTTTCTTGTGTAGGACTCTGTTGCACTGCTTCCTCTTGAAGTGAAACTATTAGAAAGCTAGGATCAAATAGCAATTAAAGTCTGGAATATCAAATGCAAGGGGATGTTGATGCTCTTTCTTGCAAGCATGATATATTTGCAGGAAGTTCAAACGAAGATTTTTTAATTCTATTGCATAGCATTTGCATTTGGTGAGATTTAAAAACAAACTTGATTCCTCAAAGTATTGTGATATACTCAGAAAGTGATGTTGACAGCTCTATTTTCAAATTCAGTGTTTGTAAACAAATAGCTACTTGATTTACTTCTATATCAGAGTGAAACACCATCTGTATTAAACATTGGGTGAATAGCTACTAAGAAATCTGTGTTTGATAAAGAGAAACCCAGCTCCTGAGAGAATAACATAGAAAAAAAAAAAGAAGCTATGTTTAGAAATCTTCTCCTGCATATTGAATGTCACAGTATCAAAGATAGAAACTTTAAAAATAGACAAAATTCTATCAGTGTTTCAATAGATAGTTCTGACATGGGGTTAAGGTTAAAATTGTCAAATGTGTGCAGGTGCCCAAATCCTGTTATAATCAGCTGCACATTAAACTCATAATTCTACTGCTGTTCTTCATGGCTGATCTGCAGCTTCATTATAGAAGGAAGAACTGACTCATTTCATGGAGCTCACTTCATAAGAGTAGGCTAAACTATCCTTATTTGTTTTCTGTAGAATAATATTCATTGAATTCTTTATTTAAACAGGAGCTGAGCTAGAACATGATAAAACAAACAGGAAGATAACAAAGGATAATATCTTTTGTTCTACCTCAAGTGGGGATGGCACCTCCAAAATCAGATTATAGATCTTTGTATTTCAGTGTTTCCACCAAACAGTAGTATAATCTTAATGTTTTCCTAGATGAAGTGACCCTAACAAAAAATAAAAAAGCAAAAACCAAACCCCAAACCCAAAACCAAAAAACCCTGACAACATTCCTAGTAGCCTTCTGCACCAAAGGATTTCATGTCAAATTTCTGTGAATTATCTTGGAAGCTGAAATTAATTATAAAAAACAAGATTAAGTACAATGTAAGCAAACCATAAAATAATTAACTTGATAATTAGTTTCCTAATGGCCAATGGAGCATTACTTTTTCAATGAAGATTTCTGTCTCAGTTCCTTGTATGTAAGCACAGGCCTTCTTTCACATCTCCTAGTTGTTCCCCCTCTGGGCTTTTGAGAGCATCTCTGAATATTTCCTACCATAGTATCCTTTTAATGTTGGAAAAGGGGTGGACTTTTTTGCTCAGACTAAATTTTGGGATGCTCAACAGCAAGATTTATCAAAAGATTGTATCAGTGAGATACCAAGCAATGTTTCCTCATAGCCCTCCAAAGTTCTGCCAAGTGAAGCCATGTCAGGCTTTAAGCATGTAACACGAGTGGGGACTGTGAACTGCCAGGGTATGGCTCCAACCACTGCTCTGCCTCAGAAGCACTCCTGCAGCCTAAAGCATAAGCTCATCTGGAAAAAAGTTATTAAATATCAATATACACCTACTCAAGTAAAAAAACATGTATATGCATACACATACGTGTACATATATAGAATCATAGACACCTCCTACTAGACCAGGTTGCTCAAAGCTCAACCTGGCCTTGAACACTTCCAGGGAGGTGGATCCCACAACTTCTCTGGGCAACCTGTTCCAGTGCCTCACCATCATAGTGAAGAATTTCTTCCTAATATCTAACCTAAATGTCCCCTCCTCCAGTTTAAAACCATTACCCCTTGTCCTTTCATTACACTCCCTGGTAAAGAGTCCCTCCCCATCTCTCCTGTAGGCCCCTTTTAGGTACCGGAAGGCTACTGTAAGGTTTTCCTGAAGCCTTCTCATCTCGAGGCTGAACAACCCCAGCTCTTAACATTTACTAGCTGAAACAAGCATTCAAACCTGCCACGTGCCAATGATATGGAACAGATGAAGTTTCCTGAAGGGTTTCTCTTGTTACCTGGCAAAGAGGAGGAGAATTATAATTACACAGGTGAGACCTGTGTTGGATATAGGGCTGTATTGGGTGCAAAAGGCAAGGTGTTAGCAGTGGAGATGCTGCAGGGTGGGCCCCTGTGGTGAGGGCCCGGGGCTGCCCCGTGCCGGACACAGCCGGTTCCAGCCGGCTCCAACGGCCCCACCGCAGGGCACAGCTGAGCCCCTCAGCCACGGGCGGGCGTCGCAGGGAACGTGTTTTTAAGAAAGGGCAGAAAATGCCACGTAGGTAGAAGAGGAGGGAAAAAAGAGTGATAAATAGCAGAGGGAACACCAAGGTCAGCACAGTAGGAGGTGATCCATGAGAGAGCAGTCACACCCCCCAAGGGACTGCAGGCCAAGGAGGTCACACACCAGAGCATATGAAAGGAGTGAGAAGGAAGAAGCAGCAGAAAGGAACGGCAATGTGCTGACAATAACGTCCTGAGTGGCTCAGGGCCTCATTGAGATGACCGGTGGGAATTATAAGGGGGGAGGCAGAGGTGTCCAGACTGAAGATGAGTGTGGAAAACGCAGAGGAAAGGTAGTTTATACCAGTGTTTTAAATGTTTGGGGGTTTTTGTGTTTCCCCAATACACAAATACAGTAACTAATTATTTAAGCTAATTGGCAATAAATTAAGTTAAAATCACCACATCAAGTCTGTTTTGGTTGTGACAATAGTGACTGAAGTGATTGAAGTAAGAAATAGTTGACACATTGTTTGTCATGTCTGAAGTGATCCTATCTGAAAAGTGCTATCAGAAAGGGCATTCTCTGAGACAGACATGGAAACATAGAGAATATTGACCTCAATTTGATTGACCACTTTAACCAGCACTAGAGTTTCAAGAGCAAAATTTAAGGACTTGGACTGCCAAAACTATAAGTCTGAGAACATAGCAGGGACCAGATGCAGATCTAGTAGCAATGACTGGTTGCCACTGGCAGCTGTTGTGTGTGAGAGAGGTGTTCTTTTGGTATTCTGAGTTAAAGTGCAGGAGAAGAGAATGAGTCATTCAGTGTAAGATTTTTGCTAAAATAGTTCAATAAAATTGTTGTAGTTCTTTAGGAAACATATCTCCATACATCTCTACATGGAGTTCTGCAGCATGCCAAACATTTGTAATTGCATATACAGAGGTGTCTGCTGCTGTCTCCCTGTACCATCTACTCTGGTCTTATGAAGATTCGGAATCTCCCAAAACTAGTTTTCATATTGAATAGATTAAATTTGATTAACACAGGTTGATTCCACTACAGCCTGCTTTTGGCATTCCAAATGAAAGTGCATGTAGCTAGGTAACTAATAAAAGTGTTTCCAAATACAGAACCAAATGTCTAACTGAATGTAGGTGTCAAGAGCTATGCTCATCTCCACTATTATCTTTTCTGCATAGCAGATATGAGACCTAGTAGTAATTTTTTAAAATCCAAAATGTATAAATAAATAAATAAGCCTAATAAAGCTACAGATGGGCAATGCTTGTTCTTTTTAATGAATTAAGCTTACTCCCTTCTGATTTAGCTTTAATTATTAAAATAAACAGAAGCCTTATATTTAAAGAATGAAAAACAAAACATTTGGGAGGCAAGGCAAAATAAGAGTTTCCAAGAGAAAGAAAAACAAATAATAAAACTTCTAAAAGTGTGCATTTAGAAGAAGCCCATATGACTGATCTTTAAAGTGCACACACATTTAAAAAAATTAACAGTTGCTAAATTGACACTTATCCATTCACATATCCCCTATGGAGTATAAGCTGTGACTAACTATGAAAAAATGCATTTCTAAGGAACTTTTGCTAGAACTTGTCTTACAATACGAGTTTGCTTCAAGAAGAAAGAGCTTGCATTTTTTTCTTCACCATCCTAATAGATATCTTCTGTTGAAAATACAAGGTCAAAACAAATAAAGATTCAGCAAGTGGAAAGACTTTGAATTATTTAATATATATGATTAAACCTACTACTAAAAGTAGTAGGACTGAAGTTATTGAGGTTCTTTAACTGTACTGTAGCTAAGTGCATGCAAACTGAACAAAGCAGTAGGAATGAAAGATGCTTGTATTGTTTACTTTCACCTGTAATATGAAAAAAATTATATGTTGTACTCTTCCATTTTCCAATTTTCTCTTAAATACAAGAGATTAAGATGCAAAAACAACAGGTAAATTTAATTTATCTATAAATAGAAGTCTAATAACAGTTTCATTTCAGAGAGGGATAATATACATAAACAGAAAACACAAACAGAAAATGTTTATACAGAATCTCTCCCTTGCACACTGTGTACTTATGGCAGGTCTTACTTTCAGTCCTGGAGCTGGTCAACTCAGTGGCTTTTTGAATTACAGCAAACACTACACACTCCTATGATCTCCAGCCACCATCACCGAGTCGCAACCAATCAATGTCTGTCTATCTAGTCCCTGCTTTCTCATGATTCTGTTGTGTTGGAAATTGTAACTGTGAATCAATGCAGTATTAGCTGCTGGTTTACTCCAGTTCATGTAAATTGCAGGTTTGAACTCAGTGCTGTTGAGATGCAGAATGGAGTAGGATGAAAGTTGTATTCTGTCACATTCAAAATGTCTAACTATACCCACTTAGTAAAGTTAGGAAAAGAACCCCAAACCAGTAAACTTGGCAATAATGACTAAAATTGAATAAGGACTGACATTACATGACAAATGAATCCCACAAATAAAAAGGGAGCATGCAGCTCAAGGCAAAATAATCAGACAGCTGATGTCTGTTGAACCTTCAGTATGACTGTCTGGTTTCAATGTCAGCACAAATTTCGTTCTAGGGTATTTCATCAGACACATTGAAATTGTTTGAAGTGATTCAGACAGAATTTAGGTTGGGAATGCTTACCCACTTGCTTGTTACTAATGGCTAATATGGAAAAAAAATACCATGTTCTCATCTGAAGGTCTAATGATGGATGCTTAGGGTTAGTTTTCATTACCATGCTCAGAACCACATATTCAATGTTTCACTATAAAAAAAGTCTGCATGATTATGCTCTGAACTCATCAAAACAAAACCAAAATCTTCAGCTTCCATTTACAAGAGTATATGTCATACTATGAAACTGATTTTGGCTTCACTTGAGTACTTCACTGCGTTTGTTAGCTGATAAATATGCTCCATCACTAACTACTTTTATAATGCCATCAAACCAGATTATAACATAGCTAAAAGACTAAAACATACAATACTTGCATTTATTTTCTAAGATTGAGTGTAAGAGTATCTATTCTTATCAAACATATTTTTTCTGGTTAGTGTAGAATTTCAGTCTTTACAGTATTTGTACTAATTTGGATGAATGCAATCAATCTATCATTTCAAATGATTCGTAGAATAATGATTCAGGCAGTGTTGTACTCCTGCAAATCAGGCTTTTTTCCTAAAAGTAGTAGTGCATTCAGTTAGTTCAAAGTAATATTTATGCAACAAACGAAGCTTAACAACCTTTCTGACCTACAGCACTAGTGGCATGGAATGAAAATCTGATCAACAAACACTTGCCTGAACTTCTTTCGGGTATTGAGATTCCTAGAACAGAATGCTGCTGACGGTGATGTTCAGACCAGACTGTTCAGTCAATACCTTGATCACAGACTTTTGCAAGAAAGACCTTCTGATTATGCAATCTTACTGCATGATCTTAGCTAAAATGTCTGTTCGCACAGTTATTTACTTGCAGCTTTACTGTTTTTCAACCATTTCACCACTAAATAGGTACGTTGATTAAATAATTTTTATAGCAGACTGTTTTATTAATCTGTGTAACACTTGATAAAATAACAATCAATACAAATAATCAAAATTCCTTTCACTCCTGTATTACTGAGCTGATAAACTGCAGATACTGTTACTTGCATTGCAAGGTTACACACATAACGCATCAGTTGAACCTGATGCTTCCACCACCACCACCTCTTTGAATGTACTCCAGGCACAGTCCCCAGAATGTTCCTTTCTTGCATATACATGATTGCTATTAAACTGTATGTAGGCTAATTTGTCCTGCCCTTACAGCTTTGCAATTCCATGATTTTCCTGCAATGACACTTTTACATAATTATTTTTTTTATGAGCATTTCTATAACATTTTACTGTTACCAGTCTTTTGCAGTGGGTTGCTTGGGTTTTGGTGGTGTTTTTTTCTTTCCCTTTTTTTTTTTTTTTTCTCTTTTTTCTTCTGTCTCTACTTTATGTCCTCAGATTTCTTGGTATTACAGGTAAAACATCAAGACTGGAACAAATACAGTCTTTTTATGCATGGTAAACAGAACTGATATGGAAACACAAGAAATATCAGATATTGTTTATTATGGATGGTCCTTTGTAAAACAGGGCAGGAGAGAGAGAGAAGGGTCTAGGCATAAGTTGGACATAGATACTACTGGCTCTAAAGAAAAAAAGGGGAAAAAGAAGGGGGCATCATTCTGCCTTGTAAGAAGGAGTTCAATCCCTAGTCTAAACCAGGACATATCAAGTGTATCCTAAACATTCCACTATTAGATAGCCAATATAACATGTTCGCACTCTTGGTTTTCCTATTCTTTTAAATATTAAAGCAAATAAAGTCAGAGAGACTGACTTCACAGCTTAGTATTTGTTCTAACTCCCAGCACACTTACTTGACAGCTAGAAAACCTGCAAGTCTCATTCTTGCTCCAAATAATTTCTTTAATGAAATATGACAGTGTCATCAGGTGCGAGTGAAACGACCTGAGTCCAGACCATTGTATAACATGACACTTGATGGCTTGTCACCTACATTGACCACTGATACTGCAGTAGGAAGGACTGATGTTATTCCCAATCTTAAATTGAGGTCTCTACTCCAGAGTCCTACTTGATCAGCTGTGAGATGAGACAAGGCTGCTCAGTGCTCAGTGCGAGACCTTGAGGGCCTACAAGTATGAAGGCTGCACAGCCTGTGTAGTCAACATCTTCCACTGTTTGATTCCTCACAGTGAAAATATCCAGTCCAAATATCTTTTGTTTTAAATGATGTCCGTCATCACTGTCTCCTGTAAATCTATCCCTCACTCCACTTGTTTACTTACAAGTGAACAGAGACAAAACTTTTTGTTTCAGACAATGAAATTTGTATGCCATCAGTCTCAATTCAGTCTTCTGTCCAGGATAAATCCTCTCAGGTTTTCATTTCAGCCTGCAAGATTACTTTAACTACAAGAACTCTGAACTTTCTGTTTGAGAACTGACTACTAAACTGTCAATCATTCACACAGCCTTTGTGAAAGGGAGCTTAGAAAAAAGCAGCACAGTACAAGATACTAGTTGACTTTGGCTGCAACTAAATGGGATGAATATGTGTCTGAATGACTAAGTCAACAAAACCATACTATAGTACTTTGTAATGAGAGCTGCACATTCACACAGCTTCTCAGCCCTGGTAGCAAGGCGAAAACTAATTCACATATGAAAAAAAATATTAAAAACCATGCTAAAGCAGTTAATTTTTCTTTAAAATCTGTTATTATTTAACCAGAGAAGAGCCAGAATCAATAATGGATTTAAGAGTCATTCAGGCTGGAGAAACCTCAGGAGGTTTTCTAGTCCAGCTGTGCTAAAAGCAGGGTCAGCTCTGAGGTCAGACCAGGTTGCTCAGGGCTTTATGAAGTCTGGTCTTGAAAACCTCCAGGACAGATATTCCACAACATCTCTGGGAAGCTTGTTCCAACACTGGTCTGTCCTCATGGCATTCCTGCTCCTCCCACCCCTTAAATTCGAACTTCCACCTCTTGTAATTTATATTCATTGTCCTTTGTCCTCCTGTCATGCACATCTGTAAAGAGCCTGACTCCATCTTCTTGGTAACCTCCCCAAAAAGCACTGGAAGACTTCTATTATGTTCCCTTTGCACCTTACCTCCCCTTCTCTCTAGGCTAAGTAAACCCAGTTCCCTGAGCCTCTCCTGGTGCGTCACATGCTTCAAAGAGTAAGTCACAATTAACTTCAGCACTAGGACACAGACCTGAATAAGTAATATGCAAAAGGTCAGCTCATCTTGCTCTAGTATACTTTAAAGTCAGTGCCTTCTTTTCTACATGACCCTTTAGATTTATGCTGTAATTGCCTAAATGCTCCTGCACAGCACCACTATTTCTCCACTTCCCTTGAATAAATTTTCAGTTTTCCTAATTTGATATAGGTTTGCAATTCAGGAATCACCTTGCTCCAAGGTGAACCAATTGCAAGTATATTTTATGTATCTTCCAGCTTTAGTACTGGATTTAATGAACTTCAGATTTCAAGTGCTTATTCTGAAGGGACAGAGCTATACTTCAGAGATGTAATTCCCATAAATTAAAGTTTACCTGCTTTTATTAACAATAGTTTTCAAACCAGTTTACCAGTAAGTCTAAAAAAGTCTTAAAATAATTCTCCAGTAATATCATTCTAAACTCAAAAGGTTACTGGAAGTTTGGTTGACTCTGTTTATAAACTATACAACTTATTCTAAAAATGGTTTTAAATTGGATTTTTCATTGGATCTTAGGAGGTAGAGCCCTGCTGATATTTAACCACAAGTTGAGCAAATTTAACACTTTATTTTCAACATTTGGCAAAACACAGGTAAAAATCTAACAAGATCCTTCTCACATTAGTGGTCTGTTTTCATCACCTCTGTCTAACTGGCAGGGAAACCTACAAAGGATATTTAGATCACCCCACATGTAGTTCACCAGATTTTGTGCAACCATAGTCAGGAAGGCAGGGATTGAAGATCGGTCCACCTACTCAGAGCATAAACAAGCTGCAGCATGTGGTGAACAGACTGTTGAACCCTACATGTGACTGTGAAATGCTAAATAAAACACTGAAAGAGTCTAAGTTTAGAATTTCTTGTCAAAGCCAGCCTTTTTTTTTTTTTTGGCTTTCCAGTGAAACTGTCCCATTTCCTTGGCTTAATTGTCACTCTGACTCTCAAAGTAAAGTACTGGCCCATGTGAGTTGTGTTTGGAGAGGGAATTGCTGGAGGAGGAATAGGAGGAAAACACAAGGGAATGTGGACACTTGAAGTGTGGAATGTTTTGCTTTTGTTTAGGGTGGAAAGCCAATTTAGGAAGAAGATTTTAGCCAAAATTATTCTCTGAAAAAGCAGAAAATTGAGATTTTCGAATATAGTGTCATAGCACAAAGTCCCTGATTGTGTTGTATGTAATTTAAAGCAATTATTGATAGGTGCACTATAGGACTGACTTGGAAAATAAGAACATTCTGCTTGAATCCTGCTTGGGTCCTTCCAAATGATTATGTTGTAGTCAAGGACTGGAAGCTAAAGTGTGCTGAAAGAAAAGTATTCTTGCAAGGAGATAAATATTGAAATGGGTGCCCAGAGAGGCTGTGTCATCTTAATCCATAGAGATTTAAGAAAAAGAAAATAATAATCAACCAGACAAGGTTCTGAGCAATGTAATGTGACTTTGAAGTTGATCCTGTTTGGAATAGTGTTATGGTGAGTTGATCCTGGCTGGCTGCCAGACCCAAACTCTCTTTTTCAGTACCTCTCCTCAACAGGACAGGATAGAAAACATGAAGAAAAAGGTCATCGAGGGTCCAGATAAAGACAGGGAAATCACTTAACAATTGCCATCATGGGTAAATCAAACTCAGTATGAGGAAAATAAATTTAATTTATTGCCAATTAAAAACCAGTTGAATGGTGAACAAAGACAAAAAAGTTAAAACCCCTTCTCCCACCCCAACCCTCTTCCCAGCCCCAGCTTCACTCCTTCGTCACCAACTTCTCTACCTCCCATCCCCTAACTGGCACAGGGGAAACAGGGGAGCTGTGGTCAGAACATAACAGCTCCTCTCTGCCACTCACTCCTTCTCACATTTTTCCCTGCCCCACTGGGGTCTCTCAGGGCGACAGGAAGACACCTGCTCCAGCACCTCTTCCCCCTCCTCTCATCTTGATGCACAAGAGAGGTAAGCAGGACCTGATGGCATCCAGAGGTGCCTTTCAACCTAATGTATTCTGTGATTCTGTGGTGAACCTGACTGCTTACAGCAGGTGATGAAACATATAAGAACAGACACATCTAGTTATTAAAAGCTCATCCAGTATGATTATCTGTAACTTAACATGGGTACAATCAGTTCTGCTTTTTCTCAGCTTGCGAACTTCATATCTATTTAAAACACTTATTTGCTAGCAGGGATTGCCACTTTAAATTTCAAATTAGTTTAAGATAAAGAATAACAGACCCTCATGCTTTAAAAACTAATAAATGTTGCAAAGTAATAATATTTGTGTTTTCTTTCTGACTGGGAATCTGCAAGGAAGTAAACTATAATGCCTAAAGTACCTGTATCAAAGGTCCTCAAAGCATTTTAGAAACTGTCTTAATTGCATGAGTCAGTTTGCTATTAACATTACTGATATCCACTGACTGAAACATGAAAGTTATTACAAGCACACTGTAGCTGCACCAGACATCATATCAGGTAAGAAAGAGGAATACTGTTCAGTTTAAAATCAAAAAGTATATAGACAGAGGCTTGCACTAATAGCTCTTTACATGGAGCAGAAAGAAGGCTAGCTGAGCTGTTCTGTGTTAACTGTTCTAAAACATCACATGATCTCTAAATCCAACTCTAAAAATCCTTTAATTTTTTTAACTGAATATTAAATTGCAAAACAAACACAGGTAGGGAAGACATCAGCAAATTTCCCAAAACAAACTCTATACCAAGATTTTCATATGACCAGGACTTATGTCTTATCCTATCATAGTAATTTCTATATGACTAATTTTCACTATCACTCTATTAAGTACATGTATTTCTTCATGCCTCTACAGACGCCATGACTACAATTCAGTAAGAACAGGTCCTTCACAAGTAACTGTGACTTCAGGAATAGTTGCAGGAACTGAAGGCTGCAATCTAGTGCAGAGAACACACTAATGCAGAGAAATATGCTACATTGTTATTGAGATACAACTGCATGAAGAGAGTTTCTTCTGTATTCTGGACAGGAGTGCAAGCACAGCGAACGTTGTTAAGTGAGTTCAGCCCTACCTGCTCACAAGCCACAGGTCAAACTTTCCTTAAGCAAAAAAAACACCAATAGACTCAGTAAAGGTATTTTTTTTTTTTTTTTTTTTTTTTTTAATAGAACAGTGTTATATATACAGCAACCTTGCAAAAATTAATCTCTGCTAGAAGATCTAGAAGACTTGTAGTACCATTTGATGGAGCTTGAAGCAGTGTTGCAGTTTATCCCCATGAAGTGTATGAATTTGGAGGGCTTAGAGGAGGCAGAGAACAGGTTCCACATATAACATGGGCTCACTGGCCACAACCTGCTGTTGCTGCTATAGAGACAGCCATTCCACACAGTCCTCTAGAGACCCCTCCTATAGGGTGCTGCAGGTATCCTAAATAGTCTCTGATCTACTGTTCAGGACCTACTTCAGTGTGCAGAACCTATTATTATCTTCCCATATTTAGATCTCCTAGTGCCCACAGTGGCATTCAGAGTAGTTTTGTTGATATATTGTATCCATGGATAAAAAGATTTTAAACTGACCATGAATTTGATTGCTGCATGTAACAGCAGAAGTTATGATAGGATGCTACTCAAACAAACATTCCTGATTTGCACTGGCTGGGAAAAGGACTTGCATGGTAAGAAAGCTCTGTCTTCTGAAGAAAAAGAACCAGAAAAAAAGCTACCTGTGGTACATGGCACATCAGCTATGAGCATTACAGTAATGTAATATTCTTTAACCCAGATGATGCCGACAGTATCTTGCGTCTTTGGGACAGCTTGTGCTGCTTCTTTCTCAAGGACAAAGAGAACTGCTCTGAAGCCCAGGCAAGCAGCAAGTTCTACTGCAGGTGGGTGTTCAGCAATTGACAAAGATGGGCTGCTGCAATATAGCTTTCTGAAGCTGATCTTTGAAAATGTGAGTTCACTAGTATTTTCCTCTTCCTTCCCTCTTCAAGGCTAAATTGCAAAAGAACTGCTGAATGAACTTGTCAAAGGTGTGGAAATTGCATATATATGCTGGAAGTTGTAAACAAGATCTTCAAAAATCATCTTTTTTCTTCCCAGGATTCTCAGTCTTTGCCTTTCCTCCACAAATCGACACTGTGTGCTTTGGGCGCACTTACAAGCCAGTTCAGCATTTTTGCTAAAATGTTAAGCCATATCGACTATCTATGATTTCCCACAAAATATTCCTAGACCTGTTACCATTTTAATTTGTAATAACATACAATGAATTTGTCAGTTGAGTAAGGGTTCTGCAGAAATTTTATTCTCTTCACATGATATGTCCTTTTTTAATTTGCTATCAAACCCAAAGATTTTGCACTGAGTTAGCTTGTGCAATGTAGTTGCTAGGCAACCAGAATAATTTTTCCTATCATAGTTCAGCAAAGGAAGATATACATTTACCAGCCTGAACCTTGCAAGAGCTTTTTTGGTTTAATTAAATCTCTAATGTTTATAATCCCTTGTCACTCATATCTCTGCACACTCTTTTCGTTGGGGTTTCATGCAGATGGGCACAGATGTAGCATTCTCAGACTGCCTGCTATATGTACAAGCTAATAGCAAATTACTTGGATTCATAACTTAGGAGGGAACTGTGTAATGCATAGAGCTTCTCAATAGCTTTCTATTTGGTGAAACAGTACATATAAGTCACTAGAGCCAATGTCAAAAGTCGAACATATAACAGCTTCTGGTTTTCGTGTTCTCAGTGTATAGATATTTCTAGCTTGATAGAATGCTTCAAAAATCATAATGGCTATAGCTTTATGTGAACAGTATCTTACCTTTCCCCCATAGTTTATTATTTAATATTTAAAATTAGATACATTCCATACTTAGAAGACTCAGATTAAGTGATCTCAAATAATTTTAGTCATTAGATTGCCTCTTATCATTCAGGAGTGAAATGTTTGTATCCAGACATGCGTCCAATGCAGTAATCATTAATATAGTTTTAAAAACATAAGATTTAGCATATTCAATGAGTCATAAATTATATATAGCATTTTAAAATTGGGAGAGGAAGATGGGTCAGTCAAGCAGATGACTATATTCCATTTAAGATTAGGGCAGTTAAGAAGCCAAATAAGAATGAGCAAATTGTTCCCTTCATGACGAGAAGAAATCACTACAGGAAAGGTAAGACAGTACTGGCAACAAAGTCTATGCTTTGGTGAATAATAGTGCTGTTTCAAAGGGTTCTTTAGCTCACTTTGTTTTTCACCAGAATGATAGATTTGCATGCTGATTCAGTGTTTTCTAGGCACACAAGTTTTGCAATAACTGCTATGACCGACTGAGGTGCAAAACCAGTCCCCAGCAAACAAACTTTCGTTAATGTAACAGGTCCCTGACTGTTGAACAGATGCAATTCATTAAATGCTAGGTATGAAAAAAGGTGGAGATTTTATTATCTAATCAGTGGTTTTCAGTCTCAACAACTAACCATAGAAAATGCCCATCTTTCAGACCAGCTGACAAAAAATTGTATTTTTCCAGTTAGACTCCAAATAGCATTTTCCCTCCCACTCTGCACTTCATTTTTAAATCCAAGACTATCAAATTAAAAACACCAAAACACTGAGAGCTACAGTAATAACTGGGGCTCAGTAGGATTTAAGCAAGGTTTCATGGAGATTAGGTAAGGGAGGAACTTAATCATAAATATTCCACCTCTAACGAAAGATTTTCAGCATGAAACACAAGTTACAGCTCTACTATAAAAAGATGTCACACTAGTTATTCCAGCATTTTTTGAAGAACTAATTTGGTATTTGAAGAAAGTAGTGTTAAATGAAAGTAGTACCTGCCACAGGACCTAATATACCAAGTTTGGTGGCTATGTTGCCCAAAAAGACATGCATGTCAGAGGCAAGAGGGATCTAAGGGTCATTACAGAGAACGATAACAGAGAAGGCAGGGCGTTGTTTAGGGTGCCAAATGAGTCATTACCTCAACTCTGCATCTGTTATTTATGCAGAATATGATAATTTGTACTCACTACTAGGCAGTAATTTAGGGACAGAACAACCCTACTTTTTCATATGTGGCATATAAATCCAGGCACACTGAAATAAGACTTCTGAGATTGCTCTGAACCGTTGCCCAAAAAGAAGCCAGAATGGACCATCGTGAAAATGGATGCTGCTGAACACAAGACTTTATGCTCCTGTCTGCTATGCCAAAATGACAAAGAACATCTGACATCTATATACTAATAAGGATTTTGGTACCTTATTGGAAAAAAAAAAAAGCCCAAACAAAATGAAACATAGACAACTGGACTAAGCCTGCATTGCTGTGGACTGCAAGAACAATAGACATTGAGCTTGTTTTCTGCAGCAGCAAAGAAGTGAGCCTTACTTCAGTACTGAGATCAATTGTTTTTAGTCTGCACTTCATAGTAAGAATCATCTAAAATGTTAAGACTATGTACTTTCACTGTCCTACAAATAGCGTGGCAAACTGCAAGTAACTTAAAACAACATTGCAACTACAGGGGCTGCCTCAGGTTTGTGTTTTCATTACATGGCCGCGCACAGCATTACCCTGCTGTGTTGGTGCAGCACGTGTAACCGATTTCTGCTCAGGCAGGTAATCATTCAGTTGAGTCAACCTTTCCAAAATGCTGGATGCATCTTCCATCTTTAAGCCAGCATGAATGCAGTGATAACCCAAGCATGATGCAAAGCAGAGAAACCTTTTCTTCATATCATGTTCAGACCTTCATGTTTATTCAGAGAATTACCCTGACTTCCAGCCATGCATAAGCACTTGCATGTATTTTAGCATGGGTCAGACCCATGGCATGAATAAACTGCCAAAAACAATTACTTAAACTGTGTAGATTTGAAACTTGCCAGTCACTATAGAGTGGGTCAGATCCTATGCCAAGTGACTGAAAACTGAAAGTCCAAATGACAAAAGGGAGGAAAAATTACACTTCTATTTAGATTTGCATCAAATATCCCCAAACTATTAAATAGTACCAGGTGAACAACTAGCAGAATTTCCAAACAGCCTGAACTGCTGTGAAACCTTGAGATCACAACATTGTCCCTGCAGCTCCTTAGCTAAAAATGGTGAAGGGAGGGATATGCGGTACTTAGAGAGAAAGGAAATTGAGCAGTGGAAGCAGCAGCTTCTTCAGAGTAGCAGCAGCACAGCAGAGTCCTTGATTATAAGGGTAAAGCCAGGACAGATGTACCCTGCTGCCAGCTAAAGCCATCAGTGTCATTCCTTGTTCCTTTAATAGCTGCAGGCAACTAAAATGCCACATGTAGTTCACTAAAAGGAGAGGTTCCTAGCCCTCATTCCCACCCACTTCACCTGTGCTGGAACAGCTGGAATATATCACCAAATAGTCTGAACTCAAGATTTAGTAAAAAGCAGAAGCTTAAAAAAAAAAGTGCCATAAGAAAAGAGTGCCCAGAACATTAAATATATTTCATAATGCAGATGTATCAAAAAATGCTGCCTTTACATTTCTTTCTTGGACACAATTCTCTTCCACAGTTATGCCAGACATTTTATTGTCATACCTGACATAAGAGAACAACAGAAAGAAATTTGCATGTAAGACAACTAAAAATGTCCAGTCACTGATGCGTCCTTTTTTGAAAGACAGCTCTTTGAACAAGCTTCATTTCTTTTTTGGTACCATTTGCAGTAAGAAGAGCCTGAAAAAATGTGAGCAAGAACTTCATAACACAGTGTGCTATGCAAAAACAAAGAAACAGACTTCTTACATTGTGGTTCCTGGAGAACATTTAGCCATCTACAACTGCAAGAAAACTTTAAGCAACAAAGGGAAAAGACAACCCTCCAGAGACTCGTAATTCCCTATTTTAAGATATGGTATAAGTAATGATTAAATAACATTATTAAAATGTGGGCAAATTATTTGCCATAAATAATATCACCAGAAACTATCTTTTATCTTTTCATAAGTTGTTCAACTAAATTAGCCATATTTTTAAAATAAAATTATCTGTAGCAGCTGCAACAGTGGCTTTATTCCACAAACTTTCTTATAAGCAGAATTTTTCTATGAATTCAGTCTCCTGAGTTTCTGGAAAAGAAAAAAAAAAAAAGAGCAAAACAAAACAAAACAAAATACGCAAGCAAACAAAAACCACCCAAACCAAACCAAAACAAAAACCACCTCAAACACCACCCTTCCCCCTCAAAATGCCAAAGCCTCAAAATATGAACTTTCTCATGCCTTGCAGTATTCAGTGAAATTGTACATATCACTGTTTTCTTGGCTAAGAAAGGGTTTCTTTAGTGGGCTTGTATATGGGGGCATTTTGTTGTCTTGAGGTAAGAGATCCAAAATGATCTGAAGGTATATATTTAAAACTAGGGAAAAGTTGATAGGTTCTGTAAAATCAGCCATAGGGAAAGCTCTACCTGTAAATTTTAACCCTGCCAAAAGTTACGTAATTTTAAAATAAATTACCCTTGAAGATATTGATCCAAGTAGGGTCAGAAAGATACCTTTCTGAAATCTTAGTTTTATTAAATAGAATGGTAAATGCCAAAATTAAATGTCTTGAACAGAAACCAAGCCACTCATATTCCTGAAATAACTAGCACAGGGCAGATTTTGGCAGCAAGGGCATCGCTTGCATTTTAAAACTTATCTGAAGCTGTTTTAAAAATAACTGGTCTGTCAACTTGAGTCAATCACTTTATTTTTTTAATCCTCTAATACTCTGTAGCATTTCTCTCCAAGGAATGTTTCCGGTGCCCTGTCATGTCATATTAAGGAGATGATATGGAGATTGTATGTATTGGTGAAATCATTAAATTCAATCTTTATACCAAGAGAAAGTGGAGCAAATATGAAATTGGACCTAGCCTCTTACGTAAACTGTAAAATACTTTAAAGAGTTGTTGTATGATATTTTTGTTTATTTCAAAGCAAAATTTTAATTTAAGAACAACAGCTTTTCAGTGAGCAAAATTACAATTTTGTTGTCAAAGTGGAAGTTAATACTGTAGTAACATACTTAAGTGAAATACTTGATTGAATGCCTCTGAACACTAGCTGGATATTTTTAACTGTTTAATTTTATTACTTTTTCAAAACCATGCTAGAAACATGACCTTCTCAAAGGGTCCCATAGCTAGTCCTTAGCTTGCCTAGCATAAACTGAATACAGATTTTAATTAAATGATCAAATATCTGCTTTCATTTCTTTGCATCAGAGCACCTGCCGTGCTTCAGTCCTTTGAAATTTTGGACTCCAGGATGGTTTTTCCTGTTCATAGTTTCTCCTCTAATCTTTCACAGCAGGTTGGAAGAAAGAGGTAAGCTCTTTTCTGCCATATAACTAGCTTCCTCCTTTTGACTGGTCCAGATCTAACCCAGGTCTCTTTCCTGAATAAACCCACATTTCTACTTCTTTCTGCTAGCCCAGTCTACTGGTTTTGTGACTTTTACTTTCCCATGTCTGAGATGGGTGCTAAAGAATATCATTAATATCTGATAGCTATTCTGCTGCTGTGATAATCAATTCTTCTAAATATTTCCTGCATCTTGATCTCCTTGGCTTCAGCCATTTTTGTTACTGCTGGTCTGGAAAGATACAACTCAGTCATGTCAGGCTGTGGTTCACATCACATGAAATACAAATACTTCAGAACAGCAAAAAAATTAATAATATCCTTCAGTAATTGTTACCTGCAAGTCACTACTTCTCTAAAGATTTTTTTGACAACATGGATTAAATTGTATCTTCTACTAAGCATGGATTTGAACAGCTGTGTAATAACTGATTAATAGTTCTGCTGTCTTTTAAGTACACTTCCTATCTCTCCAGTAAGTGTACATATGAACATTTGAACATTTAGAATGTGAATAACAGATGAATTTAATGTTTTCAATATGTAATAAAGTATGTATGCTTGCTAAAACCACTAATATAAAACATTTGCAATAATTATAAGCATTATCAACTAAATCTGACATCCCTCACACAGTGATTTTTCCAAATGAGAACAAAATGTACATACATTTAGGATAAACATCTTAGCTCTGGAAGATGCATGAAAAAAACCCCAACAGAATAGCCATAGAGTAAGAGAAATGAACCAGCAATAATAACATTTGAGTTTGATGGACTATTGTCCAGTTATAAGGAAATTTTACTATAGATAGTTTTTTCCTATTGTGTTGTAACAAATGCTAAAAACTTATTGCTTTTTTACTAAGGCCAGATGTTACAAAAAGATGAAAGTCCAGATTGAGAAATATATCAATCAATTTTAAAAATGTGCTTCATTTTGGTTAACATAGCATTTAACTTGCTACTGGGTCAAAAGCCAGGAGGTTATTAGAGCAGACAGGGCAGAGAGAGTGTGTAATATGAATGTTCTCAGTGTCCAGTAGCAAGCTGTAAATAGAGTCAGAAGAGCTTTGTTTTTAGTTGAGATCTCAGAATTTCTGGCACAATAACATCTTTCTTAAAATAAGCTATGGTGCATAGTGCAAAAGCAGATAGAGATGCTTCCAGCTTTTTCACTCCTTTTGAAGGATTTCAGTTCTGAAAGCACAATTTTACCATGTGCTGAGAGGCACGAGCTACGCTTAACACTTATTGAGACATCATCCTCACTCAGGGAGGAAGGAAGGGGTATCCTTCATCTTTACTGTTCATTGCAACTACTTTGTGAGTAGAAAAAGAGAGAAGGCAAGTAGAGGAGAGTTGAAGCTCTCCATCCTGTACAATTACAGCCTGCAAAGATAATCTCCCATATTTCAGTCATGACTGAATCAAGACTAGTATTCAGGACATAGAAAAGCATGCCAAATCTTCTGAATCAAAAATTATTTCAGCTAATTACATTAAGTAATTAATTAAATATTCAACATTAGCTACTGAATGCTTTATCTAAACAACTTTACACATACACACATAGAGGAAATGAAAAAGAATATAGATTTGCAACAAAGTGAGAATTTTTCTATTTCCTTTTTTTAAAACAAATTCACTGTGAAGCTGTTCTTTATTTTTATTAACAATAATTTTAAACCAGTAAATTATATGAAGTATAACCCTTCCTGCTAGTGCAACAATTTTAGTTGTAAAACGTTTATCAGAAACATGTCTAACAATTAGTAGCAGTAGACTAGACTGTGGACCATGTAAGCATTCTCCAATGAGCTTAATTAGCTGAAATTAAACAATTGAGCTTGTTACTCTCAGTTTCAATGCTCTATTTGAAATCTTTACATTTATTTATTCAGTAAAAGAAAGAAATGAAAACCTGCTAGGTTCAAGAAATAAAACTTTCAGGTGAAGTTTAGAGCAATAAGAAAGACCAAGTGGCTTGCTTAGGCTAAGCTACATTTGGTGCTAAAAACTTTTAACTCAACTTTTAGAAATTAATTTCAAATAAGAAGACACATTCATGTTAACCATTACTCTGCTCACTTTACTCAGATAAATACTTTTGAAACGTTACTGTGTGCATTTGAATGCACGCATGTCTGTATTTTCATTAGAGTTGTCTCTAAGCAAACTAAACGAGGGCTGTAATCAATTCTTCACAGACATTTAAAGTTACCTATAGTATTACATTTGTGAAAAAAACATCCATTAGTTATAACAGTGATCTTTATAGACATACTTCTTTCCTGCTAACTTAATATAAGGTATTAGCAAAGTAACGCATGCAAACAAACCATAAAGCAGAGTAAGCCTAACTGTAGAGCAGAAAGGTACTGCTGCTATCTTACATTTCACACTTTAGCAACTCACCTCAGTTGCATCACCAGACCAACACAGGGGTTGCTAAGAAGAGCTTTGTCTAATATATTTTCTGTAGATGATAATAGTGAGACACCAGACAACAATCCCATTCTGTTATCTGCTGTCCAGCAATCTGAACTGGTTTATGTACTACTTTCCATTCAACCCTCTGCTACTTCAGCTCTTTTGCAAGACAAAACAACTTTGTCAATGTATATACAAGGCCCCCACTAAGTCTGTACTCTGTCTTATCTTCTGTGATTCGTTATTTAAAAATATGATTTGATAAAATTATTCAGACTCAACTGTGCCTGCTTCAACAAACCATTATTTCACGTTCCTTTCAAAATGTTTTATTTCCTATTAAGCATCAGGAACATCACTGCTGTATGTGCTTCCATGCCGGTCAGAGCTACCTTTGACTTTTCATTGAAAGGTTATCATGCAGAATAAGCCAAGAAATCTCTATTCTGTAGGCAAAAATAAGCTGCAGTATTAATATAACTACATAAAGATTTACAAAGCAATTTTTGCACTTTTAATTGTTCCCTATTACTATGTATTTCAACAAAAATAGAAATCCCATATTTATATTCAAGGCGTTTGCTACATATACAAAAAGCCTCCCCAGTCAAAAGGTGCGTTACCAGCTGTTGAAAGACTAAGTGCAAAACAGCTTCTAAAACGGAAAATCTCTGAAAAGCTAGTGGTAGAGCCTCAAAAGAAGATTTTCTCCATATTAACTGAGTTTCTTGGTCATTTCATAAGATCTACATAATTATAAATCCAGACTGAAGAACTGATGAAACTAACTCTTCTAGGTTCTACAGTTTGCCTGAGCAAGAATTTTAATTCTGAAATCTAAGAAAAATCCACCTCAAAACAAGCTTTCATAAACAACCAGAAAAAGGAATTAATTATGTTAAAATCAGAATCTAGATCTGAGCAACCCGTATTTTCAAGGTTAGGTAATTTTTGTAAAACCAGGTTGTCAGACAGAAAGCTGTAGAAAAACTTTGGGTTTGATAAATACAACTTTTCAGAAATGAAATTTCAGATACTAAAATGAATTGCTTGTTTTAGACTGATGAAATTCCTTAACTTTTGGCAAATCACTATTGAACATTTAAGATTCACATAGAACTTTTTCCTTCCAAAGTTGTCTTGGCAACTTGAATTGCCTAAATCCATGAAAAAGGTGTTATTGACTTCCAATCCTGAATACAAACCACAAAGTAATAGATGCTCTTGATTTTTCTAAAAAATACTCAGTTTATTTATTACTTCTAAGCTTATACTGCAAACAGTAGTAACTATCATTTCAACACTCAAATACATCAAAAAGAGGAAGTGAAGTTTTAAACACAATTTAGGACAAGGCAAGGGAGGGGAAGAAGATATTGATGGTTGAGATCAAAGTTCACATTCAAAGTAATATTGAAGACAGGTCCCAAACTACAAAGACAGTATTGTAGATTCTCACATTGAAATATATCAGGGGTTTTAATCAGTGTTTGAACAACATAGCATTATGCGATAATGCCTGTTATTTGTACTGATAACAAATGCCAACTTCTACTCTTTTTTCTCCCTCCTGGGCTTTCCTCATACTCTTAAAATACAAAAAGCTATATTCAATGACCTTTTGTATATTTTAACTCTCAGCATGGCAGAAATACCTTATCTACTCTCTGTTTCTATTCCCAGCAAACCCTAATCTGAAATCACAAGGACCACTAGACTGGTAGGCATGCTTTCCCTTCAATCCTTTGTGTTTAACTTATTTTAAGTTCGCTGCTTTTTGTTTAGATATTAGCCTAAGGAGGACAAGTCTGCTTGCTGAGAAATGTGGTAAAGAAGGTTTAGCAAGAAAGATTCTGATTACATAAGGCTTCAAAGACTGAACACCATGTTTCAAAAGCTGAGTGGCAGCAACAGTCCACATGTTTTTCTCCAAAGCCTGTCTAGCTCATTCCAAATACCATAATTTCATCCAAAATTCTGAAACATGAAACTAAATTCTTTGCACATAGTTAGTACTCTTTTATCAGCAGTTCTTCACAACATAGGTGAATCAGAGAATAGAATCATAGAATAGTTTGGGGTGGAAGGGACCTTTTGTTGTGCTTTAACTCCAGCCAGAAACTACAACAATACAGCCCCTTGCTCACTCCTCCAGATGCTAGAGGGAGGAGAATCGGAAGAGTAAAAGGGAGAAAAAAATCATGAATTGAGATAAAGACAGTTTAATAGGAAGAGCAAACACCTCACACACAAGCAAACAAGGGATTCATTCATTGTTTCCCGTTAACAGGCAGGTATTCAGCCATCACCAGGAAAGCAGGGCTCCACTATGTGCAATGGTTACTTAGGAAGACAATGCCATCACTCTGAATGTCTCCCCCTTCCTGTTTCTTCCCTCAGCTTTGTATACTGAGCATGAATACTCCTTTGGTCAGTTGAGGTGAGACTGTGTCTCCTCCCAATCTCCTCCCAGCCTGCTTGCTGGTAAGGTGGTGTGAGAACCAGAAAAGACCTTGAAAGCTTAACAACAACCAAAGCCACCAGTGTGCTATCAACACTGTTTATCATCCCAAATCAAAAACATAACACTACATCAAGTCCCAGCAAGAAAATTAACTCCAACCCAGCTGAAACCACAACACCTTTAAAGGTCATCTAGTTGAACATTACCTGCAATGAGAAGGGACATCTTCAACAAGATCAGGTTGGTCAGAGCTGTGTCCAACCTGACCTTGAATGTTTCCAGGGATTGGTCTTCTATCAACATTCTGGGTAACGTCTTCCAGTGTTTCACCACCCCCATTGTAAAAAATGTCTTCCTTATATCTAGTCTGAGTCTACCCTCTTTTAGTTTAAAATCATTACCCCCCGTCCTATCGCAAAAGACCCTACTAAAAAGTCTCTCCCCATCTTTCTTATAAGTCCTCTTTAAGTGCTGGAAGGCTGCTATTAAGGTCTTCCAGGAGCCTTTTCTTCTCCAGGCTGAACAACCTCAACTCTCTCAGCCTGTCCTCATAGGAGAGGTGTTCGAGCCCTCCAGTCATTTTTGTGGCCCTCCTCTGGATTGGCTCCAACAGGACCTTGCACCTGGCCTTGTTAAACCTCATGAGGTTCATATGGGCCCACTTCTCAAGCCTGTCAAGGTCCCTCTGGATGGCATCCTATCCCTCAGGCATGTTCAACTGCACCCCTCAATTTGGTGTCGTCCACAAACTCGCTGAGAGCAAACTCTAACCTTGGTATGTCAGGGTGAAGAAGATTCTTTTAGGATTATACTTGTTCTTTGATTCAGGTTGGAAGGCAAAAGAGTAACTCTTCAGTGAATGAGAGTTGAAGAAAAATGAGAAACTTGGAATGAGAAAGTTCCCCTTTTCCATTGCCTCATCTCCCAAACGTGAGAAGTTGATTTCAAATATGTTGGGTGTTTTAAATGCTCAGACCAACAACATTTGTAACCATTCCCAGATTTGCCACTGTTTTATGTCTGTCATTAAAATATTCCCTGCTCTGTATCTTAAAAGCAAAAACCAGACCTCATAGACTGCTTCCAGACAATGCCTAATGCTTATTCTGGAGAGAGAGGAAAACAGCATATAACAGAATCTGTGGCACTTGTGCAGGTTCTGTTGAATATCTTCAGGAAAGGTTTATACATGCATTATAAACTCTTTCACTGTAGAAAACACCACCGAGAATTAAGAGAATAGTTTCAAGTACTTCCATAAAAGTCTGGGTTTTCAAGTCGGCAACTTCTCCTTACTCCCCAAAACTGAGCCTCTATTGTCATTATCCCTTCTTCTGTCTGGGAAGAAAAGTTATATCATATTTATATTGCAGAAAAACTATAAGCATTTTATATTACAGAAACAACTGAAAACAGGACAATGTAATAAAATTTGCTTGGTAACATTACCAATCAAAACTGTTAGGAGCTTATTGTCCTGAAGCTTCCAAGCACAGCAGCAACCACAGTATTTTGCCCTTTAATGACTTCCACTCTGTTTGAAATGGCTTTATGAAGAATCCCTTTACCTACCCATGCTTCGGGGACGCAATATTGCCCACATTGTGTCATCAAGGGAATTGATTAAGTTCACGTAATTCACCCCAAGTCACATCAGCAGTTTAACAAAACCAAGATGAGGGGAGACTGATCCAACTCCTGATCCTTTCAAAGTTTTAGTTTCCCAAACAAATTAAAACACTCAGTCTGTGCATTGATCATTTCCCACCTGTTTTAATACAGGGAATTCTAGAACAGAACACAACTACAATAAAGTTACAGTGTGCAACAGTGGAGAATAACATGCTTTTGAAATCTAATAATGAAAGCTGGATGATAACCATTCTACCTATGCTGGCTGGAAGTTCCATATCATCACTTCAGTGCATCCACGATTATATGACTAATTTAGTTGCCAGATTTGCAACCGGTTCTTAAGCATTGCAGTGAGTACCTAAATGTTCAATATTCAATAGATTTGTGAAGCAGTGGTGTGAGTGGCTATAGTAATTTTAAGTACTTTAAACAGCACCATGAACTAAAAAGTAGTGAAGTCACTGCCAAAAGTTTCACAAACTGGTCATTTAATACTACTTTGAGAACCACTTGGCTTACCACTATACGCTATTTTGAATTCTCTACTTAGATGAACTTGTAGTAGAAACAATGAAAACAGCAGGATACTGAGTGTCACTGGAGAGCCTGATCTAAAGCTGGAAAGCCTTTTATTTAGAAAATTACGCTATATTTCATAGCTGATCTGCAGGTTCTGTCTCTAGATTTCTTATGTCCCCATGGAGCTTTATTTGTCTAAAAATTAGGTAAGTACAGTTACACTAGCATTATTATCTGTAAAGTGAAACTAGAAAGAATCTAGGTTTTATTTTCTCAACTAAACTGTTTTTAATATATTTTAGATTGGAATGTCAGAAAGTAAGACAAGATCATGTGTACAGAGAATTAACATGATGCAAAGAAATGCAAAATGGGGTAGACACCACACAATACATACAACATAACACCATCCATATGCTGAAGTTTTTGTAGGAGCAAGCACATTTTTTAAAAAGCAATTCAATTCTTTTAATGGAACCATTAAAAATGAAAGCAGGAAGCTGGGTTCTTCCCACTAAGCTGTGATAATCCTTTGTAATATACAGAAAATTTAATTTGGTCTGTACTTGCATTCAACTAAGGAAACTGTTGATTAGTTCCCGTTGTGGTTTTCCTAATAGATAGCAGATGAAATTTATGGACAGGAATTGCTTTTTCAGGCTTAGTGCCAGCCTCTTCACTGACAGAGTTTGGGGTTTATTTACCAATTTCAGCTTATTTTCAAAGTGTAGAATTTGGGCTTACAGTTTAGCTCGAGAAATATCATGCAGAATACTTGTCAACAACTGTCCACAAGTGTATGGTTTCCTACTATGAAGTTTATAATTTGAAGAACTTCATGATGCCTTTGAAAGGTTACTCTGTGGTGGTCAGTCAGTGTAATACTAAATTTATCTTTTCTTTCCTCTTCTATGTTTAATAGAGCAGATTGAATTTTTATACAGGCTTTTTCTCTTCCAAAGCAAACATATCGATGTTATTTCCCCTCTATTTCTTTCCTGAAAAGCAATAACAAAGCCAGAAAACAAAAGGCTCATAATATAAATTGTAACATGAATAAAAATATTTAACAGATTGCACAGATACAATTTCAGAAAGAAATTAAAAACAACTAAGATGGGAATAGTTTATTACTACAGCACACAGACCTTTCCTATATGTGATTATATGCGTATATGTGAAATGACAGTCCATCTGAAGGACAGGAAGGAAGAAGCTTAACCATGTTCATACTCAGTTAACCTCAGTTAAGTTAACTTAACCATGTTCATACTCAGTAAATTCACAGTTTACCATGCCAAAGATCTTAAATAACATAACATATTTGGACTACCCAGTACCTGCTCTGGGCACTGATAACCTAATCTGTAGTCACATCCTGCATTTCCACAGCAATCAAACACTTAACTTACTTTTTCTTCTCTAACTCAGTTATAAAATGTACAAATGGTGCAAGAAAAAAATAGATGGGTGAAGTCATGCTCTCACCTCCCTGAGAGAGAAACAGGGACAGTCACCAGAAAAAAAACAAGATCAAAGGTATCCTGTGTCCTCCCCCCAGCAGTCTGAAGGCAGTGGTTTAATGGAAAGCTGTGAATGGAGGCAAGTCTGTGCTAGGGGCTGCAAGCAAACCCCCTCCTTGCCCACCTCCCCTAACCAGGTGCCTCTGTACAATAGGTGTGAGGCTCTGGATGTGGTAGGCCAGCCAATGGATGATGTGGACGACGGTCCGACTACACCAGAGAAGTTGCCATGACTGGAAAGGCTTACCCAGCATATAACAATCACTTCCACAAAGAAGAAAAGATACGTTATAGTTGTAGGTGACTCCCTTCTGAGGGGAACTGAGCTTCCAATATGCCAGGCAGACCCTCCTCTTTGGGAAGTCTGCTGCCTCCCTGGGGCCCTGTTTGGGACATCACTAGGAAACTGCCTAGCCTGATATGGTCCTTGGACTAATATCCACTGCTGCTCTTCCACGTGGGTGGTGACGAAGTTGTAACACATAGTCCAAGGGTGATTAAAAGAGACTTCCAGGCCTTGGGAAGGTTAGTAAGCAAATCTAGAGTGCAGGTTATGTTTCCTTCTCTTCTTCCAGTTATGAGCAGTAATATTGGAAGAAACAGAAGCACTCAGTCTGTTAATACATTGCTCTGTGGCTGGTGTCACCACCACAATTCTGGGTTTTTTGAGAATGAGATGGCCTACCTAACACCAGGCCTGCTGGCATTGGGTGGGGTTCATCTTTCTCAAAGGTGGAAGAGGGTCTTTGCTCATGAGCTACTAGGGCTTATTGATAGGGCTTTAAACTAGACTTGATTGGGGAGGGGAGTATTGTCAAGCTTGCCTGTGACAAGCCAAAGGACAACACACCAAGGTTAGAGGGGTAGGGTGTTAGTGAGGGCCCTCAGCCTGTTGCTCTGAGATGTGCTAGGAACACTTCAGCACACTCAAAGTCTTATGGAGCTGAGACAGGGGCTCCTGAGGTAATAGGAGCCAAGGGGAAACACAGGGAAAACACCTCAAAGGAAAGCCACCTGGAGAGCAGCACAAAGGAATTGCAGCCACTCCGGCCAGTAAGTCAGCTGCAACAGAGACCTAATTTAAATGATCTATGCAAATGCACATAGCATGGGGAATAAACAAGAGGAGTTAGAGACGTGCACACGCCTCTAGGGCTATGATTGCATTGACGTCATGGAGACGTAGTGGGATGGCTATGACTAGAGTGGTGGAATTAAAGGATCCAGGCTCTTTAGGAAGAACAGGCAGGAGAAGCAAGGGGAGGGTGTTGCCATCTAAGTCAGTGACCAGCTGGAGTGCATGGAGCTCTGCCTGGGGATGGATGAAGAGCTGACCGAGAGCTTATGAGTCAGGATTAAAGGGAATGCAGGGGCAGGTGACATTACAATAGGGCTCTGCTACAGGCCACCTGATCGGGATGACTGAGTGGATGAGACTCCCTATAGACAGATAGGAATGGCCTCACATTCACAGGCCCTGGTCATGGTCCCTCATGGGGGATTTCAATCACTCCAATATCTGTTGGAGGGACAACACAGCAGGGCATAAGCAATCCAGGAAGTTCTTGGAACACATTGATGACAACTTCCTCCTCCAAGTGGTAGAGGAGCCAATGAGGAGAGGAGCTATGCCGGACATTGTCCTTACAAACAAGGAGGGGCCAGTTGGGAATATCAAGCTTAAAGGTAGCCTTGGCTGCAGTGATCATGAAATGGTAGAGTTCAAGACCCTTAGGGCAGCAAAGGGGGTGCGCAGCAAGCTTGCTACTCTGGACTTCAGGAGAGCAGACTTTGGCCTCTTCAGGCATCTGCTTGGTAGGGTACCATGGCACTGGAGGGGAGAAGGGCCCAAGAAAGCTGGTTATTATTCAAGGATCACCTCCTCTAAGCTCAGGCGCAATCTATCCCAACAATGAATAAGTCAGGAAAAAAAGCCAGGAGGCCTACGTGGATGAGAAAGGAGCTCCTAGAAGAGCTCAAAATTCAGAAGCAAAAAGGAGGCCTACAGAGGGTGGAAGCAAGGACAGGTAGCCTGGAAGGAATACAGAGAAATTGTCCATGCAGCCAGGGATCAGGTTAAGAAAGCTAAAGCCCTGACAGAATTGTATCTGGCCAGGGACACCAAGGGCAACAAGAAAAACTTCTATGTCAGTGATAAAAGGAAAACTAGGGAAAATGTGGGCTGTTTAACATCTTTGTCAGTGACACGGATAGTGGGATTGAGTGCAATTTCAGCAAGTTTGCAGATGACACCAAGCTGTGTGGTGCAGTTGACATGCTGGAGGAAAAGGGATGCCATCCAGAGGGACATGGACAGCCTTGAGAGGTGGGCCCATGTGGACCTCATGAAGTGCAATAAGGCCAAGTTCAGGGTCCTGCACCTGGGTCCAGGCAATCCCAGCACAAATACAGGCCAGACAGGGAATGGATTGAGAGCAGCTCTGAGGAGAAGGACTTAGGGGTGTTGGTTGATGAGGAGCTCAACATGAGCCAGCAATGTGCGCCTACAGACCAGAAGACCAACCGCATTCTGGGCTTTATCAAAAGAAACGTGGCCGGAAGGTCAAGGGAGGTGATTCTGCCCTTCTCCTCTGATCTGGTGAGACCCCTGTGTTACTGAACACAGTATTCAAGGTGTGGCCTCACCAGTGCCATATACAGGGGGACGATCATTTCCGTAGTCCTGCCAGCCACCCTGTCTCTGATACAAGCCAGGATGCTATTGGCCTTCTTGGCAACCTGAGCACACTGTGAGCTGATATTCAGCTGGCCATCAACCAATGCCTCCAGGTCCTTTTCTACCAGGCAGCTTTCCAGCTTCTCTTTCCCAAGCCTGTAACATTGCATGCGGTTATTTTGATCCAAGTGCAGGACCTGGCACTTTGCCTTGTTGAACATCATACAGTTGGCTTTAACCCATCGATCCAGCCTGCCTGATCCCTCTGTAGAGCCTTCCTACCCTCAAGCAGATACACTCCTGTCCAACTCGGTGTCATCTGCAAACTTACCGAGGGTGCATTCAATCCTCTCATCCATATCATTGATAAAGATATTAAAGAGAAATGACCCCAGTACTGAGCCCTGGAGAACACCACTTGTGACCAGCTGCTGACTGGATTTAACCCTATTCACCACCACTCTTTGAGCATGGCCATCCAGCCAGTATTTTACCTGGGGAAGCCTATGCCCATTGAAGCATTGAGCAGCCAGTTTCTCCAGGAGAATGCTGTGGGAAACGGTGTCAAAGGCTTTACTAAAGTCTAGGTTGGCAACACACAGTCTTTCCCTCATCCAATAAATGGGTCACCTTGTCATAGAAGGAGATCAAGCTAGTCAAGCAGGACCTACCTGTCATAAAACCATGCTTACTGGCCTGATCACCTGGTGGTCCTGTACATGTTGAGTATCATCTGCCATCTTTTCTGCTACCTTCTTTGAAGTGGTGAGTTACACTTTTGAGGCCTGTCAGGGGCTTAAAGGATACAGTCAGTCATGCTCTCTGTTGTCAGCCTCAACTGTTTGCTCTGTGACAAAAACGTGTGATACGTACAAAAACATTGGATAACATTTTCATTAAAACTTTGATCACTCCATGTATGATTAACTTGGTCAGTATTATATATATATTTAACTTGGTCAGTATTTATATATGTATATATTTGGCATCTTTTAAATGAATACTATAATGCAAGAGATATATAACTGTTTCTTTGCATATCTGACTCCATAATTAATTGTCAGCATTTTTAATTCCCTATAATTAGTTGATTTTTTATATCATCAGTTTATGAGCTTAATTATTCCTTTCATTATAAATTTTCTACTTTAAAAGTTTTATACGTTGCTCCTCTGCATCACTATTTCATCAATCAGTTTTAGATAATATTGACCAATTCCAATACATTCATTTCCCAGATGACTTGATTACTGTACAACTGCCAACTACTAAATTCTGTTGTTCCTGCCATTACCTTAATTTAAGTGTATTTTCATCTTTGGAACACTTTAATTCTTCCCAAATTTGGGCCTCTTAGATTCTTGCATTATTCAATAACACTACTCCTATGGAAGCAATCATATCACACCCACAAAGTTTGCTTCTACCAATCTCACTGCAAACATACTCATAGTTCTCAGCCCATCCCAGCTAACAAAGATTTCTTCTATACCACATTTCTGAAAAAAACTCAATTTTCCCTCCTGAATGACCTATACCACAGAGAAGCAGTGGTGGTTTCTCAATATTTTTTTTTTTATTTTATCTTTTTGAACAAACTTCTCTATAATTGCATGGGGTTTTGACAATTATTTTTTTTTTTTGCATACACAAAATCATCAAGTATCATATTTTGTTATCTCCTGACTATAGTATATACACTCCTATCAGGTTTGTAGGGTCTCTGTCCTTTCCCTTGAATTATGTTGAAGCTATTCCCAAACCTTGCATGCATGAACATATAAAAACCCACAAGAAGTCTCAAGCGGACTATCATATTGAAAACATTATTGCTTATTATAGCCTATGATGGGGTTTTGGATTCTATAACTTGCTCAACTAAACCATTGACTGATATTATGGTGATGACATTTTAAAAAAAATATTTCTTATTTCAGTTTGTCCACTTAAAGACTCTCCACAAAAAATTATCTCCTAATAGCTAAAAGCTTTTGATGTATAAGTTCCTTTTCCATAAAAGAGGATATGGCCCACCAAAGGAGTACTGAAACTTCAGTTGCAATCACTTGAAAGAATGGTAGAAAATTTAGCAGGGCAAAATCTTGCCTGTGTATGTTCGTATAGATATAATTTTATAATAATATTGTCATAATTTTCAATATAACAAAATTATTAAATTAGTTTGATGTTTAAAGTGTGAGTTTCTTAGGTATTTATTTTCTACTTTTCTGGAAAAAAAACAACAACACACTGAATGTAAGAATTCATGGTTGCACAGCAATGAGTTAAACGTGGAAGTGTACTTTCTTGCTGTAAGATTATGATTGGGCTTGCAAACCTAGACTCTTATAAGTGAGACATTATACAGATTAGAGTGACAATGGCAGGGCTTATCTATATAAGTCTAATAAGAAAAAAACAAGGTTATTACATATATTGCCTGCAACCTTCTTGTGTTTCATTTATTAAGGATACAGGATACAGCTTTTTAAATTCTTAGACAAGACTTCTTTTTTTCTTTTCTTTTTTTTTTATTATTACTCAACAACAAGTCTAAGAAAAAATCTGAGAGAAAAATTTATCATAAAAAGCTTTTGTTGCTGTAAATAGAATAAAGGCAAATGACACCTGCATGCAGCACACCTAGCCCTCAGACCTTTACTGAGGTATATCTAATTTAAGAATCTAGACAATCTTGCTTCTAAATTATGTGAAGATAGAGGAATTTCCAGAAGTGCGAAGAAACTAAAACCGGCACACAATGTGAAAAGCCTTTAAAAATTTTTGACTAGCTTTCCTAAAAGCATTTTTCCTCACCTAGAGTAAACTGTCTCATTTTGGAAATATTTGTGCTCTGACACATAAAAGACATAATTCATGTTAAGGAAGGATTCAAATTCTACTGAAAATATACCTTCCTAAATCTTACAGCTGCTGCTCCGTATAAAATGCAGAATGCTGTTTCAGAAAAGATTAAGCAACTCCTCTATCTTTACTAATTCTTCTGCCGATTACTAGGGGCAAATTCTCAAATGAGTCTCATTATCAGCAACATTCAACAGATTCTGAACCACAGATTAATAGGAAAGATAAATTACAAAAAATACATGGTTTCCATATAGAGGAAATACAGCACATAGTATAGTCTGCTAATACAGAAACTAGACTGTTTTAGAGAATATTTTTTCTTCAAAGCATTTTTAACTTTCAGTTTTCTAAGTATGAGATAGCTATTAAGCCATTTATTTCAGTATGTCCTTGAAAAATATTTTTTTTAATAAAACACTCTGATCTGGGGTACAAGTCAATATCCACAGCTAACAAGTCAGTAGATATCCATGTAGTGAGACTAACAGAATTTTCAGGTTTGTAAATAGCAAGTCTTCTCCAACCAAATCAGGCAAAACTAGGTCTTTTAGGGAAAAAGCATGTGTATTTTCATAACTAAAGTTGTTACAGTTTGTTTCTGCCTTTGACTTTTAGTGAGAAAAATAGAAATAAATTATTTGGCTTTGGAATTCTGAGTTCCAATGATTTTATTTTCTTTAAAAGGCTAAAAAGATTCTTGTTTGCTGCTTTCTTTAGCTAATAAAGAATTCATATTTTCACAGTGGGTTTATGGATCAATTTAGTGATGACTATAGAAATCATCACTAGAGCAATTAAAAAGTAATTAACAATAAATTTACACCTTTATTATCATCGTGACTATTTCTCAAAACATCACAAGTTTTTGTCATCATTTTCATCACATTCCAATTCTCTCAAAAAGTTATTATAGTATGAAAGTTGTATACAGCACAGATATTTTATCTCTCTGGAGGCCCATGTCGACAGAGACATCAACAGTATCTCCTATCAATTGAACCATAGTGAAAACCAACTCTAAGAAACAATAGATTTAGAGCAGGAAGAGACTGCATGGACTTCTGCCTAAACTGCTAACTCTTATCCCCCTGTTCAAGTTTAAAGAAAACACTTAGACAAGCTACTAAGAAGTAAGACAATTCTCCATTAATTTCCTGTCAATTCAATTAACTAAATTTAGTGTAACCATTGCTGCTGAAGACAGACGAGAACAAGTTATGGTAAAAAGAATACACAGTCCTAATTCCTGTGAAAGTGAAAGCACATTATAAGATCTCCTGCTTGGCACTTACAGATATTTGTCAAGACCACCAAAATAATTTTGAGACACTTTTTTCTACTATTTCAGCTAAATTCCAATCTGAGAGATTATATGGATTAGGTTTCAGGAGGACTTGCAGAGCATTCCTTAAAATAGTAGAAAGATCAGGAAATTTAAACTTTCACAGCCCTTGTTACTTCCTCATTGCTGGTACCAAAATTAATTTACTGTCAATGAAAAAAAGAAATTAAAATAAATACTTGTTTGTAGTCAATAAATACTAAATTTCTTAGAGGAAAGCCTGTTTTTGAGAAAAAAAAAAACAACAAAAAAAACCCCTGCACATCAAGAATATGCTTAGAGGTACCTGAACATAAGCTCATAATTTAAAGTTTATGTCTTTTAATGTTATAGTGCAGCATTATGTAAGCTTTTATATTATTCAAGCAATTGCTACTGAATAATGTTTTCACAAGCCCATCTCCATAGGTGGTTTATCTAAATAATAATTATCTAGAAGATTAGTAAAAAACATAATTCCTTTGCTACGCTCTTTAATTGCTCCAAAATCTTTGCATGTTAGCAGGAAAACCGAAAATACTCTGTTTCTACTTGACACAGGCTGAATGGATGGGCTGAGACCAACGGAATGAGGTTCAATAAGGCCAAGTGCCAGGTCCTGCATTTGGGTCACAACAACCCCAGGCAGCGCTGCAGGCTTGGGGAAGAATGGCTGGAGAGCTGCCTGGCAGAAAAGGACCTGGGGGTGTTGGTCGA
>JAOXNO010000013.1:80561676-80573534 GCA_028565335.1 Limnodromus scolopaceus | reverse complement strand
GTTGGTTGGACTAGATGATCTTAAAAGGTCCCTTCCAACCTAGGTGATTCTGTGATTCTGTGATTCTGTGACACTGTGTCGTGCAACTCAGCGTATAAAATACTGAAGTCGTTTCAGAGCCATACTGTTGGTATCATTGTTCTGCTATTAGGGGTACTTTCTGAGGTTACAGTGACTCTACTATTTTTAATTATGATCTCATTGATGACAAATATTATTAGATCTAGAGGTCATTATAGTTAAAAATGCCAAATAAGTATCTTGAATTCTATGATTTTATTAACTCAGGAATACAATAATCACTTAGTGATCCACCACTGTCCGAAGAAACAGTGAAAATATGACAGAAAGTGCTTTCTAAAGATAAGCACATACAAAGATCGCATAGCATACCTGGTTGAACGCAAACCCACTCGGTCTAATGCCGTTGAAGAGTGAGGCACTTGAAAAAAATCTTTTGAAAACCATTCTTTGTGTTCAGTCTCTACACAAGGAAATGAAATCACAGCCTGCATTTTGACTTCAGTGTTGTGCTCATGACCTGCCATGCAACAGCTACACACACCTCTGCTGTAGAGAGCAGTTAGATGGAAAGGAAAGAAGACACTAAATAAAGCCAACAGCATCCTGCGCTGCATCAAAAGAAGCGTGACCAGCAGATCAAGGATTCTGCCCCTCTGCTCTGTTGAGACTCCACCTGGAGTACTGTGTCCAGCTCTGGAGCCCTCAACACAGAAAGGACACGGACCTGTTAGAGCGAGTCCAGAGGAGGGCCACAAAAATGATCAGAGGTTTGGAGCACCTCTTCTATGAAGACAGGCTGAGAGAGTTATGGTTGTTCAGCCTCCAGGAACACCTTAATAGCAGCCTTCCAGCATCTAAAGGGGGCCTACAGTGTAGTAGTGATAGGACAAGGGGTAATGGCTTCAAACTGGAAAAGGGTAGATATACATTAAATATTAGGAAGAAATTCTTTACAGTGAGGGTGGTGAGACACTGAAACAGGTTGCCCAGAGAAGTTGTGGATGCCCCTTTGCTGGAAGTTTTCAAAGCCAGGTTGGATGGTGCTTTGAGCATCCTGGTCTAGTGAGAGGTGTCCCTGCCCATGGCACGGGGTTGGAACTAAGTGACCTTTAAAGGTCCCTTCCAACTTTAACCATTCTATGATTCTATGTAATAACATGGCCTTAAACTTTTGGTGTTAACATTAACAAGAACTATTGGATAAACTGGTACTTTTAATTTAAACAGGTAGTATATGTGGAGAACAGTGAAGATACTCTCATTCTGAAAACACTGAAAGTTAAACAATAAGTTTAAACAATAAACTACATCCCAAACCTTGCAAAGAAAAGTTGATTGTTCTGAAACCTAATACATTATTCTTTGCAGGATAGGTTTATTTCTCCCTACTTTAGATAGAGCATGAGTGCTTCTACATGTCAACATACAGAGTTTCCTCCCTCCTCTTCCCATGTAGCAAGACTGCAGTGCAAATGAATTAAATAGCAGTGCAGTTGAAGTATAAAATGAACTGGAAAAAGCAGGTAAGATACAGTGGAGTACAACTGAATAGGTACAATGACTAAGTGGCTTATATATGTTAAATATTGAAAGAATATTTTTTGATAAATGACAGTCAAATCTTTCCCCTGGATGGAGGCTGGGGAAGAGGCAGATCTTAGCATTTTTATCTTCATAGTGCTCAGTGAGGAACTTACATTCCACATAAATCTAAAATTTAACACAGTAGGCAATCTGCCTTCAGTTATGTGGTTTCTTTTGAAGCTTCTGTAGCAAGTTTCTAAGCAGCTGCAGTGCTACAACACAAGGAAAGGAAAACTACTAATCTTATCAAGACTGATGTCTCTCAGACCACTGAATTCCTTGGTCTCATCGGTACAACTTACATCAAACAAACAGTAGAGTTTCTTGTAGAGGATAAGAATGTGGTTTAAGCAGTTCTCTGTTAAGAAGTTTGTGAGATTAGCTGCCTGATAGCCAGGAACCTCTCTGTTGATTAGCAACAGTTGGAGGAAAATATTTTCGGATTTATTATACTACAAGAAAAAAAAGCTTTACTGAAAACATGTCTGTACTGAAAATGTGTCATGTCTGTCTTTTTCTACATTACTCATTTTATTGAATAACTTAAAACTTAATCTTCCCAAATTTTATGTCACTTGAGCTGAGATTTCTGGATCTTAAAGGTATTTCTTCTTCCAAGAAGGTTTCAGAATGTGCAGTTACCTTACTATCTATACGGCAGGTCTATCTGAAAAAACAAAGCAATCTTTCCTTTCTCTTTGCTCGTTCACTTTAGCTAGAAGCCAGTTGCACACTAAAAATTGAGCTGGTGATTCTGAGGGGATCCTTCTGTCTTCATCTATCTTCATCTATCTTCATGTCATTGTGAAGGTAGTAACACTATTTCACATATTCCATACTCTAGCATTACTGGAGGTACAGAATTCTTTTTTATTAGGCTTGACACAGAGCAGATGTTCTGTCCTTTTAAATCTTCCTCTCACCTACTTCCCAGGTTATTCTCTTTTCCGGACAATGCATTTATCGCATAAAGTCCCAAATCATCCCTGGAGCATAGTCCCTGCTCAGCTGCTTATAGAACAATAGATGAGAACAAAATTGCTTATACAGTTGTGCAGGACAAAGATCTATATCAAAGCTTCAGGTTTGACACACACTAAGTATTTCAAACCCCATTAAAAATAATAAGGAATTGTAAGAGTTGTCAACATATGTCTTTGCATGTAAAGATCAGTCTTGCATAAAGTTTAGGCTGATGATAATAATCAATACAGAAGACAAGACAGTAGTTTGCAGTGGTTCAAATCAAAGTTGGAGTTTTGAAAGTGTTGCAGTCTTAAAAAATAGGGAAAACATCAATGAGGAAAAAGTGTGTTGAACAGGATCCGACACTAAAGCGAGAAGAGGGGTATATTTTTCAGATCAGTAGGTAGAGAATATGTGAGGACCGAATTAAAGTGTAACATCCAAGACCCACTGTTTACCTATTAAACCCCCAAACAGTCTACAGCTACTTTAAAACTTTCTCTAAACTGTAAAGATGAAAAAAACACCAAGCAAACAAAAAAAAAAAACCCCAAAAGAAGCACCTCAAATGCCCATACCACCCACAAAAACACCCAAACACTTTGATATGGAAGTTCTATAAATATCCTACTGGATATATTTCCAGACATCCTTCAGTAGGCCAGACCATTTTTTTTACCTGACCTCAAAAATGTTTAACATAGCTGGCCTCTTTTACTATATTCTATTTCTCTTATGATGGACTTTATGTCGGTGTAAATGCCGCTTGCAGGAACAGTTTCAGTAAGTAGTACACTGGATCTTGTTGTGTTTGTTTGAGGAGGCTCCAGATATCCTATTCAGGGAAATCCTTGAAAGAAAGGTCACCCATCCCATTGTCCCCATCCAGTCCCCAAGTTATGCCCAAGTAAACAAACTATAGGATGTCCTTCAGAAATAAATAGCAGTGTAGCATTTCTGTCCACCTGTAGAAATTACGAATCTCTTACAGTGATGATGGAGTTGGTAGCACATACCCTTTTTCAGTGTTGGGTCCTATTTACATGTTATATAGGGTTTTCTGCAAAGCCTCTTCATCCATCAAAACAACACCACCGTGAACATGATTTGTTTCTGTTTTACTGAGATGTCTGCAAGAACAATAATCTATCACAGTGTCCTAAAAAAGCAACATGGTCTATTGGAAAGTGCACTGGACGGGGCACCAGGGACTAAGACTTTACTTCTTCATGTTCATCGTCTTTTTGATACCTGTGAGAAAATTCAGTCCATCCTCCTTCGGCTTCATTACTTTTACAATAGGAAGGGATGATAGTTTTTAAAAGGTTTTGAGGCTAACAGTTGAAAAATGCAGTACATTAACTAGCCAGGGCCAGCTACCTGTTCTTCTAGTCTCCAAAGCAGCCAAGTATTCCTGAATCTTAGTATTTTTGTCCTTAAACCATACAAGATTTTGCAGACATGGTACACCCTAGTCATAGCCTCACAGGTTTAATATCTAGAATGTTTGCCCTCTCAAAGCAGGAGAGGAAAATAATTTATTTGGTGACCGCTTGTTTTGCTGAGCCCTTAAGCAAGTTGATCAAGAAATAAGTAAACAAACACAGCTCTAATACATTTCCCCCATCACAGTCAGTAGTACCTTAAGATCTCTATTTGCCTAATTTTTATTGTGACATGGTGGTGGGTGGCTTGTTATGGAGTTTTTCTGACTGTTTTTTATGTCTCTCTAGTTTACCATTATCTAACAACCTTCGTTTAGAAAACCAAATTTGAAGCTTCATACCTACTTTTTGCCAGGACCACTGACAAACCTTGCTATGTGCACAGTAATTATTTCTCGTCACACATCTTCTGGCTTGTACACAGGAAGCAGATTACATTTCCAAGCAGTGCTAAAGACAATTTAGCAATAGATAATCCCCTAACAATGATGTATTTAATGTCAGGGAGAAGTGTTTAGAATCAGATCTCTGAACTATAGCAAGCATGTAAAGCCATTCTGTTTTACTAAAGCATCACCTTGTCTTCTTAAGATGAATTCAGTAAAGTTGTCACTCAGAGAGTAAGAACTGCACTGATTAAATGAACGAAGTCTAAAAGTTAGAAACAGGTTTTCTGAAGGCTTATATGGGCAACAGTAACTTTTTTGTACCAGAACTACCGCATGTAATTTATACAGATCACAGTTTACCCTTCCGCTTATCCAAAATGTTGGGGCAGAAGTTGCTCCAGGACAGAGCTTGACTATTGCTGATGAAACATAAAGCTAATTTTTTCCTTATGATGTATTTCCTTACTTTAAGATCTTTAGGTGAGGGATTCTATATAAATACAAAAGTTCTTATAAGCTGAAATATTTGCTTTCTAGGAAAACAAAATCACTATATGAAGTATTGAGTAGAACTAGAACAGGATGACATGACTCAAAATCCTTGAGGGCAAGATTTGCCTATATTCAGGAAGAAGGTCACAGGAATTAAAGTAATACCAGAATACAGTTTCATTCCCATAACATTCTTTGTCATAACGTAACATTCAAGTCTTGAGTGCTGAATCACAGAAGTATTATAACAACCTATTTTTGTGTAAATCATGCCTCCTACTTTTTGTCAGTCAGAACCTGTTCTCTGCACTCAGAATTTCACTCATTTAATCTTGACAGAAGAAAAACAACTTCAGACAATCACACATACAAATACACGTATGATATACAAATGCTTTAATTAATGTATCATTACTAATTCTTCCACTAGTACATTAGGTGACAACTAACATGAGATGAAGGGGGTGAAGGGTGCTTATTAGGTTTCACTATTTTATTACTATTTACATGACAGTATCGGGAAGCAAATGCTCTGCAGGTGATGATTTAACAACAGGATAAACTTGTAGTTGCCACTTAACCCAAAAGATGTTCTAGAAAAACCAGCAACATAATGACCTCAGGAATACTTAGCCACCCATCCACTGTGAAGCAGCAATAAATATATCTAGCTAATCCACCTTTCCCATGTAGTGCTACAGAGTTTAGAGATTAAGAACTATGTAGCTAAGACAATTTTGAACCGTCCCTAGCCATCTGCAGGTCTGTACAGCTTTGCTTTAAGGGAAAGTATCACTTTGCTTTAAGTGAAGTTGACAGAATGGACCTGTACCATCTACAAACACACCTTACAATACATTTTCCTGCAGAAACTACTATTAAGTGGGCATGGTTGTAGATAATATCAACACACATGTAGACCAACACAATTCCCGATCACTATTTAGTGCTAAGTGACCATGTTTAATTGTATTTGATTACCTGCAAAAGTAGTATCCAATTTCTTCATTACCAGTGCAAACACTTTGCAATTAGACCTTCACTGAAGTTAGTTATACCGGGAATGAAAGAGATTTGATTTAGGTCAAGACTTCGAGAATTTATCTAAACCTAATTCAAGTTTCCTAGAAGTACAACATGGATGGCAAATTTCATCAAAAGCAAGTCCCATTGTCCTTACCTCCAGCATTTGAAAACAAATGAACACGCAAAACCACACTGAAAACGCTTGCCTTCTCACCATGTTCTGGTAGAGGAGCTGAGTTCCACCTTGAAGAAGGAAGGAAAGAAAGACAAATGACACAAGGGGAAAGCCACCGCTTCAATTTGTGTTGCAAGAGTTTATCCAAATATACCTGTGACTTCTATTATTCCTTCTTAGTCCTACATGGACAAAAACAATTAATGGTCTTCTAATATTTTAAAATTCATAGATTTAGATGAGCTTTCTTTCTTGTTTTGAAGTAAATTTTAACCAATTTGCTTCAAAGTTTCTCAAGGTATTGCTGTCACTGAAGACAATACCACCATCTTCTCTTCTGCTGTGCTAGCATAACCATAGGGAATATTGTTAATATTGCAACTCTTCAGTAGATATATCAGTTTAGACAGTCTCCCACACAGAATTTTTATCCCAATAATAATAAACTGGCAAGTTCATCCCTTTGTGAACTTGGAGCTCTTTTCAGAGAACTGAGTGCATTTTTCATGTTCTCCTATATTGAAACTACACTGGTTACAAGACATGTCAATCTTGCTGAGCCATAAAAATCGAAATTTTATTCATTACTGTAATTTGTGGTTTAACATGTAAAAATGCTCATTGTCCTCTTGTACTCCTCAATACAGACATGCACCAAGTAATATGCTAGTTTAGGTTATATTTGTATTGTAGAAGTATTTAGAAACCTCAGTAAAGGTTTGCTTTCAGATTATAGTTAATTCTGATCATCCTGAGTAAATTGCAATAATTTATTTCAGAGATTTGGGAAGAAACACACAAATCAGTCAGAGTTTAGTGTCCAGGCTAATTGTCCAGTGTTTCATGAATAGAAGAATAACTCCAGATTAAAGAACAAAGTATTTTCATAGTCAAATAATAGTAAAATAAAACCAAAACCAATTATATTGAAGTTGTTAATCTTAAAGTTGTGTAAATTTATTGGAGAGTATTAAGTCAGTTAAGCAGTTTCCAAAGTTTGTTTCCACCGAATGTGTTAATCCCCTGGCTGCTTGCAATCAGTGAACTCTTTGGATATCAGTATACTTTTGTATCCGTATGAATCTAGTTAAGAAAGCTTTAACTGACTCTCACTTTAGAGTTAGCATTTGCTTTCTGAAATAGGAAATGTACTTTTTATGAACACCAATTATTATGTCTGAGGTTCAGTTTCTTCTTTTAAGAGAAAGGTTCAAAAGAAACATGTTCTAGCCAAGACTGGGAAGAGTACAATATTATATCATTTCCTAAAGGAGAAGAAATACACCTACTCTTTTACCCGGATGGTACTGCTAAGACAGCTCCTGATTTTATTTAAAGTTTATACCTGAGGGGGTAATAGCACAACCACTCATGGTCATTTTCTCTTTAGCTGGATGGGATGGATTTGGTTTTTAATATTATTATTGTTACTATTGTGACTGAAAACTCCTTTGTGAAAAAGCTATTTGAAAAAACTTTCAGTTAAACTCAACTTTAAAATCAGAGATAGATTATATTTCCAAATATGTCTAGCAATTAAAAACCAGTTCAAAAAGTGACATTCCCTATTTTATGTGAATTTTAAATGAGGAACATTATAGAAAAGGAAGACTCTGCTTGATATCCTTTAATTACTGTTTTGTTTCTCTCTCATATTACCCTGCCTTCCTTTCCTAAAATCAGGGAGGTCAATTCTTTAGAAATATGCCTATTTTTCATTGTATAGAACGAATTAAAGCATATCCCAGAAACAGCTACAGTAGCCATCATGGATAATTCACATACTATACATTTTAAACTCAGATGTTATTCCCCAGAGTCACTCTGAGACACTGACCACATAAACTTGAGCATGAACTTTGGAAATGACAAGCATATAAGGCTTCTCTCTCCACCTTCAGACATTTCTCATGTATATGCTGTAAATGTCAGAAAATACCATGGCTTATATGCACAGCAAAAAAAGCCTTCTCCCACAAAACACTCAAAGCATTCACTAATATTAGATCAATAGGGGAAAAACAACCCCCAAAAAACACAACATATACAGATTAGTTATTTCCTCACACCTAGTTAAATCCTATCTTGGCAATTTTAATTCAAGAATTAGATGTTAAGTTACATTTATTGCCAATTAATTTGTTAAGATATTCTGCAATATTTACTTGGGAAATTAGTAAGATTTCACATTTTCAACTGTCACTGTATATTAAAAGAACAGACAAATAACACATTGATCCAGTGCCATAATTTTGTATTTTGTTCAGAGAAGTTTTTAAAGTGACCTTGACTATTTCTCAAACGTTACTAGAGGCTAACCTGTGGCTGGGCTTGCTGGAGGATGCATGGAAGACATCAATAAATTTCTCTCATCTCGTGTCTTGTTTAAGTAAATAAAATAACCATACTAAGAAAAAAAAAAAACATTTTAGAGATTTGTTAGGCTTCTTTTTTCTATAATTAACATGTCCAAGTGTTCTTTTTCCTAAGCTACTAACATTTTTGGCCACCTGTCTATCTTGATAGATAAAGGGAAAAAAGTATAAACATTTTCCTTCCTACTGCAAAGTATTTTAGATATTTGTAATACATGCTTTGTACTCAAGCAGCAGATTAGTGTACTATCAAGCAATACTTCAAAGTTGTCCCTAGCCACTAGTTTCCTCAAATTTCCCAGATAAGAGTGACACATTGTAAACTGCTATTTTAATACTTGAGGCTATTACAAGAGTCCCACATACATTCAGAAGTCATAATACGCTGTATGGATGATTTGTTTTCTTGCCATGAAACACAGGAGTGAAATTATTCATAGGAATTTATTGAATTTAAAATTCCTGTTACTAACAAACCCACATGAACTGCTGAAGGTTCTGAGACCTTTTGAAAGCAATATAGAGGAAATTGCTTTAAACAGCTTCACAGAGGAAAACAAAAATTGCATGGGAAAGTAGCAAACCAAAAACCCTCACAAAAACTAATAAAAAATCCCACCAAATGTACCAATGCCTGAAGAGTTTAACATAGTATTAAATACACGATAGCACACTATATCATAAAGTCATAGTTTTTCAGAACCAGAGTAGCTTTAAGTTTATTTTCCATTTCTGTAGGATTAGTTTCTCTATATTAATGAAAGACTTCTTGTGTTTTTTAGATACGTGTCAAAGAATCTCCAATTGTTAGTTTAATGCATTTGGAGACAAGAGGCTCAAATGTGTTGAACACAGCGTCAGTAAAGAGTTAGTCATAGAAGATGAGGCATCAGAAACTGGAAAGATGTTGTGGGATCTCTTAATTTGAGACTATTAATTTAAATCCAACCAATATCTACATGCATGGAAATTAGGAAGCTTCAATTAGAATTCTACATTTGTAAAATTAGAAGTCTTTCTGGATTCTTGTACAAATCACAGAATTTCAATAACATTTTTCACCTTTCATTGAAGTCTCGGGGAACCTAAACGTTTTAAGAACAAGTACACATATCTGGTCCCCTTTCTTCTTAAAAAAACCCAACCAACTCCTTAAGGGGACTCATATGGTCTTGCATACTCCAGTTTCCTACAAAGCAAACATTTGCTGTGATACCATAGAACAAATTAACATAGAAACAAGGTAGTAAAGAATTTAATGGATGTCGTGGTTTGGGACGGATTGGCCACTGAAATTAATGACAGATGCTCTGCTTTACTTCTCTCCCCTTCATAACAGCTAAAGTGCTTTCTAATATTTTGCAACTGCTCCACCAGAGTAGACATTACATCATATAATCTTCTTCACAACCTTTATCAACTGCTATCTTAAATACCATCAGGATTTTCCTGCACAATACACATTCACACAACTTTTTCCCAGTAGCAAGGCCTTTAAATACCTTAGAAACAATCTCTTTTCTAACTTCATCAATGACTAGGTTATACTCATTTGTCTTCATAAAGTTTTGCATTGCTCGTTAATAATATTTTCCCCCCTCCTTAGTTACTTCAATTTTATGAGGATTCCTTTTATACAGAAGACTTATTGCTCCTTTTCAGCACTGGCTAAAGATCATGCCACACTTTGGAGGCGCTCATCTCATAAGAAAACCTACCTCCCAATTACCATTCACATCCATCAATGCACTTATGACAGCTCAGATGGCCATGCCCCAGACAAGAAGTTTTCATGACTTTTACGTAGTGTTGACAAAACCACCTCTATTTCATCTGATACTTGAATTCCTTTTGCCCTTCCTGCAGCTGTGTCACATACTTATTTTGGGTTCAACTATCACACTCAGGTCTGTCTTTTTTAATTTCACGGTATAAGCTCCAAATAAACAGCAGACATTCAATAATTAGTTTTTAAGTTCATGTGCTTGTCTTTCGTACTATTAAGTACCACTGAACTTCTGCTGCTGTCCTGTAGTTCACCTGAGACACATTATACACTAACAAATGCCATAATCACACACCTGCTTTGTTGTGCAAAGAAAATAATGTAAAATAAATACCAGGAGGGATGCTTTAAATTCTGTCAGCAACTTCACACCTACATAATTCTTCCTTCAAGAAAAGTTTTGGTGACCTCAGAGTGAATCCACTTCATACTTACCAGTTTTTCTGTTTTTCCATCCTTTATGACATTGTGTGAACTGTTATTCACATCAGTTGATTAACACTTGCTTTACTTTCCACCCTTCCTCTTGCCCCTGATTATGTTGGCATGACCTACAGCCAATAAACCTATATTAAAGTTGGAACTTATTTTCCATTTACCTTCAAAACTTTCCCAAATTCAAGGTCATTGCATCCCCTGTAACAGTAACAATAAGATCCCATTATAACAATAAAGATTATGTGCTAAGTTTCATTGCAAAGTGAAAAAAAATCATTCACTAGATAATTTTAGACATTCTGGAAAACCATAGTGTGGATTTTATTTCTAAAGCTTTAGAAAAGCACCTGGTATTTTGAGTGTTTAATCTCAATTCTGGAACATTTTACCTGGAAATGTTGCCATCTCAGGCTCATAAATAGACTGTCTCCTGAGATTTTCTCCCCTGCTCTTTGGAAAACATTCTGAATTCAGGTATTAGTCTCTCAAGATTTTAACAAGTAAGCACCTGGCTAAAACTAGAATGTATTAAAAAAAAGCCCAACAACAAACAGCTGTCATACATGAAGTGTATCACTCATTTGTCATTTAAAACCAAAATGAACAGAAATTACTTATTGAGACAGATGGTTATTTACACAGCTAAAGAGGTTTGCAGTGTTAACTACTGTCTACCTGCAAAGAGTTCTGTTTTTCATATTGTTTTTGCATTATAGCAACCGTGGTGTGCCAATTTCTTTGATGTTTTTAGTAACATCCCAAGATCTGGCTTGCTGCAGTGCTTATGAGGTGAGGAAACTAAGAACTTATAACGTCTGGTTTTGTTTCCCACTGACAACAAACTCCTGCAGTTGTGCATGAAATAGATACAGCTGATGAAGCTATTTCTAAACCACTGTTTTCCACAAGGATAAAAAAAAGCCATATCCCCCACTATTCAACTGTGGCATCTCCTCTGAGACTCTGGAAAGGTTAAACAAATTCTGTATTGTATGTACAGTTGCTAAGTGAAACACACGAGTAATGAAATAGTACAGAGGCAACTTGATATTACGGGGGTAATTACACACTTCTGCAAAAGTGACAAAAAAATAAATAAGAAATAAGAAATAAAAATCACTAAACCATATTCCTGAGGACCATGTCAACCTGTCTTTT
>JAOXNO010000013.1:80518483-80561576 GCA_028565335.1 Limnodromus scolopaceus | reverse complement strand
CAATGGCCTCCAGCTCCTCCTGTTTGTTGCCCATGCTGCGTGCATTTGTGTAGATGCACTTCAGCTGGGCTAGTTGTGCTGACACTTTTTTGGGGGGATGAGCCCTATTTCCCACTCAACCGTGCTCAGTCCCTTCTGTAGTTGCCACCCAATTACTACTTCTTATGTCTTCGCTACCATATGTATCACCATCCCCCACAGCCACTGAGACAATGGACTGCAAGGCCTTGCTAGCAGTAGTGGTAGGCTTTTCCCCCCCATTGCAAGCAGGCCTGGTGCCCTGTAAATCAACCCGAATGAGAGAGCAAGAGTCCTCACTACTCTCCCATCCCTCAAGCCCTGGCATGCCTCCCTTGGATTTAAACCTCTCAGTCCCAGTTATCTCTCACCCCCTCATATATCTAGTTTAAAGCCATGTCGATGAGCCCTGTTAACTCCTGCCCCAAAATTCTTTTCCCCCTCAGGGACAGGTGCCTCCCACCTGTCACCAGCAGGCCAGGTGTCTCATACAGCAGCCTATGATTGAAAAATCCAAAGCCCTGCCAATAGCACCGGTCCCAGAGCCACAAATTGACCTGGTGCCTCTTCCTCTCTGTTTCCTCATTCATCATTGCTAATGAAGGGATAGAGGAGAACACAACTTGTGTTCCTGATCCCTTAAGCAGCCATCCCAAGGCTCTAAAATATCTTTTAATTGATTTCAGGCTCCTTTTCCCCACTTCTTCGCTACCCACCTGAAATACTAAAAAGGGGATAGTAATCAGAGGTTTTTAGTAGGGCAGGAAGTTTGCCCAACATATCCCTAACTCTTGTTCCAGGGAGGCAGCAGACTTCCCTGTGAAGTGGGTCAGGGTGGCACATTGGCCCCTCCACCCCGCTTAGTAGAGACTCACCAACTGCAATGACCCATCTGTTTTCCCTTTTAGCGCTAGTTTTGATGCAGAGTCTATGGCAACTCGGTCTTGCTGGCATTTCCGGCCTGGTTTTATCATCTTCCCTTTCAGCAGCCAGTTTCTCCTGCAGGACTCCATACCTGTTCTGCTTTGTAAAGACTTTCATAGTCCTGCTCAGCACTATCTGTTAGGAAAATGTTTTACAGTACACCAGAGTCAACATACTTAGAAAGAAGAGCTTGTCGCTATTCTTCCCCCTGTTCATGCAGTTATGATAAAGTATGACTAAAGAAAAGGAGAGCCATCTTCTCCATTCCTCGCCCCTCACCTCAAATATTGAACACAAAGTCAAGGACTAGTTACTACTGGAAACATGGTCTGCTAACCATAATAAAAACCTTGATGTTCTAGTTTTCCATTGACTTTACCAGAATTTTTTTTTCCAGAGGAGAAAATAATTTAAAAAAAATCAGAAATTTGTATTTGTTCATTTATTTATAAGAACCCCATTCATAGTGGGTATTCTAGACCTGAGTGAATGTCTGTCAATAAGTTACTTTAAGATGTAAATGCAGCATAAAAAGATGTAAGTGATGTTTCCCGACACGCCAATATATGTTGTCTTTTCAATTGCATACAGCTTGAGAGCCTTGCAGCTCAGCCATCAGGCATCTGAGAAAACCATAGTTTATATAAAGTTAATGCTCTCCAAGCCCTCAAAAGCCTCAAACTACAGAAATAAGTAAACCAAAACCAACTCAGATTGGACATGCCTTACTAAATAACCACATGATATTGTCAACCTACCTCTCTCCTCTTGTTTTCATTTGTGACCCCCTGTTTGTCATGGCTTGATCAGTTTTGATGTGCAATTTTTTTAGGGGAGAAGCAGCATTCCTTAGCTTGCCAGATCTGGTGTCCAGCTTCCTTGGTAAGTGTCCAAACAGAATTAAAAAGAAATAAAAAATAAATATATCGCTAAGCTTATGTTAGTTTATACGTGCTAGTTAGCAAAGTACAATATTCCAGTGAAAGCAGATGGTCTACAGCTTTCTTTCAATATTAAGAAAGTATTTTCATGCTGTGTAAGCATGAAATATATTATTTCTTATGAGTATTTCAGAAAATATTTTCACCTTTACCACAAGCTACTTATGTGTAAAATGTCATTACTTTCTACCCCAAGAAGTTTACCTCCTGCAGCACATCAGCTAACGGAGGTAGATACATGTTTGTTTTTTTTTCTAGGAAAAACTGTTGTAATCATTGACACAAGCAAGCTAGTTCATAATAAAAGTGAATAATATATCCATACTGCATGTATTTTAAGAATTATAATATTTTTGGAAAAACTGAAATTAGAACAGGACAGATCCTAATTCCAAATAAACCTTAATGTTTATCATGTGGCATATCCTGGTTCGCAGAAAGACTACTTGACAAAGGCCCTAAGATCCCAAATGAGTCTGGCTGACTGTCTGCAAGAGAGAAACGTGGCCAAATTGTCAGGAGACCTGTCTAGCGTGGGGCTTACTTAGTGGACCTTCTGGGTCAGTTGTGCCAAGCTGGAAAATTTCAATGAAAAAGAAAGTTTGCCCAGTTGTTCCCATCCCACTGTTCCCTCAGATAATATCAAACTCAACAATGGACAGACAGTTTCCAGGAAGGAATTTTTTCCCCCATATATGAAGGATTTTCTTTATGTTTCCTGTGAATTGTTAGATTTGCACGTGTGAAATTTTCTACATTCCTGCATAGTGAAGGAAAGACAAAGTTTAAGTTCACATCACCTTTTCTGTTAGATGGATGACCTCTACTTTCAAAATCAGTCATTGCTCATGAATTTGAATTTTGAGCAAAAGGTATGTAGTGCTTAATAGTAGCTTTGTTAGGTTTTTGGAGATATTATCAGATTATTTGAAATGGAAGTCAACATGTAAATGCAGTCTGAATATAACGTTACATAGGAATAACAATGACAGAGCAATAACATTTCTTTCTGAAGGCTGGTCTAAGGACAGCAATGACGAATAGAAATCAATTGTTAATTTCTGCCAGATCTCCCCCCAAACCTTCCCCCAGAAAACACCATTTTGTTAACACATCATCAGGACTGTATGAATTTAATGAATTGACTTAATCAACCATGACATCGCCCTCTATGAAAAGCCTATTTCAGCAATACTACCAGACTTTCATCTCCTACTCCAGATAATGTTCAGTCACAATCTTGCAACATGGCCATGTAGTATTTAATAGTCTTAAAAAATCATTTACTAAGTTATAAAAATTTACAGATATTTTGAAATGCATAATGTTCCTCTGCTCAAAAAAGGAATTATAACTTCTGGCAATAAACTGATTTGCCTCATCTTCACATATTTTGTTTTTAATCTCTGGTGTCAGGACTTTCCACATCTCTTGACAGACACAGTTCTTGTTATATACTACATAGTCTTTTTAAGCCAGTTGCTACTTCACAGTGAAGTCTTGTCCCAAATGTCAGGTCAGAACACTGCATAACAGTTTGGGGTTTTTTTGCTACTGAGAAATCTAGCAGCTAGCACAAGATGAATCTACCCAGAAAAGGGATTTTACAAGTGGTGATACACATCACTAACCTATGTGTTCAGTGTTTCATGGAACTACATGATGGACCCTAACATCGTTTATCATAAAGTGCCTCTGACATCAGAAAGCTTTCAAAAAAAAAAAAAAAAGACCAACAAAAAGAAAAAAGAATAAGGTCTTTCAATAGACCTGTTTGGAACAGAGCTGTATATAAATCAGATGTCCTGACCAACTTCAGTTATTGCAGCCAAAATATTAATCCCAGACAGTTTCTCTCTCAAATGCAACCATTCCAAAATCACATCTTGTTTCAGCAAGAGTCCAAGTTTCTAAGAAAGCATATGTAGAGTAGCTCAGTGTAATAGACTTCTTGATTAACAATAGTGCATGCTTTTCTGACTAGTTAGGTTTGGCAAGTAGTTCCTAACCTTTAGTGGTCACTATCTGGGCTGCTCAGCAACATCACATCCCAGTATCTGATCCCTACTGAACAATCTTATATTTAGAACGAATAATAAACATTTGTGTATTTTGAAATTCCTTGATTTTTTTAAAATAGTTTGATTATTCTAATTTCATATGACAATGTAGCTTATTTCTAGAGATGCATTCAATCATAAATATAACCAGTTTTATTTAGTTAACTAAAGGTTTTATTTTCAACAAATCGGATTGATATATCTAAGCTGTTATTTCATAGAGCTCTGGGGTGTGTGTGCTAAAATCAAAGCAGATTCTTTGCAGGAATAAAGTATACTATTTCATTCTAGACATTACTTAAAACTAGGGGGTTGGAATTACCAACACATAACTTCAAAACTATGTATGACTATTGCTATAACACACCTCACTTAAGGTCTTAAAAGTTGGAATGAAAACAAAAAACACTGGTTTAATTTAGCTCCTACAAGCTTTTGCCATCACGTGTCTTTTCATGCCATAACTTAATCTCCATTTTTGTCTGCAACCAACAGGTAACTTCTTATGCAAATGAACAGTTGGAAGCATGTTAATGTCAGAGATTGAAAGGAATGAAAGAGGTATTCTGGAAAGAAGTAGTGTTCAAACATGAAACAAAGTAGTTGATTCTTTGCATAAAGGTTAATGAACAATAATCTACATTATAGACAGAGCATACACAAAGTAAAGAAAATTCATTTTAAGATTCAGAGAAAATGCATAATTTTCCTCAAAGTTAATCTAGTTAGTTAATAACTGCCAATCTCATGCTATAATTACCTCTAACTAAATTCATTCCATTGTGATTGCCTTGACAGTCAATTTCATAATTTCTTATTTCAAAATTGAAATGAAACATATTTGACTGACCAACAGTCATTATCAAAAATTCTGCCATTGTTTAAAACATTGAGTGAACCAGAAGTCGTGAATTAACAAAAGGCTCTTAAAAAGTACAGTTTCAGTATTAGCTGAACACCAAATTAATCATGTGAAAAATAACATTAAAAAATGATTTATGTAGTTTCAACTTTCCTGAAAAAAGTTTTTAAATTAGATGTATCAAAAAGACAAATCACAAACCCAAGTTACAAAATCTGTCTTTATATTCTTTTCAGAATCAGAAAATTTAGAGAGATTGAATAAAAAATCCTTTTTTTCTTTTTTTTTTTTTTCACAACAGCTAGTAACAGAAAAATGCTTGTTGGGGATTTGGTTTTCCAAGTTATGAAACTGAAAATTTCCTGCTAGGAAGTGTTTTCAAGTCATGACATTTGTAGACAAGATCTTCTAGACTTGGACTGTGAGTTGTCTGGGGCACCATTGAAGTCGCTACAGTCAGAGCACCCACTCCCTGACCTATTTCTGCTATTATAACTGCATAAGGCAAAGGGTCCTCTAATATGTGAGGATGGAATTCAGGTACTTTTAGTCAGTGCAGAGACAATGAAAGGCCATGATATTTAAAGTCTCCTTTTAATGGCAACATGTCAGGTCTTTTCAGAGGAAAAGTCTGTATATCTTTTCTTTTTTTTTTAAAGAAATCTCTGGAAAGCCAAGAAATCTTTACCAGATGTCCTCTTCAGTATTATGTCTGGTGCAAGATTGCTAAGCTCTTGTAGTGAGATACTAGCAAGTACATATAGTGATCTCTTTTTGGCAGTGGAGAAAGATCAGCTTTTGCTGCTGTACTTTTTAACCTGGCAGATTTCCTCATTTTCATTACAAGCACACCTGTATTCAGGTTAATAGTGTTAGATAAGCTGCTAGTAACAGGTTATTCCAACTGAACAACTCAATCATCCCACATCAGAATACTCAAATTGCAGCTTGAAACAGCTACTCTCCTTCTCCAGAGGGATCTTGCTCTGGTGGAGGTGTCTCTTCTATTGGTTCTAGACACTTGGTTACAGGACTTAACTAAAGAGACATGTAAAATCCACAAGTCCATGTATCTCTGAATGGATAAGTGCCTCTTCAGGAAATAAAAATATATTTTGATTCAGGCTTTTTTCTTTTTTTTCCCCTTCTCTCCAAGTCTACTCTCTGTCTTATAAAAGGTGCAATGCTGGCCATTGCAATTCGCTGACAAAGAAAAAGAATGAAGGAACAGGTTCAGTCAGCTATTTGGTTGTTAGGAAATGGTAACATAGGTAGTGGAAATCTAGTCCAGTTGTACATTCTAGTGTATAGTCACCGGGTTTATTTCTCTAAACCGGGTCATGTTCCACTTTTCATCAGCACATCCAAGTCCATCTCAGGGCTGTTCTCAATTCATTCTCTGCCCAGTCTGTATTTGTGCTTGTTATTTCCCCAACCCACATGCTGGACCTTGCACTTGGCCTTGTTGAACTTCATGAGGCTGGCACAGACCCAACTCTCAAGCCTGTTAAGACTTCCTGGTATCGCTTCCCTCCAGCATGTCAACCACTCCACACAGCTCCACAAAGCTTGGTGGTGTCAGCAGACTTGCTGAGAGTGAACTCAATCCCACTGTCCATGTTGGTGACAAAGAAGTTAAACAGCACGGGTGCCAATACCAACCCCTGAGGCATGCCACTTTTTACTGGTCTCCACTTGGACACTGAGCTGTTGACTGCAACTCTTCGAATGTGACCATCCAGTCAATTAATTATCCACCGAGTGGTCCAGCAACCAAATCCATGTCTCTCCATTTTAGAGACAAGGATGTCGTGTAGGACAGTGTCAAATGTTTTGTGCAAGTCCAGGTAGATGATGTCAGTTTCTCCTCCCTTATCCAGCAATGATGTAACGCTGCAGTAGGCAGCCACCAAAAAATATCAGAATGATATTAGTTTAGTAGAGAAAGATGTTGTAAACTCAGCTTTCCCATTTTTTATAAGTTTAAGATTAGAAAGAAGCAAGTCCTCAGATACTGAGCTCTTATCTTTAGTTGAGACTTTCCTGGGGTTTGTTGGTAAACAGTAAATGTTATTGCTGTTGGAACTCCCTGAATCTCATGGTATAGGGCACAGAGAGCAAGTATTTTACTTTTACAGTTCCTCAGACATGTAGGACTCATTATTATGAGAAGCACATTTATCCTATCATAATTATTTGAAGGTCCCCAATTTTCTGTTAAAAATTGTCATGGAAGTAGAGAATATCTAGAAATAAAGCAGAGGTGGCTTTTTATGGGGATCATACTAGCAAAGTATTGCTCTGGATTTACACATAAACTTTCAATATAAGCACATGACAGATTTGCTTATCCTAGAATTATACTTATACAAGCCTTATATTTAGAGGTTAAAGCCCAGATTAATAAAGACTATTAGATTCCTGATTCCTCTTAGGTTCTTATTCCTTACTGCAACCAGTATGTCTGATGCACACAGATGTGGGCTCATTCTCACTGTACTATAAGCTACTTATAATTAGTTAATATGTTCTGCCTACACAACTTTTGGTTCAGTACAGAGTTGATTCACATTTTGTTAAATACGGGCAAAGGGAGCCTGCACCATTCTCCAAAATAATGTTGATGTATCCTGTAGCAAGCACTTAACAATCTCTGAGAAGTGGTTCCCAAATTACAGTGTGAACCATTAGCACAGAGGTTATTTCAAAGCAGACAGTGCATATTTCCTGAGCAATAGAAATCCTCCTGCATAGTGCTTAGCCCAGAGCTAGACGGAATTGCTGCCAGTATGGGAATCCTTACCTCTGAGAGTGTGGGAGTCTCCCCAGCAGGCATTTTGGGCTGTATGTGGTACCTTTCTTCTGAAGAGGCACTGTGTGTTTGAGCGCAGTGACGTTCATTAATGTAACAGAAACTTAAGGTATTGAAATAAACTTCTAAGCCTTTACGCTTTATTCGGTTGGTGACAGATTCTGTGATTTACTGTTCTTTTGAAATAAATGCCCAGGAGAGGACTAATATGATGACACAAATCTGATGTATAATTCTGTATTAAGTTAAGTTGCACGGTTGCACTTTACAGCTGATAATGCTTGACTTGAGATAGAACTGAGTTAATCACAATAGAAGTTTTGGGAAAGAAAATAGAAAAGACAGCTCAAAAAAAGCTTTTTTTTTCTTCATAATTATTTCAGTAACTATTAGAAGCAAGAGAAGGAGAGCTAAACGAAAACAAAACCACTTTGCATACTGTGAGCCATTATGAATTTCAAAAAGACTCTTAACCATGAGTTCCTTTATTTGGCTTAAACATAACTTGAGATTACTTTTTATATAAATTAAACATGCTCCTGCTCTCTTTCCCACATTATCATGGCATTTCAAGTGAAATGGTACTATGAACTGAATACAGAGAAAAAAATTGCAGAGGTAAGCTGTGTCTGAAAAAACAATTTACTGAGAATTAGGCTTAGAGAACAAATTGTTGTGGGTGGCTTGGTATACCCTTTAACTTCACTTTTAATTTATGTCCTATTAGTTTCTTCATGTAGGAATAAGTGCTTTTTTTTGGACTTTGCATGTAGTTTATTCCTTTTCAGTTACTAATTCTGTAGCTCAGCAGTTATAAGTTTTGCTTGTGTTACACAAACTGGTCGTGAAACCCAAAATGCTTCATCTATGCTTACTACCCCAGGACTAGGGAAGTGATCATACCCCTGTAAGCACAGGTGAGGCAGCACCGCAGATATTGTGTTCAGTTTTGGGCTGCTCACTACAAGGCAGACGTTGAGGTGCTGGAGCATGTCCAGAGAAGGGCAACAAAGCTGGTGAAGGGTCTAGAGCACAAGTTTTATGAGCAGCAGCTGAGGGAAGTGGGGTTGTTCAGCCTGGAGAAAAGGAGGCTGAGAGGAGACTTTATTGCTCTCTGCAACTACCTCGAAGGAGGTTGTAGTGAGGTGGGGGTCAGTCTCTTCTCCTAACAAGCAATAGAACAAGAGGAAACAGCCTCAAGTTGCACCAGGGTAGATTTAGATTGAATATTATGAAAAATTTCTTCACCGAAAGGGTTATCAAATATTGAAACAGGCTGCCTAGGGAAGTGGTTGAGTCACCATCCCTGCAGGTATTTAAAAGACATGTAGATGTGGTGCTTAGGGACATGGTTTAGTGGTGGATTTGGCAGTGCTAGGTTAATGGTTGGACTCAATGGTCTTATTGGCCTTTTCCAACCTAAATGATTCTATCATTCAAACAGTATTCTAACAAATCTCTACTCCTTTATTCCATCAACAGATCACCTTTAAAATAGGCAAAATGGAAAAAAACGAATGTTATTGGCATATATATAAGTTGATTCAGACATTAGCTTTATACATAGAAAATGCTATATGTACGTGTTTGGTCTCAGATAAGTGCTATAATACCTTACAGTTGCTATGGTAACTAGAAAGCAGCTGAGGTTTATTTTCTCTATATTTAGAAAAAAAATCTAAAATATCTAAACCAATTAAATCTTAATAGTGCTGAGAAAATTTTACCTAGAAAGTAGCTATCAATTATGTGATAAATGCCTCTAGTTCACCATTCTGAGGCATGTCTACATGGGGGCACATCTGAGGAAACCTACAGACCTGACTGACAGCTGATGTAAGCTGTGTAGCCCGTGGCCATGACAGGGCACATGAATTCAGGTGTAGCTCCAGGCTAATTTGGGTTTTCAGATTACAGCCAGTTTGGCAAGCTTGTCCAAGGCACAGGCTAATTATGCCTATTTCTGCCTGAACCTGCCCATATTAAATCCTTCAACTTTTCATCTAGACTTCTAAACTGTGAAATGGTTGGTCCCCCATGTTGTTGAAGCATTGCAGATATACCAAATACAGCCTTCATTCAGCACCATTTGCTGCAGAAACTGTCGCAGAGCACATAATGGAGGGGTTACAGGTCTCCATCACTCTGTCTTCAGAAAACCCTGAAAGTGGTCAAAAACCATGGAAGATGAGGTGTCAGACACAGTTTGACTTCTGATTAATCTTAGCTGATCTGAAGCTTTTTAGAGAAAGGCTGCATGTTAGGCACCTTTTCCTCCTCACAAATAAAATGTAAAAGTATTAATAAGAATTCTGATTTTAAATCAAGTATGAAATGAAACTAAGTTTATGTGAGGCTGAAAGGCAGCACCAGTTGAAATGCTGTCCTGTACTCTCTGGAAATCTGGTTGCTTAGTTTTCCAAAGGTGATTGCATTAAATAGATTTTTAGGTGTTTTGGGTATTTCACAGTTGTTTTTTCAGTACCTAGGGTATACATATACTATACTATGACTGAGCACTGATCGTACAACATCTCTTAACTGTGAATAAACATTTTTCTAAAACTACACATCATGTAGGAACTCTGTCTTCAGAAATTATATCACTAAGCATTAAGTCAGATGCTTAATTTGTGGATTCAGTTAAACTCACCTGTACACAAAGATCAAGTTGTATAAACTCAGCTTTCTCCTCTAAATTTTACTGCAGGTCTCCAGCTGAAAACCTGCATAGCAGACAGCACAGCTATAGCTGCATACTGGTGCCTATCACTAAGGAGTTTTGAAAGAAATCTATGTCCTCTAGTTAAAAGATATTCTTTAAATAATAATTTTCACTATTACCTCCTGCTTCTTTAAAAATTTCTTTATTTTTAATTTAAAGGTTCATTTGCCTACTTTTGTGATATACTTAAGGCATATTTTCTGTTTGAAATTTTTTTTCCAAATATGGGCCAAGGTTGAAAGGAAACAGTAGAAATTAGGCAGAATGATTGCTTAAATTGTAATTGTAGTTAACGCTGGAATCCTTAAGATTGCTAGTTATCTAGAGGTCTAAAATATAATTACCAGCTTTGTCAGTCCACTTTGTTGGCCAAGTACGGTTTTGCACACAGTGCTGTGTTGAAATACATATTCTCTGAAGGATGCGGATGTTTTCTTTCTATATTTAAATCCCATACATCATCTGTAAATGATAAAAAAAGGTGGAGAGGATATATATGAATTTGCAAATAAATGTAGCACACAGTTCTATTCTTTCTTTGGTTTATAGCCTCTCTTCATCCAGAGCATTTTCAGAATCTGTGTCCCTATATTTCCAATACAGACGGATACTGAGTGGACAGTGTGATCATAGAGGGCAAGAAATTGAATTTTGAGGAAGGGGCTGTGACTGGTATGAGTCCCATGTACATTTTAAATGCAATTCAGTTCCAGTACATTGTGGTTCTTTTCCTAGAAGAACAATAGATAAAGAAATGTAGGAAGGGAGTTTCCACTGGCTATCTCAGCATCTTTAGTCAGTTTGATTTTATGGGTTCCAACAACATTAATATGTGTCTGCTGCTGGCTCTTTTCTGAACAGACATCCTCAGTGAAGTGCGTGACAGTGACTGTGTGATGTTAAAATTCCCTGGTATCAGTGTCCATGCTCATATTCAGTACAAAGGATCAATAAAAATACTATGTGCCAACTATAATAATCAGGAAAGGCCAGTGTATGTATTCTTGAAAAAAAAAAGGGCAATACTCTAGTATCTTATAAAGTCATTCCAAGCCATTGTGTGGAAATGGCAGTGCCATATATAAGCCATTGTGTGGAAAAAAAATTACTTCTGAACCCTATCAAAGCTGGCATTTCTTAACTTACTTTACGGAAGGTGAACTTGAAATTATATCTGTTTTTCACTTCCTCCAGCCTCTACTAGTAGTCTCGGTTTCACAGGGTTACCTAGGAAACTAAAACTTGTATAGATTTTGTGATTATAAGGAACGAATAGATTTGGAAAGCACAGCTGCTTTCGCTCCATAGCTGCTGAACTTGCCTTTTCTCACTTGTATTTTTTAAATGGAAACATTTCTCCACCTGCTGGCTCTAAGTAAGATATTACAGCCTTCCAAGCAGAGAACTACATACAGACAATGCATATTACATAATGTATTACTTGTGTAATAAAAGCCTGTTTGGGATTGAAAATATTTCTATCTTGACACTCAAAAACTGCTGTATTTTTGGAGTAGGATAGCCCAGTTTAAACTTATACAGTCTAGGGAACTGGATGTATTCCAACAGATAACATTTACCCACTTACCTCTATTACAAGTGAGACAATATTGTGAAGGTAACCTGTGCTATTCAATTGTAAATAAATTATATAGGACCAATTTCTAGACCCTTCCAGTGACTCAGATACCTACCTGTATGGATAGTCAATTGTACAATATGCAGATATATTTATAACCAATAGGGTAATATCTGTCCTCTGATAGGTAGAATCATAACAAGTGACGTTTTCATGTATATTCTGAAATGTGAAAAGCCTACAGCAGTAAACCAGAGGTGTGCAAATTAATTGTGGTTCTAACAGCTGGGAGCAGACGACAAAATGAAGGTGGCTCTATACAGCTTTTCTGTATCTCTATGCTAGTTTTTGGGGCGGGGGGGGTTTGTTGAGGTGTTTTTTGGGGTTTTTTTGTTTTGGTTTGATTTGGGGGTTTTTTTTTTGCATTGTCCAGCTCAATGATATGAGATTTAACACACATTGCCTTGGAGGAGTTGGAACCAGATAATCGTTAAGGTCCCTTCTAGCCTAAACTGTTCTATGATTCTGTGATTCTATGAGTTGATATGTAGTCACTACAGCACTCTTCATGTCTTACCAGGCAGTATTGTATGACGTAGTGCCTTTTGATGAGATTCCTTGGTCCAGGAATAAGAGTGGATGAGACTTGCTATGGAAGTGGATGCAGCTGTGTAAATTTTGTTTGGTAACACATTGACCCTGTGGTTTCTTCTGCCTGTCCTTCTGCTGAACAACTGCTTACAGTATGTGAAAAAAAAATACTTCTGAGAGGTGCCACAGTCCTGTGAAAGTGTCATACACAGTATAGTAGGTTAACACTACAGAATGCCTGTTTGTAAACCCTGCACTGTACAGGTAATGAAAATCATATCATTTTTCTCTTAGTAATTGATTTCTTGATTGATTTAAATGGCCTTAAGACTCATTCTATTGAAAATCTTCCCTTTCCTGTATTTTTTGAGACTGATGCTTGTGTGACAACTAAAATCGTACTTTAGCTAAACATGATTGGTTTTTGGGATTTCTGTTCATTTGTTTCCAGTGTATCAGACCTTTGACTTGGCTGACTGCATAGCTGCATGAGCTGAAGAACTGGAGGAGGATGGAAGACATGGAGTACACAGAGAGGAAGATGGAACCATCTCCTCCAGCAGCTCAGGGTTAGACAGGCTTTTGAAAACGCATCCTTCTTTAGGCAGAAATTTGGGGTTCATAGAGACCATCTAAATGCAGGCATAATTCTTTGAAATCAGCCGTCTGCTATTTATGTAGAAAAAAACCCCTCTCTTTACACAAGTAGATTTGCTTCCCTAATTGTCTCCTTCAGGAGAAACATAGTGGGCAAAAGGCCCTGCAAATAAGTATGTAGGAAAATGGTGCAAGCCTAAAATTTTAAGGTCAATACCAGAGTTCATTTTCTACAGAGATATACAGCTATCTCACTCTCAAATCTGAAGTAAAGAACCATTATGCCTGGCAGTAATTGATCCCAGATGATCTTATTAATGAGGACAGTCTGTGGATTTTACTAAGAATATAGAACTCCTTTCTTCAAGAAATAGGGGAAAAAAAGTAGAGAAAGTCTTCTTATGTTATCTTTCTTGACTCTTTTGAGTTTTAAAGTTGCCTCTGTGCTCTTATTTAATTAGTTTCTGCAAGCCTGAGGTCAAACGAGGTGCAGAGCTGGCACATGAAAAGAAACACCGGAGGTCAATTAACATCATTAAGTCACTATCAAACTCATCTGGAAGAAATGAAAGAATTTTTTTTTTCCTTTAGCAAAGACTTTTGGGGAATAACCATATGCTAAAGGGTACACATTTTCCTGGACTAACAAAGGCGTAGCTGCTCTGAGTAATGAGTGTATTTCATGACAAAACACATTATGTGTTAGTGGAAAGATAAATGGTAAAAAGTCTTTCAAGTATTTTCGGTCTCAGCTTAGGTTTTCTATTTTCACTTGTTCATGTACATTAAAATCTAGCTATATGTATATCGATCTATACATAAAGATTATCAGGAGAAAAATCCTTCTTCAGGGAAATATTATCCACCTCTGACAGTCTCTAAATGTATCTACCTTTGTCCAGACACAAGGTTCCAGTGATCTTAAAGCATTTCTTGTTGCCACAGCTTTCTTAAATGTGCGTGCAGATACCAATAAGCCCACTTAAACAGTATCTCATACCTTTCTGGGTGTCAGACAGTGAAAATGATACTTTTTTTTGTGGTGGTATCTCCAGCATATGTCAGATGTCCATGCTCACATCACAATAGATATTTTTGTAGCTTCAAATTTGAAAAATTGGGAGGTTTGTCTGATTTATCTTTAGGGGGCAGACTTTGCTACTTCCAGATCATTCTGTTCATTCCCTGATGATGAGTTATTTAAATCTCATCTCCTCTCCTTGTCTGTATACATTTTGGTCAGGTTACCTGCAGTTACTGTAGGTGCACTGCATAAATTTGAGGACAATGCAAATTCATGAACCGAAAAGTATGTTCAGGAAGATAAGTTAGTTCAGGTAATCTTTTCTAGCTGGGCGCAATTATGGCGGGTGTGTGTGGGAATACAGATCCAGAGGAAAAAGAAGTGTTATCTCTGACATTCTTTTAAAACACTTTATTTGGAGCAACATAAAAAAATTACTGTGGTTTCGTTTGCCAGGATGAACCAGGAGAAATAGTAGATTACTATCAGGAGCAGTTTAGAATATCCTTGAAGGAAAATTGGTGTACACAGAGAAAAATGTTATTTCCCTACCAGAAGAATTTTAGTCTCAGATCGGAGCATAGATATATTGTATCTCTGATGAGTTTAATGTTTCTGTTATAATTTCAAGCTATTTTTTCAGAAAGGTTTTTCACTTGATGTGTTGGGAGGTCAAATTTGAGATAATCTTTTCTATAACAATTTGAAAAAAAAAATGTATTTCCCTCTTCCCAAGAATTAAAGGAAAAAACAAATCAAGCAATTATGTGAAGTCAAGACCTATTCAGGAAGAATTAGCACTTTCAATATTTAAGTACTTTGGATTACATACAGTATTATCAGGCTTCTTTAGTGATGCTATCTCTGATGAGAAATGTTAAAATTCTCAGAGTCTATCGTATGAAACTGGGGTAGCTTCTGAAATGGTATTCTGCAGTGCTTGGTCAAAAAATAGCTCTGGACTTCTATATCACCAAAGCATAACCCATTCTTAATAAGTCTGATGGACTATCTGAATTGATTGATTGACAGGTTATTTTGGGAAGAAGCTGCCTGTATATTAATACGGTCTATTTACTTTCATAGAAAAGACAAGGATATTATCTTCAGCTAATATGTAGTGAGCAGAGGGATACTTAGACAGCACATATAGTTAATATCTATAAGTAAAAGAAGGTTATTTGTAATCTATCTAAAATTTAAGGATCTAGAACTTTATATGGCATTATTATATCCATGAAAATAATTCGTCATTGTAAAATTCTTAATGAGATATTTCTGAGGTAACAAGCTAAAAGTCAGGAAATGTTATTCACTTATACGTGTGCATTGTGTTATTCTGTGTTTTTCCAGGCATTTTTACCCATGCTGTAACTGAAGCTTTTATAGTTCTGTAATTAAAACCATGATATATCATAGAGTCCAAGTTTAAAACGAAATTCCTTTACAGCACTCTTTATACAGAATTATAAAAAATGTTACAAAATCATTGAAAATAAGATGAGAGGTACCTCTGGAGGTATCAATCTGAAGACAGAATCAGGTGCTACTTGTATTTATCTAAGTGGACATCAAGTGAATACATGACTAGTAATTGAAGGAAACTTGCACAGGAAATTAAAGGAAATTTTAGTGTCAAAATACTATGTTTATTTTATTCCAGAGATTATTTTGATTATTTTTCATGAAACACCTTATACCATATTTTGACACTAAATATTTTTAACAAATAAACACCAAAAACTGATTAAAATCGTGTAGTTAACCCTTCCTGCAACAACTTCAATTTTGGGGGGTTTTTGGAGTTTATTTATTTACTAGCCTTGAAAAATGAAAAAAAATTGGCCAAGGAATTGCATTTACAATACTTCAATAAAAAATTCATGAGCAGTTGCAGTCCTTTTTGGTAAATATTTCATTCTCAATACTTGATGTCCTCCTCTAACACCTCTTCTAGTGCTGAACTAAGTGTCTTTTCCTGTTACAGAAAGCACTTGGAGACAAATGTAGCTCCATCTGTTGCATAATTATTTTGGGGTGCAACTTTGAATAGCAAAAAAAGCTGGTCAAACTGCTTCTTATTTTACACAAGTGGTGAGAAGAGGCCTTAAGGATATTACCTAAACTACTTATAGTGGTCTAAAACCCAAAAAGTTTTTAATGTTTTTGATGTGATGAGTAAACTGTTTTGTGCAGGTACATCAGGCTTGGAGCCCATTTTTTGGCATGTTTCTCACCTGGGACATATTCCAGGAGTCAATCTGCTCTCCTCATCCAGAAAGGCAAGCACTGCACTGTAAAAGTCATACTATAGCTCAAAGTCTGGCCTACAGAGGAAATTAGATATTCCAGGAAAACTATTTTCCTTAGGTCAGTGTATAGACATTCTTTCTTTATTGAATTTTGAGGAAAGTTTACTTTTCTGGGGAAAAAAAGAAAAAAAAAAGAAGAAAAAGAAAGAAAGATAAAGCTATACACTTTTTACAAGATCTCATCATTAGACAACACCAGGTTTCTTCTAACAATTTTCATAATAGTAGTGGTTAGACCTGTTGCTACGTTGGATCCCAATACTGAATTTCATTTTTGTCTATATAAATAACACTGCAGGAAATGTAATCAATCTGCCCAATTATATTGCATTAAAAATCCAATTTATAAGCTTGTTACAATTGTTGTAGTTTTAGGGTCTAATTCTGCAGAGATGACTAATTTCTGACTTTACAGAGATGGCACATGAAAAGATGCATAACTATTTCCCAAAATCTGTCTTTATTAGACCATTACATGTCTGGCTATGGAAGATAGTGGAAAAAAATTACTCTATTTGAATCATGGTTTCGGTTAGATGATATCACCCTATTCTACACTAGGCTACTAAGACTAGCATGTATGCAGTAAATCTTGTATATTCATCTGAGTAGCTAAATTAAGTTATTAAACTCACTGAGAATGAGTTCTTGGTAGAAAAGATTGTAGGAAAATATAATACATTTTTATTATCTATTTACACAGTTTGATTTGGGACCCTTTGAAGTTCAACATGTTAATTGTAAACTGATATCAGAATGGAAGGGATAATTTGAAAATTAAATAAAAAACATGTGAATTTTGCTTTATTGTTCTTTGAACACAGAAGCAGGCATCTCATTAACTTAAATCAGAGGACAGAATAAAAACAAAGTGTGTTTGACATTCTGGAAAAAAGACCCAAACAGTTCTTACAATGCAGTTATCTGAGATGAAAGCGTTAAACTAAGTGGAATTCATTGTTAATAAGTCAAATAACTGAGGAATTAGGTTCCAGAATTGTCCTGTATTTTTCATACCTTGGAGTTGGATAGCCACATACATGTAGCTTGCTGTTCAGGACCTTGGGAAGGAAGGTTTTAATGGCAACAAAGCTATCTTAATGAACTAAAAACCAGAACAAAATCTGTGTGTTCAGGTACATTGGGGACACTTACTTGAAGAAAATAGTGGCTTTGACACTTGATACTCAGGTCAGAAAACCCTGAACTTCAAATACAAATACAAATAGAATAAAAATTCTGAAGTGAATCTGTTGCAGCCAACTTAAAATATTTTATACTATAAAGAATGACTATATAGTTTTTGAAGTCGAAGTGACAACAACGTTTGAAAATATTTGACAGTCTGTTTAGACCTCAGGCTTAAAAAGATTAGTATTTTCTCTGGGGAAAACTTGATACTTAAATTTGCTGTATGGGGTCAGTGCAAGGTAAGACTAGACAGCTGAAATATGGGGGCTTTTGATAGAAATAGTTTTCTGTCCATAAAGAAAAACGGAACCATTCTTCCCATCATGCACATATTTATTATTTTAATTATCAAATAGATTGCAAAGAGAGGCAGTAAAGTTTTCTTGTTTCTTCAACGTAAAAGTGCAAACACATGATAATTCTACAGCTGGAGCAAGAGTTTTTTTGACATCAGATTTATATGTTCACATATGAAAAACAGAGAATATCGATGTCTGCAAATCATTTTCATCTCATCCTGAGATCATGAGCTTTAAGAATCATGTCAAGGGATATAGTCACTCATGCAGGTAATGCAATGTATGAACGGAAAACTTGATTATCTTTTCTTTAAACAAAGGGATATGAAGTTTCTGAGTTAGAGTTTATTAATTAGGGCACTTCTGTCATGGGAATCTATTAGGTCAATAATTAAAGAAAGTTTAGGTGAATGGATAAATAATAATGGTGCTGAATAACCCAAGTTAACAATTAAAAGGCAAAGAAAGGTGAAATACTTTCCATTTGTCTTTCAGCTTTGAAGTAAACTATTATGATTTCCATGTCCTGAAACATAGTGTCTTGAAACATGTATGTTAGAATTAGTGCACTAATGTTATTAATATCATGCACCCCAAAGTACAAATGGAATTAGTTTCATGATGTTGTATTAGGTATCTTTTCAACAGTCAAATATTGAACAGTCGAAAATTGAGTTGAAGCTCGATAGGCAATGATGTGAGGTTGTCATGCACAACTTTAAGATGCCTAGGGGCATGGAGCACACAAGCTAAGAGGAGAGGCTGGCAGTGAGGGGACTGGGCTTCCTCAGACTGAAAAGAGGAGGTTAAGTGGCCATCTCATAACAGCCAACAGCTATGTGAAAGGGGAGTTACAAAGATGATGGTGCCAGACTCTTTGTGGTAGTGCCAGACAATATAATAGGGAAAAATGCCCCAAAAGTATGGCTTGAAACTGTTTGGGCTGGACATTGAAGAAAATGCTGGGAGAACAGTGCAACACAGGAGCAGGTTTCCCAGGCAGTTGTTGAGTTATCATCCTTGAAAGTTCTGAAGGGTCTGGCAAAGCCACAGCTAGCTTATGGTGTTGGTTAACATCCTGTTTTGAGTGGAAAGCTGGACAAAACAACCTTTTCCAATCAACGATTTTCTGATGCCATGGTACTATTCAAATATGACTTGCCTAATAGCTTTTGGAAATAAAAGACAAAAGATAAACATTAATGTGAAAAGAGTTTGGTCTGATAGATTTCTATTCATATGCTATGAACTAAAAGGGAAACCAAACTTTGTAGGGGTTTTTAATTTTCAAAACAGTGGAACTAATCATTCTGCTTTAGCTAAATTCCAGTAGGACTATTTGGAATTTCCTCTTGGAAATGTTCCTACCTTTTTATTTTTTGTAAGTGTTTGATTTTAATCCCTGACAAAAAGTTAATTTGTTGTCCTCATGACATTCTTTATTGTCTGGCATGGGTTAACATAGATTTAGTATGTGAATTCTCGATAATTAGCTTCAGGTTGTGCTACCACAGATCATTTTTTCCCTGTTACAGAGCAAAAACCAGTAGATTTGTAAGAAGCCAAGTCAGGTGTCAGTAGCAATTCTAGGATATCCAGCTAAGCTGTTATATTATGGCTTCCTCAATAACTGTGATAACTCAATATGATGGAGGGACTACAGTGGCAGAGAATGGAAGAGCAACTGATGTCATCTATCTTGACTTCTGTAAAGCTGACACACAACAACCTTCTAACTAAATTGGAGAGATATAGATTTGATGGAATATTCGATGGATAAGGAATTGGCTGGATGGCCACATCCAAGGAGTCGCAGTCAACGGCTTAATATCCAAATAGATATCAGTGACAAGTCCCTCAGGGGACTGTAGTTGGACCAGTACTGTTTAATACCTTCATCAATGACATAGACAGTGGGGTTGAGTGCACCCTCAATAAATTTGAATATGGCACCAAGCTGAGTGGTACAGTTGATGTGCTAGATGGAAGGGACCAGAGGGACAGGCTTGAGAAATGGGCTCATGTGAACCTCATGAGGTTCAACAAGGCCAAGTGTGAGGTCCTGAACGTGGGATGGGCAATCCCTGACATCTGTACAGGCCTGGGTGAAGAATTGATTGAGAGTATCCCTTTAGAGAAAGACTTCAGGATATTGGTAGATGAAGAAATTAGACATCAGCTACCAATGTGCACTTGCAGCTCAGAAAGCCAATTGTGTCCTGGACTGTATGAAAAGAAGTGTGGCCAGCAGGTTGAGAGAGGTGATTCTGCCCCTCTACTCAACTGTCCTGAGACACCCACCTGGCGTACTGCATCCAGCACTGGGGCTCCCAACATAAGGATGTGGAACTGCTGGAGCAGGTCCAGAGGAGGGCCATGAAAATGATCAGGGGACTGGAATCCCTCTCCTATGAAGAAAGGTTGAGACAGTTAAGGTTGTTCAGCCTGGAGAAGAGAATGCTCTGGGGAGACCTTACTGGGGAATTTCACTATTTGAAGAGGGCTTGTAAGAATGATGGGGATAGATATTTTAATAGAGCCTGTAGAGATGGGACAAGGGGTGGTGGTAGTAAACTGAAAGAGGGTAGATTTGGACTGAATATAAGGAAGATTTTTTTTAACTATGAGGGTGGTGAGACATTGGAAGAGATTGCCCATAAAAGTTGTGGATGCCTCATTCTTTGGAAGTGTTCAAGGCCAGGTTGTATGGGGCTTTGAGTAACTTGATCTAATGGAAGTTGCCCCTGCTTACAGCAGGGAGATTGGAACTACGTGATCTTTAAAGGTCCTTTCCAATCTAAGCCATTCTGTGATTCTGTGATAATAGTGAAGGTTGACAGTGGGATGCAAGAGAGGTGAATCATAACAGATTGAATATCTTTGTATTTGATCTTTGTTGTCTGACGAGGTAGAATGTCTCCACACGAAGAAACTCTTACACAGGATTTAGCCAAATTATTTGCTCTACTCTGACTTATTTTGCCCATGGGTAAGTCACTCTCTTAAAATCTTCTAAACTCCCAACCTAAAAATGTAAGACAGGAAAGTATGAAAACAAAGCAGGTTATCCAACTCTCTTGACTTTCATTGAGATGTAAATTGACATTGACGTTGAGATCTAAATGGCAACAGTGGTTGTTCTGTACTTCTCTGTATTAAGCTTTTACCCAGCATGTAACATTTCGTATGTTGTGAAAGCTTGTGATTTTTGGAGTTCCTGATCTTGCATCCAGTTTACAGGCATAGAAGTAGTACAAATTCATTTCTCTTTGCAGTTGAATAATCTTGCTGAATAATCATAACAGGCAGCTGGATTAAAATGTATTCTTAGGGATGGAAAATAAGATTTACTAAAAAGTGAGGCAGAAAATTCTGAAATGATTTAGAGAAACTGTAAGATTCTGTTCACAGTTCAACCTTTGTCAGTACTATCAGCTTTGGAAGAAAGATGCTTAGAGGCTTACAGGCTTGAGTATGTAGATGGATCTGGTTGCCCATATAGGTACAAATTGTTAATGCCATCTAGACTAGGTTAAAACAGGCAAGGAAGTCTTACATGATTTAGTAGGCTTCTATTATATGACTAGACTGTAGTCTACATGTGTTTGCTTACTGCCCTGGACAGTGCAAATGAAGGAAATCAAAAATCCTGTACTCTCTTTTATGTTGAAACACAGGTCTTCAAATGATACTGTCATGAAAATCTGGTTTGTTGAAGACGAGAGTATCAAGAGTTTAATTGAAGCAGTGTATTTTCCCAGGGATACTTCAGCATATATTTTTAAAAAGATGTTTAACATTATCATTTTCCATAGTAAGTGCCAATATTAAATATAGAATATATACATTATTCATCTGCAAAGGATTAATACATAAGTAGAAAAAAACACTCTACTAGTGACAGGTTATATTTTAATTTGAGTTGCAGTTTCTTTGTATAGATTCTGTTTTAGCATGAAAGTTTTTACATTTTTTTAAAAACTTAATTTTATGGTTGTTGGAGTGCAATAATTTTTCATTTTTTAAAAATAATAATAATAACTAGTATCACCTCCCTCTTATAATGGGCTTTTTATTAGTAGATTTCAAGATCCTGTTTGTGTCAAAGTTAGAACAATTACGTAGCCCATGTTCTTAGGTTAAAATATGTCATGCTGGATCCAACAGCATGAAAGAGGTGAGGTAGCTGCAGCTGGGCTTACTCAGTCTGTGCAATTGCTGCCTTGTGGATCCTAGACTCCCCAGCAGTGCAGGCACCCGGTCATATGAAACCCCAATCTACTTCTTGATATAGACTGTGGTGTGTGCGCAGACATATACATACACAACCACCTAGACCAGAGAGAGACTCCCCTGGTCTCACAGCTGACCCCCTTAGGCTCTGCTAAGACAGCCCTAGGAGGGGCCCAGACAGGATGTTTCTGTCTCAGGCATCCTTGGTTTGGTTTCCATTTACTTTTGTGTATCTTTGTGCTCCTATGGTCTTGTGGAGATGGGCCTCTGATGGACTGATGGCTCTTCTGTGATGAACTGAATGCCATTGTCTCTGTGCTCATTTGTGGGTGCACAGATGAGCTATTATTATGTCACCTAACATATTACTTCAGTTTTCACCTGTGAAGTAAGGGCTTTGAATAACTTTTACAATGGCTTTTGCGTATCTTTCCCAGTTTGTGTAGTTATACATGCATGAGTAGATATGTCTTAAAGACCTGTCCAGTCACAAAGGGAAACTGTATGAATTGAGCTTCATCTTTCTCCTGTTCTGCAATTACTATCAAATTGTGGGGAAGGAAATTATTTCTGCATCTGACCATACATTGCCTCTCTCTTTTTTGTTGTTCATTTCTTCCTTTCCTCTCACAGAAGAGAAAGGCTAAGAAGTTTCAGTTGACTGACTCCATACAGAACATACAACTTTGTTTTGTATGATTATCTTTCTAGACTTTGAAATCTCAGTATAAGGTTCCTAATATTAAACTTAATCTAAAAGTTCTTTAATGCCAATCCCTCCCCACCCCAACTTCCTTAAACAATAACAAAAAATATTCATTTTGTCTTGTCTCCTTGTGATACTCTCAGCATTTATGCTTGAGAGACTACCAAATAAGCCTGCACATTTTGGGGAAAATTTTGAGTTTATATTCACTCTTAAACTTGACCAAATATGATATCACTGAGTGAGTTATGAATTTTCTTAGTCTAACTTGAGAGGATTAAATTCTGACTCCAAAAGGCAAAAAATGTAATAGGTAAGACTAATGTATTTTGCTTTGGGAAAGGAAATGTGTGAAGAATATCTTACTGAGAGTTTGATTTCACGTTTAAGAAATAGCTAGTGTGTGGAAGCACTCTTGTAATTTGATCACTGTTCATTTAAAGCTGCTGAACTGACTGTTTAATAATTTAGGGTTTCCTGCAGCATGTAAACCTGCCAATCAATTAAAGATGACATTTGATCAGAGATTTGTTTTAAAATTTGAAATAAATGAAACAGAGTCAAACGGGGTGGGGTGAGGAGAAGAGGGAGAAGGAAGGGATGGGGTTGAATACAGTTGAATGTACTGCAACTACACAATCTGCATATGAGTATTACAGTAAAATAAAACACTTCAGTTAAGGAACAGCAGAACTCAGATTGCCAGTGAATGTACAGTCCAATAGCATTCACTTCTGTGACTGCGTGCACTTTTTCTGTAGGAATCTTGCCTCTTTAAAGTAAAGGATATACTTGTTCTTCAGTGATTTAAAGATTTTGAAAAACTCCTGCTCCACTTTCTACAAGTTAGAAATTACCTATCATATAGATTTATGAAGAGAATTCTATGGTTCCAAGTACAGAAGACTCCTATTAGCCAGAGAGTCACTTCCCAGGCTTCAACCTGTGTTGCTGTGAGTGCAAGGAAGGACTCATTAAGACAACAGGCAATTTCATAGCCCACAAAGCAGAAAGTCACAACGGAGAGTGAACTTATAACCCTCCAGTGATAACAACATCAGAATTTGTGATACTAGGAAACCTGCCTAAATGTTTTGAAGGGTGTCCATATGTTTTGGGGTGATCAATTTGAGATTCTAAAGACTTAAATGACAAAGGCTGAATTCTCAAAGTTGCAAGATATAAATCTATTTAAACTGTTCTTGGAATGTATGACATGTAAATAACAATCTTTCTCAAAATGGGCAACCAAAATTATTAGAAGCCCTTAAAATCCTATATTCAAAATGAGATTAAAGTACTCCCTCGCTTAGAATGTGTTGTAAAGATATATTAATGGTCAAAGTCTCCAAATGCTATAACTGAGGGGCAGTGAAAAGCCCCAGGGAAATTAACAATTCAGTAGGTCTTCCTTCAAAGTGGAATGAAACAGTGCATAGTAAATAAGACTTAGGAATTACATTAAATAACAGAATAAACTATCTAACAGCTGCTCATTTAATGAGCAGTGTCCCTTTTGGGAACAAAAGAAAGTGGTAGTCTTCTGGAAGATGTGTGCAAACATTTCATTAGAATGAATTGCACACACACAAAAAATCAGCAATGTTTTTAATACAGTATTGTATATGTTAACAATGCTTTTTGAGGCAAGCAGCCCAGACCATGGAGAAACTGTCAGCTCTGGCTGACAGCACCCTGTATGAAAGAGGATGGCATCCATGAGAGGATGACACCTGCTTTGCTAGAGGGTATGAAATCAGGGTATTTGCTGATAGCGTTCACTACAAGCTGACCTCCCATTTGTGATAGACCTGGAGCTTTCTGCCTGCCTTTCCCATGTAAGTTTCTTCACCACCATTCCATTGTCCTCATCCTGCAAAGACTGTTTTACTTGTAGGCTAGTCTTTCCAGTCCCCCTATGCTGAAAAACCTGTTCCCATTTAATGATACCTCTTTGTCACTGTCAGCCTTTCCCCCCAGCATTCAGCCATCTCCTAACCTGACTCTCTTATACTTACCTGTTACTGTTCTGTGCTTACTATCCATTTGGACGTATACCACATTTGCCCTACCAGTTCTTGAGGTTCTTCCTCCTCCTTATCTTTTTCCAAGTCCAGGCTACCTGAAAAGCCACAATCACTGGAAAAACATCTGCCAGCACACATCTGAAACCTGTCAGTAAACATATTCCTTTGGATGTAGCTGGGGGGAGCAGGGGGGAGAGGCTCATAGGAGAAATAATTTTTTCAAAAAGTTAGGAGTTCATGAAATTTGACCTGGTGTTCATTCAGCACAAAACTCTACTTGTTGTGTACACACCTGTCTTTCAGTTTCACCCCTCAATCCCTGCTGAAAAGTGTGGGAATATCTGAGCTTTCCAGTGAGTCACTAATGTTTTAATGTGGTTGAGAGGCAGCAGAAAGTAAAGGCATTTCCTTTAAGTGCATTCCCACAGGTCTGAAATATTTGACTGATTTGTATTAAAAAAGGAAACTTGTAGTGAGCCAAATAAGCTTTTGGACTTGCAAGTTTAGCAGGAAATGACAGGAAGCATTCCAGTAAACCAAGGTGCTACTTAAAAAATGAGGATTTTAATATACTTTTAAATTTTCTTCTGTATTGCTCATTAGGTTGAGAAGCCCTGTTTACATTAACATAAGTTTTCCCTGTGGGCACCCTAAGATATCTAAGTTGCACTGTAATGTTGAATTACCAGATCAATTTCTATGATGAAATGATTGGCTTAGTAGACAAGGGGAAAGCAGTGAGTGTTGTCTACCTGGACTTCACTGAGGCCTTTGACATTGTCTCCCATAAGTTCCTCAAAGACAAGCTGTTGAAGTACCGGGTGAATGAGCAGAGAGTGAGGTAGATTGAAAACTGTCTGAGTGCCGAAAGAATGGTGATCCGTGGCACAAAATCCAGTTAGAGACCAGTAACTAGCATTAGGCAAAATACTGCCAGCAGGTCAAGGGAGGTGATCCTTCCCCTCTGCTCAGCACTGGTGAGGCCACACCTGGAGTGCTGCGTACAGTCTGGCTCTTCAGTACAGGAAAGACTTGGGAATAATGGATAGGGTCCAGAGAAGGGCCACAAAGATGACTGAAAGGACTAGAGCATCTCACATATGAGGAAAGGCTGAAACAGCTGGGACTGTTTAGCCTGGAGAAGGCAAGACTTAGGGTGGATCTTGTTAACGTATATAAATACCTGAAGGGAGGATATAAAGAGGATGGAGCCAGGCTCTTTGCAATGCCCCATGACAGCACCAGAAGCAGTGGGCACAAAGTGAAATGCAGGAGGTTCTCTTTGAACATCTGGAAACACTTTTTCACTGTGAGGGTGACTGAGCACTAGCACAGGTTGCCTGGAGAGGTTGTGGAGTCTCCATGCTTGGAGATATTCAAGACCTGTGTAGACACAGTCCTGGGCCGTCTGGTGTAGTTGGCCCTACTTGAGTGGGAGGATTGGACTAGATGATCTCCAAATGTCTCTTCCAACCTCAACTGTTTTTTGATTCTGTGAATATGGCATTTAGTAGGGTCCTAGCAACCAAAGCTCCGATTAAAGTGCATAAAACATCAAATTTGTCACCAGTTTGAGATCATGTTCAGTTTCTGCTATTCCTTATTAGTACTTCACATCACTTCAGTGCAGCATGTTGGAAATACTTTCAACATGTGCAGAGAGAAAATAAAATATTACCATATAACATGGAAAAAAAATTACCACAACCATAAAAATTTGTTTGGTTTCTTTTTAGAATGATGAAGCCTTTCTTGCCTTTCAAAATTTCACTGCTGTTGTTATAATGATTTTCAGTAGGATCCAGTTTGGGAGAGTAAGTACTCCTGCTAAGAAAAAATCTTTGAAGAAATGTGGTTGCACCCGCCTAAAATTTTGTATAACTCTTATTTGCAGGACATTTTCAGTCCAGAGGAATGACCTCTTAGAGACTGTAATGAATTTGATTTAAGAGCAGGGCATAATGAAAACTCTCATTTTGATTATAAATATTTGCTATTGAAGCTAGTCAAATAACTATTGTTTGTTTACGAATAATTCATTTTATTTATTAAAATAAAAGTAAAATACGGATTCATACGGGTATTCTAAATATAAAGCAACTGTTGTTGCTATGACTTTACAGTTGTTCCTCCTCAGGGAGCAAATTATTGATGATAAGCTGAAGAGTTTTCTCTGAGGAAGGATTTAATAGCATAGAAAATGTGATGACAAACTTGAATAGGTCCTGAAATTTGCCTAAACTAAGGCAAGAGCCATGGAGCAATCAAGTAAGCTGCTGACATAAGGAGGTTACTCCGATTTCGTCTTATCTTCCTTCTCTCCTTGTTTCTGGCTATGTATTGCAGCCCACTACGGCTGTAGTGGATATTTGGAAACATGTTAAACTAGATCCAGCATCTCACCCAGATGAAAGAAAATTAAGACAAATTAACTGCTTTTGAACCATCTGGCTGCACAGGCCCTATACTGGCCCAAAGAAGACTGGCAGCATCTCTGATTTAGATTAGCTTAAAGTACTGTCGAGCAGCAGATTCAGGAAAATTAAAGCAATATGATACCTTCAAAGAATGCTAGTGTTAAATAATGTTAGCAAAATAAGTGCTGAGCAAGAAATATTGGTCAAAATATTTTTTTCTACAAATATAGATATGGTCACCTAAAACATGTGGGATTTTTTTTTTTTTTGCCTTTGAAACAGAAACTCCTTTTGGAATTATTCCAAATGTAATTTTTATGTTAAAATTAAACAGAAGAGATTTTTAAAATTCCACTCTCCATAAAAGGTTTGGATTTTTTTTTCAATTTTTTTTTAAATTCTTTTTTAGCTGATAATGGCAAAGCAATTATTTGCACAGTTGCATCTTAGATGTCTGACTGTATACCAGTCATAAGACCCTTCTAAAAGCGTAGTCCCATATCTGCCTGTGATAACGTTTTCTGTGTCATTTTTAACTCTGTGAAAGTTTGGGATCAGCCTCTGTTAAAGACAGGACGTCAGGCTTAATAGTCTGGCAACTATGGTTTAATTTTGTGAGAGTCTGGGAATGCAAACAAATGTTCGTATACAGGCAATCCAGGTAAAATAACATTAGTAGAGGTGTAAGCTTGAAATGTGGAACATTTCCTTAAGATACAGTTACTGAAAATTTTAAAGGTTCCCATGGAAACTTGACACCAAATTCTTCAGCTTCCTTTGAAATAGGACTCCTAAAAATCCAGTGTGATGGGTTTTAATGTTGAGCTGATGTTACTCTTTGCATTCACTCTAAGAATTATAGCAAGCTTTGGACATACTTATGCCAAATAATCAAAAGTATCTTGCCTAATTTGCAAAGTTTTTATTTGATTCAGTCTTTTATTATTGTAATTTTTTCTACTATTTATACTTTAGAGATTGAAAATAGAGGGTCTCTAGGCTGTACCTATACTGGTAAATTAAATAGTGCGCAGGAATGTCCTGTATCATCAAACTGATAGAACAATAGCTTGTGTGCTTCTGGGCTGCACCAAGTGGCACTCCCTCAGGTTATTCATGTGTGCAATCTGTGAGCTAGGGCGATCATTTCCAGGAATCGTTCCCAACTGGCAGTTTGTGTGTGAGCCTGTTTCAAAGGATAAGAGAGTTTAATATTACGGATGCAGGCTGTTCAGTGGCAGCTGCCCTCAACCCCAGAGAATGGGTCTCAGGCATATTTAGTTTACTAACCAGAACACAGTCATAGTGTAACACACCTTGGTAAAACTGACTTACTATTTGATACGTAATTTCCTATGTCAGCTTCTAATGAGTATATTATTTTATAATATTGTTTTTCTGGAGTCTCAAGTCTATACATATTCTAAATTTCTCCAACAATGAAGTCTAGTATTTTTTAAAGCCAAAATTCTTCAGATGATCTTTGCATATTTCCACTTGGATTACACAGCACCATTGGAGCTACACTATGTCTGAGACTACCTATTTCCTAGGATGCAGAAAAAGGAGTGATTCTAACCACTTTTTATTTCCTGTTTAGCTGGACAAAATGCAAAAGATCAAATTACATATGATGTATTTGACTGGAAAGAAATGTCATATTCTTAAACTACTGTCTCTTTCAGTAGTATCATAAAAGTTACCACTTCTGAAAAGTGGCTAAAACAGAAGTTTAAGCTAATTTAGGTTTACTATGCGGTGGGCACATGCAGTTTGAGCAATAGTATATAAATGCTTTTGCTCTTGTGTGCTCTTAATAGTTGTACACACTGAATACTGAGCATATTTTCCAGCAGTGGTTTGTTGCTTGTTGGCTGCAGCATTTGGCTTATATGTTACAGCAGTTGCTTGTTGGCTGCTGCTACCTGAGATAATGGGAAGCCCCAGCTGGAAGAAACCCAGCCCCACACTGATAATTGATGGATCATTCTTCTAGCCAGAGTGTTCCCACTCATGTTGCACTGATTACTAATCCTGAAATCTTAAGGCTTTGGTTTTTCATCTTTTGTTTGATGTAAAAGGCCACAGGTTTCCTCAAAGACCAAGGAGTTCTCAAAAGTTTTGTAAGCCTGAGTACTTAGGGGATGACAGTGTCCCTGGGAAAACTCACACAGAATTCTATGTTTTCCATCAAAACCGAGATCACATTCCCCAGCTCTATTTTCTACTCAGCTACAGAATGGTCTTGTGAGTATGCAAAAATATTGCAAGTATACAGTAGCTACAGTATTCTTAAATTTTTCACTTTATTTGAATTGTTCATTGTGGTGCTATATTAATCATAACACTATATCGCTTTTCTTAAATTAAGCATAAGTAAAAATAAATTCTAGGTTTTTATGTAGATGGGGCTTCCTAGACGAGAAAAAAATATCTAGATGGAGACCTAGTTTTCCCTGCATGTGAAATGACATGTCCGACTAATCTTTTGACCCAGTTAACATAAATTACACTTGAGCTTTGCAATTATTTTTTTTTAATATACTCAAATGTTAAGGTGTATCTGTTATAACTTATCCACACAGAACTATCTTCAAATATCATACTACTTAGGCTTGTGAAGTTTTCCTACAAAATACTGTGGGTAATGTTTTAGACTGTTTTTAACCTAATTATATTGTTTCTGTCATTTTACAATATTGCAAAGCACTGCAGGCTGTTTTCCTTTTGGGGGCTCTATCATCTAAACTGTCACATTGCATACCTGATAAAAGCACACATCTCAGTGCAATTTGTTTGCTTACAAAGTTGTCTTAAGGAGGCTCACAAGAGCCTACACAATTGAGATTATGAGGTGTCAGCAGATGGCAAAACAAAGGGACTGAAAAAGAGGCTGTTGTCACTGGCTCCCAAAATGCCTCACTGAAACAAGTAGAAACAAACAGTTGAACGCAAATATGTAGTTTTTAGGCCCCAAAGGATGACTAGGTAAATAAATTTAAAATTCTGCTTGGCCATATAATGAATTATTAATCAGTCAGTTGATTTTCCCACAGTAGAAATAGCAGCTATTATACTATGACTTTTCTCTTTACCAAAGTATGTTTTGTTTTATTGTTTTGTGAAGAAAGTTCTATAAAGTATTTTTCTCATAGAAGCTGACAAGCTGTTTTCATCCAGCATTTATGTTTTACCTTCAACTAACCTGCCTCCTAAAATGTTCATTTTCTGTGTTTCTATAATGAGATAAGTCAAACCGCTTGTTCTAAGTAATTCACAGATACTGTAAATTTCAGTAATTTCGTATTTATCCTATGTTAATACCAGAGACATCTCAAGTGATTTTACACCAATAGTTTGTTTGGTTTTTGTCTCCTCAGCATGTATAAAGTGTACAGATTCAATTGTTAAAAAAAAATTATTCATTTTTTAAAAAATACCTAAGAATTAGATTTAATTTTATTGAATTTAGTGCAGCTGGAATGACCTGGCTTCAAAGTATGCATAGCTGTAGAATATGTTAACTATTGTCTGATGTAGCTTTCACAAGATGAATTGCGATTGTTGCTTAAAAGCCTGGCTGTGAGCCCATGGATGCTGTTACTCAGTGTCAAGAGGAGGGAGGAATACTTCTAGCAATGCCTATTATCAGTTCCTTATGTCACTTTGGAAACAAAGAATGTAGTAAATTAAGCAATGCATTGAGCTCATATAATGGATTTAAGATTCCCAGGCTGGAGATGATCCTGAAAACGCTTCTAATTTGTCCTCCAGCCATGGGCAAGGTCAGCTAAACTCCAGTCATTTCTGATAGTATTTATGGGGACCATTAGTCTTATTTTTGTAAATACTTATTTAGATAGTGTTGGTTTCCTACTCCTACCGAGTTGTGAAATTATGTACAAAGACTTGGGAAGAGCCTTTTCCTGGTGACAGAATCAGTTCTTGCACTTTTAGTTACTTCGATCTTTTACATTTTTCTAGCACAACTGAATCTTGCACATACTTAGGGATTATAAATATTTTAGAATAAATTTTTGAGAAGAATATAACCAATTTGTTTCACATACAAAGCATATAGATGACAATTTTTATCTCTATATAAACAAAAAACATTGCCATTTGGAGATTTTGTCATCTGTATTTCTGTGGGGGTAATAAAACCTTAATTTGATTCCAGCTTCCCAGTTCAAAATGTGTCTCTGTAGGACAACTAGGAAATTGTGATCACCTGAGCTGGCTTATTTAATGAGCATGTTTAAAATGGAGGATTATGGGGATGTCGTAGCTATGACACATGAAGATTTTCCAACATTCAAGAAGGTAAAAATTCTCTTTGTTGACAGCCTTTACCTGCTCTAGTTCTTCAGACAATATATTTAGTACGTTATGAAAAAACCAAAATATCACTGAAATAATTATAAAAGGCTGTTACTTCTGTATGTTAATCTTTGAATTTCAGTGCCTTTGAGCATGTTAAACAAATAATCAGATTAAAGTAATACTATCAATGCAAAGTTATTATTTTGTTTGTGGAAAGAAAAATATAATTAAGATTATTCTTCGAGGGGCACACTAAAAAGACAAGGGACCATAAACACCAGTTGTAACAAGAGACTTTCCTATTAGGTATCACAAAAAAAATTGTAAATGAGTGATCAAACACTGGAACATGTGGCTGGGAGAAGAAAAGGAATCTCCATAGTTGGAGATGGCCACAGTTCAATTGGATATGGCCCTGAGCAACCTACTTTAAAGATGGATCTTACTTCAAGTTTTTCCCCAATTAGATCAGGAAGCTCCACTAGATGATATTCATAGGTGTCTTCCATCCTAAATTATTCTATGACTCTGACATGTCAAGCATGATCCTCTAATGAACAGAAGTTGACTAGAGACCTCTACAAGAACTGGTTTTCTGAAACTATCTTGATTTTTCACTAAGTGTAAAACAGATATATGGTGTTGCCAGCAGCATTGTTTTCAGAGAGAAGAGTAGAACACAGCATTGAGTTTCTTACTAATATTTGGAAGACTTCCTAGGTTTTTTAATTTTGTCCATCAGCTGGTATTTTAGGACAATGCTATTATGATGAGTTCACCAGTTAATCATGGAAGCTTATGTTGATGCCATTTATTCTGATTAATATATAATATCCTAATTATTAGTTAAGTTGTAAATAGAATTTAAAACAGAAATTTAATTCCAAGCTAGGTTCTTAGTTCACCAACATCTGTAATATTATCTGTTTGTTGCTAATATTTACTTGGTGGGTATGTGTAGGAAGATTTTGTCCTCACATGGCTCCCAATCTGTTTCCTTTACTCTTATGAAATCAGTAGAAAATATTGACATTTAAAGTGAGAATAAGTAGTAGTGAAATGTAGCCTCAGTACATGTAGATACTTTGCCTCTGCTTTAAAAGTATGGGTTTGAATCCTGGAAAAGATTTTTCACATCGTCTTCTACCACAGTCTTACAGAGTCCAAAAGACACAAGGAATGCAAAATGATGATATAGAGCTGTGACAACTGAACTTGCAAGAACTTAGCAGTTGCACTAGAATTCTAAGGCACTATTAATCTATTCGATGTATGGCAAATCCTACTTTTATTCATCTCAAAGAATCTTCTTTTCGACATTGAACTGAGAAAAAGTGGTATATAAAAAAAAAGAAGATAGAAATCCTTTCCAGTTCATCTTCTGTGATGCACAAGTTGTCTCCCCCCAGGTGGTAGCAATTTAAACTAGCTCACATCGAACACATCATCAGTCTCAGCTCCTCTCTACTTGGCAGACAAATATTGTGTCATTGATGCATAAGGTATCCCTTTTTAGTTCTGCACTGTGCTACATAAGGGATATAAATGCTCTGAAGATATTCTCTTCACAGAGCACTCTTCACATCTCAAGACAAACCTGTGGTGTTTTTTCTGGGGGAAGCAGGGTGCAGGATACAGCAGGTGGCAAATGTGAGAAGGAAATAATTTTTTTTGTAGAAGGTCTATAGCAGTCTCATACATTTTAGACTCCTGTTCAACTTCCCCTAATTATTTGTGGCGTGACTTTTTAAGTTGCATTGCTTATGAACATTCTGACACAATATTAGTCAAGTTGGCTTTGATTTTGTTGGCACTTTGAACTAACAGCTATACTGTATTACTTTGTCTTACCATATTGATGTCAGTGGCTTAAGGTCAGTTTGGCATGTAGTAGCGACCAAAACTCCTCTGCATGCTACCTAAGTACAGCAGGTGGAACAATTCAAAGTAACACTAATAGCATGAAGAAAACAGACACAGAAAAAAAATCCTCTTCTGAAAACAATTTTTTCACCCCACAACAGGAATTTTCATTATTTGTACAGGAAGAGGAATAAATTGCATGCATTTTTATTTCTAATTTAGCAAATTTATACCAATTTCTGCAGTATACCTCAGCAGTATTTGTATGTAACCACTTTTAAATGCAAAAGTTCATCTTTTACTTTTATTTGACCTCTTTAGTAAATATAATTTATAACAGCTCTGAGTCAAATTCTTTGCCTTACAAGTGTACTAGTAGGTTATCTAAAATGAGTGTATTATTCCACTAGATGTTACAGTACAGTTAGAAATGAATTCTTGTAGTTCTCCTGTATTAGAAATATGTCTAAAATTATTCTTTCCAGTTTGTGGAACTGGGATCTGTTAAGCAATGTGCTATATATTACCCAGGCACCTAGAGTGTATTCACTGGTCATCTCTAGCATCTGATAATACCTTGGCTTTCTCTGCTTTACTGTTCTCCTCTTCTTTACTAAGAAGATAAAACAATATCTCATACTCTACAAAACAAGGAAAATTATTTAATCCCAAGAGCCCTTTTTGCTGTCAACACTAATCATTTTGTCAAACAAAGGCAAAAATTAAAAATCTGAATCAGGAAGTAAAGTCGGGACTTACGCCTTTTTTTTTTTACACTACATATCCACAAATAGGTATCCATAATTTGAAAGTTAATTGATTCCACATTTTATAACTCACAGGCAAACCTCCGGCTGCCTGCTGTAGTATGCTGCACTGGGATCCCCTTTTGAAAGCCCACAACTTGGTTTTGAAAGACATCTGATATCTTGTTAGAAATAATAATAGAATATTGTTTGAAGAACTCAAAGCATCTCCAAGCAATTTGAGATAAAAGTTGGTTAGACAATAAGCGATCAACAGAGATCAGATAACACCTGATAAGCTAAGACTTTGAATCTGAAACAGGAGAATCTTGACCCTGAATCAGACCTGGTATCACAATCTCTATACAAAGAAATTACAACAGTGGAAAAATTTTATGTATTCGTTTCACTAACATTACAGTTTATCGGTTTTCTCCACTATACCACTCAAACAGCTATATGTGATAAAGGCTCGGGCTATCTTTCAGGTTTCTGGCATCTTTTATCTGGTAAAATCTACCTATTTATGACATGCAAAAGAGAAAAGGGTATTCTAATCATGTTTGAACAAATGTAACACTACTAGCTTCCATACTGCATGAAATGAGCAGAACCTGAAATGGACTGAGGTGACAAAGTAAGTGGAAGTTTGAGTACAGGGGTGATGATGACAAACTTGAAAAATAGGTGTTTGGAGTTATTCTTTTTCCTACATAATATATCTGGTTAATCATGTATTACTTTTTGTTTCTCTTAACAGTCCTGTAGTATCTTCTTTTTTCGTAGTATAACAACTACAACTTACAGGAAACTCTAAATTGTGTCCCTTGGAGCTAGTTGTAAAGAGGGAACTTCCAGAGATTTTTGGATTTGGCTGGTCCTACACTATATTGTAAAGCATGGTGATCTACTGAAAGGGAAGACAAAACAAAAAAGTCCCTTTTCCTAAAATATCTTCATTGTAACATAAAATACTTATAGCTTGGCAAACTAAATTTCCCAGATTAAACGGGAGCCTCAAGCTGTGATAGGACAAGGGGTAATGGTCTTAAACTGACAGAGAGTAGATTCAGACTAGATATAAGGAAGAAAATTTTTACAAGGGTGGTGAAACAGTGGAACAGGTTGCTGAAAGAATCGGTAGATGCACCATCCCTGGAAACATTAAAAGTCAGGTTGGATGGCGCTCTGCACAACCTGATCTAGTTGAAGATGTCCCTGCTCATAGCAGGGGAGATTGGCTTAGATGACTCTTAAAGATCCCTTCCAACCCAAAGTATTCTATGATACTATGAAGTCAGGCATCTGGCAGAAAAGTAGACCAGTGCAAAGCCAGGCATTGTGCAATAGCCTCCTATTTGAGTGCAGCAGCCAGGGCAGAAGAGAAGAAAGCCTTGATGAAGCAGATGGGAGTTCAGCAGCGGATGGTGATGTTCGACAGGGGCTGGTCTTACACTTATGGTTGGAGACAGCAATTTAGATAAGCAAGTTTGCACAGGCACCTATTTGAAAAATGAAGGTATAACTCCAGGCAGAAAGTGGAGGGTATGCCTTTTGTGATATGTGTCATTGTTATGAACACCTTCCCCTGTTTAAAGTATGGAAGTTTTCCATAGAAGAAAGAACATATATAAAGAACATTTATACAGTACTTGAGATTGTCTGGAGAGCGGGAAAAATTTTTAAAGTAAAATTCAGGGAGGAGCATCAGAAAATAAAAGAATTAAACAAAAATTGCAGTAAACATTTATGGGATGATTCTATATTTATGGAATGAAAATTTTAAAGGAAATAAGTTTCAGAAAAATCTGAGTATGTGATCTTTGGGAATCAAACAGATTTATTTTCTATCCCCAAAAGGCTCCCTTTGAGCCTTAATAAGTGTGTTAAAAGGTTAAATAATACAATGAAGTGGTCAAAACACAGTTATGCAGATAACTTGTAAGGTGCAGGGGCAAAACACCTGCCAAGCTTAAAACAAAACAGAAGGAAGACAAAGATGTTTTAATTCTTCCAATTTTGCCATGGTGTTATATATATTAATTCTTTAGTGCTAATGATACTTATGCTCTAAATTGGATTAATGACACAGACACTCCTGGAATTAATCCACTGTTCAATGATACTCTCTGTAATAATAAACTTTTCTATTTAATAATGTATAGTGTTTTCTAAGGGGATGCATTACATATTTTCAGCATGTTCTGTCCGGATGTATTTGAATACTTATCAACACCACCAAGCAAAACCATAACTTGTGATGATGTCATTTTGATAAGAGAAAGCAATGTTCCCTGAAAAGTGTATAAATAGCAACATTTAGCAAACTACCAGAATCTAATTATGAATTAGTCTTTCAGTCTTTTGTGAGATAGTCTGACAGCTCTGTTGTCTAAATGTGGCTTACAGTGAGCTGAAGAGGAAAGGGCTCATTGTGCTAAGGATACACCCTATTTTCTCAAGAATTATACACATATTATTAATCTACGTACATGACTATTGTGAATACTGAGAACAGATCAAGACTCTGAATAGCACTGTAGAACTGTGATAGGAATGAGCTGTAAACTATCAAACAGGTTGAGATTGAACCACAAGTTACGAATGCGTACATATCCCTCTCTCTCTTATGTGTTTATATGAAGAACCACATGCAATACTACTACATGTTATTGTTATTAAGTAGCATTATTAACAAATAACCATGAAAAAAATTTCTGTTAGAAATTATTTCCTGTGTGAAGGATCTTCCTAAATTCTGGCATGTAAAAGCTGTACTATAGATAACAAAATACTAAAGCACATTCCTTAAATCTTGGACTATGGGCTAATTTTCAGAGGCCAGTGAAAGTAAGCTAGGATTTTTTCTAATATTTCTTTTCCCTGTTTCTATTCTCAGGGTAGCTGGACGCAGAACCATCTGTATTGCAGTACAATAGTGTATGATAAAAAAAAATAATAAAAAAGCCCCCAACCAAACAAAAAACCAAACCACCAGTGAGGAATTTCCAATGGAATTTTCTCTACTTAGAGTATATAAATATACTGCTACCATGCTGTAGACATGATTTTGTAAGTCCTGAATGCATGGAGAGCTTTGTTTGTGTCTAGCTGAGCTCTGAAATACTTTGTAAATTTTTCAGATGGTCATTGGTCAACAAGGAAAAACTGGAACTAACAACAGGTAGCACTTTAAACATTTAGGAAACTGGTAATAGTAAAATGATGTTGCATATTCTTGTCCTGTGAGACATATGGAAGAAAAGAGACACCTGCGTGGACTTACACAGGTTCAGAATTTTGAATGAGATGATAGGCTCATATTAGGATATGCCTCTGAGATACAGTGGCTTACATTTTTCCTGAAACTCAGATTGCATATACATAGGAAATCCTTTGAGAGCTTCACGTGTGATGTATATTTCAAGCCATTAAATTCTGTAAGCTTTAGAATTTTATTAGACTCTTGGAAACAAATGAAATACAAAGGATAGGATGTTTAATTATGCTTCCTGCAGGGATACTTTTACAATTTATTGAAGCAATGTGTGAGCTGTCAATGTAGCAGTAAAGCTGTAACACTTCTGTTTATGTACATTTTAAAATTAAAAAATACTTTTTTAGCTGGGTCATATACTTTGAGAAACACATTTGCAAACATTTTTTCAAAGTGAATGGCATTCACCCCATGTTTTTTGAATTTAGATCAGCTCCATGATTTTAGTCCTTTGCACGCCTGTTACCATTTTGTATACATTTATTTCTTATTAACACCACTTGTTCTAAAGTATTATAAGCAGTTCCCATTGTTGACAGCCAGGTTTTTCTTTCTTCATATTTAAATCTAGCAATAGGAAGTACAAATATGAACACTCTTTCACACAACAGAGTGCTTAGTTTCTGAAAGGAGGTCTCTCTCAGTTCTCCCTTAGCATTTGACAGTAAGTGCATCTCTCTTCACACCATGGTGGCTTTCTGTGATTTTAATCACTGAATTTTAATCACAGATTTTAATGGATTCTCTACTCAGGTTTTTAAAGGATTATTTATGTCATCTGCTGTATTAGTGTTGAATTACTATTTCTGAGCAATGAATTGAGCATAGATATATATAAATCTGTTGACAGTTTCCTTACTTTCCTTTCAATACAAAGACCAATCCTCAACTGCAACCTTTCACTTTCTTTTAGCAAACCTTTGATTTTTGTTATATGAATTGTTCTCTCAGATGAAAAAAAACCAACCACAAAACCAACTTTCTTTTAAGAAAGCTCACCACTTGTTTTGAGGAAAAGAGCTGGAGACACAGCATCTGCTCTCTGTTTCACATGTATCTATTTAATGTCACCATCCCAATCCAGTGTTCAAAGCAGTGTGTGTCAAAACTTTGCCATTAACACACAGGAAATGTGTGCTAAGCAGCAGTGAATCTGGAGAAACTCAGAGCCTTTCTTCAGGAAATTTTGCATTTTTGCTGAAATGGGCCAGGGTGATCTACATCAGTGCATAAGGGTGACCTGATCTTCTCTTTTCTGAAAGATACTCAAGTCACTTTAGTTTGCTGTGGTACTTTGATGTAGTACTTTATACTACAGTGCTCAACTCCAGGCAGAACTATCAATATGAGCTTGGTTATCCCTCTAGCTTTCCTGCTTAGCACTAATAAAGTTGTGTTCCTGTATCATCTAGTATGTTCACAACTCTCCAGACTCCCGTCAGGTCCAATCCTCATTCCATTTTGGCTCATCATCTGAATAAACTTTTGAAAATACTTGTTGTCCTTCTTCTTTAAGCAATTATAAACAATATATATTATATTTTGTCATGCACAGATCCTAATTTTTCAGATGGCAAAATTTAACGCAAGTTAGCTAAGACATCCGATCATCCTTTCTGCCTTCCTACTGATCTCAGAGTGCATCCTCTGCAGCCTCATCTTGCTCTCTCAAACATAATCATATGGATTTTTTTGTACACTAAAGACTGCATTGTATGAGAAGAATTATATATATATAATTCTAAAGTCTTTTCAAATACAGGAAAAACAGTGAACAGAGAGATTATTTCATACTGCCTAAGAATTATTACATTCTTTAGGTTAAATGATGTTTAAGAACAAGTATACTTTGGAACCTTCATTATGAATAACAAAGAAAAGGTAAAATAGGTTGGAATTTTTTTCTAAGTCATTACATTAGCTAGGGAGATAAAAATCCTTCAAATATATTGGACAAAAGGTTGTTACTAAAGATTTCAAACAAGGATAAATGCTGCAGGTCTTAAGCTTCCAAGTATTTTAGCTTTTTTGGACATTCTAAACAGAAAATGTTTTTCTGACACAAGGATGTCTTGCTCAGAATAATTCTGTTTGTACAAAAGTGAATTGATCACTGAACTAAACTAATTAGTCACCTAATCTTGCCTGATTATATTTAAATGCTTAAAATAATGAAATACTTAAAAATACTGATATAACCAAGAAGCAAAATGCTGGAACAAATGAAATTATAGGAGTCATAGTTTTATCCCTGAAGTGGGACAATATCAAGCCTGTCCAGGAGGCTAAAAAAGAAGGAAGTACTAAATTCTGTTACTGCTTATTTATAGGAATAAAATCAATAATATTGACAAATACCCTAGTGGGATATTTTTTATTCCAGAGAGGTAGGAGATTAGTTTTAAAACTTTCCATCTTGACAAGCTGTAAAAGTAAAGGACCCTAAAAGCTGAGAAATTCAATCCACCGCTGTTTATAATAGTTCTCAGAATACCTGGACAATGTCCAGGCTCCTGGGCGAGAGAGGTAGTGATGTGCAAATACTTAGATTATTACTGCTTTTGACGACTGAACTAGTAAAGTCGGTACTCATTCTAGCCAAAAATCCTGAGGAATTGGATGAGTGAAAATCTCTTATTGAACTTTATATGTTAAGGGGCTACCCAGCTATTGAAAACCACAGCTGGAGGAACCCTGAAGTTCTGTTTCTAGATAAGATCTGAAGATTTGGCAGCAAGCTGAGCCATCTTCCAGTTTATGAAGATAAATTAGACCAGATTTAACAACAGATTAGTCAGTCCCTATCTTGAAAATGGAGCCAAAGCAAACTCCCTGAGATATATCTCTGTATAGATGCACTGCGGTTGGATAATCTTCCTTTGGAATTCATAGCCTGAGTATAGCATTCTCTCAACAGAAAGTAATATGAGATCATATCCATTGAAATGTGAGTTATTCAACCCTAAGAAGACCAGAAAATGCTATGAGGAAAGAATTTATGAAGTCCAACAGAAACGATTTCTGTGCCAGGCTGAGCTTGTCAACACTTCTGGTCATTTTTTTTCTCTTGTAGGGAATACTGCTGTTGTGAGGTCTTAACAGAAATCCTCCTAAAAAAGTAAAACCAAAGAACGATGGAAAATAATAATGTAAGTGTACCTTCTTCTGAGCGTGCACTCTCATAGGAATTAAGCAAAAACAGTCACCAAGAGAAGAAAGAGAATTAAGGAAAGGTGGTTTAAATTAGTAGAAAGAGACTAAATTTGAATGAGACAATATTCTGTAAATAAAGCTTCTGTGAATAGTAGAACTACTCTATCTGTGGCTTAGTTCTACAGCTAGAAAATGGAGCCACTTAGAAATAGATGAAAACAAGTGGTATAATCACTAAAAAGTCTGTGCAGCATATACAAATCCAACTAAATCCAAATTAAAAATCAGTCTTGCCACTAAAAGTCTCTGTGTTCGTTTCTCAAATGTGGTTGACTTCTAGTAACACTAGTATGTTCTCATTTATAGGAAGTCAGGCAGTCATGTGTTTTTGAGAGCTAGCCATAGCTAAATGTATCAATTAGCTGTTCTACCATGTGTGAAGAAAAGAAAACCCAAACCATAAAAAATGTCTTCAGTTGGGAAATATTTTATGAGTCCACTAGTTAAAGGTTCAAATGGATATAGGATGTAATGAAATTATCTGAACATTTTTTCGAAGTGCCACGGTATTGCCTGTTGCTATGAACAAAGTTAACTGACCCAAGATGTCATTGTGAGATTTCTTAGAGAACAGACACCTAGGCCTAGAAAGGGAGAAGGATATATATTAATTCTAATGAGCCTAAAGAAAAATAAAAATTAATTTTTTAAATTCCTACAAGTTTGGGGTTTTTTTTTGTCCTGTGTTCTGTTCCCAGAAAAGATCTGTGCTGTCGCATAATAGGTGTTCAGTCACATGTCTTTACCAAAAAGCTAACTGAGGCTGAGATGAAGGAAAGAAATTCTGTAAAGAGTGATGTGTGTATAAAAGCTCAAAGAAGTATGGTTTATATTAATGGCTCTTATTTCCTGCACATCTGTTATGATTTGATCCCCAGTTGCACAGACTCCAGGTGCAACCTACTAGCCTCGTTATGATTTGGGGTAGACTTGGTCTGTATGGAAAAAGAGCAACCAAGTATTCACATACGAATAACCGATTTTAAAAAAAAAAAAAGAGGGTTTTTTTCAGAAAAAAAAAAAAAAAAGGTTTCATGTTTTCTTTAAATTTGCCAAAGAGGCTGGATAGAGAAAGAAGATATCTGGGTTTATCAGTGGGTTTATTGATTATTCCTCTTTAAAATTTTTGCACCAGCTATCATGCTGTCAAAAAAAGCTAAATAAAACTTGTACTAAATTCTCCAATTGATGTAAAATATATAAAATCATAAGACTATAGCAAAATAGCTAGTTTTTCTGAAATGTTAAATGGTGGTACTAAATATAATACTTGTGAAAGGGGCTGGGTTAACAATCTAATTCTATATAGAAATGTGGTACAGTATAGCCAATAACCAATACGTTTGCTACTTTTCTCTAGTTTACTCACCATCATTTGAATCTCTGTGGTGAGATTCTGGTTCTGCTGTGTCAAACCTTCAATTTTTCTCTCAAAACTTCATTTAAGAAGCAAAAGTTCTCCACTGGTATTTTTGTGAACTGGAAAAATGTGTTTAGCTGGGCTTTGATTCACTTTCACCTAGTTCTTGAGCATCTTATCAGACAAACACACATTAATAGTAATAAGGAATGCAGGTAATCTTCAAATAAATTAATATAGGAATTTTTACACTTGCATTTTTCCGTATTTCTGTTCTTAGTTTATGTGAAAACTGAGACCTGCATATGTAAGAGTTTTGCCCTTCGTTATCTGAAATAGTTTGACCTAGAAGTTGTGACATGCTTGAGAATAAGATACCATGCCATTTTCTCACTAACTTTTGTTATCTTATTTAGTACCTACTAGATTCTGGTATCTTAGCAAAGTTATACCAATTTTACTCTAAAATTTTCTACATAGAAATGTAAATAATGACAAAAAAAGAAGCCTATTAATTTTCATTTACATTCCAGTCTCACGCTCTTTCAGATTTACTTACACACTGTTCTCATTTTCGTTGCTGCTCCATCCTACACTGATGCTTTTTAATCTTAGTTTCCTTAGAATACTACAACTCACAACTAGACAAAATATCTACATTACCTGCCTAACCTGTAGTCCTCCAAACCACCGGTTTCTCTTGGCCCTATGATTCCTGCATTTTCCTCTTGAAATGTAGGAATGGAAATTATTTTTTTCTCTGATGCGTCTTAGATTCTTGTTTGTGAAGGTATCTGACTCTTATCCATATTCATTATAGAATCATAGAATCATGGAATGATTTGAGTTGGAAGGGACCTTAAAGATCATCGAGTTCCAACCCCCCTGCCATGGGCAGGGACACCTCCCACTACACCAGGTTGCTCAAAGAGCCATCCAGCCTGGCCTTGAACATTTCCAGGGATGGGGCATCCACGACTTCCCTGGGCAACC
>JAOXNO010000013.1:80481211-80518383 GCA_028565335.1 Limnodromus scolopaceus | reverse complement strand
GCCATCCAGCCAGTTCCTTATCCACCGAGTGGTCCATCCATCGAATCCATGACTTTCCAATTTTGAGACCAGTATGTAGTGTGGAACAGTGTCAAATGCTTTGCATAAGTCCAGGTAGATGGTAGATTGTTGTACCTTTACTTTAAGAGAAGTTATATGTTACAGATTAATTTTATAAGCCTTTTTATTCTGAAAAAAATATTTTTCCAAGGCCAATACAAGAAGAACATGGGCTCTATAGGCATAATTTTGCTCTTGTGTTAATGAGATTTTTTCAGAACTCACTGTAGTGATATAGATGATACTACAGTTGAAGACTAATCCCCTTAAGGGAACAAAATTATTTATAGGCCACAGTAGTGTTTGCCAACGAGGCTGTAAGTTCGTATGATTTGCTAATGTTTGCACTGTACTTCTGAGAGAATTTCTACATGTTGGATATTTCACAAGCAGTTGTGGGTAGTTTTGTTAGCCAAATGTTGATCATTTGGTCAGAAGTTAGCTAGAAAAATCTGTATTCAGACTTGCTATAGAGAAGTAATTTCTGCTATAATAAAACAATATAATTTTGAAAATCAGTCTATGAAAATATGTGTTAACATTATTTAATTCCATATAGAAAAATATCTTGATGACTGAGACATACTTAGCTACCAAAATCCCACTGAACCTCTTAAACATCTCATGAAAAAAGCAGAGAGGGTAGTGTGTTTCAAAGAATGGAAACATATGTATGTCCTACTAAGGATTTTTTGCATAATTTCTTCATACATGAACCATGGTCCCTGAGCATAGCAGTTCTTAGACAGAAGACTGGGATTGAGAGATAATAGACATATGACAAGCATTGGTTTGTTAAACAGGATTAAGTGCATAATGAGAATTATATAAGGCAAAGGAAATAAAGATGGCAATGGCACTGGGTTTGGAAGAGATGGTAGAAAATAAGCCAAAAACTGGTCAGCAAATAAAGACCATTCAAATGCACATATACACATAAAAAAGTCATTGCTAGCAGTGGCATCCAGTGGCTGTGGGAATAAACTGCAAGGTTTAACTGCCAAGACACATTCATTCAGGAGAGGCTAATTCTAGAAAGTTTTTCTGACCCTAGGTGATATTAGTGCTTTAAAAAAGGCACAGATTAATTTAAAGTGTCACAGGAATGCAAGAGCTATCTCAGAATTAAAAAATAAATAAATAAATAAATATTTTCTCTGCAAAACAGTCTCTTGTGTAGGAATTCTATACTTCAGAGATGATGTATGCAAGATTACTTTCTACATCAATCTCTACCTAAATTCATGGTCTAGAGAGGAACAGGTTAGGAATTTAAATCGTGTGCTAGATGCCAGAAAATAATGAAATAAAAATATAAGTATGTTTATAATATCATCTGACTATGCATAATTGTTACAAAGACAAGCATTTAATGATTTTAGGCAAATAATTTTCTTCAAATATCACTTTGGACAGCAGTGAGGACAGGAGACAGAGGTCTTTTTAGGCACTTAATGTACAGTTGAGTGTATTTGCTGTATTACTTCACTTTCATCACACATTATTTTAACTTTTCTATATATTTTCCCTGTAAGGTTTCATTTTGTTGTTTTGTTGCTATGAAGCAATTAAAGTTGTCTAGTCTTTCTAGTTAACAATGCTTCTGTCTTTTCAGATAGTGTGACTACTTTAATTTTTCTTCCATCTCTGTTTCCACAGACGACGTGGACATTTTTTCTATTGTTGTCTGAGTCTTGGCACTGCTGGTTGAGCTATAGCTAAATCAGTTGCTAATGTAGTTGTGGCTATATTTTTTTTTCTTCTACTAATTTAAATTCCATTGGTTCTTTCTCCACAAAAGTCTTGCGGAATTGTGGAATTGCAATGCCTGTGTTTGCCAGCAAACTTATACACAAGGGTGCTGGTGAGTGAAATTCTGCAAGAACTTGGGTCTTGGGGGTTGGGTTTTTTTGTTTATTTTAGGGGCGTTTGGAGGTTTTTTGCTTGTCAGATGTGTAAAGCTTGACAAGTTAGACAACCTTAGCTATGTGAATGAATGCACTATCATCATGAGGACAGGATAGAAACTTCTGCACATTAGTTAAAGCATGGGAAAATAATAACCAGAGAATGGGTATTACACTGTAGAAATTAACTGATGTCCATTAATAGGTACCTGAAGTCTGGATACTGGGACCACAGAATCCAGTTAGCACTTTTATGGCAAAAGCTTTGGCTTGGTCATCTGCAGCTTTGAAACCCTTGAAACCTTTGACCCCTTAGGCACCCGCTGGCCTACATTAGTGAGCTCTTTCTTAGTCTTTGTCTTTGGAACAACTACTTACACGTATGCTTATTTTTTAACTTACTGCACTGACATCAGGGGCAGAGTTTGTGATAAAATTTGGAATCACTTCATCAAGCTTGAGATACAGTGAATAACCTAATCATAATACTTCTTAGATTACAAAAATCTGTTTTTGCTGTCTTCCTTGTGAAATTTCTGGCATGCATCCCTTTCAAGGTCAGCTCTTTGAACAATATTAAGCACCACCTCAGAAGTGACATTTTTAAACACTTTAGGATCTCTTCTTAATTACCATCTTGGCAGCTATTTTTCCCTTCAGTTGCTTGAAGACTTGCTAGTAAGGACACTTCAGAACTGCAATTTCACTATATTAAGAAAATAACAATAATTAATAAAATCCAAAGTTTAGTGACAGCATGACAGTGAGCTCCAGCATGAAAGTTTGTTTGATGCTGAAGGGAGATCCAGCCATCTTGAATCAGCCAACTATATACAGATGATAAGGATGACCTGTGTGCAAACTTTAAATTACATTCAGACAAGTTAGTTCAAAGCCATGGACTGGATACTATAGCACCTCAAAGGCAATGTTTTCTGCCTACAATCAGATTCAGAGCTCAGAGAAAGCAGGGATTCCTGCTTTCCTCCTGTATAGTGACTGAGGGAACCGCATTTGTTTAGCCTGGAGAAAAGAAGGCTAAGATTCCCGTTTACTGTCTTCAAATACCTTAAGAATGATTATGGAGAAGGCTGAATCAGGCTATTCTCGGAGGTGCACTGGGGAAGGATGCAAAGCATGGTCATAAATTGCAGCAATTAGAAATCTAAATGGATGCAGGGAAAAATATTTTCACAATAAAAGGGAATTTCCACCGTTGAATGTTTTCAGAACTTAACCGGATGAATCTTGAGCAACATGATCTGACCTTGAAGCTACTTTTGCTGTGATGCTTTTGTTTTTTGATTTTTGTTTTTTTTTTGCTTTTTGATGCTTTTGTTGTGATGCTTAATGGGGAGAGCAAGGTGTTGCGTTGCCTTCAGCATGGTATTTAGTGTTGTTTCCTATGGGTCAGAAAGGTTGAGAATGGATGTGTTCAGATGTTCAAGCATAATTTGCTTGTGAAGAGTTGCAAATTGTACTTCTCCTCCATTAAGTCATCATCAAGTTCAAGAAATTAATCTTTTTCTTGTCAATTAAATTGGTTGATGATAGCTGAGAAGTGACTGCTGTTATTACAACATTAGAATTAGAAGTATTGTTTTCAGAGACACTTATTATCATCAGCAAAATACAGCTTCTTTTATAAAGTGCTTTTGACAAACAAAGAATTCTCAAAGCAATAAACTATCAAATGTGATAGAACTGGGAAGCAAATAATATGAATGGCAACTTATTGTAATAACTGTTTTCAACAAGGTAATTCACTATGTCTTTGGACCTACAGATAAAACTCGTTTTACTTCTTCAGCACATATGGAAACTGAGAGTTGCATAAACTCTCAACCATTTCATTAAGGGCGAATGCATGTATCTTGTCAAGTTCTTCTGGATTCTCTAACTGACCAAGTAAGAAAATAAGTCTAACAGGTATAGAAGATGTCTAAAGGCACACTGTTTTTCTCTTTACACTTGTGGATCTATAGCAGTCTTGATTACACTTGATATGTGAATAAGAAGACTTTTTACCAGTGATGGTCTCAATACTAGAATTAGTCCTGGCATCTGATTAAATAGAGACACTAATCTTAGCCAGCAATTCCTGATGAATGTCTTGCTCTCATAGTCACATAAATCATACATTGAAATGAAAAGTTCAGTGAAATAAGATAGAAAAATATAAAAGAAATTAGAGAACAGTTTACAAAGCAGATTACTGCTTTTAAGCTCAGGTACTGGCTAAACTCTGCTTAATGTTTGATACATTGCAATCTGACAGTAGAACATGTTAAAGTTGTGTAAAAATGCATCCATTGAAGGAATTATTTCTTTTTTCCATATTGCATATTTCTCATCCTTTGTGAGACGTTGAGCCATTCTTTTTGCTGAAACTCAAATATCTATATAATGTGTGACTTGAGATATCTGATATTCAAAGTTTTCTCCTCTCTCTGACTTGAAGAGTTTTCTTGCAAAGATTGCTTAAGTGACTGTTGCATGTAAATGTAAGCGGTCAGATACAATTTAACATTTCACTTTGCTGAATGTAAAAATTTAACAGCAGTTATTGCTGTTATTACTTGAACTACTGAGGCAAAGTAAAAAAGAAATAATCATAACATCAGTAGTCAAAGATAAGACGTTTACTTTAAAAAGTAAATTGCATGCCAGAGAACAAGTGCTTTAGGTGCTGTGGTTGAGACCACAGTTGAATGTAACAATAAAGCATTTATGTGACAAGCAATCTCTGTTGTGTACACTTTTGCATGAACTTTCATTCTGGTGCTGTAAGCTGTCAGTGTACTTGCAGAGTGGGAGTCTCAGCTAAGACCAAATTCTTGGGTCTCTGAGCCGGACAATATTGGGATGGTCACTCTGCTCTACCTAGAGCTGACAGAGAACAAGCTTTGAAGTACAGTTTGTTGCTTATTTTTGCTTTTCTAAGTTAATGACAAATAGCTTTAATCTGCCAACATAGCTGGAATAATAACATAAAGCAGAAATGTGTCCTCATTCTTACAGGCTACTTTGGCTGTCTTCTAACAAAGCTGTGAAAAAGACAAAATAGCTCTTTTGTAATGTATTGGTGTGCCTATTCTACTTTTTAATATAGTATAGCTATATATTATATTAACTGGAACTTCTGGAGAAAGATTATTTCCACTTTTCTGTCAGTCAGATGCAATAAGACAGCAATGAAAAGTCTGTAGTCCATTAAGGCAAGAACCATCTAACATGGAAAAGAAAAGGTGTTGCATCAGAGGAGGGAAGGATGTCAGTGACAAGAATATGACTATTTCAGGAAACAGAACTACAAGGTCAGCTCTATGTTTTAAATCAATGAGTAACAATCATTAGCTTCACATTTGTACTGAGGAATCAGTGCTGAACTGATTGAAGATGTGTATGACTGAATTCCAGGATGACTTTTAGCTTTTGTTGGTAAAATAGTGTTAAGGATTGTTAAAGAAAACTGTTCTCAAACAGAAACATAAAAGGAAGAAAATTTCTTCCCTTCTCCAAATTTATTCTTCTGCTAAAAGTAGGTAACTTGAAGGGACAACATGAGGGAAAAAGAGATCATTCAACTAGGGTAATTATTAGGCTTATTTCTAAACTGGGGATGACAACCTGTAATGCACATGGTTCAAGGACCTATCCTCTTAAAACTAGTTTTTCTTAATTAAGCTGGTCTCCTAGAAGTTACTAGAGGATTTCTAACCTGAGTAAGTGGAGTGTGTGTATGGAGAGGAAGCTATCTGTACATCATATTTATGTTTTGGTGTCGAACACCAAACCCCTGATGAAATAGTTTAATATAAAAATCGTCTTCATAAATAAATTTTGTAATTTAAAATCTATTAATTCTCTACAGATTTCTTTTTCTACTTTAACTTATGGGTTACATGAAAACACCAGTTAAAATGAAGCTTTTCCAAGAAACCTTTTTTTTCTTAGTGGAGGTACCTATGAATACCTGCAGCCTTGAGGTATATAAATTGTATTACTTTCCAAGGAAACTAAACTGTAAGCTCCAGGTGAGCACCAAATGCATTTCAAATTCTGGTCAAGACAGAAGTGTCCAACGCAAAAATTTGTCCTTCAGGCAGCTTTGAACAATTTTGTTTATGGTTCAGCAGACTAAATCCTGGTTGAAGGTGAAAACCTTCATACCACATGCAGTTAACATGTTGAAGTCATAGCACTAAATGCTTTAAATTAACTACTGTTGTGCCATATTATTTGCTGGTTTAGACACCCCTGGTACACAAAAGCCACCTCATTTGTTTTCCTTGTTTAAAGGATGATAGAGGCTCTGCTAAGCCATGTTCCTTTTTGTTATTCATGATGTTTGCTATCTTTATATTAGGAAAAACACATTAAAACTAATTTCCCAGGGGGAAAATTACAATGACTCACAGGTAAAATGCCTTTTCCAGAAGGAATCATCCATAGCTTTATTTTTCTGTACTTTTGTGTAATGTTATTCCATAATTACTTGGTTTCATTTCCCAAATTATTGATGCTAGTATACCTCCAGAAGGATGCCTAGTGAATTCCTAGTAATATGCTTCTGGAATATATTATTTCCTAAAAAGTAGATTATTTTACTAGGGAAAAAAACCAACCACCCCACCACAAAAAAACCCCCAAAACCAAAACAAACCCCAAAAAAACCAAAATCTACCAACCAAACCAAACCAAAACAAAACAAAAAGCTCCAACCAGTACACCCACAACATTTGTGTTAAATTTACAAAGCACATATAAGAATTCTATTGCTCTGTTCTATAGCTTGTTAAATAAATCTCCTAATTCCTCAAATATGAGCTAGCTTTCCAAGCCTTTGGTTCACTCCTAGCTAACAGCACTGAGAAAAAGGGTTTTTCTTTGCCAGTAGTGGTAAAATATTAGCTCTTGAAGACTATAATATTGTAAGTCCTTTCTAACCATATAATCTCATTGTGACAGAATAGCTGATGCTTTGATGTCATAGATTAGGAATCCAGCAATCCAAAAGTTATATTATTTCTCCTCTGAAACTTAATCATGGTTTTTTTGCAGCAGTACTTGAAACTGTTTAAAGCCTTTTATTCCAAGTACATAAATCTGGCAATACTCATCATTATGATTATTATCAAAACCTGAATACATGAAAAACTTTAATTTAAGGAAATGGAAAGATTTTCTTTTTGAACAAGGCCATCAATAACCAGTATAAGTAAGACTAACAGTAGAATATGATATAAAGAGATGAGAACAAAGTATGTGTGGAATGGTTGTTGAAGTCCACATTAGTTACAAAAAAAGATTTGTCAAGTCAAGCTGTGTACCTGATGGTTCAGCCATCTGCATCTCAATGATCCAGGGTATCAGAGGATTTCTGTGAGAAAACTCTTTGCCATATGCTTGGCATAACTATTCATCACAGAGTGTTCTGCCACTTTTGGCAAAGAAAGGAAACTTTTCTTAGTGATTCCGGCTTGGAAAGAACTAAAAGCTTAGAGGGCTAGCTCAGCTTTGAGGAATTAGGAGCCACAACAGAAGTCCAAATCTCATGGCTGTTTGCGTGTCTGTTTCTCCCCCTCAAAACACCTGCTGCACATCTATCTTTAGGGAGCTAGTTTAGCATATAGATGTAAGAATTGCTGGACCTAAAGTTTGATTCGAAATATTTGATTCCAAGAATGTATTTTGAAGTCCACCTTTCCAAATATAAAACTGAATCACCTAGTGGTCGAAGCATATAACGAAGAAATTAGCTACTTAACAACTGTTATGGAGTTATGGAGCTGGAAAATTCCAATTTAGAAGAATGAATTTCTTATAAGGAAAGAGCTTTACCCCAGTAAAATTCAAGTACTAAAATAGAAGTGCTATTTGTAAGCTGCACTATTTTACCGAATTTCTTAAAGTTACTATTAATATGTGAACTTTCCTCATTTCCCTAGGAATATATCATGTTTTCATGATAAAACTGGGCTGAGATTTTAATCTTCCATGCTTTAATTCTACTTGTATATGAGAGGCTATTTCAGAGAAATGGGATAAGAACTGAAAACCCCTCGTGCCACAAGAGACAACCAACCCCTTTTTTAGAAAAATAAGCATCAGCATATTATTTTTCAAGGCAAGACTACCATCTTGTGGCCTTTGTGTACAATGACTAGCTGAACGCACAGATTTTGCAGAAAGATAACCGCATGAGGAAATAACACTCACTTCTGCTTGTTGCTAATAGTATAAGACTTTGAGTGGACAAAGCTCGTATATTTTTCAATAGAAGTTGCTTTGAATCAAACAAAGACTTATTTGACAGACTGGTATAACAGATTAAGAATAATATACAAAAGCATAATGCAAATGCTTGTAGAAATCAGTGTTACATGAGACATCCTGTTAAAGGAGAATCACAAGCCCCAGACAATTCTTTATCAAGACTGTGCTACAGCTACCTCTTCATGAGGTAACTGGGTGCTGCTTTTTTTCCTGGCTGCAATACTGTTTGATACAAATAAGAAGCAGGGCAAATATTCAGCTGCTTGCCCTCAGTAATGCTGAAATATGTGCAGAGTGGACTGCTATGAGTATCTAAGGCAGCTGATTTAAGCTGTTTACAAATTGGCTTTACTGTATTTAAGTGCACTTAATGTGGTATGGGGACATAGCTTTCATTTAAAGGGGAACTTCTGCTTATGGTATTACATCTGTGCTATGCCGTCATCTTAATATAAATGAGATCAAGATTTAGTGTGAATTTATGAAAGCTAGGGAAAAACTGCCTTGATCATACTCAGAAAAATGCTTAGATTTACCCTTTACAGGACAGCCAAAGAAACTGTTGCTTTACTGGTTAGTATTCACTGCAATCTTAAAAATTATATGTATACAGTAGATATGGCTATGTCCTTGAAAATAATATTTGCAGAGTTTATATCTAACCAATAGTTCGTTAGGAAGAGATTCACTTTTTTTTGGTCTTAACAACATGGGTATGGCTGTGCTATCAAAGCTTCTATGAGATGATAAACCTTTCAAGGCAGGGAGCTCAGGCTTCTTTGCTACCCTGCCTCTCTGCTACCACATTCAGGCACCTGGGAAGCCTCAGAGCAGATCTTTCCAGCAACAGCTAAGAAACCTTTGTGGCCCTTGGGCTTTTCCCTGTCTTTTGTCATGTACCTACCTCATGTACCAGTAGGACCAGCTGGTCCTCTGTGTTCCATTAGTTGCAGATGTCACCTGAGCATCTTTTCTTAGTTCTTATGATTTCAGTGTGAAGCTATAAGAAGAGACTGTCTGTGTCCTCTCTTGAGGATGCTGAAACACAGCTGAAGAGAGCAGAATGGCCTTTTTGCTCGAGAGTGACTCAAGCCCAGTTGTTTCAGCCTTCCCTCATAAATTCTGTGCTCTGTCTGCTTGCTCACCTGGGCTTCCTGGGAATTTGTTGTAGATAGCTAATGTCCTTTTTTGGTGTAATGAGTACTAAAGTGGACTTAATCCTCCTGCTGTGGTCTGACAAATAGTAGAATTGTCTTTCCCCATCCTACTGGCTTGAATCTGATTAACAGACTATTCAACTTTTGGCTGACCTTTACACTTTTCTTCTAGTCCTCCTTATACTGAGCCAAAGAAGTAAAGAACATCTTGAAAAATGTCGATCACCAGTTTTGCTGTGGGTTTCTATTTTATCACGTCTTACTTATGAACAGAATTGTAATCTTTAGTGTGATGGTGTGTCTTTTTTGTCCAAAGATTTTATTGTTGCTTAGTGCTTGATATGAATGATTCAAAAACATCTATGGGCAGCCTGCTATATGTTTCAGAGTCTATCATTACAACCTAAAAAAGTAAGGTAATGCATCTTAACAGCCAAAAAAAAAAAAAATCCTATTTTTTTCTAAGGCTAGAAAAATACTTCATACATAACACAAAGGTAGGCAATGTATGTTTTTCAGTGTCACTGAAATATATATGTTAATGAAATATGTAATTACTGTGCTAATGATAGTTAATTCTTCAAAGCAAATGATTATTTGTGGAAATGCATTATCACATTAAAAAAATAGCAAAACAAACTAGTTATAATTGCTGCAATACTGACAGCACTTCATAATACAGAAGAATCTGAGATTTCATATGGTTTACCTAACTAGAATTAGGAAAAACCTGTATGTTTCTATAAGTAAAATATGTTGTCTATAAGTAAAATAAATTGTTAGCTACCTGATCTCATAGAGTATTGATGGGGTTTTATAGTTTTATTCTACCTGAAAAATATTCTTGATTGTCATGAGTATGTGTTTTGATGGTTTTAAAGAAAAATCATGATTTTAATTTTTTTAAAAAAATAGGTTAAGCTAAAAAAAACCAAAACAAATCAACCAACAAATAACCAACCAAAGAGAACCAACTAGAATAATCCAAAGAAAAGCAAGCACTCTAATTTTCTCCATGCACCTTCCATTATATGCTTTCCTGTGTGTTTTCTCTCTACCTTTTGAACAGTTGCTACTTTTCTTCACTGAAATGTAGAACTGCTCTAGTCCCATATGGTTTCATGTTAAATTCAATATTACCTATTTAACTCAATTTCAGCTACAGAGACATAATAGATATCTTGGCTTATCAGAAATGCATGTGTCTTTGTGCTTTTATAGGAAGATACCATTTCCAACCACTTAGCTATGTAAAGTGGATTTCTGCTTCTCTGAAGTACCTTTCATTTACCCCAGGGACTTTGTGTCTTTCAGGAATAGTGCTGAGCAATACATTAAAAATATCTTCTTAGATCTGTGACAAGCAGATCCTGTTAAAATAAATCTGTTAAACATATTCACCTCTCTTCCGGGAGTGTGAAGCCCAACTGGAAAAAAAAAAAAAAGTTGAAAAATCATTTAATACATCTAGGTATCCAGAAAAACATCTCAATGAACTCCCTCTAAAAGTACAATTGTTGGAAGACACATATGTTTGATTTGATCATTGGATGAAATATTTTTCATGTAGCCTTCCTAAAAGTTAAAGGGGAAGAAGTAGATGTTTTTTCTTCTTTACCAAGAAGTAAATAGACGCTTAGACACAGATAACAATTGCTAGAAACGTTCATCTGACTAAAACATTACCCTGCCCAATAAAACGATTTTATATCACAGTCATAGAATAGTTCTGGTTGGAAGGGACCTCTGCTGAAAACAGGATCAACTAGAACAAATTGTTCAGGACTCTGTCTGGTCGGGTTTTGAGTATCTCCAAGAATACTGGGCAACCTGTTACAGTGCTTCATGACCCTCACAGTTAAGAAGCTTTTTCTTATGTTTAAATAGAATATTCTGTATTTCAGTTTGTACTCATTGCCTATTGGCCTCTCAGTGGGCACCACTGAGAAGGACCTCGATCCGTCTTCCTTCCTTGTTCCCACCCAGTATTTATACACATTGATAAGATCCCCCTGAGTTTTCTGTTCTCCAGACTGAACAGTCCCTATTGTTTCAGCCTCTGCTTGTATGACAGATGCTCCACGCCCTTAATCACCTTTGGGGCCATGTGCTGGACTCAGTCCAGTAAGTCCATAAATTTCTTATACTGGGGAGCTCAGACTGGTATACAACTCTTGAGATGCAGCATCACCAGTACTGAGTAGAGGGGAAAGACCACCTTTGATCTTCTGGCAATCCTAATGCAGCCCAGGATTCTTGTGGTTCTTGAAGATAATAGTGGCATTTGCTTTCTTCCAGTCCTCAGGAGCTTTCCCTGATCACCATGATCTCTCAAAGAAAATCAAGAGTGACCTTGCAGTGACATTGGCCACCTCCCTCAGCACTCATGGATTCATCCTGTCAGGTCCTACAGGCTTGTGTGTGTCCTGATTTCTGAAATATTCCCTTGTTTGATCCTCCTCCACTAAGGGTAAGATTTTCTTGCTGTAGACTTCCCACTGGTCTACAGCAGCCTTGGGTTTTTAAAGGAAAATATGACCAATAAAGACAAAAGTAAAGGAGGCATTGAGTGCTTTGGCCTTTTCAATGTCTTTTGTTACCCTGTCTGACCTTTGTTGTTGCCCTTCACATCCCTGACCAAATTGTACTTCAGGTGGGTTTGGGCCTTCCTTACACTGCAAGCCCTCACAGTGTCTTTGTATTCCTCCTGGATCACATTACTCTTCTTCCACTTCTTGTGTACTTCCTTTTTGTGTTCAGTGCATTCCAGATGAATGACCTGTCTTCTGTGACCCCACTCATATTGTAGCCCTGTAACTACACACAGATCTACAATTCTGCCTATTTGTTCCCCATGCCAGGAACTGGCAATTCTACTGTCTTAGTGGTAAATGTTAGGGCATGTTCCTTTCAAGTGGGGAACTATGAGCTAAGAATCATCTCTAATTTGCCCAGAATATAGCAATGGAAGAGAAACTATTCTCAGAAAAGAAGTCTTTCACCTTGGAGCAACTCATCAGAGAAAGGACAGAGTCAGTAAGCTCTTGCTCCACCAAAGCATTGTATGAAGTAATATACTATATAAGAGTGGAAAGAAGAGTTGCACCCATGAGGACACACATGTAAAGGATCATGTCTGAAATGGCATGGAAAAATTTTAGTCTCTCAAAAGGTTCAACAGTGTCCCCAAGCCTCATTACTTTTATGACCTTTTATTTTTTCCTAATGCCTCTAGCATCTTGAGATTAAGTAAAAATCTTACATTTCTTTTAAAGAAACAGAGTTTGCCGTTATGTGTTCAAATAGAGTAGGAATCAAAAAGGTGAAAATCCAGAAAATAGGTAAAAAGCAAACAACAAAAAATATTACTATGAATTTGGTATCTTTTACCATTAATAAGAATCAGTGATCAGCTCCTGAACCCTAAGTATATGTGATGGAGTGGAGAGGGGGAGTTATACTGAAGTTTTTTGTAGTGTTCTGTTTGCAATGGTGGGACTGCTTCACATCGTGGTGTGTTCTACCACTATTGCAAAAAAAATAGAAATATTACCTTCCATACAGATTTTTTTGTTTGGTTTTAAAGATGACAATTGTTGCAGCCTACCTAGTTTGTGTTAAAGCACATGTTAATGAGTGAAGTCTTTATCTATTGTGAACGATAGGACACATACACATTTATTGGTCAAATGTTAAAATGATACAAAGTAGTTATCATGCAATAGTTTTTTCATTTCACCTTCACTCACACTGGTTTTATCTTTGGCTTGCATTCAGTAAAAATAATCCTGTCATGTCCACAAAGTTTAAATCTTTTTAAACTTCTGTTCTTTTCTGACAAGGACAGTAAGTCTATTGCAAACGGATTATTTATTGTAGTACTTCACCTGTTCTTCCTCTGGCATCTTTTAAAATTAACTCTTCATTACTACATTTTACAAATCCTTGTGCACAGACAATATTGTTGTTACACAGAAATCAGAATTTTATTTTTCTGGATACTGAAAGACTAACAAAATTGAAAGCATGAAAAGCAAGCCAAAGGAACTTTTAAAAGGAGAATTTAAGATTTTTTTTTTCTTACAGAGTGTTTTGATAGGTACTGGTTATTTTTCCTACAGCTGTTCTAAACACATGCAAAGAGATTATCATTCTCCTATAAGTAAAGTAATATATTGACTGTTCACAACCTGACATTAGCATCTCCATAATTTCAGAATCATATTTCAAAGTTAGCTGGCCTATAATAGACTCCCAGGTTCCAAATTAACTATCATTGATTATTGTGTCTAAACAGATTATGAATCGTCTTACAACCAGCACTTCTTATAGTCTAATGACCATCCTAATGACCCTTCCAGCTCTTCTCACTTTTATCATACAAATCCATTGCATATGACTAAGTTTTACATTACTGATGAAGTCTTCAGGATTAAAAGATCATATGTGTAGTTCCAGAAATACCATCACATCAAATAAACCAATCAGTATTTGCATGGTACCATTGACTTGATCAATAGAGTGGAATTATTCTCTCTATATATCTCTTAAAGCAAATATTAATTGCTTCCCTCGCAGAAATTTTTATGTTCTTGGTTTTTGCTTACTTTGATGATTTCAAAATACTTCTATCCCATAAAATAGCATCAAAGTGGTATAATGCATTTAGAAGAAAAAATAGAAATTTTTGGTCTGGTTTTGAAATTCATGGTTCTCCTTATTGTCATTGAAGCAGGTCTTTCAGCCTGCACAATTACTTGTATTGTGATGGAATTTTCGCAACAGGAATGATGTAAAGTTTTGTTGTCTCACAATATATTGTGCTGAATCTTCTGCATCCCTGCTCAAGCTGTCTTTCCTATTAGTTTCTGTGCTCCAACTTCCAAAAAGCTTGCTTCTTTCCCCAAATCTGATTATTTCTTAGCTATACTTGATGGATTATTAAAACTTTCTAGAACTGTTAGGAAAAAGCAGAGGTAGGAAACTACTGGCAGAATGGTTGAATTGACAGGTGGGATGAGGTGTTCCTGTTGCTGGCTGGCCATCAGGATGCTTTGTGGCAAAATTTTTTCCTTTTTGTGTCCACAATTCATATATCAGTTCATCGTTAGAACACTCATGTGTCCTAGCAGGACGAGTGGATATAACTTTTCCTTCCCTTGCCTATTTTTCTGAACTGTAGATGTCACTCTAGGGCTGACCAATTGTTGTGTGCTTCTGTTTTATCAAAATAAATTATGAAGTGGGGGAAGGTGCTGAAGATTTCAATTGTTTACTCCTGAAATATTTATGGTTTTAATATCTTAGCTTTAACATAGAGGAATTGCAGTAAAACTCTTGCACCGAATTGCAAATTATGGATCCTGGAAAAAACCACCAGTTTTTCAGTATCTTAGCTGACTGAGTAACTTAAGTATTGTTCAGGAAATACAAATCCAGTGGTTGATAATTTTATTGCATTCAGGAGATTTTTAAATTTTATTTTATTTTAATCCCTAACAAAAACACTAATCTTTGCTATATATGCATTTAGACAGGTGTTTTAAGACAGCTACCATGTGAGGTGTCTAAAAGTTGAATGCCATTTAGGTAACTAGTTAGGCTGACTGGATCTCAGTCTTTACAATCACTTCTGTTCAGATTCAGTAGGATGTTTATATTACATTTAAAAATGAGAAGTCCAAAGAAAGTCAATCACATTTGTTAAACTAAGAATCTTCTTATGAAAAAAACTAGAACTCACCTGAAAAGGGAGAGTCAGTAATTTACCGTTAACAAATTGAAATATTAACAATCTTATAAAAATAAAAACAGAAGTTTTATTAATCCAGTTACAATAACACTAACACATGCCTAGGTACTACAGATGGTCAGGTCTTGATCCCTGAGTTGTCAGGGTGGTGCAGAGCCTTGGGCTTTCTACTAGTGATAGCAAATTTGGATTTACTGAACTATAGACCAAATGTGTAGAAAGTCCTCCAGGGATACAATAGCAGGCATTATGCTCAGCACCTAAGTGCATCATAATTAAGACAGTACCTTTTGTAGCAATCTTTTTTACTCTGTGAGGGAGGAGGTGACTGCAGAGGGGATTTCAAAGCCCTAAACTGGGCTGCTGTTCTGAATTGCTTCTGGAGAAGCATCTTGCTCAGCTCATTAGATAATGTGTCATGGTCCTGAGGCACTACCAGCCTTGACCCTCCCTATCCAGTCCCTGGACCTCCCCTCCACTCGGCCACAGTCTGGGACCCCATTGCAGCCCCCAAGGACTATCTCTCCCTGCCCCGGTGACGATGCAGCAGGGCTGGTCTCTTGCTCTCCACAGCCCTGCCATACCCTGTCATGGACCCACCTGCAGACCTATGTCCCAGCCCAACCTCTGCCTGTCCCTGCCTCCAGGTAGGTGCCCGATGCCGGGGCTGGGCCTGTCCCAGTGACCCGCAGCTACCCTGCTCCTGGCTAGGGAGATGGGACCAGTCTTGGCTGTCAAGTCCTGCCATCACCCATCCAGGAGAGGCCCAAGTGACCTGTTCACCCTCACAGTGTTCCAACAAGTGTGTCAGGCAGCATCTACATACCTAGGGTTGAACTGAAATGAGGTCCTGGGCCATGGACAGGGGTGGGGTGATGTCCCAGGCCAGGCCAAACGTGGCCAGGAAGTGTTGGTAGTGCCCTCAGGAGCCTGACACAACCAGCCTGGAAATACCAGCTACCTAAACAAGATGCCAAAAGATGGGTGTTGTGGATACTGAAACAGTTTCTTCCAAGTGTAACCCTATTTTGTCTTAAATTATTAAAATTACCATCAATGAACTTTAGAACACATTTGTTTTTATTCTATTCCTCTAAAGTTTTGTCTAGGGAAGAATAATATAAAGCAGTTTAAATCCCTGAAAAAAGTCATGGGTTTATGGGTACAATGTTCCCCACCCCTCTACACTATTAACTTTCTCATTCCATTGCCTAAAATTGCTTTCTGAATTCTGCCGAGAGTTTCAGATGCACTGTTAAATGGATTTCAAGGCACTTGAGAAGATAAGATTTCATAGCAAGTTTTGAGCTCTAAAAAAGGGAAAACAAAATTTGAAACCTCTCCTTAACCTGAAGGAAATGAGAGCTCTGGTGGGCAGGTGACATGACCATCTCTTAACTGAATGTTTTGGACAAATGGGGTCATAAAAGAAAGCAAAATATTAGAAAAGCGTATATATTTTTTTAGAATACTATATACTGCTTTCTTGGAGTACCTGATGAAATCACCCTAGTGCTGGATTAACACAGTAGAATTGAAGTTTATAACTTTTGTGTAGCCATGTGGATGACTTTTCTAGAGAGAAAATATGCCTTTGGAAAATTACTTCTGATACGAAGTATATATATTTGGTAAATGAGTGAAGGAACTCTCCCACTTGAGTACACAAATACAGTCAAACAAACACTTACAGACATTATTAATCTGAGACAATCTGGATTGATTTATATTGAGGCAGGTAAAACAGCAGCTTGAAAGAGAACTGTAATCCTACTTTATCTGGTCTGTCAATGCCCTGACTAGTGCTTGTTAAACTGCTGTATAAATCTAATTTTTTGTTTTGCCTCTAAACCAGAAGACATGATAGCTTGTGGAAAGGAATGACTTCATTTCTTTAAGAAAACTTTGCAAAGAAAATGGGTGTCTTTCTTTAATTATTTACCTCATATTACTGGCACTGTGGTATAGATTTTCCTTTTTTCCTCCTATATTGGTCATTTTCTTTACAGCCAGCATCAGTAAGTATAATCAGATTTTTAAACAATCATACTAATCCTTCAAAAACTGCTTCCACAATTCCATATGCTGAATCACTGTCCTTAATTCTTTCCAGTTCATCCTCAAAAATTCCACGCTTTTTGAAAGTGATTGTTCTCATATCCAGTTTTTCCAGTAGGAAAATGGGAAAAAGTTGTTGCAAAAGAGAAAAGTGCCATTTTTGGCATGAAGGAACACTTTATTCAAGGCATATTTTCTTCTCCCTGGTTAGGACCCCAAAGGTACCCTTGAGGGTCCTCAGTCTGACCACCTCAGCTCCAGGCCATCTGTGATCTAGCCCAGACGCGGGCCCTCAAGTTTGACTGCTGGGAGAAGACTTGTGACAAATAGGTGCCTGGCTCAAATAGATCTTATTTCATTCTTAAATGATCATACTGTATGCTTTCTGTAAGTCTTCCCACTTTTCTGACCTTTGACTTTTTTAGGCCAAGAAGGTGAATCTTAAGATGAACTCTATGTTTTTGTTTCAATTGCATGTGAAATCTTTTACTAGTATGTAAATGTTTAATAAAAAATCCAGTCCCGCTTCATTTCCCAAACTTTTAAAGGTCATCATCTGCTTTAAATTGCTTTTCAATGTGAGTTTAAATACTTCTCCAGAAGAGAATTTTCCTGAGAGTTTGTTTAATCAATGTGTTAGGTAAAATATTTCAGATGTAAATTTTTACAATGTTGCAGCTTGTTACTGTGTCCAATGAAACTCTACATTAATATGATTCTTTCTGATAGTAGGTATTTGGAAATATACATTATGGAGCTGTCAAGAAAGAATGTTTAACTGCTCATTGTGGTGACTCTTGAGCTGATATGACAATATAAATCAGGGGAAATCTTTATATATATTTTTTTTTTTTAGGTTATACGTAGAGACCTCTTAGTTTTCTAAATGTTAAGTAATTAGAATGCCATTAATTGCAATGACGTTCAGGACATAAACGCGTCATTCTTGTGTATAATATCTGTAAGTACAATAAGAAGTTTGGTTTCCCTTAAGGACAGCAACTTAATATCTGGAAAATGTCAACATAGTTGTATTGAAATTAAAAGGTTATAGTAACCTATGATAACCACAATAGAACCGTTGAACATGCTAAGTACCTATCTGACTGCCAGTATTTATTTCTTCAAGAACAATTTTAAAATAAGGACTAGTTTTGTGGCCTAGAAAAGATCTCTACTCTTTCCATCAAGAACTGGAAGATCAAGTATGGAACAATGTTATTTCACTGTTGAATGATGATATTTAATGGTGGAGGTGAAGGTTTCCACAGTCCTCTGAATTTATTTGCAGTATCATTTTGCTCATGCAGATGTTGATGCTCCATTTTCCTCACTGATAATAATTTTAATTGAAATAAAAATAACGATTTACAGATGCTCAGAATCCAACTTTGCTTAGTGTAGGAATGGCTTAGCTTGGTGATATCAGTTCTGAGAAGTATGTTTGCTTGTCCTCATAACATGGATCTTGAGTGCAAGAAGCTTTATGGCAGGACACAAATAGAGCAGACAGACTCCAAACACTGGACTCCTCACAAATCTCAGGAAATGCTGAGATATAACAGAAGGGTTTTTTTTGAGAGCTTCAGAAAACTTAACTAGGCTTTTCTATTACAAGAGTTCTGAAAGTATAATGAAAATTAATTGATGTTTGTAAAGCAGACTGTAACTTTTGAAGCAAATCGGGTACTAAGGATACTAGAAAGCAATGTTACTTTGGTATAAATACTTGATGCAATTGCAGATTTTGTCCCTTGGAGTGACATTTAAGTCACTTAAGCAGTGTTGTGTTGTTTATTTGTAAACAAATTTGAAGATTTATTACTGTGCATAAAAAAAAAATAAAATGGAGCAGCACGCACCAAAGTCAATAATTTAGGAGATACAGTGTCAAGACCACAGCAAGTAGAATTAACCTGTGACATTGTAGCCATGGTAAACAAGCTGCAGCGATCAATAATGAAATTAATCAACTTCAGATAAGGGAAGAAAGAGATTTGCCTCAGATTTCAGGTCAGAACTCAGTCAAAGGATTCCTCAACCAGCTCATGGAAAAATGTGTGGGTGTTCAATCAAATCCCAGATGAGCAACTGTTGAGATTAATCCATGTGTATTTAAAAGACAGGGAGAGAGGTCTTCAGCATGGTAACTTACACCTCATATCTAAGCCAATTTTACTAAAAGTATAGGATCAAATATGGGTGTTGTACACAACACTGGTAAAGTCCATGGCTATGGAAACCTCTGTGGATTTGCAAAGAAGAAAGCATTATTTTGTATCAGTTGTGTTTCCCCCTTCTTTCTTCTCCGCACATTTCATGCAAGGTGCATAGGAATTGAGAAGGTGAAAAGGGGGCCCAGGGCATTGCTTGTGAATGTAAATGTGAGGACATAAAGATCAATGGGGAAGAAAAGGTAGCTCTCACCTAACAACTTTGAAATGGTATCTGTAGTACTTGGGACTATAGTTGCCCTTCAAACCTACTGAAACCATCACGTCTATGCCAAGATACAATTTCTAGAAAACATGTTTTTGTTCTCCTCCCCGCCCCCCCTTCCCTTTTTGTTCTCTTTCTGTAGCATTAGTGAGAATGTACTCTGGAGAATACTACTGCAAGTGACTGAAAATCTCTGTGGGCCTTTCAGCTTTGTATTTGTACCGTGGTCTGAGTCAAAATTTTTAAAATGCTACATAATTAATATCAGTGGGTTGACTGCACAGCAATTTTTTAACTTCTCCTAACTAAATTTTAGGAAGTGTTTCTGATTATATACCTATTGATCTGAGAAAGCTACAACAAAAAAGAAGAGATTTAAGGACCTCCATCCTGAAATTGGCAATATTTATAAAATGCTGTTTCAGTATTATCATTGTCTTGTAGCATTTTCAGTCTTTTAAATTGAATTTCTAACCATTTCTATGCATAGTTAGAAGAGACTCAGGTTTTCATGAAAAACATGAAAAAAAGGGAAAGTTGTAACCATCTCAGAACTTTAATTGAAAGGAAAAAAACATCTCATGTTTTTTGGTTTTGTTAGAAAAACTTTCAGAATTTTTCTGACTTCTATTTTAGGGCTTGGTTGAAGTATGTTCTGAATGCTTTAGTAGCTTTACTGGTTAGGCTGGCTGCCTAAAGTAGTTGTCTTCACAGAAAGGAGAATGTTGCGTTTGCAATTTATGTAATCACCTATTCAAGCAGAAAGCATAGTCCTATCCAGTCTAGCATTTGAAAGACACATTTGAAACATTTGAAAGATTTGAAAGAACTGTGGCTCACAGGGGATCCATGCTGGAACAGTCTTATCCTGAAGGACCATAGACCATGAAGAGGACCCATGCTGGAGAGGTTCATGAAGAGCTGCAGTCCATGGGAAGGTCCCACAGTGGAGCCGGAAAAAGTATGAGGAAGAAGGAACAGAAGAGAGGAGCTGTTACGGACTGACTGCATCCCCTGTGCCACTGCAAGGGGAGGTGAGGTAAAGGAGTTGGGAGTGAAAGGGTGAAGTTGAGCCTAGGAAGAAGGGGGGAAAAGGTGTTTTAACTTTTGTCTGCTTCTTACCAATCAACTCTATTTTTAATTAGCAATAAATTAATTTAATCTTTCTCAATTTGAGTCTGTTTTGCCTATGATAGTAAATGTGCCAAAAGCACGTGTCTAGGCAAGAATATAGGAGCAGAGTAAGCATATACGATACATACCGGAGTGTGCATCCTTGTGTTTAGTAGCCCTCAGTGGAAAAATCCTTTGAGGTTGCAAATTACCTTTGCAACCCTTACAAACCCTTACATTTATTGTCTTCAGTCTACTTAGACTGTTTTCTGCGTTACTTATCCATCATGTGAAGATTTTGTTTGTAACCACCATCCTCTAGTTTCATCTGCCATCACCTAATTCTTTTTTTTGAAGAGACAGTGAAAAATGGATTTCTACTTTTTTCACTGTCCTTCATGACCATTAAGGCCTCTTTCATATCTCCTTTAGTCATCTGTTTCTCCATTTCCACTGTTCAGTGCACAGAAACCATTTCAAGTCACCCTTGACACCCTTTCTCTGTACATCTTTAGACATTCCTTTGAATCTTTTTTTGGATGGAGGGGATCAGTACCCAGAACTGCATACTGTAATCAGGATGCTACTGAATCATTCATTCATAGGGTGGCATAAACCTCCTTGTTTCCTTTTCAAGCTTTAATTTCTAGCTTTAAATTGATTATTTTTTGACAGATGCTGAGTGGAGAGACAACATTTTTATCTTTCACTTAGAGTTCCAAGTTTTCATCTGAGCTATAAATCAGTCGAGAGCCCATCATTTCACACGTAACATTAGCATTGATTTTGTACATCCATCATACAGCATTTTACATTTATTTACAATTAATTTCATCTGCCAGTATTAGAAAGAACTTCTATAGTTCCTTTTTGGTCCTGATTTACCTTTAGTAGCTTAGCATCCATAGCAAATCTTGTCACTTTATTATTTACCCCTTTTGAGAATGTGTTGAATTGCACAGGTTCCCTCAGAGATATCTGAGAGATGCTACTGGTATCTCCCTCCACTGAGAAAATAAATAATTTTCTCCTGTCCCATCTTTCCAATGTTTTGATTAATTATTCATCCATTCTGCACCATGACACTGCCTACTTAGATCTTCTTTATTGAAGACAAGTACTGTGAGCAAGTAAATTGCCACAGTCTAAATCACGTTACAGCTCTTGACTCAGATGAGCTAAGAAGTCATGTTCTCTGATACCTAAGAGAGTACAGGGGATAACTTCTGGTCTAAAGAACAGAAATCTGTTTTGACTACATGATACTCAGCTGATGCACTGACCATGATCTATTAACTAGTTGCACTGCTCTGTGCTTTCAGATGTGTAGGAAAATATTTTCCATGGCACTTGAAGTAGGGGTCTGTTAATCCTTTGTTTCTGCAAAACCAGACAGAATTAGAATTTTTTTATTAGTCCAAGATTTAGACTAGTAGTCTGTCTTTTCCTAGAAGGAAGAGTGTCTTAAAATGAAGGAGTTTCTAGAGTTCATGTGTTATGTGTTGTGACTGTATGTTTAGTTACATAGCAATGAAGTTAACAGGAAAATACAATAGGAAGTAGATAGCATTCTTTCTCAACAGTATCTAATGTATGTGACAGCATGTTAATGTTTCACTCAATTTCTGCTGTGAGATTATTTTAAAATAGATTGTAGATCATAGTTAGTGAGGAACAGTAACATCTCAGTTTCCATGCAACTACGTATATTGCAGGAGAAAAGATAGAGCAGATGCAAAAAAATATATTTCATGAAGAACAGGTTTAATGAGAAAAATGTTTAAATGTATGTCATTACTAATGAAGACATAAATAATTATACCATTGCCTTTTGTGTCACTTGTATTTAAGTTAAAATATCAAGTCAAACATAATACACATTCCACTACAATATGTGTTACAATACATAACATGTTTTTCAGTTCAAGAAACAAAAAAGTCAAATCTAAACTTTCTGTTCTGAAAGTATACTGCAATTTTGGTGCCATTAAATACTGTGAGATGCGGACAGAACTTGAAGTTTGCTGTGGACCTGTAAGAATCTGAAATTAGTGAGTTCAAGCTGGTTGGACAGTGCCTTATGTTCACCCGGAAATAAATCAATGGGCTAAAAAAGTTTATAAAAGCAATACAGAGCCATAACGTTGCCAGCAGTTGTTGTATGTGATAGCACCATCTTCTAATTTTGTACTTCAATGGGAACTTTATTCTGTGGACCCCAAAGAGCTGAAGGTATTTAATATTTATTTTTTAATAGGACTATTCTATGGAGAATGTAATTTCCTAATTTTAAGTTCACAAAAGTTTACCACGCTCACTCTCTTCAAGTGAATTAATACCTTAACAGACACTATTCTGCAATGCAGAAGTGTGAGAGATGAGTTTCTTCTGGTAGTTTTGGGGTCAGCCACAGAACTTTAGGTATACTTTGTCTATAAAAATGCACTGTATTTAAAAAAAAACCAAAATCCTAGGTGAAGTATGAGTATTACACAGATAGACTCTGTTGTGAAGCAGAGAGAAAATGAATTCAGGACCAAATTTTCTCTTTGTGTTTATTACAAAAACATCAACCTTCTGTCATCACCATCTAAGCCTACCACTCATCTCAATTTCAGCCAACTAAAATTTTGACAAATATTCTAAAATTTAGGCATTATTTATTAAAATGCATAAGTCCTCACTTAATGGAGAAGGAATGATATCTTCAGAAAGATAATTTTTCTTCTTATCTGGGACATCAAATGAGAGATAAGTCAGAATGTCTTTGAGAAATACTTTCTGGACACCTTTCTGGCCTTCTGGACACCTAAACATTTCCTTGGAAAAGAACATGACTCTTATTTGGGAATTACTTATGTTGCAGCAGACTTCCTCTTTGGAAAAAGGGTATTGTGTCTTCTATTGCAGAAAAAAATGACAAAGAAATAGGAAGATATGAATGTTTAATCTAAAAGAGGTTTCCTTAGGGTCTGGCTATGGTTCAAATACATACCTGCTGGAACACTTTTTTTTCACTTGCCAGTCTTTCTATGAGATCTATGTGAATGTTTTCAACAGAATACTTCAATGGTCAAGCCTTTGGCAGACCCAGGTAGATGAGACCTGTCTGTAGGGAAGAATGTTTAATTACAAAAGTATTTTTAATTTTTTTCAGGCATAGAAGATAGATATGATTGAAAAAGTTGGTCTTTCTTTAGAGAGATTTTTATTCCACAGTTTCTATAAATAAATAGTAAATATTTCCAAGCTATTTTTAACAATTTTTTTTTCCTCATAACTGTAGTTTAGAACTAATATTTAGTCATGTTAACAGAAAGATGTAAGAAGGTTCCTTCAATACAATTGTAGATAATAGTGTGATTATATGTTTATGTAGCTGATTATAATGTTGTTCCTATCAAAATGCACAGAGGAAAATGACTTGTTACATACTATACCTGGTGAACATGATTGCTTTACTATACTCATTAGTGAAAAATACAATGGTATGTGAAAAAGCAGAACAATGTATTGTTACAATAAACTTCAAAGGAGAAAGTAAAGCTATCTCCTCTAATTAGAAATCTGGAAATTTTCTGCAATGATTTGCATATCATGGTGAAAGAATTCATTGGCTCAGTGTTTATTTCTTTCTACAGAAAAGAGTTGATATTGTAGCATGGCTTTGCATTATGCTTTAATGTATGTCAAATATGCTACAGAAACCTTGCTTATGTTTTTATACACCATTCAATATCAGCTTTTGTCACAGCTGAAGGAAGGGCAGTCTTCTTTTAGGAATATAAAACAATAATTATATGATAGCTCTAGAAGAGGACTCAATCTAAAATATCTTCTGAATCTTGCTTTGTAATCACAATGATCACATTCGTTCCCCTATCTAATGCTTGCATGTAGCCTTTATTGAACAAGTTTTGTGTTTCTTATTCTGCCTATACCTTGAAACTAATTTTGTATATGAGTATGTGAGAATATAGGTTTGAGAGAATCAAGGAATGTAAATATTTGGTATTTAATTTAAGAGGAAACAGCTGCAGGGTCTATTACTCTCAGAGAAATGCCATCACAAATGACTAAGTATTTTCCAAATCAACCATCGAAAGTAATATGTTAGTAGTTGTGTGGTTTCTGAACAAATAAACATTTTCCAGCAGTGATTGCAGTAAACAAACTGCAATATCCAATTAATTTTTGTAAAGATATTAAAATTTTGTAATTAAAAGCATGTTGCAGTTTTATTACTGGCAGTGTATCCTTCTTGCTATGATTTAGGCAATTGAAGCATCATACATAAGTAATTTGAAAATGAAAAATATTTCTATACATGTACTGTATAAAGAAATTCTCACTGATACTGCAGAACTTTTCATGTTCTATTAGACATACTGAAATATTAATATTATGCTAGAGAGGGTTATAACTATGACTTTATTAAATAAGTATGATATCTTATTAGAAATTGCTTTAATTTAACCTTGGGGTTACATTTTCTTATTTGTCTTTTAGAATAACAGGGCGTGACATAGCAAGTCAGCTAAGAAGTCTATGCTATTGGAGAATTGCTGAAGAAAAAAGAATTTGAGGTACCTAGAATAAAAAAAGGAAAAAAAACCCCACACTGTGATGCATTACAGCAGTATAATATTTAACGCTTCCTTTCGACTCAAGAAATATCTGAAAATTTTCAACAAACATACCCTTAATCCACAGAAAACAAACTTAAAAATTGATAGTTTTCTGTTAATTTCCTTAGTAAAAAAATGAGGCAATATAGAGCCAAATGCCATAAAAGATAACACCAATACAAAATATGAAAATCCAAATTATTTTATTAACTTTTCTCAAAGTGTCCTTATTGATTTGTGCTCAGAATCATTGATAATGTGTTGGAAGATATATTCATCTCATACTGTACACAAAGTATGTAGAAGTTTTACACAAAACAGCTTACTTAGCTCAGTGCAGTTTTGCTTAAAAAAACGATAGTACCATATGGCTCTCTGCTGCTCAAATCCTCAGTCTCCACTTCAGTTGTTGAAAGCTGTTATTGTCAAAACAGATCAAGCACAAAGTCACTGAAGAAAATTACCTTAAAGTACATCTAACATATAAGGCAAACTAACATTTGAAGGGACCATTCTCTATGCTTCTCATTTAGTAATTATGTATTTTTGAATTTGAGTATTTCTGGTTAACACACTGAAAAAAGAACTAACTGAAAGAGTCGGAGATTGAAGTAATTCACATTTTTCTATGACAAATTGATTCCCCATGAACAGATAGGAGTAGAAGAAGGGAGATATCCATTCTCACAGTTTTTTACAAGGCAGAAGTCAAGCTACATTTGTAGAAAAGTCAATGTGATGACCCATTGAATCTTAATGCCAGCCCATAAAGCCCACTCAAACCCATGACAGAACTTCCAGCAAAGTTATCATGCAACTTTTCTGTGGTTCGGCTATACTTGTAAGTGTCAGTAACCTTTAATTATTCTTTGTATTACAGAAGCACGTAGAGGTTTTGCTTCAATGCCAAGCCTTCCTGTGACGGCACAGAGGAAGCAGTAGCACTTGCCTCACAGAGTAAACTTCCAGTGGAAGAAGGGAAAAAGTAGGAAAAATAAGGAATCAATGTCCTAGTGACAATTGTGCTCAGGCACGACTGATCTGTTTTGATAAATACAACCCTCGACTCCGTCATATTCAAGGCTTTTGCCTAAACGCTGAAGTCACATTATTACATCTGATATAGTGTAGTATTCCTCATTTTTCTCCTACACAAAGAACTACTTTCAATATTTCAGTAAATATTTTAAATATTTCAGTCATAGCTATTAGCAAAGTCTATAGATTAATAAAAGACTGGTCACGTCTGCTAATCAGAATTGCTTTGAATCAGAACTTGTAAGAAATGGGTATCAGGTGTGATTTGGCTTCTGATTTCCCCATGTTGTACCAGAAGTCAAAGATGATATTCAATGCTTGTAACTTTGAGACAAATATTTTGTAATTAACTGGTGCAATGGAAAATGTCTTCTATTAACATATATTTAGTTTCAGCTGTGAGGTATATTTCTTTGTGTCTTGGAATGCATTCTTGGTTAAAATATGAAATGGGAAAATCATGTTTCCTAGGAGAGAAATATTTTACTCATGGTGTTTATACTTCTCTTTTCCACATGACTCCATGTTTGTAAATTGAATTTATGAATTGCATCAAAGTAGGCTGAATTCAGTGATATTTACAGTACCCAGGAAATCCAACCTCAGCAGTTCAGTCATGAATCTTTCACATTTTGTATAATTTAGCCATCAGTGTCTCAATTTCTTGATTGATTGTCCAATATCTTATTATATGTTGTATTAGGCTTATAAATGGGATCTTAGATCACTGTGCAGAGTATAAGTTCTTCAATTTTGATTACAGTAGTCAGCAAATGCTACATAAATCATTTTCTCAAACCCTGCAAATCAAATGGTATTTTCCCTTTTGAACTGTAAACAAAAATCTACCACCATAAAAAACCCAAATTATTTCAGTTACACTGGTGTAAACTGGACTATGTCCAATAACTGTGTACTTTAGACACAGCAGCAGCAGCAGCAGCTTATAATTTTAGCACATCATAGCTCTTATAGAAAAAAAACAAAACAAAACAAAACAAAAAACCCAGAAGAGATTAATAAAGAGAAATCAATACTCATACCTGGAGGAAAAAAAAAAAGTTTTTTGCGGGGTAGGACAGAGAGGGGCCCATATGTGGGACCTTGACTTGTTTTTCTGTTAGGGCGGGTGGCTGCTGGCTTGGAAAAACCTTAATCGCAAAATTCTACTGTCTAGTCTAACTGGTTTTAATAAATTTATTGTTTCGCTCATGGACTCTGTCATTTTTAAGGGAAATTTACTATTGAATCACCTGAAGAATGAATTTCATGTTTGTTACTCCAAGTCAAATTTATTGATTTTCCTAGTTACCACTGAACCCATGTAGTTCTACTTGTATTTCTTTTCAGAGCAGAGAGAATGTAGAAATCCAAGTCTCCCTAAGTTTGAAACCTTCCCATGTGGACCAACAAGACTTATTTGAAGTATCACATACATACATCACCAAGGTCACCTGTGTCAAAGTCCTTGCTAAAGTCAAAGTAAAGAATAGTCACTGCTCTCCTCTCATCCATCAGAGAAGGGAATCACACTTGTCAGGTACAATTTACCCTTAGTAAATCCACCCTGGCTATTCCCAACCAACTTCTTGTCCTGCTTATCCTTGTTTGGGCACACCCTCATAAGGACTTACCGGGTAATTTTTAAAACAAGATATATTTTACAATTACCTTAATAACCCTTCTGTTATAAAATGTTGCAAACTGATTATATTATTATTGATTATTGTTGATGCAGTGAATCAAAGCCAAGGATCTCTTAACGAGGTCACCTGAAACATGGAGACTTTGTATACATATAATGATACCTGTAGTTTGTCAATATTAGATACAAAAAATCTATTGTAAATACAATGCTCGTGTGTCTTTCCTTTTACTTCATAATCACATAACAATTTCACAGTTTTGAGTGGATTTAAGCAGCATACATAACTCATGAAGTAAATGAGGTGACTAGTCAGTATGCAAGATGTAGAAAATGGCTACAAGTAAAGTTCAAGCATTTGAATTGAGATTGCATGTTTAGAATACTAGTATTTGGCTTGTTTCAGCAAATCTTACATAGAGCAGTAACTGCATTCCTGTTTCTTTCAGTGGGCCTGATTCTGCATTCTTCAGTGGTATTTAATACTCTACTTTGTACGTAGTCGCTTGTGAAATTAAATCTGTATAATTATTCACTGTGAGTAAAGGTAATGAATTTGAGACCAGTGGGATTGTCTTGAGAGACAATGTATAATTTGTTGACATATTGACACTGGTATCGCTTGCTTGCTTCCATCTGCATCTCAGTTCAACAAAAACTTTGTTTATGAAGTTTTACATGTTTCTCTCGGCTCAATTTATGAAAATCAGAATCAAAACATGGCTGAGTCAAGCAATAGAAATAATAACAGATGATGAAAGAAGGATGAAGGAAGTATTTTCACTACAGGCAGTTGATGGTTAGTAAATATCTATGGTATCTTGAGCAATAACAAGAGAATTTGTATTCATGACTAGATTCTGTACAGATTCAAAATGGAACCTGTTTATTGCTGATGTTCCTATTTCTGGTACTATTCTCAACATGTTACCATATAATAAATTTGAAACTGTGTTAAACATAAAAGTTGATATTGGATGTTCAGGAGAATATCTTAAAACCATGCAAGAATGATACCCATTTCACGTCCATTTTTTTAAAAGACTTGAAAACTTTATTAAGGGCGAGAGAAGATATATTGTTCGACAAGAGTACTTTAAAAAGAAGCTGATGAAATTCACACAGTTTAAGTCATGAAAGACCAAATTGAGATAACTTAATCCCAGTCTGTAATTCTCTGAGCAGAAGAACACACGCACCCCCGCAGTTTAATAGGCAAAACCAGTGAAGTGCAATTAAATAAACTTCAAGTTCAGAATGGCAAGACACTGCAATATTTATAATGTGTAAAGTTAACGTGTATTATCAAGAACTGTAATATATGCTCTATTGCATCTGCTGAAGTTTGGAGGAAGATATCTGTGTTTGAAACATACAGTTAGGAGTGTGAAGGACTGTAGTGTGGATTGGAATACTTGTTTCTTTTGGCCTCAGTCCTTTTGATCCTAGCCATGAAGAGCATATTCTGCATTCCCCATATGGCATATAATCCCTCTGCATAATCCCGTTTCCTTTTGCAGGCACATTACATGTTTGCATGCTTGGTGGGAGCGAGGGGGAAGACATGGTGAAGGAGGAAGGAAACTGGCAACAATAGAATTTTTACCTTTATCTGTATGCAACTTTCCTTGTACTGCTGACATTGGTCTAGCTTTGAGCAAACCTCCTTATTGAGAGTGCATCAAAAAACCCCACCTGTATTGTAAAAACAGGCTGAGTTTTATGTATTGGTAGTATAGTAACTGTATATTTAGGAAGAAAATAATTATGTAATTCGCTATAGGTTGGTTGACAAGTATAATTTAAAGACTCATTTGACACAATTTTGCACATATATTTTATAGGTATACTCTGTCTTTACAAAATAGTACTTTTTTGTATGAAATGTGTTACTTTTGATTATAAAAATGTATATAAATAATTCATAAAATATAAATAAAATATCTTTAAATAGTGCTTACTCTGCTTTTGCTATTTTTCTATTAATGTAAATTTTTTCAACTCTATAAACATTATAACAAATAGTAGAAAAGTATAGTTTATAAGATATGCATTTTATTAGATCTCTACAATGCAAAATACCAGGAAAAAAAAGTATGTAGTTTTGAGTAGAGGTTAGGACAACTGTTCAATTTCAAGTTTAGAAATGAATGAACAGCAAAAGGTCAAAAAACACACCTCAGAAAAAAGAATTATTTTCTCCAAAGGGTATGCCATGGCATTTGTAGTTAAGCTTGCCTTAAGAACATCACTTGTGCTCCTGCAAAAGATGCCATTGTCCGTGGAGCCAAATAATCCTACCACCACAGTACCAGGCACCTCAGATCTCCTATATTAGCTGTAAAGTCATGCATCTAATTCCTCCCTTGAGATGCCTTCCCACCACTTGGTTTGTCTCTCTCAGCTGTATTTGTGGCTCAAAGCACAGCTGGAAGACAGCTTGGCCATTGCAAATTCACCTGCTGCTAAGACAGCAGTGAGAGAGTAGGAGACAGTGCAAGGTCCTGGGGAAGAGGATCTCTTCCCTGGTGAAACATAATGTGACGGGGACACAATAACAGCATGGGAGGAGTACCAGACAACGTACTTGCATACAATGTAACAGGTTTGCTAAAACTTCCCATGATTTCACAGACAGAATTATTCAAGGAAAATGTTCATAACTCTTTTAAACTTATAATAAGTTGAAAAAATACTTTGCAGAGGCGCTTTATTACCACTCTGTCTCCAACATGTAACTTTTTGGAGAAAAAATACAGCAGTTCTAATCTGAAGTAATATAATATGGTATTGTGTAGATTATTGCCAAGCAAGAAAAGAGAACATTTTAACTAAGGAAAACAGTTATGCTACCTTCAGAATACTGCACTGTGATTTTTTTTTTTATTCTCTGTGAGCAAGGTTTCCTGTAATTTGTTTGAATATATTGCCATATTTGAATTAAAGAGTTTTGAAAAAATGCTGGCATGCAAGGTAATTATATTTTAAATTCTAAATACTTACAGACAGCTGTGGTGTCCACAAAGGAGTCCAGCATAGAATGGATGATGTCGTTGTGAGTCTGAAATAAAGTAGTTGTGCCACAGGCCGAAGTATATGTGGAGTATATAAACCAAATTGATTGCTAACGTATTGCAATTGTGTGAAATGTACACTTTCAAGACAATTTCACATGAAAGCAATGGTACATTAGAGAAACCTACAAAAAAAAAAATAGTAGTAATATATAGACAGTTATGGACCACTTCAGAAATAAAGTAGGATGTGGGAAGACATTGATTCAACAGTTTTGACATAGTTCTCAACTGTATTCTAAGCCACACACTACCTTCTAATCACTTGTCTTCATCTTTCCATAGGTTAAGTGAAATGAATTTAATACAGGATAAAAAAGTATTTCCTTGGTCTTGATGGAATAGATTTGATATTTTATCTGGAGTCACCTTTTCAGTAGTCTTTACAGGATATTTTTATATTTTATTTCTTCCCCTGAGTGGAATACAAACTTTAAAGTCAACTTTCATTTATAACAGTCCTTTCCATTTCTGTTTCTAAAAGTTTGTTTTCATAAAGTAGAACTGGCTGTAGATGAGCACTAATTTTTTTTCTGTGTTTTCTCTTAGGAAAATTAAATTAACAGAATGTATTAAATTAAAATATTTCTAATTTAATCTTCACTGACAATGTTAAAACAATTCCTTGTTTTTTCCTAATTATTTCCTCATTTTTGGAAGGGAGAGAGAAGAGGGGACCATGAGGAAAATGTTAACCTTACCTGTCTTCTTGTACTGCTTGGTTGCTTGAGAAATGCCACTTAAGGTGTCATACATCCCCATCCCACTCTTTATCTGCTAGAAATACCTGTTTGAACAAAATTTCTGAAGCACATCATAGGAATTCCATTGGGGAGGGTGAATCAAGAGAACTTGAACAGAACTGCAAAAGGAAACAAGCATTAATTAGTGTTCCTCATGAACAATATAACTGGAAATGAAAATGTTAATTTTGGATAAAATTACAAAATACAGAAATTCTACTATATAAATCCTCAGTGGAAATAAGCTCAGTAGAAAGTATACTTTCGACAGAAATCTTGAAGGAAACCTCTTAACTTGTTCTAATTATCATATGTAGTTACTTTACCCACTGATTCTTGTGAAACAATGTATTTCAAAATATTAAAATTAAAAGTCTCTGATGACACAATCCATCAAGACCAGTTCTTCACATAGTGTTCAATTTAGTGTTTAATTTCACATAAAGATAACAGTGATTTTTTTTCTAAGAATTTTTTATTTGGAAACAAAAACTTCTGTTGCTCTGAGAGGGAAAGAATACAAAAATGTTAAAGTTTTATGTTTGGACAGGAAGTAGATTATCACTCAAATGTTATCACTCAAATGTTCCAGCATGCTGGAAGAATTAATTGTTGCATTAATTTATGCAACAACTTAATTGTCTTAATAATCCTCACAATAATAATTTTCCTGAAAGTATGATGACTTACCAAGCTACATCTGCCATTCTTGGGCTTATTATTAAAGAAAGATACTCTCAGTTCACTTTTCTGAGTGTTTTTGCCATTACATTACACGCTGAAATGTCAATTTCTATCTGACACTGTAAAGAAAAGTAAATCTATTGGCAGTTTGCAGAGCTGATGATGTCACCATTTCATGTTTGTCAAGAAGAAAGGCAATTTCGGCTTTTTTCGTTGAAATGAAAATCCATGGGGTGACTATTCTGTTCAGTCTAGCTTCATAACTGGGCTGAGAAGTGCTGGAGAGGTAGGATGGATCTTTCAAGTACTTATTGAGTATTGCAACAAGAAATCCAAGCCGAGGGATAGTGTACCTCCGCATGTGTTGATAAAGAAGGGAAATTCACAGAACTGCACATTTTCACAATTATTTCATCACATCAGTACGTTCTTATGTGGTAAATGGAGTGCCAAAAATATAGCCTGCACTACCTGCACAATGCTGACATCTACCCTCCCATAGCAGTAGGTCAAATTGGTTCCACGTACGAAAAACTTCTGTTTATGTGGCCCAGAATTTGCACTTTTGGAAGGATTCCCTGCAAGCTTCTGAGTGTTTTCATTCTGTAGCTTGGTCATTAGGATAGGTGACATAACTAACTTAAATTGCCTTTAGAACACCATTGTAAATAAAATAGATTCTTTTTCTCACTTAGTGGGAGAAAAATAGAACATTAATGTAATTACTGTATGTATTTTGCTTTGCTTTAGTATATTGATTTACATAATTTACTCAATTTATGTGGTTGCCAAACAAGACTTGAGATGTGAATCACGGGTTTTCTCTTTACCGCAGAGAACAAAAAATAACTTGCAGCAGTCTCATTAGTAGAGCTAGTAAGTACATTATAACAAAATTTTACCTGTTGCACTTGTCATATCAGGTTTTAAAAATATCTGGAAATACATTTATCACCATTTGGAAGACTTAAGTTTCACCTCAGTTTCCTTTATGTTTATTCTTTTTTTATTTGGTTATTTTCGTTCACAGATTTCTGAGAAGAGACTGTCAGATTTGCTGTATGGGTTATAAATTTGGTCCAGTCTTAGATAAAGTAGTTTAAAGTAGTTCTGGAGCAAAAATATTTGCTGTGCAACTTTTAAACGTTTTATTGTTTACTGTGAGGAAATAAATTATTTTCTGATGTTAATGTTAAGCAGGTGAAATTTGCTGATTTTATAGGAATTTGTTAGTTTTAGATGGGCAGATGAGTGGAGTTTTTATTCCCAGAGTTGTTATTCCCTAGTTCTATGAGTATTCAAGTACACAAAATGTACTGACATTTGAAAATTTGCAGTTTCATGATTCTGGATGCTACTCTGAAATTAATATCTCTGAATTTTTTTAAAGTATATATTAGCATTGATACTTTCAGAAACAAAAAGTGAGGCAAAAATTTCAGAATAAGTTCATTTTTATTTTAAGAGAATATGCACCATAACTTCTTTATGGTATTTGCCTAATATTAAAAATGTTTATTATTTTAAAAAATTATTTCTTTCCAATTTATTTCTTTCTTTATTTGTGGCTTGATTGTAAAATGACTCAGTAGGACATCTGTGTGACAAGAACTCTATGAAAATATGTATTCAGTCCACAGTTCACATGCCTTATAAATACACTACGCTCAAATATTCATCTTTATATATTTTCCTTTTAAAACCTATTCCTCTGCAATAGCTGATGTTTAGAACTGCTATTGGGTAGATACTTCAAGATCTGGTGTGCAGTAGACATTCAATATACGCATCTGAGAGACAAAACTGAAACACTTTTTCTATTTTAGCAAAAGATTGGATGACAATCAGAGCAAGTATTACTGGAGGGCAAAGTGTCAGAAAAGCAATCAGAAGATAAGCAGATAAAATGGTGGCAGAATGGTATCACATATCAGATGAGACTGTGAAGTAATGATCAAACAAGGCTAGAGAAAGATGGAATGGATGTGGAGAATGCTTCTGTCACTGACTCTCCCAAATGGCTTACAGTACTTGATCTAGGTCTGCTGAAGAAAAACAATTTGACTGTATAGTACGGAAAATGACACTTGCCACAAAAAAAACTTCAGAACTGTATTGTATGGCATTGCAATAGATATCCCATTTGCCAAGATTATCTTCATTAGGTGAATATAATATTATTTGAACTAATTGTTAGTCTCAGAAGTATGCAACGGAGAACATGACACAGGTCATTAGTATGAAGAAAGCATTCACCTCAAAAAAAGCAGTCTTACAATTTTTAAATAAACCAAAAATAATCTGAAATATCTTGAATTTGTTTGAAAATTCACGTTGTCTGCTTGGTAAAATATTTAATGATGTCTGATGATTTTGTGCTACCAAGGGATTGAAAAAATATTTTAGTAAATTCATTTTCTACAATTTGCTATGGTCTGCAGTAATTAGTTATTTTGTTATGAATTCTACTTATTTTACAGGAATATAAGTTCAGAATTATTCCAGTGATCTGTGTGGACTGACTCTGGATAAAGTGAACAGGTATTGGCCAAGTTTTTCCAAATTAAGGCAAACGGACAAACTGTAATGAAATGTTCTGCTGTTTTGACTATATAATACTTTATACTATATGATAATACCTGAGGTAAAACAATTAATAGGTTTTAGATGTCAGATTTGTTGTGTAGTCATTATCTTAGATGATGTGTTATTTCAGTGGTTTTGTCTGGAGAGATTTATTACAATAGAAGTTCACATACGGACAGCTGTATTGAAGTGCGTTTCTTCTAATTTTTTATTTGTTTTTTAGCAAATGCAGAGTACAGTGATGGATTGGTGAATGCTGTGTGCTTCATAAAAGTGCCTGAAAAAGGTATAAACAGAGAAATACTATATGGCAATTCCTGTATAATGGAACACATTTGCAAAAATATAAAAATTTGCTTCAGAGTTAGATTGCAAAGAGAGAAGATAATAATCTACACCATAATTTATACAGCTCAGATTCTTCAAAATATTCGTGTGGCTAATCATTAGGACTATGAATTCATCATTCTCAGTGTAGCACAAAATTATATTTTTGACATTAACAATTTTTAAGACAAGTCTTAAAAAACTGTTGAAGAAATGTCATTACCCTTGTATTCATTGGTTCAGTGTTTAAGGTAGTCATCCAGAGTATGAAGAGATCTGCATATTCCTCTTCTATCTAATGCACATACTTAATATCTTGGCCACCATAGAGTCATAGAATCATAGAATGGTTAGAGTTGGAAGGGACTTTAAAGATCATCAAGTTCCAACCCCCCTGCCATGGGCAGAGACACCTTGCACTAGACCAAAAGCCCCATCCAGCCTGGCCTTGAACACTTCCAGGGATGGGGCATCCGCGACTTCTCTGGGCAACCTGTTCCAGTGTCTCACCACCCTCACACTAAATAATTTCTTCCTAGTCTCTAATCTGAATCTCCCCTCTTTCAATTTAAAACCATTACCCCTCGTCCTATCACTACACTCCCTGATAGAGTCCCTCCCCATCTCTCCTACAGGCCCAAGATGTAGAATATTCTGGGGTGAGTATGTTAAGAGCTGATTTGGAATCAGTAACTATGAAAAATATGGTGTCACAGAGCAGTGCCATAAAGTGTGGTTGAGCCTGAGTTAGATCCCATCCTCCAGTCCAGGAACAGCACTTCTGAACTTAGAATCATAGAATTGTAGAACCATATAACAACCCAGGTTGGAAGGGACTCCTAAAGATCATCTGGTTTGACCTTTTGTGGGAAATAGAGCCTGGAAGAGATTATCTAGCAATCCAGTAATTTCTTGAAAATTTCCAGTGATGGGGACTCTACCAGGGTCCTGGGGAGGCTGTTCTGGTGAATGGTTGTTCTCAAGCTAAAAAAATTTCTTTCATATATTAAGATGAAACCTTGATGAAACTTGACTATTGTAATCAGAAGCTGATCAGAGTCTTCTTCCAAGGGATGTCTGAGATGAAAACATGGGACAGAAAAATGAGAGTCAGTTTCAGGCAAACTAAAGGAAAAACATCAAAATGAATGAATCACTCAATATATATTTCTATAGCCTGAAAGAAAATGTAATATTTAGCTTAGTCTTTTACCCATCAGTTTTGACCAATTTTTAAATAGGAGTGTTTTAAAAGAGCCCAAACATTGGCTTTTCAAAAACTCACCGTCTTTTTTCTTTGAAAATGTGGAAATAAAATAAATAAAATACTTTGATATTTTCCAGAAGATGTCATTTTTATTTCGTTTGCTGATTTCAACCTGAATTTGTATACAGTTTTGCCTTTCCCGCGGCTCAGTTGTTTACATTAATTTGTGAGTACTATGGGTGAATTAAGTCAGACTGAATGAATCTGTCCTGCCAAATCTTTCTCTGGAAACAGATTTGCTTAGAATGGCATTATATTAGAATCATAGAATCATAGAACCATAGAATCATATGGGGTTGGAAGGGACCTCTGAAGATCATCTAGTCCAACCCCCCCCTGCCGGAGTGGGTCTACCTAGAGCACGTTGCACAGGAACTTGTCCAGGCGGGTTTTGAATGTCTCCAGAGAAGGAGAT
>JAOXNO010000013.1:80442869-80481111 GCA_028565335.1 Limnodromus scolopaceus | reverse complement strand
CACATCACCATAAGACTTTGACTGTAGTGAAGGGTCACCAGCTTGGCTCAGGGAGCCAGGCTGAAGGCGCTTACTAGGACTCTGTCCCTCCAACCCTGGTGTGGTACTCCAAAGCTTATCACCCCCCTCCCCCCTCCCATCCAGTTTAAAGCCCTGTCAATCAATCCCGCAATCTCTTTAGCAAGATAATCTACTAATACGGTCTTTTCTTGATAGTTAACACTCTCAATGGGGACTTGAAATGCCCAAGTTCCAGATCTTGTTCAACTAATGACTCTTATTTGAAGATATCAGTAGGAAATGATATTCTGGCAGTTAACTCATTTTTCTGAGAGTCAGCGGTGCAGTTTAAAGTTCCATCAGAGGAGAGCAATCAGATGTAGACTTTAATACCCTGGCTAGGGATACTGCCTACTATTTATTAGGTGAGCAAAAGGAGAAAATACACTTTCTTACCTGAAAATGTAGTTCATAACCTTCTGTTTTTCTACTGAAGGTCATATCTGTAGTCGAATCTTGTTCTAAGAAGGAAAGCCTATAGAACATAAGAAAAAAATATTCAATATCTAACATGTATACTTAGAACTGTTTATGATTTTCAATTAATATGACAATTTGATATATTTTGGCTTGAATTATTGTACTCTTGAAAATGCTGCCAGTTATTTATTAACTGATGTTTACTTTTTAGTTGACAGTGATTTATGCATTTATTAGAAAAAAAAAAGTGATGTTTCCTGGTGCTTCTCCTTCAGCTATAACACAATAGCCCTCTGGAGGAATGACTGTAGCTTGAAAGAGCAGAACAGAGAAGAAGCTTCTACAGGTTTTGCCAATTGCCTCCATGATTGGCATGTCTCTTGCAGCTCATTTGTTAAAGAGGGGCCTGATAATGTTGACTGGAGTAATCTGAGAAACATGAAATACATGTTTATGTTTAAAAAAATAATTAATATTACTACCTGCCAAACCTGGTTTTCTTCAGAAAAATACTGTAAGGCAGTAATAATTTATTTTGCTGCAAAGATACACTTGAACTCTATTATTAATATATGAGAGAACAAATCAATGTGTCTGGTCATTTAGAAAAGCATCTTTGATTTTTAGTTTGCCATTGGTAAGAGTGAATATTATTACTATGCAGACGGGATAGTGTTCTGTAATAACTATACAGAAGATATATTCACCTTCACAGTGTTTTACAGACATTGAGGAGTAATCTGTAGCATGCAGCTGGAATGGACAAGAAGGGCAGAAATGAAATTTTCATTTAAGAAATTTCATTTCAGAAATGAAAGAACAGGCACCTTGAACTGTCTGTAGGCAGGAATGTATTTGTATTTTCAATATTTTCCTGGTTTGGGTTTTCTACTAGAGGAAGTATCATTATTCCCATAATTAAAAGATTATTTTGGGGCATATACTAAGAGACCAAAAGTAATGTCTTGAGGAAAGGAAATGATTTGCAGACCTCCTCGATCTCTCATTGAGGTAAATCTGCCACCAGTATCCAGATCTACCACTGCTGTTGGACATCCTTTAATGGAGAACTGGAGATCTCTGTGGTGTTTTTGCCCGCGTCTTCTCAGCATTCTAAGCTGTGGAAAGTGGGATTTTGAAATTAAAGAACTACATGTTTAGCTTTTGTTATTTTTTATGAGAAGTTTTAGTGGCCCCATCTCTGGAATTGTTCAAGGCCAGGCTGGATGTGGCTTTTGGTCTAGTGGGAGGTGTCCTTGCCCACAGCAGCGGGGTTGGGACTAGGTGATCTTTAAGGTCCCTTTCCATCTAAACCTTTCTATGATTCTATGAAAATATTAATTAGCAGATCAAAATTGCTTTCATAAGACTGTGTGTACCTGCACCCTTAGAAGCAAATTCTCAGTTTCTGTTGCTTGGGAAAGAAATATATTGCACATGACAGATGTTCAAAACTTCAAATATGTACTATTTAGTTATGTCCACAGGAGTATTTTAAATAAGCTTCTGTTCTATTGTTTCTGAATTTTATTGCAGAGAGCTGGTGCTTTCAGTGGAAAGTAAATAAGAATGACAGCACTTCTAGTATGTGGAAAAAAAATGTGTAAGCTGTTCAAGGATGTGTAAAAATGCAGATTGACACAAAGTGAGTCAATATTACAGAAACCCTTCATGCAAAGCAAATAGTAATGCCATGATAAACAATAGACTGAATATACGGAAATGACTATTTTATTCATAGTGGGTCATAATAATTATTTTTTAGCTGTTTCAATATTAGTGTATATTCTACTAACATGGGAATTTTGGCTATAATTTCAAAACAAAAACGTTTCCTGTAGAGCAACCCAAAAATTAAAACCAAACTGTGTCACTTAGATTGAATGGTTTGAAGTACGACATAGATAAATTACCCTAATCAGTAGAGGAATAGAAATTGATTCATAGGGTCCCAGAATGTCTGATGTTTCATTCTGCTTATCAGGTAGGAAGGAGAGATACATGAATTGAGGATAAGTGTAGGAGTTCAAATCACAAAATTTACAGCTGATTGGACCTGTGGTATTGCTCAGGGCTTTCACCTTTTGCTGTATAACTCGCTGCAGTCAGCTAAATGACTGTGTTTCTTGGCACTAAATTTCATTGCCATTTTTATTACCAAGTGGCTTCGATTGAACCCCTTGTGGTGCTATGCTCACTTTCAGCATCTTAGCAGATCCTTTCACTTTCCACCTGTCCTCGTTAAGACTAATCCACAAATTTCACAGTTACAACCAAAATTCTGGAAGGTATGAAAAGGTTTTCTAATTTAGGGATCAAATATCTCAAAAAAATACTGCTCTTTTTAAGCTTGTTTTTTCCAAAGTTTCTGAAAAAAGGTTTGAATAGGGTAGTTTTAAAACGTTTCAGAATGAGTCTGGTATTTGTCTAATTTAGAGAGCTTTACTTCTCAGTATTCTGACAGGAGTAAGAAATTAATTTTTTATTTCTTTGTCTGTGTTTTACATATAGCTTGTTGCCCCCAATGTATTTGATGCCCACCTGAATGGTGCTGGTAGAACCCACTAACTCTTCACAGTCAGTTTAGTTTAGGCCACCATAAATAAACTTTGTAATATCAACATATTTTGTTACTTTGCAGTTCTCTCTTATTTTCCAAATCACTTCTGTGTAGAACAGCATGGGATGTTGACATTTTAATGACATCAATATTTAATTATATTTTGCTGCAAAACCTGACCACATTATTCCCGCTATTTCTTATCTCTCAGGCCCTCTTTCAAAGAAATTCCCCTCTTTCATCATGTCCCTTTAGCTTCCTATGACTATTTTGTAAAATATTCCATCAATTTTTTTTTCATTCCACCGCTGACTTAATTTTCTGTGATGAAGTAACTGAAATAGTTTTTCAGTGGTGGGATTTTTGTGTTTCCTACTGTTTGTATCTTTAGTTTGTATCTTTAACTCCAGATAAATGTCCAGGTTATAAAATACGTTGCTGTGATACAGCTTTGATATTTATGGTTAAGAAAGTTAGATTTCTAAGGTTTCTAAGTAAAACTATAGCTGGGTAATAAGAATGACTGCATATTTCCATGGACTCTGTGTGTTGTCATCACATGAAAACTAATCACACTTGACAGCTGAGGAGAAATCCATGGTCTTTCATCATTGAGTTGCATCCTATCTAATGTAATCCAGTTATTTTATACAGATTTTGCTTGGGAAAAAGGACTACAAGGCAATCACAAATGAAACCTGCATATCTGGTTTGAAATTCCTGCCATCTACTTCGATCTCAACTTGTATATTTTCTCAAATGTCCTTTAAACAAGTTAAATCCTGCTCTTTATCAGATTTCACATGTTTTTTAAAAATGAAGGAAAATGAGGGAAAATGAGGGAGGGAATGGAGAGTATTAATTTTAATAGCTTAAACATGAGAAAATTTATTTACAATGATTACCCTGTGAAATATCAGTATCTGGATCTACGGTAAATCCAGTACTAGAACCCAAACTTCTAGCTCTCAGAGCGCAGTTTTACCTATTATAAAAATACTGCTTATGTCAGTTAGCTCAGAGATGCCAGATTTATATACTACATCAAGTTTCAAAACTGCAATGAGAGCAGAAATGCTTCTCACACTGATAAAATATTCATGCTGAAAACTGAGATACTCAGGAAATCATAAAAAGACAGAGTTCCCTTTGAAAACCATCTCAGTCACATTCCACATCCTCTCTCTCTTACTGGTTAAATTAATAACACATCATTCAGTGCATTAAGTTTTATATTTAACAAAAAACAATGAAAATATTACATTCTATACAGAATCCTATACAAGAAGTAGTATAAGAGAACATTGTCAGAAAACTTCCTGAATTTCCTGAGCGCTGCCTGTCTCAGCTGTATAGTAAAACAAGGTATGTCTTGCCTTTTGCATCCCCAACTAAATCCCTCTCCTGTGCTGGTGAGAAGGCAAAAGAAATTAAATGCTGAAAAAATCTCAGGCTATATCAATCAGCCTCTTTTTCTTGAGGCCATGTACTGTATGTGAGGAAAGAAGCTGGCTTATCTTTTCCTCCGCCTAGTGCTTCCAATCTCCTATCTGGGGGCCTGACATCCAGGACACCCCAGGAAGCTCCTAAAAAGAATTAATAACCAGAGAGAGTGTTCCTCATACATAATTGCTATGGGTGTAAAGGACTGTTCAGTACATCTCAGCCTCAGACTCTGTCTTGTCCTATGGCTCGAATCTCTAGTTTGACATTCCTTGTATGTTTTTGCTATTGACTGGAATCATTTGGCATAGTTTTATGGTACAAACTGAAAATGGCTTTTCAAAGGTTATCCAGTATGCCAATAATACACATGGCAGGAATCTGTCTTTATAGGCCTTATGAAAAATAAAGCAGGAACTGAGGCGTGCACACTCTTCAGGTTTAAATTAGGTACAGCAAGTAAGCCACATGGAATCGATCTATACACAAATATCAAACCTGCTATGCATGAACTTCCCAAACCTTCAGCAGGTTACCATTTTTTCGCCCTTTTACTGAGAATTCCTGCTATTCCTCCTGATATTTTTCTTTATCTCCTACGTCAACCACAAAATCCTTGCTTATGCCTGTGTAGCATAAGTCCCATGAAAAGATAATGCTACAGGAAAAAAGCCTGTACATAAAAAATATATAATTCTTAGCTGTGACAGGTAGCTGAAGCAATTTTATCTTTAGGATGAGTATCTCTATACCGTAATGTGCACTGTAACTGACACTAAAATCCAGTGAAGTAAAAGTTGAAGGTCTCATCATATTGGGTCATTTGTTTAATTTCTTAATGGTAATAAACTTCCCAATGGAAGACAAAAGCTTCTAGTGGCAGTTACAATGGTTTCTTTAATACTACTAGGAAAAACAGAATATATTATTTTCCACTATGCTGTTGCTTGGTGCTAGGAAATGTACCTTTGGCACTTAGAATAAAAATAAGACAAAAAGATTTTGCTAAGGCTTAGAGGTTTCTGGTGCGACTGGGTCCCACTGTCCCAAACAAAAAGCTATGCCAGGGCTGACAGATGTGAAATGATCTGCAGTTTATTTTATCTTTCCTCATTTTATTTCACAGCACTTTTGATAGTAATAAATTTTTAGTGTACAGCTATGTTATAGATAGTTTTGCTGCAAATGTAAATGCCTTTTTTTTTTTCACATCAAGGCCATTGTACAGCAGTTTCTTAGGGTATTGTATTGTACTAAAGTATGCAGGTATATCTTCCCAGGGTGTTATATTGTATAAAATTACATGGGGATGTCCCTGTATTTATTTTCATGAAGTGTCCTGTTATTGGGCCAATTAACGATTATGCGATTTGTGTTTTGACAACAGCATTCATAGTAAGAGAAAAAAAAATGAGGTAACAGAATACTGACTCGTCATTAGACCAAGGCAGAAGCAAATCAGCTTTCCAGATTCCACACTTTCTTCATGTGCACTTCTTGTTTCTTCCCTGCACTTCACCCAGCCTGCCCTCTGCACCCTTGCACTCTTTCCAGATCACCAGCCTCTCTCATTACCTATATCTATATTTCACCAGAAATAACAGTAGAGGACCAACTTCCTTCCTTTCCTTCCAGGATCACTTCCATGTAAACTTTCATGTTCTCTACTGCAGTTTAATGACTTGCAAAATGATATTTTAAATCAGTTTTTTCTAAAATCGCTAAACTCTGTAAGCTATTACAGGAGAATTGAATATTTTGGATATTTGCTGAGGAATGATGCTATGTGTTATTCATACTACTTTTTCAGCAGTTTAGGAGCATCAAAATATGATGCTTGATTGGAGATATGTTTTTTTTTTCTCTCCCTTCCCCTTTTTAAATGTACTTTTGAAGCAGAAGATGCATTTCTTAGTACTTGTCTGAAATTTTACTTGCTGTTCATCCTTCCTTTCACTTGCTGCTATCACAGATCCTTCTAGCAGCCATTTCACTTTCAGTATTCTAATGCAAAAGCTTTGGGTAGTAATTCTTAAAGATAAAAGAATACTCCTCTTAGGCCAAAACAAAGACCTATCTATAGACCTATCTATATCCTATCTCAAGAAAATAGCAGTTAGGTAGGGAAAAATAAGACAAGCACTTTGTGATATTCTGCCCAGCCTACAGTTTATTGCAGCTCAAGACTAAGTACAGTCTTGGGTATTTTTGTTCTTATCAAGGGAACTAGCACAATATGAAGCTCATTTTTAGAGGTAATTATTTATATGAAGGTTTAATTTTTTTTCAAAAATTTGCCCTATAAAGAAGCACATGAAAAAGCCTTGCTATTTGTCAAAGTCTAAGTGGCTCAAACATAAATTTGCACAGAGCTTAAAGTTGTTAACTAAGTTATCTAAGCAGGGTTTTTTGCTAGACATTTTGGAGTGAATTTGTCTATGTGGATTTGTAAGGACATTGCTGAAACATGACATTACTGCTTAAATTGTACATATATTACTACATACATTGTTTTTTTAAATTAATGAAAAAAATAATAATGGCTATGTTGTGTTCTGGCATAGATCATCTTTCCCTTTTTAAAAGTGGATTAAGCAGGTAGCAGAAAAGACTGTTTCAATTTCTGTTTAGCTCTGAATAACTGCAACTAATCGTGTCATATAAACAATCCATCTCTGTTTCAGGCATTAATTTTGTGGCCAGTGATTCATAACAAGTTCTGTTTTCCTTAGAATTGCATTAAAAATTGGGATTATTATAAAAAAAAAATCTAAAAATGAATACTGCTCGAGTTCTTTCTATGGGCCCAACACAAAATTTTGTATTTCTAAAGAAAAAGTGCATTGGGAAAATAGGAATAGAAGATGTTGTCAAACTGGAACTCATGGGCCTCACAAATCTGTTTTGTGTGGGGCTTCTTTCTTTGAGGTATGTCAGAGAGAGAAACTTTGGGAAACAACTTCTCACCCTTCTGTATGAGAAGAAATAACGATAATGAAATGCTCATGATGATTATTTGTAGTAGCTATTTCCTCACTCAGTTTAGACCTCTACCAAAAATACTATAGGAAACGAAGTGACCAGAAGTCAATTATTGTTTACTCTCAAAAGAGAAACTATGAGGTAAACAAAAGCTATATTTTATCAAACTGCAATGCCTAAAAATAGTATATTCGTGCTTGTGGGAAAAAAGGGAATATTTTCCTAGATGCTGTTTATGCCTGTTGCCCAACTGAGGAGGCAGATATTTACAAAGACTTTTAATTGGTACCTTTTCAATCTTCAGAGTGATTGTAGTGTGGAAATGGATTTTCTGTTTTATCAAACGTGAGGCAATACTTTCCTTTTTTCCTATTAAAAATATATTGGTTTTATTGTTTATTAATTTATAAATGTTTATAAACTAATGGCCTAATTAGACTCAGAAAAAGCTCGTTGTGCTGCCAAAATATTGAAATGGATTGAGAGGAACTAGTAATGGGCATGTACTTTTGTCAACACTGCAATTAACAGAAATGTGTTAAAAAAATTTCCATTCTGTGTGCCATAAATATACAGTTCATATAGTTAGATATGCTGCAACTGAGTGCCAAAGAACATGAACAGTCTTTTAATAGAGGCAGATATAAAATGACTATTCCAAATAAAATATTCTTTCTTATTTTTATTGGTTCATTTGTCAAAAGTTGCATGAAAGTTCAGAGGAAAACAAAACTAGTCTTTATTGTGATACATATTGCTTTTTTATATGCTTATTCTTTTCATATTGTGGACATCAATAAGAGATTTGTCACTTTACAGTTGCGCCCCGAGTCTGTATTACTCTTGCACAGACTACCTCTGACTATTTCCAAAATACATTTTGTAGAAGAACCCACCAAACAAACAACAAAAAAAATTCAAGTCTTGGGAAGATGTGACCATAAAAATGTAAATATCAGTCTCATGGCTTTCTTATAGTAAACATCAACTACAAGGTTCCCTTTGTTGCCTCAGTCTCTAATACTTACCCATAAGCTTTCCACATAGGCATGACTATTCTTCAGAGACAGCTCTTCAAACTCAATCCATTTCTTGATGTGGAGGGCAATGCTTCTATCCCCTGTTCTTCACCTGTCCCTTCTGACCAGTCTGTAGCCATTGACAGCCGCACTCCAGTCATGAGATTCATTCCAGCAAGTTTCAGGAATGGCAACTAGGTAGTAGCTTTTTAGTGGCATGGTGGCTTCCAGCTCCTCCTGTTTATTGCACGACCCGTTGGTATAGAGGCACTTCAGCTGAACTGTTGGCTGTGACACCTTCTTAGAGGAGCACCCCTTAATTCCTTTGAGGTGTTTCACTGGTGTTTCCTTATCACCTCAGGAGCCTCTGGCTCATCTCTGTAGGCGTTCAAGTGTGCTGCATACAGCCAGCATACAGAGCAACAGGCTGTGGGCCCTCATGAGCACCCTGTACCTCTAACCTTGGCAAGTTATTCCACAGCTTGGCATGGGCAAGCGTAATATTATTCCCCTATCCAATTCAAGCCTAGTTTAAAGCTCTGACAATGAGCCCCACAGGCTTGTGAGCAAAGACCCTCTTCGCCCTTTAGAAAGGTGAATCTCTTCCAATGTCAGCAGGTCTGGTGCCATGAACACTTCACTGTGTTTACATAGATTGGTCCTGTAATAACCTTTCTCTCATGTACTTGAGAGAATATATGCAGATTACGTCACTTGGATCTGACAGCCTCAGAAACTCTCAGGGAACTGCCCACTCCTATTTACTCAGTTAAATTAACCCAAGAATAAAATGATAGGTAACTAGTTCACAAATGTTAGATAATTTTGCATAGCGGTATACTGGACCAGACAATTACAGTGAAGGATGAGAAAACTATTTTGCTACCAGAGTGTAATTGCTCATTAGTACCCAGCTGCAGGCAGTTCCCAAATTCAACACAAGAATCGTAAGTCGCAAAGGGGTGGTCTATTCCTCAATTTGGTGTGGGCGGAGTTATTTTTAGATGATCGTTTTCCTCCTATCTTGGAGCATTGCTACTGGTAAACTTTTTTTTATTTGTGTCAGAAGGACTTGTTTTCCTTGTCTGTTTTGTTCTGGCCTGATCTTACCCAGGTGGAGTTCAGGGACAGTCAGGGGAGAAATGTTCCAGTGATTCAAAAATACATCGGTTCTGTTGTGGTTATATTAAGGGGCAGCAGCATGTCATCTTATGAAAGTTCAGTGGCAGTTTTCTCTTGCACTTGAGTTGTAGATAAACTAAAATCTACTGTTTCTGATAAGCTACATGGGATATCTACTAATTAACCAGACTTCGTTATAAAGCCTAATACATAAAGAAGCAGAGTTTGTAGATAAAGGAGCAGAGGTTGATGGTTTTCAACTATGGCAGAATGACTTACTTTCATTTCACTCCAAGGACTTCACAAGGCTGATGTAACTTGCTTGCACTTTAACAGAGTTGAGGCCCTTGAGATCTAGCCCTTACTATGACACTTATTATGTCTTTTCCTGTTTTCTTCCTGCTGCCTGTCCTACCTTAGCAGAAGGTTCCTCCTGCCTTCTCAAGGGGGTCCTATTGCTCCTAAAACTTCAGACTTCCAAGCTATTTAGGTGAAAATGCTTCTAATGGGCAGCCTATTATTACTAAACAATGTCACTGGTCCATTGCAGCTATAAAATGAAGAAACAATGCTTTCTGTTTCTTCAAATTGAATGGCTAAATTACAAAACTCCTTAGAGGAATTGCACCTTAGTGTTGTTGACCGTGTTTTTTCTCTAGCTTGTTTGATTTAATAGTTTTTTAATCAAAATCATTATAACATTATTGAGTTTAGGAATATAATGTGTCACACCGCTCTGGATTAATTGCAAAAGTATATAGTTTAGTCAGCTGTTTAGCCAAGATGCATCATCAAGTGAAATGTGCACCAAAGATACACATCCAAAAAAGATGTTAGGAGGAAAACAATGAAATAATAGCAAGTTCAGGTCTGGGTAAGAAACTGTAGGAATGGAACAAGAAGTAGAAGGACAGCTGACTGAAATGGATAGGGAGGAGGAACAGAGGACAAGGATGACAGAATGGAGACATTGAATGTTGACACAGAGAAATGAAGGGGTGCAATAAACAAAAGAAAAACAGAAGAAAATTAAGATTTCTTTTCTGTTTGATCACAGTGTTATGCTTAAAACAATGATTCATCACTCATGACCTTGCAAGTAGAGTACTGAGCTTATGTTGATTTAATACTGCACACAGCTACTCCTTTGCTTTCCTTACGCTCATGTGCAGTCAAAAGGAGGTAGATGCAGCAGTGAGGGGCAGGCTTAAATTCTTTCATTGCTCATGGTAAACAGGGTACAAAAGGACGTGAGTGCTGCAGTGACCCGTAAAAGACATAACCTGGATATAGAGCAATCAATTACCTTCCTTTAGTACCTCCCAGGTGGCTATGTTACATTTGAAGTTCATCAATCAACTCAGTTCAGGACTTCACTGTGTAGTATCTGTTCTGGGAATTGCAACTTCTATACCCTATGGACCCTTATGCATTCACTAACGTGCAGGAAGGAATCTTATTTTTTCCTAGTCATTGTATTCCTGTAAAAGGAAGTGATCTGTGCTCACTGCAAGATCAGAGCTAATACCACTTTTGTAATTTCCACTCTGTCTTCCTTTGCAATGCAGCCTTTTAATTGCTCACCAGGTAGTTAAGGAAGAGAAAGGAAATGCACCAGTTTTGTGTTAAATATTAATATTGGGAAGGTTACTAGCTTCATTTGAAACTGTGCACCCACTTTGAGAGATCATGATTGATGTTTAATATAAATAAGCTTGAAAAATTATTATCATCTTAATGCTGCCATTCTCTGTTCTCTGATTTCTGCTGCACAGCACCAAATCAACAGTGTCTTAATCAAGAAACTCTATTGTATTTTTTTATTACAATTTAGTGATAATATAGTGCTTTCTGGGAGGGACTGAAGACTTGACCACAAAAAATTTATTCTCCGTAAAGATTTCATTCAGCTTTGAGGAAGGCGTGGAGAAAAACATAATATTGTTAAAACTGTGACAGGAATTAAAAGGCAAAGAGCATCAGAGTATTAAAAATCACTGAGTTAGTCTATCTGTAAGTTACATTTACTGTAATTGATCCCAGCATAGAGTCCATAATTTCAGGATAAAAACATGACTCATCTTTGGGTTAGTCTGTTTTCAAACTATTCCATTCATATTATTAAATATAGTGTATACACTATAAACAGACAGTTCATTTAAAAGAAAAATCATGTTAGAAGAAAAAAGTATCTTCTGCACTTCTTCTGCCTGCAATATTTCTTCTGAAAATGCCAGTGCAATTTAAAATATTTTTTTTTCATATTTATAATCCTTGATCAAAGGCTTGTGGAGCTTGCAAAACAGATGACATTCCTAGATTAAACTCTTCAGTAGTCGCTTGATAAATTTGATTTTAAATTTGCTTCATCTATAAGTGTCCGTTCAGTCTAAATTATTTATTATGATGAGATGAATATTTATATTCACATATTGAAGAAATAAAAGGTAACTTAATATGTCAATTACTGATAACGAATTTGCAGGAAATAGTGAAAATATACTGATAACATGTTGAGTTTTGACACAACTGTTAAAAGCTGTTCCTGGGAAATAACGGAACAGTCTTGATTTTTAGACTTTAGTTCATAGTGGCCAGTTGAATTAGGAAGTTAATTTATTACAATAATGTGAATCTGGCAAACTCCAAGAAACAGTACATAAAGTCTTTCTTCCCTTAAGTCATCTCATTCAACAGTTCTTCACAGTCTCAGTACAACACGTTGTAGGACAAAGTTCGCTTCATTCTTACTCGGGTTGGCAGTTTGACAATAATTAGCAAGCATTGGGCTGTCCATGTGATGTTAAGTTATATTTATTGAGACTCATTTCCAGCTGATGCCAGAGCGGATACTTTCTATTGATAGATCTATGCCTGTGGGCACATTTCTTAAAAAATATTAAATGGCAAAAAAAGTGATATGGCAGAAACATATTTTTGCTGTCACAGTTTCTCAAGAGAGCACTTTCTTTGGTGTACTTAATAAATTCAAACAGAAAGACTATAAAAAGTATATTCTAGCATTAATTTTAACTAGCCGGATTAAGATAATATTGAATTTCTTATATTAATCTGCATGTGGGAGATATTCATTGTTCAGTTAAACATTTGTTCCATACTCTTACTATCACCTGGGGAAAAGGGAGAATGAATAAAAACAATTTTTCCAGTTACTCTTATTTGTTTCTATACCTTCTTTTAGACAACTTTTCTGTAATAAATACCAGTGAGGCATAAGATAGAGATATGATTTATTGGAAAAATTCTGACAAATATCTATCATATATCAAAACTCTAAATCAATAAAATTTTATGATTATGACCTCATCTTGAGTTTTCCTGCTAATATTCACAACAAAACTTTACCCAGAGTGTCTCACATAGATAGTTGAGTATGAAACAGAATTCTTTTTAATTCTTACAAACCTTAATACTTGTTTTCCAGGAGCAATCATAAACAATTTATTCAGAGAATCAAATTTATTGTTCCAAAATCAAACAAAGAAATAACCCAGCTGCTTTAATATCAAATAGTTGTACAGTATTATCATCATGATGATTTATATTTTTTCCTATACAAATAGATGTATAATATCCAGGAATAAACATAACTGGGGAAATGTGTGACTTTCAATGCACAATTCATGAAAAGGAAGAAGCGTGAATTTAGAGCAATTTGTTTGATTACAATGCAAGACATGTAGTGAAAGACACTGTGTAAGCAGAATTATTGATATTAAGATCTTTGAATTTATCTTAATGTAGTATGTATTTATGCCTTAACCTGCCTTCCCATGGTTTCGGCATATCACAGATAAATTGAATGGATATTTTTGAACCAAGATATTAAATATATGTTCAGCTACTTTCTCCTTTTTTCAAATTTTCATGTAACTGTCATTGTCATCTAGGAGAGTTAAGATTCAATAAATTAAGTTAATATCTGTGAATTTTCTAATGTACAGTTAATAATACGAAGCTCACATCTTGAGCAAAGTCCTCTCAGATCATGAGAAAAGCAGATACATGTGATTTCAAAATTCTGACTATTTATGAGACTGGAGTGTGATATGTTGAGATGAGTGCATCTTTGATGCATTTCAGGAAGGAGGATAATCTCTGCTCAGTCCACAATGACAAATATCAAAGGTGCATCAGAACAGGCTCTGAGGAAACTTTACTCATCTATGAGGAATTCTTCAACTAAATCCCAGTCAAAATCCTGAACAGCTTCCTGAAGATATCATTCTCTGATGGACAAAATTATTAGGACAGTAATAAAAAGTGAGAACACAGGCTAGCAAAGCACAGTCAATATGGTTGTTGAATTCTCTCCTAAAAGAAGTACAGGAAAGCCAACAGGGACCTATTCATCATACAGTGCTGGATGACAATTTTAGTTCATGCAGGCACTCTTTTTCTTAAGAAGGAGTCACACACAGAGAACAGGATCTTGCCAAACCGAAAAAAATCAACCACCACATTTCATTTATATGACAAAAAATTTAGGACAATAGCTCAAGATTTGAAGGACTGGGAGCAACAGATACACGTGATCATACTTTTATGTCAACCTGAATAATACCATAGCTAAAGAAAAACTTCAATAGGAATTTACAAAGGGAATGAACATAACAGAAAGTAAAAGTACAATGACAAATTGACCAAAGGAGCAAATTTATGGAAAAGGAAGGTGATGAAGGAAAAATGACAACTGTAGAAGAACAGATAGTGAAAAAAATATTTTCTGTCCTTTTGAACAGATGGGACTTCCAGTTTGTGAACTATTCCATTGTACAACGGTAAAAATCGACAGTGCAGCTTAGTGAAAAAAAATAAGAATTGAACATATTCCTTCCCTTTGAACTGTATCAAGAAAACTAAATGCTATGAGGAAAAAAATTATTTAGAATATGCAAAAGCTGTGGAATATCATTTAATCTGTACAAATGAGCAATATCCCTCAGTTGAAATATACTAATTTTGTTAAAATACATCTTTGTGTCTGTGGGTAACTCAGTGTATGAAGTTGTGTTGTTTTTGAGGTCTTTGAGATATACTGAGGAATGTGTGACAATCCAGTGGCAGACTCAGGGAAAAAAAATGAGGATTCAACCAAAGTTATAAGGAGGTCATGTTATTTTAGCTAGCATTGTATTTCTTGGTAGTCCAGAAATTTGAGCATTGATTAGAAAAAAAAAAAAAAGAATTTTAAGTACATTATGCTTTCTGATATTGTAATTAGCAAGTTATCTAATAGAAAAATAATTATTCTGACTAGCTTTATCCTGATATTATTCACAAATTTTATTAGCAATAATCTTGATATTAGCAAGAAATCCCGATATTAGTAAAAAATAAGAAAAGACATGATTAGGCTTCATGACAAGATGACGAGTTCTGAGGAATTCTGATCTTTTTTTAATAGTTCCACACCAAATTCAGTATTTTAAAAAGTGATTTAGCACACAATTTTATGTCTTTAACCTGTGTGAGATTGCATTTTAGGTTTTGCAATCATTTTGTTCCCAAATATCATGCATATGCAGGCAAAATTAAATATAAGTAATTGAACATATTGCCTGATATTAAATGGCAATTATATCTCACTGGATCATGTTACTTCAGTAGCAGCAGAACCCAAAGCACAAGCATAAGAAACACTTTTGCTGCTCAGTGTTCTTGCCTGCCTCTTATATTGTTCCATTTTCTGTTCGGATGCTGGAATTTAATTTTTTTTATCAATTTACATAAACAAATAAATTTTTTAATGCCACTTCAAAGATAGCTAATGATTTAATTTGTAATTTCAAGATCTTTACTTCAGTGGATCTATTGCATCAATCAACACTGAAGCAATTATTTATTTTGCAGTTATACATCAGATTACATAATATTTACATAATTAGCATGCATAAACAAGAAACGGTAACTTCATGACAGAAATATTATGATTCTGACAATGATAAGGAATGCAAATATTTCCTTTTGTAGTATACCAAGCAAATGAAATAAAACATTTATATACCTGGAGGTGGAATGGCTGCCTGAGTCTAACTTGTTTACAATGGGTGTGATCAATACTTATACTGAGTAAAATTAGATAATATTGTGTTAATGTATGACCTTTTCCATGTCTTTCTTGTCTTCCAGCAGTTAAGGATGTATGTTGAAATATATACTCTGAATACAAAGAAATCTGAATAGTAATAGTCAGGGCTATGAAGTCTGCTTTAAATTCACCTTTGCTCTGCCAGTGCAGGGTGTTTTTTGAGTTTACTGCAGAGGATTTTAGTACCTAGCAAATGATTTCTAGTGATGGATCCTTAAGGGTGAATATTCTGAACAGCTTCATTTCTATCTCTGTATAACTGCAATTTTCCATTCACAGATAGCCTTGAACATACATATTAAGTTGCTGAGCACCTCTTAGAGTACATCTATCCTGTCATGCTGAAGATCTCTCATTTTCTGTGGTACGCCAACTCACTAATAATCCAGACCATACAAGTTTGTACCCAGGTTATTTCCTGGATCCATGGGAGCCTGGGCAGCAAGCTTGGGTTCCTGCCACATGCATAATTTGAGTGCAAACAGTAAATTATCCAGTTCCCTAAACCTTCCAAGGCTTCTGTGGGGCTGCATGGTTCAGTAGGGTTGATTCCAGAGCTTATTCATTTCTCTTAGGTTTGTGGGCAATTTCCAGTTGCTTACACAGCGTCTTGTGGAGAGTTTTTCTTCATGAAGTGCCCCACGGGCACAGCCTGCAAAGGAAGCAGTCTAACCTCAGAATCCCTATGTAAAGCTGGCCATAAATGCATATGATTCTGGAGTCTGGACTTGGACAGCTGTGTACTAGTATGTGATCTTGGACCATGTTTCAGACCCTGATGTACTTAGTATCTTTGCTCAGCAGATACTTCAGATGAGATACATAGGATGAAACTGGTCCAGTGCCTCCACTGACATCCCAGCTACAGTTCTCTAGCAGTCAGCAGTCCAGCAATGGTCTCTGCAGGATATTAGGGAGGGATTTAGCTTGAGTGGCTGGAAGGGCATCACCCACAGTCTGGGATTTAGCAGGAGCAGGTTGACCTGTTTGAAATGTGATTATTACAAATGGCTCTTTAGTTCATGTAAGAGCAGAATGGAATTAAACTGTGTCTCTGCCTTTGTTTCCTTGGTCACTGTTCTAACTGCTGCCCGCTTTTCTCTCCTTCTTGCGCTGCCCATGAGGACAGGGAACGGAAACAGGCAAGAGACAAAGGCAAGACAAGGAGCACAAATTCAAAACAGTGGGACTGCATTATGTGGGCCAGCAATAGGACAGCGTGTAGCAGCACTTGCTTGCTGAGGAGAAAGATGTCATGGGAGCAAATTGTAAGGGCTTTTATAAAGAATTGTAAAAGTTGTGAGGATTTTTTTCAATCTTTGCATTAAAATCTGCCTACAGGGCTGTAAGCTTTTCATTTGGGTCTTTGTTAAAATTTCTGTGTCCCAAGAAGTTCTGTTTGTTGTTTCAGCTAGACCTTTAAGGTTTTAGGGTTTTACCATGATTAAATATTTACTTATATATTCACTAGAGGCTGGTTGCACTCTTGCCTCTCCCTAGATTTCTGGATATTTGCTTCCAACAGAAGACATGAATAATGAGTAAAAAAAGAGTATAAAAATTACATAATTGTTGGCCTGTTTTCTGATGTTTGTTTGTTTCTCTTCTACCCGTGCATGAAGTTCTCCAGCATCTTCTCAAAAGAAGGTGCCATTTGCTGGTGCACATGGAAGCCAGTGACTCTGAATGTGTTACCCTTCCCTGCATGTGCAGATGCAAGTATGTGCTTCACTGTGACTGTGTGCCCCTGCAACCAGATAGTGATGGCCTGAGCCACTCTTACTGCTGTAGTTTTCACTGTTTCAGTGTACTTTTAATTCTCCCAAACTCTCTTTTTTAATAAACTTTTTTTTTTTGTTTTAGTGCTGCAGATTCACAGGGATCGAGGGATCTAGTAGGTACGTCTCTGGTGCTTTGAAAGATCATTACTGAAAGAGGTACATTTTAGAAATAAGAATCTTTAGGAATTTTGAAAGCCCTGTCTTATAATTTATTTTTAAATCTCAGTAGCAAAATATTAAAAAATCACAATTCTGTGCTTTAATACTGAAGAAACTATTATTTAAATATGTTGTAGAAATAGACCATATCCAATATTCACCTACACAGTAAGAAATACCTCATCCAGCAAACTATGTCTGTATGATCAAAATGGCAACCCTTTAACCTTTTTTGTAACTGGGGGGTCATAAGTGACAGAAGCTATTACCCTATCATGTCCACTGTAAGGGAATTCGTCTGCCTTTCTAAATATGATAGTCCTTGATGTTTATTTGTCAAGTGTGCTGCTAAAATTTCTTTTTGATTATATAGAAGGCTTTCATTAGAAATAAAGTTTTAATTTTCTGTAAGCATATTCAGCTTTTCCTCATTACTTTCACTATTTACAGGATGTAGATTGTTGCTTTGGCCTATGCAGACAGCAGAAAAAGTTGTATAGTTCCTTCTCTGAAGTCTTTACACCTGCACTGTTGATGTCTTTCTGGTAACAGGAGATTGAGTATTTGTATTGGCAAGCTTTTGAATAGTTGAGAATTTAGTTAGAAAATGAATATATGGTCAATATATAATTTTCATGAAAATCTAACCTTATTTAAGTAGAGGTAACTTTATGGCACTCCATCTATGAAAAATCATTGAAGATGATCTTAATTGTAAACTCATTTTGCTATATGAGTTCTGGAGAAGTTTTTTGAGTGTGTCTAAGAGGAATTACAATAAAGGATAGAGGCCAGAAAATAAAAATGGACTTCTGTGGAGCCTGGGACTGAATTTGTGGTTTGCTAGTAACAAGTCACATCCAGCAAGTTCTTTTTTAAAAATTGCTTTCTATTATACAGGATAAAGATACAAGTTTTCTGCTGGCTTTGACAAAAAGAATAATATCCACTGTAGACAGACATGGCAAAAGATTTTGGCTGGTATTATTTTAACGAAGTGTGAAGTATCCTACTTTAAAGCAAATAAAAACTTTGAAGTAAAACAAGGCTCTAATTTTGAGAGTGACTGAAATGTTCTGTACTAATAGTGGAATCATCATAATAATAAAAACTATAGTTCATATTTTCTAGTGGAATTTACTTTCTCTGCTATCTTGCTGTGTCTTTTACCTTGAAAAATCAGCTGTTGCACATACTGGCTTATTCTTCCTCTTGCTCTAAAATGCATTTTTCACTGGAGCTGACCCAACATTTGTTTCTAAATGCAAACACGTGTTCTGAAATGTCAGATGCCTGAACTATCTGAATTGTAGACACTGCCTTCAGTAAACTTGCATAAGACTCATCAAGAACATGCTTTAAGTTCTAAAATTATTGATTTTTAAAATAATCTTTTAAATTAACCTAAATTCCTGATTTTATGTATGGGAAAATTAGACCCAAAGAGTCATGCTACCTATATGGCTGGTAATCAGTGCAAAGAAATGGCATCTTCTGATTCTCTGCTCTACTATCTTAGTCTTACCATCCTTCCACCTTAGAATAAATGTACAAGTATCTCATACATTCATACGGCTCATATTCTTCAAAGTAAAATTTCCAATATTAGTATACGAGCATCAGGACTTAGAAAGAAGGATGGATAGTGCTTCCCTTTTCCAATATATTGCTGCTGAAAAGATATGCTCATTATTAAAGTGGTCTGCAAACAGGAATAAATTTATTTGATACACAGAATGGCTCACAGATTTTAATTATTATTTCACCAAGAATTTGTATAATCCCATTTTTATTGGAACTAAAATAGTTATGTGGACACAAAGTATTTGGTTTTAATAGACTAAATGCTGCAAAACACTTCAGTTATTGGAAAATTTTGATTGCAAGATCAGTAAGGCCATTGCATAGCCTCAAGTTGTTTCTTGAATTTTGACAAAAAAATCCCTTCTTAAGACTGGCCAGCTGGAATAGTCACAGTATCTAAATAAAGGTCATGCTAATTAAATAATCTTTATTTTAAGATTTACTATATGTGTGAGAGAGTGTTCAGAATCCCAAGTGACTTGAATTCTTTTTATAGCATTGCTGGTATTCTGAGAATATACTTATTTTGGCTTTATTGCAGTTTGTGATTGGGTATTCTTTTCAATATTATTGAAATATTGAAATATTCAATGAGCTTTAATTTGAGATTTTAAGTCTTCAGACAAAATTTAAATAAGATATAGTTGAGCTTTATGAAGGAAAGATGGCAACTTATTTGATAATGTGGAAAAGACAAGACAGTTAGTGCAAGGATATGCTACTTAACGAAAATGATTTTAAGCAAATAATGACCTTAATTCAAATTAAAAAGAAGGAAAATTTTGTGTAATAAATATTTTTATGTTGCATTTGTACTATTTTTTGAAAGAGATTACCAACTTATTATTTGTAACAACTGTAATTGATATATACAAAATATATGCCTGACACAATATATGATACTTCTGAGAAAACGCAGTAGTCCTGAGACTGCTTCTCCTCTGCCAAATTAGTTGATAGTGTTTCAGCAAAATAATTATTAGGAGGAGCCACATGTAAAACAAAGAAATGAAATTTATTAGCCATGATAGCCAAGTATAAGAACAAGAATTACAATGAATGAAAATTCTGTGTAATTTTATGAAATATCTTGAGTAACCAATTATCTCTTTCCTCATATTAATCAGTGAGATGAAATATAGTTTCTTTCTTTTAAAAAAGATGAAGAATAACCCAGATTTGACATATTTACTAATACACCCAACAGCTCTAGCAGTTTAACCTTTTCAGAGGTCAATGGGAACAGGCAAATCATTAGTGTATTCTTGTTAACAAATGTTACTGTCTCTTCTATGGCATTTCCCTCAATCTTTAATTAGCAAAAACATGTAACTGAGCTCCAGCAATTATCGCCACATTAATTTGAGTTAATTTCAAAACTGAAATAGCTGTCTGGAGCCTTGTGTCATATTGTATGCTGTAGTAGTTATCTGCAATACATTTTCTCATGAACAAACAGCCAGTCAGGCTTATTAACAAAAAAACAAGTAGGAAAATTTATAGCTCTTGATGTCATTTGAATGATAAATTAAATGTATTGTTCCTATCAGAGCCTCAGTTTTTATTTAATTTCCTCAACTGAAAGATTTTATCATTTTATAAATAGTGGAAACTTAAGAAAGATTCACAAAAGCTTGAGAAACTGAAAATAGTAGTCAGTGGTCATTTTAGACAGATAACAATCACAGTAGATTAAAGTAAATTTGAGTGCCCCTGAAATGTAAATTTAAGTTATTTCAAAAGAGAATACAAATTATCTGTTTAATGTGTCCTAGGCTCAAGCATTCTGTAGAAAAACATGACTAATGGTGAAAGAATATGGGAAGAGAAATTTATAGTCTCCACAGTTCAGGAGTCCTGCCATTGTACGTTTGGTCATGTTTCTATTCAACTAGAGAGATTAAGTTATGCTGGGGTTTTCTGGAAGGCAGAGTACAAGGGAGCCTAGAGTCATGCAGGGGTTTCTAATTCGCTACATCTAATTTCTACATGTTTTAAACTTCCTAGAACTACTGACACTAATAGTGACAACTCCTGGGAGAAGTCTGGTCCTTTTCTTTTTGTGTTGGGAAAGGAAAAATTGCACTCTGGCAGAGCCTGTTTTTAACATTGACTTCTAAGGCATCTTATGCAACTTGTTTAGATGAGGTGTCTGTTAGAAGCCAGCATATCCTATTTCAGTTGTTAAAAGCCATAAAGAACAATTATGAGTTGCACCTTGTAACAGACCAGTGAAATATGGAAACAGTACCTGAGATACATATAACAGTACCTGAGATACATATGAAGACTAAGCTATGAGGGTGAAGTTAGTGAGCCCCTAGTAAAACAAAGATATTCTCTTAGGCTGTGCACTTAAACATCGGCTCCATTCCTCCTATTTCACCATTAATGGTTTACTATAAAGCAGATTCTGGCTGGCGCTATTTGCGGAGTTGTTTTGTCTTACCAGATTCCTGCTGTAGCCCTTTCAAAAAGCATTTGTCTTAGAATCAAAATAATTTTGGGGCCTGTATAGGTGATCAGTGTCTCTGACTTCACATTTCTCTCTCGTATATAAAGTTATGTGCCTTCTTTGATCAAATATAAAGTCATATTTCACGTTTGAAACACATTGTAGCTGTCAGCAAAGTCTGATGTTTCAATGTGAACCTACATACCAGAAAGTCTTTTATACATTAATGAGTATAAGCAATATCCTCAGCTATCTCAGATGATGTGTATGTGCAATAAGTTGTAGAACAACCTTCCCTTTAGCCAATGTAGATTGAAATCTCTATAATACAACTCAGGAGAGCTTTCTTTGCTTGAAAAAAATGAGACATTTTGCTACCATCCCCTTACCATAAGTCCAAAAGAATTGAAGAATTCTATTTGCTGTATAAATTTCTAAGCATATTATCTTACTACTATACTTTTCAGTAGTTTCGGATCTGCCCACACAAGTCAATGTCTACCATCATACATCTCCTCCATCCACTTTCCAGCTTGGAAAGCTGTTCACAAGTTGAGTAACTTGAGAAATCGGGCTCAATGTTATGCTAAGACAACTACTCATTCCACACTGTGATGTTGGCACGGCTGATACATAGTTGTCTGGTCGCTTTCATTAAATGTACCCTTTAAGAGCTGCAAAGTTGACTTAAAACCTTTGTGGCAGACACTGCAGCAAGCAAATTAGTAACTGTCACAGAGAGGTCTATTGAAAAATTTTCCTCTGTGATTCCTCCAGCTTAAGTGAAGGATTATCATTGCTTACATGATGCTTACTCTCAGACCTCAGACGTGCTATATGGATCAAGTTGACAACTTTCTGCAAGCGGTGAGCATCACTGGCTGAATCATTTTCCTTCCACACTTCTGTCCTGCCTGTATGTTTTCAGGTTCAGCATGCACAAATAGGCCATTGTCATATCACTGGAAGTATTTCATTGCTTGACAAACTATTTTTCATCTGGGCTAATCATCTGTGTGAGTTTGCATTGATCTCCTGGAAGGAGAAATGCAGCATGCCCAGTGAGGAAAAGAGAAATTAGGCAATGAAAGACAACTGAATACCAACCAGGTTGCAAATCTCTTTTTCCATTTAACCACTCACACCTTTGTCATTAGTGACTTACCAGGGACTTTTGTGTGCTGCAGATGACTACGCTGCTTTTTTTCCCTAAAACTGTTGTCTAATTATGCTTCAGAATCAGTTAAAACTATCTGATTATGCAAACACCTATTTGGCCTAATGATATAGCAAAGAGTAGTTCTCACATAAGCTTTAATGATTGTGTCGTTGTTGCACTAAATCTCCTTCTAGAGAATATCAAAGCTGTGTGTTCATCTACGAGGAATTCTGGGAAGCCTGACAGGCAGTGAGGTATGATGAACCTAATTGTTCCGTTGTGAATCAAAACATAAGAGGTAGAAATCTGTCCAGACTGATGCCTGATGTTAAAACTGCCCTTGCTAGTTACCTAAAAGAGGGTGAACAGTTAAAGTACCAAAAATTCCAGAATCTCCTGCTGTATCAAAGTACAGTTCGAAGCCACGCAAGTGCCAAGTTCTCACATCTCAAAACTGAAACTTACTCTCCACAATTGCTACATTAATTTAAATGATTACTGATGAAATTAAAAGAAGGTAATCAAGTAAAATTTTATTTTATCTGTTACACTTATTTTTGTAAGACCAATTGATGTTTATAAACTATTATATTTAGCACTATCCTAACTAAAAAGTTATTGCAACATATTTAATACCAAAATGGACAACTCAGGGTTGTCAGACACTTTGGGGTTTTTTTTTGCACTCATCTAAAACATCTTGATTTCTACTGCAGACACATCTACAACATGCCTTGATTCCACACTAGATTTTGAAAATTTTCAGGCACAGTCTTGGAATCTATATACACAGTATAATTAATTGAACCTCTGGTTTTTTTGAAAGCTTCAGTAAGAAGTCTTTCTTCTGTATCAGAAAGTTTTTTGGGAACAGTTTTAAAAATCTCTGTTTCTGTGTTGTGGAGTACAAAGGAGTGGAAAGCATGCTTCATTTATTTTCTTTATGGAAGGCCAACATAAGCCTTCAAAATAAAGAATCATTTCACTGTTTCTCAAACAGAGGTACACTCAAGATATCAAGTGACTTGTGAGATTTGAACAAGAGGTCAGAAAAAAGAGTTAGAGTTCATGTCTCATGAATTTCAGTGTAGTGTTTTGCTACTGAATCCTCCTTTTTGCCAGCATTTAAAATAATTATGCCATAGATAATGGAATGAATGGATTGGGAGCCACTATAACATGTATAGACCTGCAGATTCTTGCTCTCAGGAATTTTGCGTGTATTCAGTCTAACATGTTTCATTGAATAATTCATAGTGTACAATCAGAGTTCATATGAAGCAAGCTGCATTTGTGCAGTGTGATTGTGCATCAATTAATAGCAACTTTGTTATGATAGTCCAAAGAAATCAGTAAGAAAGTAATGATGTCCAAATATTCATAGCAATTATATATACAAATGTAAAAAAAACCCAAATACTGATAGAATTAAGAAACTATGTACCTATTCTTTCCTGCCATAATGAAACAAGTGTAAAATATTTAATGTATACTGTAGTCAGAAGTGAAATACAATATTTGGTCAGCATACATTGCCTTACAATTATTTCAAAGCAAAGAAAAATCCCACTGGATTGGTGAAAAAGTGTCTTTTTTTTGCCACTTCTTGAAAGAAAACAGCAGGAATGTGTTAAGAATGTATATGCATGAATGACACCATCATGAAGTTATATGAAAGCCTGTCTTTTGAATGGTTTTACCCTGCCATTTGGGAACTTTTTAAAATACTTTGGTTACACGGAACAAATACCAGGTTATATATCATGTTTATGTTTTTCTCTCACAAAATACCAGAGAGATGCAAGAAAAAATAAATATATTTACTATTTAATTTCAGAAACTCTTGTTGTGTGTTTATGAATTAATACACAATTTTGGCCTCAATTGCAAAAATAAACTGTCAGAAAACTATCACAAAGGGAATATATGCAAGCCGGTTTCTTCTCTAGCTCTTTTGGTTTTTTTCATATTCGTTTCCTAGCAGGGGATTTAGGATAACTCAATAGAGCTGCAGATGCACTGAGAGTTTGAGTAAATATTCAGTCCACTTCAAACAGACTGCCAGCAATGTACTAGCAAGTTATAATGCAAACACAGACAGGTTTGCATAAGACGAAGTCACTGAACTATCAAAATATTGATTGATTTCTCCAGCGTAATGGGCTTTCTTTGTGTTGTCTTTGCCTTCTTTTCCTTGAAGTTCTCTGTAGAATGTAACAGGCAGATGGACACTGAAGGGCATTGATCAGACTTTATTCTTGGGGGTCTGAAAATCCCTGTTTTAAGAGCTTATGATTCTACACTTCTATTATAGAAGAGAAAATGGATGGACCTTGAATAAACATTGATAGATGAATCCAAAGAGACAACATTAGTCTGCGTGATAAGAAACAATTACATTTTACTGTCAACATAACCACTATTAAGTGGTTTTTTATGTTTTGTGGTGAAAGAGATCTTTAGTGAGTCTCTTGAATTAGGATGCTCAATGTTTTTGAGAAGCTCCTGCCAAATGTAAAGGTCAGCATAGGACATATTTGTTGTAAAGTTTGACAAATTAATATATCATGGCTATCTTCATGAGCTGAAAACACTAAAGGGAGATAGACTTTTTGAATACAACAGTTTTTCACACCCATGAACATACAGATTCCACCCAGTAACTGAAGGAAGTAGGTACTTACAGGGACCCTAGTGGCAGAGCAGGACTTCGAGAGCTGGTCTGCTTCTAAAGGACTCAAAAATATCCTTAAATGTGTATTCAGTTAATTTTTGCTTTATTTGCCAACTTCTAGACACAAGATCACACAACCTAGTAATTCAAAAGCAATGCTGTAATGCAACAAAGCTGTGACTAGACCAGATGAGCAGCCAGTACAGTAAATGTATTCAAATAAAATGTGTTCAAATAAAAATCAAATAAAAATGTTTTAAAAAAGGAGTTGAGTTTAAGAAGAAATATTTTCCATGTCTTCATGGACACTGAGTTAAGAGTTCATGCTTGGTCTTGGTGCTGGTAGGGAATATGGCTGCCAAATTTGTATTTGAAACATGATTTCTTTCTCTCAGGGAGGCAAGAGTTTTCCTGTATTGGAGCCAGAAGCTTTTAAGCAGAACATCTCTGTCTGAGGTCAGATGAGATACAACACTTCACTCATTTTTACAACAAATTATAATTAAGTAACCATGATTTTGTAATCTCTGTAAGTGAAATTCCTTATGGATTGGTCCAAATTTAGTGTAGGAAAATCTACTGAAAGATATATTTCAGTATGCCTTAAAGATATGCTGACTTCCTTACCTATTTATTAGCTTCAGAGGTTAAGTGAATTGTAATTTTTTTGAGGAATTGCTTTGTAACTGATTACTGCTGTATCCTGAGAGATAGTATATTAATAACATGCAGTTTTCACTAATTTTTCTCATCTTTCCTGATCAGACCTTAGTTCAAAAGAAACTCTACATATGGAATGATTCCTCACTGGTTTGTTGGTTTGTTGTTTTTTTCTTTTTTGCTTTTCTGGCCTTAAGGACTAGAATCCAACTGTATTTAGCCCAGACTTTCACTTTCTTTCAAAGATTTAAGCTACAATTAACTTCATAAAAATATAAACCTGAGATTATTTTTCTCCCCCATAACTGCAGTTTTTAAATCTGATTCTTCTGAGTCACTAATCCCCAAGGGCCAGGGCAAGGACAGAATCAAAGACTGTCTCTACACTGCTATTAGAGTGAATCCCTGCACAGGTTCAAGGTCTCATTATCCACCTGTCATAATATTACTTGCAGCAGTGCCTTTGGCGACAGTTCAGGGACACACAGGTGTGACCTATGCATGAACTGACATAATAAAATGAATTTAAGTATTTTGGAGGGGCTGAAAAATTCATGCAGCCTGCAGCTTTCCCCTCTGCCCTTGCCATGATGATGTTGTGCAGAGAAGACAACTTAAGACTTACCGCAGGTGCTGTTTTTGACACTGGCCATTGCAGAGGTGTGAAGAAGCAGCACACAAGATTAATTCAAGTTGCCAACAAAGGACATTATGGATGCCACGTACAGTGTGTTAGTGACTGGCTGGACAGTGGAGAGCTTCCTGTACACTGTTTCTGTCTGGCACATTAGAGTTGCAGATAATGACCCCTGTCAGACAAATCCCTGTAATTTCAGATGTTTCACACTCCCTCTCCAATATATATCAAGAAAGATAAGAAAGATCTGACCGGCTCTTACCTTTACTCTCACATGCATTCTGTTTCAGCAAAATCTTTTAGGTGACCACTTATTTGTCTTCTTTGTACAATAAATGTTTTTGCAGAGTTTTTTTCAGCAGCTGTACATGAAGAAAACTTCATGGGAGGGGTAGGGTTCCATCCATGTATATAACATATAAAATGTATGAAATATTTTACCTATTTTTATGAATGAAATAGATATTTATGCTGAAAATATCCATTATATGATAGTGATGTTCAAATAATAATAGAAGATTTTAAAAATAAATATATTTCTATATAAAACGTGTATTCATAGAAAGATCTAAATTCCCTAAGTAATAAATAAATATAAATAAATATAATAGCCTCGATTCCTGTGAAACTGATGAAAGAGCTTATCATGAAAAACATTTCTAGGCACACAAAGGATAACAAAGTCACCAGGAGTAGTCAGCATAGATTCACTGAGAAGTCATGCTTGACCAACTTGGTAAACTTCTGCGATGAAATGACTGACTTGGTAGCAGAAGAGTGGTGGATATTGTCTACCTGGACTTCAATAAGGCTTGAGACACTGTCTCTGATAAGACCCTCATAAAGAAGTATGATGAAGTGCTGGTTAGATGAGAAGACAATGAGTCAGGTGGATTGAAAACTGGCTAAACAGCTGGACTCAGAGAGTAGTGATCAGTAGCAAAAAGTCAAGTTAGAGGTCAGTAACTAGCAGTATACCACAGGGATCAATACTTGGTCCAATCTTGTTCAATATCTTCATTAATGGTCTGGATGATGGAGCAGAGTGTAACTTCAGTAAATTTGTTGATGGCACACAACTGGGAGGATTGGTTGACATACTAGAGAGTTGTGCTACCATCTAGAAGGACCTGGACAGACTGGAGAAATAAGTTAACAGGAAACTCATTAAATTCATCAAAGGAAAGTGCAAAGTCTTCCACCTGGGGAAGAACAATCCCATGCTCCTATATATGCTGGGGGACACTCAGATGGAAAGCAGCTCTGCAGAGAAGGACATGGGTGTCGTGATAGACACCAGGTTGAACATGAATCAACAATGTGCCCTTTCCACAACGAGGGCTAATGGTATCCTGGGATGCATTAGACAAACAATTGAGGGAGCAATTGAGGGAGGTGGTCCTTCCCCTCTACTCGGTGCCGGTGGGGCCACACCTGGAGTGTTGTTTCCAGTTCTGGGTTCCCCAGGATAGGAGAGAAATGGACACGCTAGAAGGAGTCCAGCAAGGGTCTACTAATACAATGAAGGGACTAGAGGAAAGGCTGAGAGAGGCTTTCCTATTTAACCTGCAGAGCTATTTAACTTGGAGAAGAGAAGGCTCAGAGGTGATCTTATCGATGTGTATAAATACCCGATGGGAGGCTGTACAGAAGACATAGCCAAGCTCTCTTCAGCGCCTGGTAACAGGACAAGAAGCAATGGGCATAAACAGAAACATGGGAGGTTGCCTTTGAACATCAGGAAACACTGTTGTACTGCAAGAATGACTGAACACTGGCACAGGTTGCCCAGGTAAGTTTTTGGTGATATTCAAAAGCTGCCCGGATATGGTCCTGGACAGCTGTGTCTAGGTGGCTCTGTCTGAGCAGGGGTGTTGGACTAGATGACCTCCAGAGGGCTCTTACAAACTCATCCATTCTCTAATTAAAATACATATACCATTCTTAATTTAATTTGAAGCTCAGAAAGGAGCTCCAGAATAGAGAAGAGATCTGAATGATATTCAGTGAAGAACATTGAATTTGAAGGGGTTGTTCAGATTAGATTATAAATAAAATACAATAACCAATTTTTTATAGAGTAGTATACCATAGAAATCATGATTTACATCCCTGAAAATATGTTCAAATAAAAGTATTATATTGTGCTCTGCAGATAGCTCTGTGAAAGTCTTTACAACTGTAATTGTTCTTCATGTACAGAACGTGATCCAGGGCTGCGCTTTAAAAGTACGTTACCACTACTTCCCACAGCAGAAATTGTGGGTGTTCATATAGCATTCGTGGATCTACAGATATCAGACTCCCTGTCTCAATCTACTTACAGAAAACATTCCATCTTTGCCCAAATTCCCTGCTGAATCTGTGGCTATAGGCCCTTTCTGAACTGGTTCCAGTATGTCCAGTGTTTCTGGGCACTCATCCTCAGAATTTGTGATGAGTTACAAAAGCCACGTCTGAATTTTTACTATATTTCCCCTGAATCAGTTATAAGTTATTTAACAAATGGGGTTTCCTATTTTTAAATATAAAAATATTTAAAATATAGGAATAATCAAATGCTGAGATCTTACGTTTCTCCAAGTGGTTGTAGCTGTCTTTTTTCTCTAACTACAACCACATATTCTTATCTAACTGTCAGCCAAGATAGGAAAAACTCTGATTCACTATACATTAATAATTATGGATACAAGTTTGTTGACCTATTTACATAAACAGAAAGTGCTTATGTAATGATTCACCTTAAGTTTATGATCATGCCATGTAAATTACATTTTCAGTGAAGATAATCTTCCTAGGTTTGGTGTTTGATAATAACATATTTTAGGTCAAAAGATAGCCAGTTATCTGTAAAATCTTATTAGTGGCGAAATAAAAGGAACCTAAAATAATTATGATATTCCATCATTGTTATTCATAGGCATCTAGAAAGTAGATTATGTGACTTTTTTTAATAATAGGGGAAAATTGAATCCCAGTTTCAAAACTGGAATATTAACTAAAGATTTTGCTCAAATAATTTAATTTATAGTAAGCAATTATATTTATACTTTATATTTGAGCTTATCTAACTAGTTAGCATTTATTTTTTCATAATTGAAACTTCAGCAATTTATTGAAGTTATTATATTCTGATCAAAATAAACTGTTTAAGATCCTTGAACTTTACATTTTTCAGTCTAACCTAAGTAATCATTCAGTTGAAATATATTGTTTATACTAATAATGTACTCTACATTTTTCCTCTGATGTTTTTCATAAACTTTTAGTATATTCTTCCCCTCCATCCCAGAAGTTTCAGCTATCACTGTCCCTCACATATCGAAACAAGCCCAATCACTCCAGTTGCTGACAAGAAGTTAAAAACAAATCTATTTTAAAAATCACAATGAAAAAAATGATAAATACTTTGTGTTTTGTGTTAACTTTGGCATCAGTATCAACTATCTAAATAATTTGTGTGTCTTGAGGATTCTGAGATTTTGATAGTATTGAAAAAGTAATTATTGCTTCTTAATATTTTTATCAAATTACTGTGGTTATTCCAGAAAGTAAGGACTTTAAATCTTTTGGGTTTTGGAAAAACTTAGTCATCTTCAGTCAAGAATCTTAACTGAATCTTGATATGATTTCAAAGAGTAATATTTCATACTGAATATATGTAGGAAATTGGTAGTACATTCGCAATACGCAGTTCTGTTTGTAGCCTAAACTCACTTGCAAAATATATTCTTTTTATTAACTGTTAGAAAAAAAAAACAACTTTCATTTTAAGGAGCAACTAGATATAGGAGGGAAAAAACTAACTTAATAATCAACAGAAACACGTATTTCTAGGACATGATAAGATTATTTATATTTACTATTCAGGCTTTGAGCATTTGGGACTTGGAGTAGAATCTTCTTAAATAATGTGTGAATATCCATAAAAATATACAACTGCTGTACGTCACCTCTACGTGCATCTCACAGTCACCCAGCTGCTTCAGACAGGACACAGTGTCACTGTGTCTGTTGCCGAGGCACAAGGAAGTGAGCTTTGGCTTATCCTGCTATATTGGTTTAGAGTTCAGAGCTGGCTTGTATGGAGCCAGCTTGTGGACAGATCTGTCTGTTCACAAAAGAGTATGTCAACACTATTTAGAACTTGCTTGGGGATATTTTTGTCAAGATGTCACAGCACCACTATTGTATATTTATTATTTAAATAAATGGTTTGATTTATCTATAAATCTTAAATTACTTAAATCTGTCTCAAGGGATAAATTAAAATTTCTGAATGTGTCTGATGGATAAATATTTTGGATTATAATTTTTTTTATCTAGAAGTCTCTCTGAACAGAAAACCCTTGAGAAAATGAAATGGAGATGTTCTGAATTGAAAAATGATTGTCTTTAATTTACCTTATATAATAGTACTAAATGTTTTTTCATAGTTAGAAAAAAAATATATGGTTTTGTTCTTACTATAGAGTAATATTCCTCTTCATCAGCTTAATACAAATCAGTTTTTCTAAAAAGATTATAAGACATTCCTCATTAACATATTTAATCGCAAAACATATATTGCTTTGCTACCCATAAATTGCATTATTTAAGCAATATGAAAGAAAATGAAATTATCCCTCAAGGAGGATAATTACATGTTTGCCAATACACTTCAAGATACTAAATTAAAAGTTGGCCTTGCTTTGACCAGAGGGTTGAACCAGGTCCACCAGTCTCTTCCAGTCCAAATCTTTCCAGGATTCTGTAATCACTAACTTACTTAAAGCACCAACAAAGGAATAATTTGTTATCTTTTTCTTGAAGATTTTCCTGAGGCTTGTTGCATCAGCTTTATGCCTTGTGCCTCTCATAATGGGGAAAAAAACTTGGTGTCAAGAAGAAATGCTGTAAACATACATTTTATTAGCAATGGTAATATTGACTCTGCACATTCTGAGGCTGTTGTGAGGCTGGAACTGAAATTTCCACTATATGACTACTGTTACCTTGTGGACTACCCTAAAGCATAAGGAGGAAAAAGACTGTGATATTGCTGCTGCTCCTGCCATCAAAGTCTGCCTTCTGGTTTACATATCACTTCAATCTCACATTGGAGCTTTTAGACTGGTTGTGAGGACTGCAATCCTACTATGTCACTATTTTCCAAATAAATGTTTAGGCCTTCATTGGCAGCTTTTTTTCTGAGGAAGCCTTCACAAAGCAAGAACAGAAGCAGAGAAATATCAATGGACTTCAATGGCTGATGTTTCATAATAAATCCAATGCAGGAGAAAGACATGTAACAATATCTTACAGTTAAAGGTATCATTTTTAGATGAACTCTGGTTATCCTGACAGTTGGCAAAAAGATGATTCCTCATAAGACAGTCATCTTAATTAGCACATAAGAAAGCCATCAGTGGCCACTCATTTGGCTTGGATAGGAATAAATTGCAGTGATTTTCTAATTGTCTAGTTTCTGCAAAATAAGGCAATTATTTTTCTAAAAATCCAGTTATTGTATGTTTGCAAAGAAAGTTTTGCTAACAGAATGCTCTTTTTTATTTCATGTTATAACTCCAAGAAGGTGATGGTTATTGGGGAAAGGAGGAATAATATGCCCTGAGCTGCTAGAAGACTTTGAATTATAGGACAGGGCTCTACATTGTAGCACATTGCTTTTTGCATTTAAGATGCTTTGATTTAACAGCCTGTAGTATGGATATAGATACAAAGAAGAGTTTGAACAGAATCTTTGAATTGTATCACAAGGTTTCAAAACCAAAAAGTCTTTGCTCTTTAGAAGAGGTTCCATGTTGAAGTTCCACTTGTTGAAGTTTCTTGTAATTTAACATAATAGGAAGAAAAATTCTAGTTTTTCACCAAATATTCATGAAATTGTCAATTAATGATTTATTTTTATTATAATAGCATTTTCATTCTGTTCATCTGTGCAGCAGTAAAATCTGAAATTAAAATATAAATATTTGTGAGACATACATATATTCCTTTGTTGGAAGAATATCTTTTCCAGATTCTGTCTTACTTATTTTCTGCATTTATAGTGCACTTTCAACTTGTTTAAATAAAATTGTCTAAAACTACTGTCAGCAGCTTTGGCTGAGAAGAATAATGACTTAAGAAACAAAGCACGCAATCATTCTACTTACTGAATTGGACAGTTAATATTATCACTACACAAAAATCACATTGAAACTTAGAGCCAGCATGGAGAATTTTAGTTGCTTTTATAATTGGATCAGCAATGCTATAGGTTACATATACAGCAAGGGAGAGAGAGAGTGATATTCCTGGTCAACGTATAATTAATTGCTGATTCCCATCGTATTATTGTGTGCCTGCCTAAAATGCATTTCTTTAGGCATTGCCTTATCCAATCATGGAGAAGTGAGAATGTTGTGTTTATTTTCTACTAACCTTTTATGTGCCTTTTTTTAATCTATGTAATATTCTTCTGCCTGGCTTGGTAGTGTTAGATCAAAAGAGTTTGTCTGAGGAAAGCCAACAAAAATGAAATAATGGCAGTGATATTAAGACTTACACAGGCAGTGTAGAGAACTATTAATTGGTGAATGCACTTTCTGCCTTCAGCTAGATGGACTATGTTTACATGAAGATCGTAGAACTGGGAAGACTGTCAGCATCAGCCTAGCTAAGAGGCAACTACACAGGTATGAAGCTTTATCAGCCAGGATATTCCCAGGGCCAAGAGAAGAATGCCTAGAGCTGACAGAAAAAATAAGTATATCTAAGAGCAACACATTGCTAGGTTGAGGAATAAAAATAAATTTATCTAAGAGCAAGGCATTGTTAGGTTGTTATAAAAGGTTCATCCCCACACAAGCAAAGGAGGCATAATGCCAGATGGGAAAATCTTAATAACCTCATCAGAGACGTGTTCCTGCCCTGGACTATCCCAGGGCTGTCACTAGAGGGCTATCAGCCACATTGTCTTGGGGTGACACAAGTCCCTGTGAGTCAATGGGAGGAGGTCTCTGGAGCACCTTTCAAACTGGGAGGGGTTACTGGTTATAGAGATGTAGGGGATATAGGGTAACTAGGTGTGCACGTCTGCGTCCATGCACCTGTTGGGACCTGAGAACTGGGATCTGTGGCAGTATCTCTATACCTATCTCTCTAGACATGGTTATAGAGGTGTTTAAATCTTTTGTAGAAGCCTGGAGGGCAAGATCTTACTGGTACAAAACAGAATGTGAATATTGTTGGTGAACAAATGACTTCAGTTAAGAGAGATGTCCTTTGGTGAGGTGGATTCAAGCCTGTAACTTGATGGGTGCTCTTGAGAAGTGCCGAAAAAATTACCTAAATTTGCACATAACAGTACAGTGACCTTTTCTCCAATCATATAATTAAGGGTTTTTTCAATATTTTATCATTCGACGTTGCCTATTCATTGCTGAAATAATAACATGTCTTCATAACAAACAACATAGTGAGGTATTTCAAATCCCACTAAGGCCATCACTCTATGGGTTATCACACAACACTTCACTTTTAGCTTTCAATCACTGAAATCTGCTATTTCTGCTGCACATTTATAGCCTTATTCAGTATTTATTTGTCGAAAAGATCTGTTGAAATAGCACATTATCTTTGATTGGAATTTGGATGCAAATTCACCAGATATATTTATGAGTTGGATGCTAAACCAGTAACACATGAATAATAATCAATGACAAGAAGGTAATTCGTTGATGTATTGCTTATACTTGCCAAATACTTTTACAAACTGAAAAAATCTAAAGTTATCAGTCCAATATTTCAGCATTAATCTGTATTCTCTGGGCTAGCTGTGAAAGTACCCAATTTTCTAACTAGCTATTCTGTGTTGTCTTGCAAGAAGGATCATGTGAGATTTTCATGGATTATGTGCTTGCAGCTATTAGTGAAAAATTACATTTCACTGTTGCTTTTGATAATGCCCAGGGCTTCCCCTGAGGTTGAACTTATTGCAACAGGCATTAGCAGGTAAACCGAGAGGGTTAAGAAGTGATTGTCTTGCTGTAACAAAACATTTGCAGAGGTCTGTTCTAGTTGTGTTACTATGATATATCGTCACTTAATTTGTGTAAGTGTTCAGAGCCAGAAAAGAATGCTTGTGGCTTTATGCTGAAGGTCTGAGAAGCTCTCTTTTCCAGTGTTGACTAGACATGTATGCAAAATGTGCAACAGCATGGAAGAGAAAGGTCCTTAAAAAGCACCCATTATTTTCTGAACTTAAGATGTTGGTTCTGCAGTATGAACCCAAATCTTTGCTCTGTCTATTTAAGAGATTTTATCAAAGTTTGCAAATTACAAGGTCCTCAAAAATTTACATTTTAATCTATCTTCATACGATCTTTCTGTTTTGCTTTAGGGCCACATTCAAAATAATGTATGGACTGTAGCTCTGTACTTGTGTAGGAGCTATGTGTGAGGCAGTTTTTCTTAATGATCAGGGCAAGAGATGATCTATGCAAGAGATAATTAAGGGTAAAACTCTTCAGCCTGGAAAAGAAATAACAGAGGGGTATTGGAAAGGTCTACAGATATAAAGAGAGATGGGGTCAAAGATGTACAGGTTTTCATTGCTTTTTCCTTCTTGTAGTAGAATAAAAATAGTTTATAACAGAAATGTTTGATATCAAGCTCTAAATCCATGCCCTGCTACCTTTTTCCTCAAATGTTATTGTTGTACTACCTTTCTCAATGTTCCTTGCAGTTCTACCCTCTTGGGTGATGATTTCTCCAAGTGTTTTACTGTTTGTTCTCTTTATCAAATCATAAACATCACAAAATATACATATAAAGAAAATTCTAATGCTTCATTTCAGTTTTCCTTCATTCGTTCAATTCCTTCCCTACGGGGGTCATAAGTACCTTATATAGCTCATCAGGAATCAAGCAGGGATGAATCCATCATTCACTGCACAGTAAGTAGGTGAAAAGCATGTGTGTGTGTATATATATATATATATATATAAGTTCCAGAGTTCCAGCTGTTGCTGGCTGAGAACAGTCCTCCTGTTGATCACATAAGATGAATGAAACAGGCATATCACTTCATCACAGCAGAGCTGCATATGATGAAATCCCTACTCCCACCTTTTCCCTTTTAAGTGAAGCCAAAATAAGTCTTTGTAAAACATTTAACAGAGATTGCATTTACAACACAATATTATTTCATGAGTTTGACAAAATCTTTTTGTATACAAACAAGACTGGAAGTAGAAACGAACAGCTTATTCTTTGCAAAAATAGAATGTAGTCATGCAGTGAATCAGGAAAACTCCCACTAGTGGAAAAATAAATTAATAGCATTTACATTGTTCTTAAAGAGATGTTTAATTTGTTAGAGGTTTTGTGTTGCTTTTCTCACTTGGCACATAAAGTGCTAGAAGGGAATGTTGTTTGAACAAAATTCAATTTGTTCTGTTTGCATTGGAAAGTGTCTGGATTTGAAATGAATACACATAATGGAACTAGACAGGAAAATGTACATATCTTTCTCTCTAGGGAATGCTGTTCAGAGTTTTACATAATTGCTTCTGGCTGCTATTCTTTATTTACTTATATCTCTCCCCAGTTAAGAAAAAGATAGTTTTGCTATCTCAACTGATAGAATATCACACCATTTCACATCATGTGAACTCAAAATTCTTTTTGCCTGCTGTAATATAATAAGACAAAGGAGGAAATAAGATTGATATTGCATTGTATGTGGCTGTTCTCAGTGTAAGTTCTAACAAAATTGAACTGCATTTCCACATCGCCAAATACTATTTAACATATTTAAATAATATTGAGCTACAAGATGGATTCCTATATTGAGGCCAATCGAATTAATCTCCAGATGATTTTTTTTCTTTCTAATGCGTAACTATGTTGTTTGTGTTTTTAAAGGTAAGGATCTGAAATTGCAGAAATCATAGAAACTGCCTTACTCTCTTGATCGCTCCAGCACAAACTGACTGTTCTCAGATATTAGCTTGTTAGCATTCAAAGATAATAGTGCGTCCATTTGGAATACATTTTTTTTAAATCAGATGTCAGATTCCACTTTCCTTGACCTTGCAGAAACTTTAAGCTAAGTTCCTCTCCTTGCCCTTTATAAGTCAAATGTCATCTTTAATTTCTTCTGGCATTTTATCCTTTTGTTTGAACAGCTGTAATCACACAATAACTACTCCCTTAGTTGTTTTGGACATGATTCACTATGGCTTCAAATGTCTTTTTTGTTCATATTATAGACAATAAGCTATATTACTGTCAACTGTTGCAAAACACCTATTTTAAACTCAAGTGCTCTAAATGCTTGCCAAATCAAAGTTCATTACAGAGAGTTTATACTTCAGTGTACAAATCAACCTGCACTTTTACTGGACAATTAATACTTAATCATAAGAAAAAAGGAAAGCTACATGATCCGCAAAGCTCGAAAATTAATCGACTCTTTTGACACTCATCTTTCAATATATAAGTAATTGTTCATAATAATGTCAAGTATACCGGAAGATAAATGTTGCTTGAAACATAACTTTTTTATAAATATAGAAGTTCTACAATTTTTATATCTTTTCTCCAAAACAACCTGTTAAAGAAAAAAAAAGGTAAAAAATGTAAATACAACGTTTAGGTGGCCTTAATTCATTATATCATTCAAAGTCATCTTGAGTGTATGTGGCATGCATAATAAGACAGTCTAACTGCAAGAAAAAAACCCCAAAAAACAAAAAAAAAAACAAAAACAAAAACAAAAAAGCCCAAAACCCAAACCAAAACCAGAGAACATTCCTTCAAAATCAGTGCAAATATTTTCTGAAGAATGAGAAAGACGGTGTTTGAAAGCCAAATATATATATATATATACATACATTATATATATACACTTATATATATGTATAAGAAGTTATATGTATATTTAAACGATAACATAAATAAATATATATAAAGATAATGACAGCAACAACAAAGCACACCACAAAAGGTTCACACATTGCTGTCAGCAATCCTAAAGTAAGTACTTAAGCAAACAGACACAGGTTTCAAACCCGGCAGTCTCCAGCTTTTTATGGGTTCTTTATATATGCATAATAACTAAATGATATGGTAAGGCAATTTCAAGATTTATGTTTTATGGAGTATAAAATCTTTTTAACTTTGTATATAACTCTCTAGTTTTGTCTAGAGGTGAAGGAGGGCTTAAGAATAATAATGCAAAGTAAATGTAGATGAAAATACAAATCCATCAACTGAAAAACAAGACAGGAAAACTATAACGACAGAGGTACTTAATCACAGAATCATGGAATCATAGAATCATTTGAGCTGGAAGGGACCTTAAAGATCATCGAGTTCCAACCCCCCTGCCATGGGCAGGGACACCTCCCACTACACCAGGTTGCT
>JAOXNO010000013.1:80379212-80433623 GCA_028565335.1 Limnodromus scolopaceus | reverse complement strand
GAGATTTTTCTGTATATCCTTAATCCTGGCCCCAGGGAGGCAGCAGACTTCTCTGTGGGATGGATCCAGTCTGCAAAAGGGGCCTTCTGTTCCCCGCAAAAGGGAGTCACCCACCACAATTACCTTCCTTTTTTCTTTTTATTGTGGAAGTCCTAAGGTGTGGGGGTAGATGGCTGGCTCTGGGTAGCTCACTGTCTAGATCTTTGTCTCTATCGTCATATGCCCGGCCCCTCATATTTTGCCTAAGAGTAACTAATTACAAAAACATTTTCTCTTAATCATGCTTGTGAAACACTAAGATCCAATGTCTGCTAGAAATAGAATTAGTATTTGTGTCAAAGCTAGACAAACAAAGTTTTTTAACTAAGTTTGGTTTTGTACAGTTTTATATTAGTAGATTCTTAAATAACTTCTTCAAATAACCGTTCTTACCTCCATGTGGCTGTTCCATATAATGTCCCAGCAGTGTGGTGAACAGAGGGAGAAAAAAAGGTAAACCAAATTCTGGAGTCTCATTATGATCACTGATAGTTCCTACTTCTGTTTAAATAATCTTCAATGTGCATACATGACATAATTCCCTTCAAAACCTGAGCTTCTTGTTGCAGAAGATAGGTAAATGCCTCTCCATTTTTAGTGTTCCTCCCAGTTTGTCAGTCCCATCTGTAACTTTTGCTGCTAGCATTTTTAATGTGCATTTCAAAATAAAAATATTTATTGAACTGGAGATTGTGGCTTTGCCCAGCAAAAAACACACTGTAGCTAGTCATATATTTAGAAGAAGATAAACTTAAGGAGAGGTTCAGATGAACTGAAGATAGATACATTGCTAAATTATCTGTTTCCTTTTTCTGTCTAGCTTTTATTGGTCATTAATAAAATGTCAAGATGTGTCCATCTGTTTCTGACCTCTGGCTCACACATTGGTTTAACTGTGATGGGGGGCCAGAGTCAAATAGAGGAATTACTGTTGGATGTACGCAGAAATGTTCAGAAGTTCCCATCTTGACATAAACAGACTTAGATTACCTGATCACAAGTAAATCTGCTCGGAGGAACTCCTACATCCTGATGTCCCTTGTGAAACTTTATGTTAACTGAGGCTCAGTCTTGCTACTCCATCAAAATCCAACAGCCAAAAATACATTTCTGTCAAGCAGTAAGTATTCACCTCATGCGAAGAGATGAAGATGTAAAATTTAAGAATTCACATAGATATTTTTACTGTGTGCATCTACATTTCTTTTCACACCAATTCACCTGTTTTGCATTGGTATCTTCCATAATGTGTATCTTGTGCCCCTTAGCCATCAAAGTGGAGATGAGAAATGGGACTATCTGAATCAAATCCACCCTGGGGGCCTTTGCTATCAAAACTATTAAAAAGTGACTGCTGTAGCATTGAGAAGGAGGGATTAAAGAAGTCTGAACTGTAAAATTGTATGTTTCCTATCATTCTCACCACAGGTTAGCAAAGAGAAAATGAATTTATAATCCATTTCAAAGAAAATTAAAAATCCCAAACAGATGTAAAAAATTTTTTGGCTTTAAAGTACTACATTTTATTTTTTAAAATAAAATAGTAATTGAAATAAAATATTTTATATCCCGAAAGTCTTTTTCTGATGAGGTTTAAACTGTCTTTCCTCAAACTATAATTGATTTTCATGCCAATTTACTGTCTCAATCAAATCTATTTTCCCTTTTTAATCCCCTTTTACAATTGTATTTTATAATTGTCTCGTACTTATGGTATGATAAAAGATGTCAGAGAATTAATTCCTATGCTTCCATGAATATGGTACTCCTTGGAAAGAAAAAAAACACCTGGCAATCAATTAATTCATGTAAAGAAAGAAGCTGAGGACCAGAAGAAGTGTGAGGAAGATGAGTTTGATCAAAATGTTATGATTTCCCTTTAAATCACTATATTTTCTTAAAGACATAAAATTAAGATAACAACAAATCTTACATATGTTTCTCATTTCCTAAGATAAGATGGGATGCCAAAAATCTAAGGTAACATGAGCAAGAATTTTCCTTGTCTAGAGAAAGGCATAATCCCATTCTTTTCCCTGATGACATACTATCAAAGAGCACAACTCTGGATAAGTTTAAGAATCGGACTTTTCTAACCACAGTTGAACAAAGCATACGGAACTGAAGTAAAAATAGTAAAAATAGTTCTAGCTGACACTGCTTTGACTAGTGCAGCTTAGTTTATTAGCATTACATGTTTTCTTTTAATTGGAGTTTACTATCACTATGAGAATCTGGTGAATTTCATTTTAATGATATTCAATTTCATAAAGACCCCTTCCTCTAGAATCTCTGGTGACATGCCTGTATATTAATTTTTCTTTCTGTGTTTGGTACTGCTGAATGAAATTAGGAGGATAGAAACAGAGTAATATTTTGCATAATTAAATATTTGTTCCCATTTCTCTTCCTCTGATAGCACTTTTAAAAGTAAAATTCCAGTTCTTCTAGAAGAACAAGATTAAAAAACTGGATTAGCTATTTAATATCTAGCTGAGGACTGAGATAGTCAACCCTTTTTTTCTAGATAGGTCAAAGAAACTACAGTTACCTCATCAGAGGAGGGAACTTCTATACCTTGTAAATGAACGCTGAGAATTAATATTCAGGTCATTGTATATGAATCACCTATCTAGCTTCTTAGGTTTAAGACTTACCTGAAAGAATTAGTACGGCCACCCTGCCAGTAGAAGAAGATGCATCTTTCTTTCTCTCTCTGTCTCCCCTTCCCTTCTCCCTCAGGTTTCTGTTTGTACCTGATTCATCTGACACAGTGATTTAATGGGTTCACAGACATAATTTTGTGGCTTACTGAGATTCATTCCCAGATACCAGACTGAAGGAAAACCAACTTTCTTCCCTCCTTCATTCCTATTTTTCTAAAACAAAGAAAGTAGCTTTTTCCTGAGTGTTAATGATTTCTTTGCTATGTTGAAGGTGGGTCACCTCTCAGGGAAGAAGTATGATTTAGTCAGATTACACCCTTATTGATCAAGTGTTGGTTGCAATTTAAAAGCACTATGTAGACTAAGTGGAGTCAGACACCAAAACACTTCGATGAGTGATATATGCAGATTTGTGAATCACATGACTTCATGTTCCTCGAGGGAGATGGCATGAGCCTGGAGGAAGGTCAGGGAGGCTGGCATAGTGGTTCTGCCACAGGGTATCCAACTGGGCCTAGGATGCTGGGTGTGGAGAGGTTGGGAATACTCAACTCCTGATTGGGACATGCTTGTCCCCAAGGCACTTGACACTGACCAGGCTGTAGCCTCTCAAAGGCTCTCCACACCTTTGCAACTGTCCTAGAAACCTATGGATTACGTGTGCTGCAGGAGCTCCTTTCTTCTTGTAACTGACTTCCCTACACCACAGGGTTAGCAAAAAGCTCCTGCGCTACTGCAGTTGTCAGCCAGGCCCAAGCCATGGCAGCCATCACAGAGCTGCAGTACTAGACTGAAGATGTTATTGATTAGCTTGCTGTCGTTGCCACTACCTGAAATATTTCTGCAACTTGTGTTGTGGACATATTTACTTTCTATGTCGGTTTCATTAAGACATTCGTACTTATTAAAGGGAAATGTGCAGATATGACAGCTAAATGTGAATTCCTGTAGTGCATTTTACATACATTTGGTTATTTCTTTCAGTGGCTCAGATCAATATATGAAACCAATATATGAACCTTGTTTACATGAGCTCCTTAGCTTATATTTCCAAGGCAATCCTCTGACATATTGAACTTACTGTATCACACATAGTCAGTTTGCAAAGCTTGGTGGTGAGGTCTAGAGTGAAAATATTCTTTTCCCTTTACAGTTAATCTATTCCTTTGATCTCTGAGACATTTTGTCTCTCTTTCTTTCTGATGATACATTAAGAAGGAGGCAGATCAAAGAAATGTCAAAACAAAAGAGGTGGAAAATTGAAAAATCTGTAGAACAGCTGTGACAAGAAAGTAATACTAGCTTTAATCAATTAATAAGAGATAGCAAACTCTTTCTGCTACAGATACAATGATTTAAATGAAGAGGATGTGAAGGACTGGGCTTGTGGCCAAATAGGGGTGATGTAGTTGTTAGCCACTGCTCTTCAACACCAGCCACAAAGATTTACTGGACGTATCAGTCACTTCACAGTACATGCCTGTCTTGGGCAGTGGATGGGTTGGAGATTAAGGATAAATTTGAACTGTATTTTAGGAGGTTTAAGCAATTTTTGTGGGTAAGAAGAGCACAAAACCAATCAACACTACCTAAATTAGTAGATAGTATATATTCAATGACAAATACGTGTATATAGGTTTAGTCACCATTTAGGAATAACTTAACACAGATGGTATATCGTGTTGGCATATTTCCATTTGACATTATTAGCTTAACAGCTATAAAGCAGAAAGGAACACATTGCAAATGTACTCTTTATTGCCATTGCATTTTGGCATGCAAGTATCTTAAATCTGGATTTACACAGCTTTGCTTTCAAGAAGTTTTCAAATAGAAATTCTTAGTGAAGGCTATAACAAAACTGCCACTATACTAAATACATTTACATTGTGAATTTCTGAGTCATTTTAATGTTGAATTCACTTCAGTTGAAACAATAAAATAATTTTTAAACTTTTTTACACTGTATTTATATTCATGTATTAATTTAACCTTTACAAATATCACCATTTGAAGGGGAAGAAAGATACATAGGTACTTAAATGATAGAAAAAATCAAGAAGTCAGAAAAAGACAGTCATCCTGCAGCACTGTTTCGTAATTCTTAGTTTTTGCCTGACAGTGAAACTTGGGATTCATAGTTGGCTTTTGTTGATAAGACTGTGCTATGTAGAGAAAAACAAGACTTGGGTAATTAAACAGGTGAGAGAAGCTGCTGCATTCAGTTGTCTGGAGTTTCAAGAAGTGACATGCACACAAAGGAAAAAAAATTAATTCCACATGCTACTCTGTGACATAAAAACTAAATAAAAAATACACTAAAATAAAAGATTATTTGTCTGTAAAAAATACCTGAAAAATAAAATATGACTTCTAGAAAAAAACATTGCTATTTTTTAGAGACTGTAAATAGGACATGAATTTGCAACACCATATTTAGGAGATTATACTAAAAAAATACCTAAATATGTGAAAGAATTAGCAATCAAAGATAATGTTAAATATAGAATTTAAAGATGAGGGACAAAACAAAAATTGTTATCTTCTGTGAAGCTGATGAAGTTTGAAAGTTTGTTGTCTGTAGATAAAATAAAACATGCAGATTTGGAATTTGATTCAAAGAAATTTCAAATTAAAAAGGATTACAAATCCTCATCCATTGCAGTCTTGCAAGAAACAGTACTAGTGCAACGTAGACCTGTTTTACATAGAGTGGGTACACATTCATAGATAAAGGCAAATATTCTTGCCTCATTCTAGGTTAGCAAGGGTAAATATGATTGGAACATTATACATTTAATCAGTACATTTGTGAACTCTTACAAATTATACCATCACAGTTTTAGTGGAGGGGGTCTATTTTTGCTTTAGAAGAATTTTGCTGCCCAGTAAAATAGTATTTCTATTTGTATAAATATCATACCTCAAATTTTCTTACATTTTCTAAAGATACAGAGAAACAACAACTTATTAATTTTTCAAGTCCACAAATACAGTATAATTAAATTCCAAGATCATTCTGCTAACATTCTACTTTCCATGACTTTTAAATTATCAAAAGTTAACTGGATAAGACCTTTAACAACAACATCTATTTTGCTTTGCTGCTTTCAGTGAGAAGTTGGACGAGATGACCTTCAGAGGCCTCTTACAACCTAAATTGTCCTGTGACTCTATGATTCTTTCTCCCATCTTCTAAGGCACTGTTTTAAATAAAAATATATACTGAAATGGTTGTAAACTGGAATATTCATATGTAAATACAATTGAATCATTGAATCATAAAATGGTTTGGGTTGAAAGGGACCTTAAAGATCATTGAGTTCCAACCCCCCTGCCATAGGCAGGGACACCTTCCACTAGATCAAAGCCCCTTCCAAACTGGCCTCGAACACTTCCAGGGATGGGGCATCCACAACTTCTCTGGGCAACCTGTTCCAGTGTCTCACCACCCTCACAGTAAAGAATTTATTCCTAATATTTAATTGAAATCTACCTGTTTTCAGTTTAAAACCCCTCATCCTATCACTACACTCTCTGATAGAGTCCCTCTCCAACTCTCCTGTAGGCCCTGCTTAGATACTGGAAGGCTACTATAAGGTCTCCCTGATGCATTCTCTTCTGCAGACTGAACAACCCCAAATCTCTCAGCCTGTCTTTATAGGAGAGATGCTCTCACTCCCTTTTCTGCCCAGCATGTATTTGTGGTTGGGATTGCCCCAACCCATGTGCAGGGCCTTACCCTTGTACTTGTTGAAGTTCATGAGGTATTCATGGGATCACCTCTCAAGCCTGCCCAGGTCCCTCTGGATGGAATGCTTTCCCCTCCAGCATGTCAACCACACCACACATCTTGGTGTCATCTTGAGGGTACACTCAATCCGACTATTCATGTCATCAACAAAGGTGTAAATACCACTGGCCCCAGTACTGACCCATGAGGAAAGCCACTCATTATTGGGCGCCACTTAGACATCGAGCCATTAACTACAACTCTTTGAGTGTGACTGTCCAATCAATTCCTTATCCACCAATACACATTATTTTCCAATACATTTTCAAAAAATTTCTAAATATCTGTATGGCCCTTTCATATCAAATACCACAAAGGTACCAGAAAGTATCCTTTAAGTGACAGAAGCATTACTACATCTACCTGGCATGCACAAGCTGAACAAGGAATGATTATTCTTAATCACCCACAGTACTAGAACTAGGCAATCCCACTAAAAGGTCAGGAAAGGAAAGGAAAACCTAAAGGAAAACCTAAAAAAAATAGAGGGAAGGGGGAATTAGATACATTCAGGGAATAGCTAGCTCAGTAGTTGTTAGGTATAGTAACCCCACTGTTGCTTTTGGCTCAGGAGATCATAAATTTCTAATTGCTGGAGGCTAAGTGGGGTAACCCAGGAGAGCAGTTATAAAGCTACTCTCTGCTTGGTCCATTTCTCGTTCCATTTGTTCCATTCTGTCAGTGATGCACTTCTGATCTGGCACAGCATGGTTGTTTTGCTTTTATACCATCAAAATTGCATAGTGAAAAAAAAAAAAAGAGACATTAAAAAAGAATATTAACATAGGCTTTATGCAAAATGAGTGATTCTATCTCAAAAGTTTCAAGGATCTTTACATTAAGCTTGAGCACAAGGCCGGCCAAGGTTTGGGAGCTAGAAATTTTTCTTGCTGATTCCCTGTGGATAAATGAACAGAGTCCAGTAAATGGTCTGAAAGTGGCGGTTGCTACTTTCTTTTAAAGGAGTAGGAGAAGTCTCCTCTTTATCTTCTTTTCCTTTGGTATAAAGAAACTCAGGCACACAGTACTCAGATGTGCCCTCTCTAGAAATCTCTTGGCACTTTATGGGCAGGATACATGTCAGCCTTCCTGTGAAAGCTGCTTTACAAAGCCAAAAATAACCGAAGGGTAATTAGACTGGAAAAAAAACCTGTGAGGCATAGCACAACTGTGTAGTTTATCATTTACAGCAGGATAAATCCCAGGTTATGAGTCCACAATGAGCATTACACACATTGTGCAATGTGCATAAACATCTTCAAACAGGGACTGGAATTTAGGTCTCCTTTCCTGTGGGTGTGTCATGGTTTAACCCTAGCTGGCAACTTGGACCACGTAGACACTCTCTCACTTCCCCCAGATGCGATGGGAGAGAGAATCAGAAGAGTAAAAGTAAGGAAAAACTCATGACCTGACACAAAGACATAGTTAATAGGTAGAACAAAAGCCACGCATGCAAAAAATCAAACAAGAAATTAATTCACTGCTTCTCATTAGCATACAAGTGTTCAGACATCTTGAGGAAAGCAGGGCTTCATTACATGTACAGTTACCTGGGATGAGAAACACCATCACTGCAATTTTCCCCCTCTTCCTTCTCCCTGCTAGCTTTATATACTGAGCATGATGTCATATGGCATGGAATATTCCTTTGGTCAATTGGGGTCAGTTATCCTGGCTGTATCACCTCCCAACTACCTGTGCCCCTTCCAGTCTACGTGCTGGTGGGGCGGTATGAGGAGCAGAAAAGGCCTTGACTGGTCAGCAAGAACCAAAACCACCAGTATACTATCCCACCATTGTCATCCCAAATCCAAAACATAGCACAACAGCAGCTGCTAGCAAGGAAGTCAATTCCATCCCAGGTGAAACCATGACAGAGTGAAAAAAAGAAGATTCAATATAAATGCCCTCAGTATATTTCCTGTTAACGTGCTCTAGCTGACTTCCCACTGGGTGTATTGCTTCCAGCTGACTATGGGAGTGGCGAAAGTGTGTTGGCTGTTATTGCACACTTTTATAGGTGCCTAGTGCCTATAAAAGGTACTACTCTTCCCTACTCTGGGAAACCTGGACACATTAATCTACAGTTCTGGGGCCTCCTTTTCCAGGAAATATGTTAGATTTACTTGGGGTGTCTGTTAAGATTCAGCAGTTAGGATACAGTAACTTCAGGAACCAAACACACAGAAGGTTTAACTACCGTGTCTTAATCACATAACTGCTCTTCCTCAATAATCTAAAAATTACTTTGTCTGTCTTTATATTTCAAAGGATCAAAGAAATTTGCTGAAACCTTCTTAAATGTTAGGAACCAACTGTGACATAGCTGCCTACGTCAGACATGTGATTTAGAAGCAGGAATGGCTTGTCTTAGGCTAGCAATAATGTTTCCTAACTGCTTCATTTGCCTTCAGAGGCTCACACTTCTGTTATAGGCAGAGCTCGTCTGCTGAACCATCACAATTTTATAGTCCAGAATAATATCAGTGCCCAAACTGGTAGCAGAACACAATTGTTTTGACTGTGTAAACTGTAGCAATTCAGCAACCACCAGAGGGGCAGGAACCACCATGGTCCAACCAAACGATCTGGAATCACAGCTTTCCTTCTTTCTGAATGTGCCCTTAGTTAATATGTTAGACTGCAGTAATTTAGCTGACTTATTGGGACTTAGTCTTCCAAAGTCTTTGCCTGATTCTGCAAAAGGTTCAGGCAAAAGATTAACATGTTAATTTTTTTATATTTTTTTCCTGCAAATTCAGGGTCAAAATTTTAATACCTAGAAAGTATTATTTAATAAATATTTAATACCTCAAAACTAGAATTTTCTGGTCAGAGTTGTTAAATTTTTTCCCCTTCCATTTCTAAAAGTATTCTTACCTTAGCAATTCCATCTCTTCTGTATTCCTGCATCTAGTGGTTCGTAACCCAACAATTTTCCAACTAATTTCCAGCTCACAATTTCTGCCTTTTCAATGCTACTATTCATGTAAGTATTTGTGGATAAAAACCGATTTTGCTTCTGTTCCCCAAACTTTTCAGGTGAACTGTACCAAAACCACAAGAAAGTGTACAAGTCCCCAGATTAATTGTATGCGATATTAAACAATTAACAGAAAACAACCATTTGCATTTTAATAACATTGTAACCATCTGGTAAATGAATCCATTAATCTTGATTAGCTGGGTATCACACACCGGATTGTAGAGTTCACTGATGTGTGGATGGTTAAAAAGGAGATTTTTAAGTCATGTTTGGAATAATTTTCTACAGCAAAAGACTACAAAGAGTAAGTCAAGCTTGACTAATACAATGTAAGATAGTGGTCTATACTTGCACTACAAAAAAATGCAAAAGCTGATAAGTTTAAATAATATGGAGGCTGTGACACAAAACAAGTAGCAGAGTTATCAGGATAAAACTGATACTTTCCATCTGCCTTATGATATTAAGATTAAAAAAAATCCCAAAATGCTCCATATATTAAAGTGAAAAATCAGAGGTGGATTTTAACATGTTAGTGTTATCAGGATTGAATCCAGTCAGAATCAGTCACTGACTGAGAAGCTCAGGAAGGTTATGGAATTAGAGTGTGGTTCTGCACAGGAAAAAGGTCAGGCTGCTATTGATCTCACATACAGAATAAATCAAAGCTCCACAGATGAACTGCATGAAGTGAACTTATGAGTGTGAGGAGATACATTATTATTATTCTTTTCTCCCACAGGCCTTGTTTCTGGATTTCCAGTCCTTTTATGCATTGTAGTCACAATTGCACACCAGAAGTTACTTGTTATGCAACCTATTTTAAGCTGAAGTCTTTGTTGTTGCAGAATGTAAATCTTGATGATGCATCCCTTAATGCTGCAATCTAACTGTATCTGTGACTGTCTGCAGTGTTTGCATCTGTGCTTATTACTCTTTCATTACTGCTAACTTCTCAATTAGTTACATCTCAGAGGAATTACAGGACCCTCAGATTGTTTTCAGCGCCTCTTTACTACCCAAGGAGAGCAACTTTAGTCCCCATTTCTTCACTGATACTGTAGTGAAAACTGCATAAATGGAAAACCACATATTCACAGCTTTTTCCCTGAAATGATGTCAAGTTTGTTTTGCCCTGACAATAATTGGTAAGTGATCTCCCTCTATTTCAACCCACAAACTTTTCCACCTGATTTCCCTGATTTCCCCCATCCTGTGTGGAAGGGAAGTGATAGAACAGCTGGGCATGTGCATCTTTGTGCAATTATTTTGAATTTCATCTACTTCTGCGCTGTTCAGTTGTATACCTCATAAGGTCTTCCTGCAGTTTTTCACACTTGTTTCTTATTCCTGCTACCTCGACTACCTCATTTATCAATACTTTTTTTGACTTTGCTGTTCATTCATTTTTTCAGGTTGTCTAAAAGTTACTTGATATAATAGAGCACATGCTACAGGACGTATCTCTGGGAAGGTCGTAGAGACCTCCTTCCACTGAAAGAAAAGGCTCCTTGTTCCTTATGACTGGTTTTGGCCTTTTTACCATATTGTGCAGAATACTTATGCATTCTTGAGTCCCTTAAGATTCTTTAATGAGTTTTAGTTATACAAATGGACCACATCATGTGCTTTAAAACTAAAGCTTAACTTAAAAATAGTTCACGTGTTACCAGCCTACATATATATGTATATACACACACACATATATGTATGTGGTAATACTTATAAAGAGAATAAGGCATAAAGTACATTAGTTTCCTGCAGATTTTAGCACAGTTGCTTCAATATTTTTTGCAAAAAGGAAAAGAATGGAAAATGTAAAGCTTTTTTAACCATTATTTTTCTTCTTTATGTTTGCTATTGTTATGCCTTATGAAACAGTAACTGCTATGTTCAGATTTTTAAGTTTTGTATTCTTTGCACCCAAAAGTCATGGTATATGACAGTCATTGTCAGGCATTTTATGCAAAACATTATGTCCTGACCTGAATGACTGAATACAGGGATGAATTCTGACATGCATTCTAACTTAAGAAATAGAGGCACTGGAAAACACAATTCCCCTGAAGTTTTGGAACTGAGGCAGAATTTGAAGACACTTCACTTTATAGACTCTCACCCAGTCACTGCCTTGTTCATATTTTCTTTCTTATAGAACTGAATATCATAATAATGTCAGGGGATTTAATATTTGGTATCATTTCAGTTTTATAATTCAGTGGATAACCATAAATAGTTGGAAGAGGAAGCAAGAAACAAAATGAAAAGTGTCATTTCTCTGTTATCAGATGATAATATCGCGTAATGTATGCAATCTACCCTGGGAAAACTAATTTGAATACATTATTTTCAAAGAAAATGTAATGTCTTGCAATATGAAAACTATCATGAAATCTGGAGTGGAACTGAAAATACTTGCAGTTAACTCATGTCAATTTTCACAGCTTATGCACAATGCAATATTCTGAGGAATTTCTGTGAAGGCAGAAATTTCATTTTATTCACTGCATGCCATTCTCCAGTGTCTTTTCTGACAGACTGTTTCAGAATTTGATATTGTGTTTATTGAGCTCATTGTACAATGTTTTTCTTGGGTATCTTTATACCACTATTAGTGAAAGGTCAGCAAGAATGATTATGACATTGTCTTTTTAGACTACAGAATGGATGCCATGACAATTCATACCAGCTGTTGGTCTGTGCAACTGTGACAAAATCATAGTTAGGTTGTTCTTACTGTTTTTTATTCCTGTTGCGTTTCTTCTTCTTTTTTCTTCTTTCTCCTAGTTTCCTGTATCTATTCTCAGGAATGCTTCATTTCTTGCCCTGTTCCTCAGCAGCTTACCAATTTCTTCATCCATCAGTATTGAATATGTCCAAAAGAGGAGATGTTAAATAAATGAGAAATAACGATGAAATAACAATTTTCAGAAAGGCTGACCTTTCCAAGTATAGTTATAATTATTCAGAAAATGCTTCAGCAGATATGGCTGTCCTCTAAAATGTTTCTTTTCTTTCCAAAGCATTTTTAACTTGTAATTGCTTCAAAAGTACTTAAAATTTAAGCAGACAATGAGATGGGATTCTGCCTCTCTCCAGTTCCACACTGCCTGTAAAAGAACCTTCCCTCAACAAGAGGCAGTTTAATACATTATGTATGAGAAAATGTAGCAAAATGGAAATTAGTGTATATAGTAGGAACATCTGAAAATTTAACCACCTGAACACTTAAATGAATAGGATTTTACATAGCTGAACTGGGAAATGACCTATTAAACAGAGTATTTTTCTAATGCAGCAAGCACAAATGCATTTGATACAGTGGGAATATAGGTTGAATGTAGGATTGTAACTATTTTCTTGGTGAAATACCATGTTATCACATAGCTCTGTAGACAATCCTGTGCTGGCTCAAGACTCAGAACTATTTTTTGGAGATAAAAAGTAGTTTCATGCTTGATAGTGAGAAAAGCTTCATAGGCAGAGGTTTTCTTTTGGGCATTTGAAACTTTTGAGAGTATTTGAGAGCAAACCAGTCAGTATTTCAATATGCTACAAAGATAGTGAAAGTTTTTATCAAGCCAGAAAGAAAAATATTATTTTATCATACCTCTACAGTTAATACCATGAATAATTTATCAAGTTTTGTAATAAAATAGCCTGTACCATTTTAAAGCCAAAGTTAAATGTAAAAGAATAAAAGTTTTCCATACATTTTTACAAGGCTTTTAATTCACCTTGCCAAAAAGCAAACAGGGAAAAGCAATTTTTCAAGAATTAGATAGGAATGTTTCCTTCAAGAACAGATGCAATTTAAAACCAGTTCTAAAACAAGGCACCTTATAATTATTAGTTAAAAAGCCTCCATGGCTATATTTCCCCTGCAGAATTGCTGTGGCTACATTGCCAATAGTGTATCATGGGCTGGCATCCTCTTATCAAATTATTTCCTAAAGTCTATAAATATTTTGCAGCCATGGTTATGAGCTCTTAGATCATGAGAAGAGCCCAGTTCTGCATAACTATGAATATTTTTTAAAAAATAAATTTTTGGTCTTAATTTTCAATTTTTGGCATAAAATGTTATGCTGCTTTTTAAAAAATATTTTTTAATTTTCAGTGGAATTTCCTGGTTCTCTGACCAAGTTTTCAGTAACATAAATGTTGCAATAAGGTGTGTGAAAATCAGATCATGGCTGAGCATTTTCAGTTTTAATTACAAATAAGGGGTGATTTGGTTTAAGGAGTTTACCCACTTTCTGAAAAGGCATTAGGAAAAACCAATAACATATTATAAGAGGAAAATACAATTAAAATTATCACTTCATTTCAGGTTTAATCAGCATGAATGCACATGGCAAAGTGCACAGACACACACCGCATAGATGTTCACCTATGAGAAGATATCCTGATTCTTTCCTATGTTTCCTTGGGAAGGTTTGGGGTTAGAAAAATATCCATGTATCTAACTGTTTGTTATTAGGCCTATGAATAGAGGAAAATATTATAGTATTTTGGTAACAATTTGATAGTATTGGTCAAAAACATTTTTGGAAAAAAAAACATTTTCTCGATTTCTTCCATGTACCCAAAACTCTCAGAAAGAGTTGCACTGATTTTGATTGCACTTTTAAATGCTTTTGGACTGAGATCAAATATGGGAAATATCACCTGGAAGGATTTTGCATGATAATACAACAGTAAGTGAAAGAGTTTGATTAGAATTGAAGTTGAAATTCATCCATATCACATCCTTATTATAACAGACATTACTGAGATCTGCATTAGAGTATTCTTCAGAACTCAAGTGTACCTGCTAAATGTTACATTCATTACAAACCGCCTATTATTAATTTAATTTGAAAGAGGACTGATTCCAGTTATGATACTTACAGCTGCAAATTTAAATTACCATTAAAATTCATAGGAGGTGGGTTAAGTAGTTCACATTTTCATTATATTATTTTCCTGTAACAATCGGATTATTGTTAGACTTGTTGAAATTGTTGTGTAGTAAAGGGCCTTAAACTATCTTAGAATTTCCCATTTTATGGTGTTTACTGAAATATTACAAAATCACTTATTTTATTTTTATTTCTTATGATTTTTGAAATAATAAATCCAATGCAGGTCCAAAGTTACTTTAAATTTCTCAGTGTTTGGGGGACATTGGTCATCCTACTATTCATTGGTGGATATGTATATATTGTTTTCATGTGCTGACCCCACAAATTTCAGATTGCTATCAGTGTGATTTATTCTATCTGTGTTGACGGCTGGTTTATCCATTTTGATGTAGAACAACATTTGTTTCAACACTGGTCATCTGCTGTTTATTAACAGGCTGATTCATTAAGGCAGAGTACATGAAGAGAAGGTGACATTTTCTGTGTGCTCTAAAGAAAGCTCTCTATTTCTTTTTGAAAGAAAGAGAGCTCTGTTACAGCAAAGCTCTTGATTCCTTTCACACAAACAAAACCAACTTGGGTCAGTTTCATCTGCACCAGCTGTGATATTTTGATTCTAGCCATTCCAGTAACATTGCTCTCCTCCTTTCCCCTATTCATCCGTTGTGTTAAATAGTATACATGGCTACAGCTCAAATCACTATCTCCATGTCTATAATGCTAAACTGACCGTGGTCAATATTGTTATCCAGTGCTGGTGCCATCTGGCGTGGAATGGCTGGCATCCATGCTGCTAAGCTCTCTCAGCCCTCAAACGGTCTGTTGTGAATGGTTCCTGGTCTATGACAACTCCTGAGGCATAACCGGAAATGGTTTGAGAGAGCGTTAGCTTGCCCAGGCTGAAATCATTACAATTTCTGTTGTAACACTTTGAACGTGCACACACACATTAAAGAAAGAAAGAAAAAAACAACAATAAATACGTTAGTGTCAGTGTCCAGGAAATTTCCTGGCACTCTTTAATTTACCAATATAGACATAGCCAAATCGACTTGATGCTTATGCTACTGAATTTTATTGACCCTGGATCCAAGACTGATCCCTTTTGTCCCTGGTTTCCTTGCAGCCAAGAGCTTGGCTTAAAACTCTCTGTCAATAAGTGAAAAGTGTCAAGTACCTTAGAAAACTCACACCAGCTAGAACAGTGAGTGGTGGATGCATTGAATAAGAAATGCTGAACAGAGAAGCATTGAGTCCTGAGGACAAAAGTAATGTTCCTTCACTGTTGTAGGTGTCTTTGCCTCATTACTTCCTCTTAGAACTAGACATCATGTTTATCTTCTGAAGACTGCCCTTTTCTTCTCATTTAAAAAACACAGAAACAACAAGAGTGAGAATGACCTGCTCTTAAACCTCTATATCTCCTGTTTTATACAATAGCAAGACTTCATATTACACCAGTGACTTCAGAGCCCCATCCTAACCTAAGGAAGACCAAAACCACATGCCTGTCTTTTAATTAAGCACGATAGCTGTCAGCTTCTAGAATAGAAAAATATGGGCACTCTATACCATTCTTGCTCAAACTGTGCAGAAAATATTCCAAGGTTAACTGAGCCAGAAAGAGAAACACCTCACAATTAAGACATTCACATTCAGGGAAGAGGAAGTTCTGCCTTCTAAATTTTTATTATTTTTTTTTACTAAAAGATAAAGGAACAGAGCATTTTAAACATTGTAAAACATGGAAATGATGGAAGCAAGACAAAGGTTTTCCAAAAAAAATCCTCATTTAGTAGGTTTTACTAAATCTCACTTTCACGGTACATGCAAATATAGGCTAATATACTATAACTAGAGTAACATTACATTGCTTTCAATAGATCATGCTCTGTGAATGACAGTTAAAGATATTCAGTGTGGGATGTCATTATGTGAACTACTGTTAAATTTCTATTAACTCTTCTACTCTGGAAAACAAAAGCACTATTCCTCATGTGAGTTTAGTCTTCTTACCCAGAGTAGCTCTTGCCTGAGACTTCTTCCTCTATAAGGGAAAGGATAAAGATGACTTATCTGACACAAAGCAGTTCCATTTGTGTTTCTTACCTGAGCTGGTCAAAATCCTAATCTGGACACAAGCTAGAGAACGCTTAATTAAGCCATATTTTTGGATTTTATTATATTACTCAGGGATTAACCACAATGTAGTTGCATATTAAATCATAATTACTGTTATATTAAATATCAAGCCAAGATATTTTAGAGATGAGAACAAGAGCACACTATTTCACAATATCTGAACAGATCCTCTCCAGGATATCCTACTCAAGCCTCCAGCTAGGTTTTTGAGCCAATGGCAACCAGGAAGTTCATTTTCTTCAACCCTTCCGGGTTTGCCCTTAGTCTTACTTTATGGTAAAATTAAAGATGCAGTTGTGTTAAAAATAGTAAACAAGTAAAATCACACAATGGCTGTATGATGGTACAGATTATTAAAAAACACACTACAAAGTATGTTTAGTGAAATAATAATCAGCTTCCACACCTCTTATCTTTCTATAGTGTTACACATCAACTGCATAAAGAATTAGCAGATCTAGACAAAGAATCACCAGTTCTTTGATCTAGATGGTTTGTCTGTCCCTCAAGGCAGTTTCTTTAGCCTTTTTTCTTCCCTTTATTTGCTTTTCTTCTTGAGCCAAACCAAACAAGATTATGAATTTGGTATGTACACAGTCCAATGCATTTTCTCAAGGTTGCTTGTATTATTTACATGGAGCAAGTCAAGTTTCCAAAACTCCATAATGCTTTTAAAAATGACACGGGTCTTTCTGAATTACACATTCCTTATGTCCATGGTGTTTACTGTAGTATAACAGTCTTTGGAGTTTTCATGCTTCCAAGGTTTTACATGTGTCACAGTTGCTAAAACGATTTGTACAAGGCTTTTTCAGAGACCTACTTGGGAACATAAAACAGCTCAGCAACTCTTACAAGGTGTGTAGATGAATTCTTAAATTCATTTAAGAATTTAACATTTTGAAAATGTAATTTGCATATTTGAAGACAGTGCTTACATTTCTGACTGTGTTTTGAGATTTAGTGACAAAATATGAAACACTATCCTCAGAAAGTTTTATTGAGAACTCTTAAAGTAAAAACCCAATTCTGAGCAGAATGTAAAGGTCTGGAACCTAAACTCAAATGCTTAGAACTACAATAGCAAATGAAGAACTTTTGAAATAATACACGCTTGCTATACTGAAAGCAAAGATTTCAGAATTAGACACTTAGACATGTATTCATAAATTTATAGATACAGACACCAAAAAGATACAGCTATTTTCATTGAGTTTGAACTTCTGTAGCTACGGAAAGGCAATTCCTGACTTGTACAATGACTAACTTTTATCAATTGGAGAACAATATTGACTTCAATAACTGATGGCTATTGAACCTTGTGTCTTAATGTAGTATAATTCATTTTAATTCTGGGAACATTTCATATGGTTTATTCATTACACAATGCTTGACAAGGGAAGACATCTTTTTGTGTCTTACGACTTGAGCTGTTACAAGTGCAAAAAATGTATTTGCATTGTGGTAATATATTAACTTAGTTAAAACTTTAGTAAGTCAATTGACATTAAATTTCTACAGATAATAAAGGACAGAGTTTTCATATGCTGGATAACTTGTTCATTTAATGTTAATATCTGAGAACCAAGAACTGTTATATTGCACAGACCAGTGTAATTGATGCTTTCACTAGAAATTAAACTGCTGTCTTTGCTATATAAAGATATATATTTCTGTGAAGAGAATTTATTCTTCTGCTATTTCTGTCAATATGTTATATGCTATTATAAAGTGATTCCCTAGAAGATGGGTTAAAATACTTTTTTCACCAAGAGATTATTCTTCATTTAATTCTGTAGGTTTTTTTTTTAAATAAATTACTGACAGTTTAGTAAAACAATTCTGCTGTTTAATCTGTTAATGAGCCCAAATAAATATCTGATCTTCAGAATTATGTGCATAGCAAAAAAACAGTCACATACAAATGGGGCAAAGAAAGTATATAACAAGTTACTAAAAGACCAGCCTCTTACTAACTTTTAAGACTATTTCCATTAAGCGTGGTACCATAAGAATTAACTTGGGTCCTCAAATATAAGGGTTTAGTGGACTATATGGTAAAGTCCCCTTTTACAATTAGACTTATAAAGAAAATTTAAGGGATAGTCCTTAAATACATGGTCCAGTAACATAGACCATGTCAGAAAAAAAAAAAAAAAATCCATGGGACAGATGGGGTAAAATACAGTAAATTGAGTTTTATTCAGAGGCTAACAGAACTACTGTGTGCAACTAAATCACCAGTGATGATATAACTGTGCACAATGACCAGTAGAAACCCCAAGGACAATGATATGATTCTTACTAAGAACTTGTCTACAGTAAGAAGCCAAGGTATACTCAGGGCCATACATTAATAGTATAAATATACTGTGTGCTGGCTACCATGCACCAGTTCCCTGTGTGCTCTTCACCATTTCTTACCGGCACAAAACATGCACTAATATTTAATAGAAACTGAATCCACTAAGGGCATATTTACAACTCAGACTGCAATGAAATGTAGGAATATTCAATCTAGCTTGTAATGAGCTACCCTAATTACAGGAAGTATTGGAGCCAGAATGACACAAGCAGATTGCACTGTTTCCTGGACAGGGAAAATCAGTATTCTGTGAACAACATGCTGGGAAGTATATTTTTATAAGTATGAGGCAGGTGTGGTCTGTGCCTATGAAAAATTGTACAGTGGGTCCTTGGGAGCCACAGTAAACTATTTCACACTCTGTTTCACCCATTCCTAGCTTCCTATGTGGGTAAATCCTAAAATTACTGGGTAGATGGGGGGCTGCTGTTAAAGGTGGAAAGTCCAAGGTTCTTAACTTCTTTTACATTCTCAGAGAAACAACAAAATAAAAGTTGGTCTAGCAACTAAATAGGAACTGTTTGTGGTACACTCTGCTTTTCCATTGAGTTAATTTGTGAGTAACATGGTGATAGAGCTCCTTTAGAGGCTTAAGTAAGTGGCATGTGGAGAAAAGTGATGGCAGAAGTTTCCTAGAGAAGAGGCTAAAGCACAATAAATCTGTTCCAAACAAGCACCCAGAAATGGGTGATGATGTAGGCTGAAAGTCAACCCTGAAAGTCAAGTCAGCAGGTTACAGGTCTGGATCAAGGAGATACAAGATGGGGTGCAGATGCAGTGGCAATGCAGTCACAGCCTAGCTTAGGTCGGGGCCAAGCCACAAGAGCATCAGATCTTAGTCACTGCCCCAAGCAGAGGCAGGGAGAGCCGCTGAAATCCTGAAGTTGGCCAAGGCCTCTCAAACAGATCACTCTTATGAAGGAGCTGATGTTGAATGCAGCCTGTTAAAATCCTAGAAGGGAGGGAGTGCACTTTGGTTTACCTCACTGTGAATCTGGCTCACATGCCACCTAAAGACAGTTGTCAGGCATCTAAGTGATATTATTTAACTATAATTGATGGTTTTAACTCTTCTGAAGGACATGTTCATCAGAACAGAGCTCCTAGTACTAGGTGAGGGCCTTTGAGTCCAATTTAGAAGAAAGAGTACCTTCATGTAACTCACATCCTACAATTCCTTTGTATTTTGAAACGTCAGAACTTGCAAGCAGTTCCTAATGTTTTTACATTGGAATCTGTGACAGCATCAAGTCCCATTTCTTCATGTTGAGCCTTCAGTTGTTTTGCTCATGATGCTGAAAAGCAACAGTAAGCTTCATTTGTCCCCAAATTCTTTGGGTCTTTTCTTTTCATCTCTTGTAATTAATTTACATCTGCAAATCATAATTTTGGTTTCCTTATTTACAGTTGATTTTGAAGAACAGTTTTTACTTATTATTTTTCCACTCTTTTCTTGTGGTGATTTATAGTCTCAGAGATATCTGTTAATGGTTATATAATATTGCTTTATAATTTCCAGTTGCTACATGACATCGAATGTGCTCAAAATATTTGCTTATTTTCATATTACTTTAATCCTTGTTATTGTTCTTTAAAGTTTTCAATATTTAAAGAGAATTTAGGTAGGATGTGAACTGAAATATGGATTTTTTTTGGAAAAAGTAAAATAATATTGCATGCAATTGTAAGGTAATTTTGATAATGCATGGATGTGATATTACTGTAACCGTTTTTTCTAACAGATCATTGTTTTGTGGAATGAACTATTAATGCCTATGAAATAAGGTAATGTAGGTGACTAGTTTTTGCCAGTAAACTTTTATCAGTACTTGGTTCTGGAGGTTGAGGTGAGCTCATCACTGAGGTAGGCTGAAACTGAAGTGGGTGTTTCCTCTTTCCCTTTCCTCTCATCTACTATCAGGTACCATTTTTACTTCATCTGCCTATTCTATGTCTTCAGTTTCATATCACAAATTTTACTACTTGCACACATTTTTCTGTACATTTTTTTCCTATAGCTATACCACAAGCTCATTGCTTTGTAGTTTCACATTAATTTCATGCTTATCTGTAAAAAATAAAAATAAAAATACTTTTAGCTGTTTCTTCTATTGCTGGTATTACAGTAATACAACTTCTTTTTACACTGTTGCCAGCACATATTTTTTGTAAAATGTCTTTTTCCCAGCCTGCCTTTATCTTTCATTTCCAGCTTTACCACAGATATAAATTCAGCAATGGTCAAGACCTAAATGTAGAAAAGGCTTTCGAAGCTCAGATTGGACCTCAGAATATCTTGAAAAAGTACAGAAGATATTGCCTGTAATAAAAAGATCAGACTAGCACTTAAGTGCTAATTTTGTACACATTTATAGTAAATGATACTTTCCATGTTGGTTCAAAGCTGCTTCTATCACATTACATTCCTTTCTTTTAATATTCTCCGTATAACACCAATGAAAATTCTTTGTGGTAACATATCTTATGGTTTCTACAGAGAAGCTGTATAACTTTGGATATAAGGGTATAACTTTTCTTCCATATAAATTATGAGTAGATTTTGCAATCAGATCTATGCGGTTGGTCAGTAGATGGAAACAACTGTGAAAGAGGGTCTGGAGTCTGTTTTTCATGGCAAGGGAAAATAACATGAGGAACTGAAAAGAAAAGGCAAATCTGTGCTATCTTTATTCAGTTAAGACAACAGCTTTCATTAACATGAGAATATGGCCATGGCAACCAAAACCAATGGGCATACACTTGTCAGTCCAGTAACACCACTGCTGAGGAGTGTTTAAGAAACTGGAGATTAAAGTGGTTTTTGAAATGCTGGGCTTACAGGCAGGAAGGTGGTGAGTTTTCTGAGAGGCAGAAAGAGGCAGAATTACCCTGTATCAATGAAAGACTTGCACGTTCATACCAATTCAGACATTCGCTTCTGAAACTGTTATGGTAGCATCACACTCATACAGTGATAAACCAAATTACAAAAGACTTACCTAAGAGGTAGGGCAACTGCTAACAGGGAGTCTTGGATGGTAGCCAGGCTTGGGGCGGCAGTCAAGTTAACACTTCATCATTTTTTCCAATAGATGTTTCTTAGAACCACCTCACCAACAGCAGAAATTCCAGAATATTTTCAGCCAAATTATTCCAAAGCATTTGAGTCTCACCATTATATTTTTTTTTCCAAACAGCTAGAAGGAAACTAGATTTATTTTTTTTCTGTTATTACTACTCTTGATATTTGACACAACTGACTTCTATTTTTCTTCAAGTGTGTTGTCCTAATCCAGAGGCTGTACATCAACTGGGTTCTGACCAGTGCTAAGAAAAGCAATTTCCAATATCTAATATCCACACTCATGTTATACATCCTATATGATATTCACATTTTTTCAACATTAGCTGAAGTTCAGTTGGTGACCCCCTGGAATGTCTGTGTTCTTTTTATCTTCTGCGACCCATATTTGCAAACTTGACCATTCACGTTTAAGTGTGATAACTTTTACCTCAGTTCCATTTGTGGACCTTGTTATCACTTATGACCCTGTTATCCTTATGGTGTTCCCTTGGTGCTGAAAGTGGCCTTTTTAACTTTAGTTCAGGAGGATGTAGTTATGAATTTTTATGACTTAATATATGCGCTAATTTTAATTAGGAGACACTATTCCCTGCTGATTCACAGGTCTCACCTTCCCTGAAAAATCTATGGTTTTGTCCCTGTGATTGATGCTACTTCTAGCATGTGACAAAAATCCCATTTCTGTCTCAAAAGAAAAAAAATCAATTCAATTTATTTTTGTATACTGTGTTTCCAGTTTCAGATCATTTTGAATTCCCATAGTCCTTTGATAGAATCCTCTGGGGCTGCTATTGCTAGCAATCATAATAAACATTCTCTGAATGATGGAATGCATTATTTCACTGATACTGTGTGAGCAAGTAATTCACTTGAAACATCAAAAAACCACAATACCTTAACATCTGGGCTGTATTAACAGAAGCACAGCTAGTAGATTGGAGAAAGTTTTAGTGTCAGTTTTCCTGGCACTTTTTAGACTGCTTCTGGAATATCATGTCCTGTTTCAGGCACCTCAAAAAAAGAAAAATGTTAATAGACTGGAGTAAGTTCAGCAAGGAACCTGATAGCTGGTGAGGGGCAGGAGCACTTGCATTCTGAGGAGAGGCTGAGGGACCAGGGCTTGTTCAGCCTAGAGAAGAGATGGTTTCAGGGAAGGTTATTGAAAAAACAAATCTAAGCTCTCTACTGCAGGAAAAAGAGAGAAAATAGTCATAAATTTAAAGCAGTAAGTTCAGACTGTATATAATATCAGATTGGATATATTTTCCTAAGTATTAGTCTGGACTGGCTATTTTGGAATTTTTGGAGGATGCTGCAAATAACACCTCCCACATTCCCTTGTCTTCTTTGCCCTTCAGAACTGCTCGTGTATGATCCCAGCATCCTGCTCCTTGAGCAAGCTGCAGGCTGGTTGCTTGATGCCTGAGGTCTGGGCTCTGCAACTCTATTCCCTCTTTCCCTTGTGAATCTTCATCTCGACTCCTCATGTTCACTACAGCAAAGGATGCTACAGATTGCTCCATCCTCACTGTATTATTATTCAGCCGTAGGGTTGATGACCTTTGTGCTTTTAAAATTTGGACTTGAAATGGAAGGAATAACCTGGAGAATATCTTCTGCATAACTTATTATTATCGTTGCTTTAAGGAATGGTTATTCAGTTGCAGAAAATAGGGCAAAGAAAGAAGGTGACTGGAATCTACATGTACACTTGTGGTTTTATTCTTTTCTGTTTGTTTTGTAGTGGTTTTTTTTTATTGATAGAGAAAATTGGGTGAATCCTTCTAGTAACTATTGCTAATTTCCCCATCTATACCAGCTTTTAAAGCAATGCAGTGGTTAATGCTCAGAACTCTGTGGCCTGTGCTGTGTCATGTACCAGGTCTCTGGTTTCTATGGTCCAACATCATCCCTAGTTCAAGCCTCCCTGGCTGTCAAATAAATTTATGTGCATGGCGTGTATACCATGCTTGACTTTGCTCAATAATACATGGGAAGGCATCTGAAAGGATAAGCAATAACTTTTAAATAGGCTCAGAAATGGGTTTGGTTCATCCCTCACTCCAATTTTATTAACTTATTTGTCAAAGAAGCAAACAATCTCCAACATAAAGCAAGGGCTGAAATGCTTACTGTGAATCACTCTCTTTTCTGTGATCAAAAAATTATAACCATAAAATTGCCAAATGGAAAGATTTGGGAAATCATTCTCTTCTTGAGTATCATGGGATCTGAGAATACTGTGTAACTGAACCAGCTTCACGACAACTTCAAGACTGGTAAGTATTTTCTTTCTTGCATGCAAGCATTAATTTCAAAAGCAAGAATAGTAAACAGTTGAACCTTCTCCTGTATTTCTAATTTCTCCCTTGTGCTGCACAAGATCTTTATTCAAATATTCTCGTTCCATCTTTATTACATTTCTTATCATTAATGAATAGATATCTTTGAGAATAAAATTTTAACTCTGATGAGGGCAAAGATTTTGGCTTTTCTACCCTGGGTAGAAAATTATTTCTGTGTAAGTTCTCCATGCCTGTGCTGTCTCTTGGTCCTTCCAGTCTCAACAACATGAAATGAAACTTCCTGCTATAAATTAGTTTCATTTTTGAACGCTATTTCTAAGTTGAGTAGAGAGATGTTTCTGCAGACAGGTGCAGAGAGACGTCCATGGGCTGTCTCTTATCTAGAGATTATTTAGCCACATTAACAAGGTTCTGTGCTTGATTTTAGTACACCTTAAAGGTAATTTGAGCATTTGTAGAGCCATTTAAAATGATATAAAGTAACATTCTTACTGATAATATCTGTATTTTCATTGAGAGAATTTCCAAACAAGATTCTGCCAGTGCATGTCGGTGTGTCTTCTACAAAACTGGTAAGCTTAACAAGTATGTCCAAGAAAAGAGACGATTCTACAGAAGAAAATTTGAATTATGCAATTTCTTCAGCTTTGCTGTTAGTTTCTTGACACTCTGCCATTCCTTTCTTGCCCTCCCTTTATCTTAGTTTTCGTCAGGGAAGATGAGAAAGAAATAATGTTGTGAAACTGAACCAGTTAAACACTTCTCAGCAACTGAGGGGAAAGTTAAGTTTCTTTCTGCACTGTTAGCTTGTACCTGAGCCATAACAGATTCTCTCTTAAATAGAACAGTTGTAGGAGAACTTGTACATCATTAATTTCCTACAAAAACAAGACTCTAGATAACTTTTGCTCTAGATAACTTAGGTTCTTTCATGGTACCAAAATGTCTGAGCATTCCTCCTAATAGTTACTCCTTCAAAACACTGGAAATAAATCAGAGCTATTATTCTCGTTTTACAAGAGAGATTCTGACTGACAGAGAAGTAAAGAGACTTACCACAGTTTATATTAACAGACCATGAATGAATAAGCAGCTAACCCCATTTTTTTAAGGAATACTAGTGCTCATCAGAGAAAGAGAACAACAATTCTCTGAACCATGAAAGAGTCCTTTGCAATAAAATGACATGCTACAGTAACTCATCGTGTTGGAGCTGTGCTGATGAGCAGTCATTTACTGATAGAGAAGAGCCAGGCTGTTGCTCTCGTCAGCATGTTGCACGGCTTGAAGAGGTTCACAGGTCAGACTGCGATCTACATTTCCCATTCCTACCCAAACATGGTGGAGTGTGTTATGAAAGGAAAATTCATCCTCTGGAGGAAGTGAACCTTTCAGGTCACTCTCCAACAATTCCTTTATTCTGAATAAAGAATTATATGGATTCCTGTAAGAATAATATTCACAATACTGTTAAAAAAAAGGATAATTCAATGTGACTGAGAGAAAGTAGGTCATTCTTTTCATCTTAGAGAATTTCTGGTTTTCTTATTTTCTACTTGTATACACCCTGTAGCTGCAAAATGTTACTAGCAGTATTGTAGTCACATCTGCTGTTTCATTTATTTGCAAAAAATGTCTCACTGACTTTTGAATTCTTTATCATGACAATGCTTTTATTACCTCAGTTCCCTTAAAATCCTTGCGTAGTAGTTAATGGTTATTGGTATCTAGTGGAGAATTATAAAAAAAGTAGAATTACAATAAGGAACTGGGAGTCCACAAGGCCTACTGTATCCACTTTCTTACTTTCTGACTGCAGAGATAACTTTGCATTTACTCTGAGACAGAGGGCAGAACAAATATTTTGTAGGTGTATTGGCCTAGATTGTCTGCATTTTGCTAGGACTACTCATTGCCTCTTTCTGCTACTGTACATACCTACCTAATGGTTAAACTAAATATTTGCCTATTACAGGAATGCTTTCAAGCTAGAATAAAGGAATTGTACTGGTTTTATTTGTAATGTCCCCCACAGTAAACTCTTGGGGCATGAAAGACTATGATTTCTTTTGTGACAAAACACTCTTGCACTTCCTCCAGCTTACCCTGAGTGCACTTCTACAGAATCTAATGTGAACCAGCATAACTAAATCCTTTGCTGAGAATAGTGAATATTAAAATAGTCTGTGCAAATTGCCTTACTCCATGGTGAATCATTTGTGAACAGATGCTAAGTTATTCATTCATAGGCAGAATTTTCCCCCCAGGTTATTTCCTGATGGTTTATATATATTAGCCGGGACAATGCCACCTGCTTTCCTTGTATCCAGAGGGTACATATGAATACACAGACCCCTAACTCTCCCCTCCCCTCCAATAAGAATAGTTATACTTCAAATATTTGGTATTTGTATCTGTGTTCTTCCTTAAAGTTGCCACAGATGATCCAGAAAAAGGCAGCTTATTTAGGAAAGGATTCATGAAACTGAACGTGAAATATCCCATTTATGCACAGACCTCTGTGTTTATCCTTGGTATGGCCAAAGTTGTTTTCACATCATGGAGTTAATGGGAGTAGAATAAACAACCACCTTAAAATAGCAGTTCCCAATCCCTGTACACTGTTTTTCATTACTGAATAGGATGTGAAAGTCTGCATGGGAATTAGGTGTGCCAAATGTCAAGTACGGTGGCAGAGGGTCACTGGAGAATGCGACAGTGGGGTTTTGTCTTTGTTTTGGAGCTTTTTTCAAGGAAGGAGCGTGGAAGAATAGTTCCTGGAGAACAGTAGGACTGCCAGTTATGGATCCTTTTCAAACAACAACTATTAGGCTAGAATAGAAGTATACTTCCGTTGATGATATGTGTTGTCATCCTAATACTAAGAAGTTACATGAATTTGCTGAGTTGCATTTTCCACTTCCATTGTCCAAATAAATGTGCTTTAAAAAGCAGATGGTTACAGTGGACGTTGGCATTGCAGTTTTCCTGTAAGTTAGGCAAGCTTAGCCTTTCAGTTGGGAATGAAAAAAAAATCAGGGATTTTTAGACTCATTACACAACATTAAAGGAATGAAATAACCAAAAAAGAGGAAATATCAGACTGCTAAGAATGTAGGGTTTAAATTTTAGATGATTCCATGATTTTAAGCAGAAACAAAGCTGCTAGATAACAGTTATAATAAGACCAATTTTTTTCATAGATGACAAGGAGTAATTGTATTACTTTACTTTGTCCCTTTACTCGGACAGTGGCGGTGGGCGGCCACATCTGATTTAGTTACATAGCTTGTTCTGTGTATCAAGACAAGCATTTTCCAGTGTGTAAGAATGTATTTTCTACTTCTGTTGGCTTTGGACACCCTGTCCCCAAAGGTCCTGAGAATTTCTCTTCTTTGACAGACTATATACTGACAGAGTTCTCCATATTACTCTATTATATATTCTCTATTTTGAATCTTAATGTTGCAGAGGATGGGAAGTGAAGTCAGAAAAAAAAGATATAGGACAGTGACTGTTAACGAATACATTGTAAAGATAATCCCTGCTATGTCAGAAGTCTCTTACTCTGCCTTTACATCTCACATGTGCTTTTTTTATGTTACTCAAATAAAAGTTGCTGCAGCTGCTAACTTTTTTTAAGTTGTAAGATATTTCTTCTCTCTGTTTCCACACAGTGTTATGCTTTTTAATGTTAGAACATAAAAAATCCTTCTCATAATACTGTCTGTAGCTATACTAAAACCTGACGTCTTTAGCTAGGAAAATCACCGTCTGTAAAAATTTCATGGCAGGGAGTGTAGGACTATCCAAATACAAAAGAATTATCCATCACTTGATTTTGCCCTTATTATCTTAATAAGACATCATCCATACAAGCTGGTTCCCTTATCTATGAACTTTAATGAGTAAAAGGGTTTAGGCAAACTGCTTCTTGAGACCTAATCAGTTGTGAATGGAACTTTCTGAATTTATGTCCTCCATTTTCTTCATGCTAATTTAACTATCAAAAGTGACTATAGCAGAGATACAATAAGGACTCATAGGTTCTTTTTCTTATTACTTCTCTTACTCATTTTTTATTTAATTAACGAAGTCATTTCCCCCTGCTTCCTCTGCTGAAGTTTTTTTCACCTACTTTTCCTGGGTTTAAGTCCCTGAGAAGTGAACGTGTCAGCACTTTTAAAAATCAACCCTGTAGTGGTTTACCCTTCTCTCAGAGGAGCAGAATATACACCAAAAAATTTTGGAGACTAGCTGAAAATTTATGAAATCACACAGCACTCTGCATTTGAAGAAAACAAAAATTTATATGATTGAATATTATATCATTAGTTGATTACTTGAAAATTGGTAATTGCTTCCACAGACAGGAACGACAGACGAGAGGTTAAAGGTGTCTTATACTTTTCCACTTATCTCAAGATTAAGGCACAGAACAAATACTTTTTATATCATTTGTTCTTGCTTTCAAAATAGAATATTTTCCCTCCTCTTGTGAATTTTGGTGGTATTAACAAGTGAGAAAGCAAAGCACAGGAAACAATCAGTGTTCTCCCTTTAGCTCTTACTGTTAGAATACATTGTATTGGTTCTTTTTTAACATGTAGTGTTAAAGAATTTTAAATAAGGGAGAATGTCTCAGTGACTACAGTATAGTCATCTCTGTCAGAGTGAGAAACAACACTTCATCAAATACTTTCTCATGGATTTAGGGTACCTCTTACATTATTGTCCCTTCAGCCTCTTCAGCTGGTGGTGAGATGATACATTTGGAAAAGTGGAATAGATGAAGATGTTTTTCTACAATTGCAACCTGTTAAATTTGAAAACAGAGGGAGAAAAACGATTTTAAGGTTGCTTTGTGTTTCTGTTGCCTTTAACATGAAGGTTTATATCCCTTTTCGCCTCCACCTCAATTTGTTTCCCACACAGAGGAAAAACTATTAAAAAGCTTGAGACATACCAATGTTTTGCTGAAATATGTTTATATGGGGTGTTTGGCAAATGTGTTCAAATTCTCCATTCCTTTTGTAACATTCTACTATGTTTATCCTCTTTCTATCTAAAACTTAATAATCACGGAATCGTGTTCAATTTTTTTTCTTAAAATAGAGTGAAAATTGTAGGAGAGGTAAATTAAGAAACATGACTGCTATTTATAATTTCAATTTGTTTACGCATAGGCTAATTAGATCTTACAGTGTTTAATGCATCCATAAATGTGAGAACATCCACTCTTGATTACTTGCGTCTCATAAACATTCAGTTTCTGCACATTTGAATTAAAATGTCAAGGAACACAGTAAACACTTGTGGGTTTTCTTTTTTTGAACATGTATACAGTCCCTCTATAGAAGCAACGAGAAGGCCGTCCCTTCAAAAAAAACCCCACTATATTAAATATGTTTAGAAATAATTTGGAATATTTTTCTACTCATATCCTTTTTGAGTAGCCCAATGAAACTACCTTTGAAGTATCTTCCAATTGTGTGATCTACAAATTACTGACTAAAGCTAATCTCATGTTTATGTTTTAATGAAGTTTTAGAGTTAGAGTGGTAGCAGACTGACACGGACTCTTTCACTTTAGGTTAGCATATGAAATTGCTCAGGTAGACTTCCTCATTGTGTTTCTGTGAATCTAATCCTTCATGAACACCTCCAAGAGTGACAGAATAGTGTTTTACCAATACATTCAGTTCTTAGACAAATGATCTCTCCCAAGATAATGTATACCATGCACCATGAAGTCTGAATTTACCTGAAATGACTGAAAGTTCATTGATTAGTGGGCACAAGAACCAAGAATGACTTCTTCTGATTATTAAGAAGGGCTACTCAAGAACAAAGTTGTTTGCTTCACAGAGAAAAGCTTATTTTTTTTTTCCTTTTTGAATTACTATGTAGTATTTCTCAACCCTGTTAGTTCAGTTTCTGCTACTAAAAGTGTAACGTTTATACCCTAAATATAAATGATGGCTGGCACTCCACCACCCCCTTTTACTTGTTCTGGTGAAAAAATTGCTATCCTTCTGGTTGTGCTACACATGAATGAATGACCATCCAGTGATATGGCAATAGTGATGAAAATCCCTCTGAGGTCATGTTTTCTTTGCATACATTGAATCACAATATTTGTGTTGTTAGAATTCATAGATTCTGTCACAGATTCTGGCGATATGATGAGAAACAATGCAGAAGCTGTAACAGTCCTCCTTGTCACAACACAAAAATGTGTGAAACATAATGGTTAAGTGTTCCTTATTTATTTTAGGCAATGTTTTGCTCTACAAGATGCTAATATATTTTTTACTCTCAAATAACATCTTTACACTCTGATTACTTTCAGTGAATAAAATGTCAGAAAAAAAATATTAGGAGATCTAAAATTAAATTTACAAAATAGTAAATTTCATTATCATAAAGTATGCACTTTCTTGGAAGCAGACATGATCAGCTATTGGAATCTGCACTTTTATATGCATGCTTGCAATACAGTTTCCAAGAGAATTGAACATTTAACCCAATTAAATTCATGTTTGGAAGAAAAAAATCAAGTGTTTTATAACAGAGTGAAAATTCAGTTGTCTGAATGCACAGTAGTTTCTCTAGAAGAAGCTCTAATGCTTCTGATACTTTCTCTGTCATTCATGGATAGTGATTTGTTTTTTCTGTATTATTAGATTTACACTTACGAAGTAAATGAAATTACTATAACCCCAAATCAGAAAAAAAAAAGAAAAAAAAAGAAAATTAATGTGGTTTTCTTAGTCCCTTTAATTACAGGAAACATGGAAGGGTATATTAAAAGCTTGTGATTTACTGACATTTTGGATCAGACCTTTCATCACAAAGAGGCTATGATATCACAGCTCACAATGATTTGCACTACCATAATTTCATTGTGAATTTGACTTACGCAAGAGTTAGCCCTCTGTTCCTAAGCAGAGGCTTCCAGTACTGAAGTAAAACTTCCCCAGCCAAAAAAGTAACATGCTGGTCACCCTGGAAAGTGCAATGTAGGAGTCATGGTTAAGACAGGCTATCTATTAAACATTGTTACTTGGATTTTCCTTAAAAAGGAATGTCTGGAATTGCACATACTGTCAGAATCACACATGTCCAAATGTCTGGTATGTTATTACTCTATTTTGGAGCACAAAAAATATAATAGGCATAAAGCACATGTCTCTTCTACTCAGTCTGAAGTCCAAGGCATGCTTTCCAGACAAAAGTTCCACATTTTTGCTAAATGTTTTGCTGCCTGGTTTTCAAGAAATCTTTGTAAAGAGGGATGTAAATGTTGTCTGGCTTTTCCTTCTGCTTGTGATCATTGATAAGAGAAGCTCAACGAGGTCAGTTCTGACAATTTTATTTTATTTAATAGACAAAATTTGCTCATGCAACAATGCATTTGCAGAAAAATATTTTGGAAGACAGTAGTTTTCTGGGTTTTAAGTTGGAATAAAAAATGTATAATGTATAATGAGTAGAAAGGTAAAGGAAGCTGTGTGTATGAGAAGAACATGCTTTTACATCTGGTATGAATACATTATCTGTGTAAAGCATTTGATGGGTAATACAGGCAAATAGTATTCAATCTGTAGTTGCTGTCAAATTGTGAACCATCACTGTAAAATAGTTTATGATGAGCTAGCTTTTTTATTTTCTAAGTAAATGGCTGAAATACTTTAAGTGAGTGAATGACAAATGGCATAAAAATGTAACCAGGCTGAGGTTCAGCTTTCAATATGGATGCTCAAAGTGTGCATGAGAATGAAAGCCTACTCATGCAAACCTCTAGAAGAATGAACTTCCTCTATGTGGAAGTGTCCAACATCCAACTTTTCAGTGCAGAATGGCATAAGAAATATCACAAAACTAATGGTACCTGGCAAAGTATGACCTTTATTGACAGTGCTGCTGTTCCTGAAATATATTGCTACATCAAGAATTTTATGCAGTAAAACAGTCTGTAGGTTTGAACAACAGAGTTGAAATCTGGAATTGAACTCAAACATCTCCTTGAAGCCTGTGAAGATCTTACTGATCTTTAGATCTAGTCATGCTGAAAACAAACGAAGGACAATATGAGACACATCATTTAACTCTGGTTTGCTGTTTGAAGTGTTGTCTCCCTTAAATTATGTGGACTGGTGGAAAAAATCAAAAAAAGTGTGAGTGTCACCTTTGTTTCAGCAGGGTAAAAACTTCCAGGAAAGGTGTCTCTGACTTTCCCTGAGCGAAACTGAGCAAATTCAGCACAGAGGGTTTTGGGAATGCAGGGTTGGACAGATGGATGAGTAGACTGATGCTGACCTAGCAGGGAGATTTAAGGAAATGATTTTGCAGCAGGCAACACATTTTCTGTGGTAACCAGAGGGAGTGTGCTGCAAGCAGAGAGGACTGGATAAAAGACATACACTGCAAGGACACAGTGATCAAAGGACAGTTTTTGACTTCTAGTTTTTTTATTCAGTCTGCCTCACTCTCATTAAGACTCTGATAGTCTCAGTGTTAGCTGTTTAATTATTTACTATAGTAAGTCATCACCTTCTAAAATTATGTTACCTTCTAAAAAACCACTGCCTGCAGTGGGAGTGAAGTGGAAGCTTTTGATATACTGCTTAAAAGAAAAGCTAGGGCAACTCCACCTCAGGCCCTGAAGCTGAGAGGCTGTGCTGCTACATTTGTTAGTCATACCTGCAACCATCATCCAGAATAGTTCTGAGCAAGTTAAGCAAATGTCTTTAAATCATTGTAGAAATACTTTTACTTATGTTGCTATTTGTAAACTTCTTTAAAAGAATTGTTCAGTGTTTATCACTGAGAACAGCAAGGACTTTAGGAAAGTAGAAGAAAGGTGAGTGTCATCTTCAGCCAGGAGAGAGCTCCACAGAAAACTGCAGAAAGTCCTTCTCCTTTGACTCTTCATAAAGGAAGCCCAACTTTATAACTCTTTACTTTTTCTTGGCTCATCAGTGTTTCCATGCACACAGTGCTTCTTTTAGTTAACTGACTGATTTGTTTCATCTGTCTTATGTTGAGGAATTTTTTTTTTTCACTATAATTTGTCTTATTTCTGTTTTCATATTGTGGAGTTCTGGGCTTTGCTACTCTTTGTGGATAACTCTTAAATTTACAAAAGAGTTGGACCATAATATTGTGGTTGTCTTTAGTAATGTTGAAAAATATTAATACTTTTTAGCTGTTTAAAAAGTTGTTATGCTTAAAATAAGTGTTAAATTGTTAAAAACAATGGAGAAGTGGCTAAGCAAATAATAAGATATTGAACTCCACAGTGTTCACTTCGAAATCAATCTAAATTTTGTTACCATCTAGGATGATTGTAAACAAGATTTATGAAAAATGTCGGCAGTTTCCCTCACATCCTTTTCATTTGCTAGAACTTGCCATCATTTCAAGCAACCAAGGTACTTCGCTCTTACCATGTGGAGTAATAGGAGTCATTTCTGGCATCATATTTCCCTCGACTTCCTGGCTTGGCTATTTTATTCTAAAAATTTCAAGGTGATGTTTTATGTAGGAAATCCATATGCTTTTTAGCATGTTCATCTTCCCTCAAACATCTTGGCTGCTTGTATAAAGAGCTAAGGACATTTAACAGGCCAGCCTTCTGACTGTTGGACTGATCATTGCTGACTACATAGTTAATCTTACAGGGTGGTTGAGCCAGCAGGCATATTGCTGGTGGGCTTTTGCGGGTTACTCACGGAGTTTTAGTCTTTATAAACTTTAATGTCACTCGTCATTTCTACAACTGGAGCAGCTGAATGCTAGATAAAACTGACCTATGAACACCCAGGGATAGTTCTTTGCCAAATAAATACCTTCTGTCCCATAATTGCTCTTTAAGCAGCTTTGGGTAGATACCTACCTTAATATTAATAATTAAAAAAGTACATAAATTACTTAAATTTTTGTTAGCTTGATCAGATTTTGAAATTTCCAAAGTTTTTTAAGTTCAGTAGAAAAGAAAGAGAAATATAATTTAACATATAGCAGTATTAAAATGCAATGGATTAAAGCTCCAAACTCTTTGAGGTCTAGTTAAACATTATCTGTGTTTTTTCTGGTGACAGCGGCAGTTCAGCCTTGAAAGAAAGAATATAGCATGAGCTACCAAGGCAAGTTTTGTTCATTACAGCAACATGAGTTAATGTTCAGGATTTAAAAGAACACTGAATAAGATGAAGAAATGGGTGGAATACACTTTATACTTACAAAGTACTTGTTCTCTTATTTTTAATTTTTATTTTATTGTGATACGCTTTCTAGCTGTAACCTGTCCTTATATATTTGCAAGTTTTGGCTTTTGGTCTGCCTTTATGTTAGACCTTGTCAATGTAAAGTTTCAGAAATGCTGTCACATCATAGTTTCAGCTTCAACTCCTTAACATGGCTGCAGTTGGTTCATTTAATAGGTGGCTGGCAATACTAGTAGGAATATATAACAGGTGTGCCATTTGTAGGAGGTCTGTATCTCTTCAACTATATCTGAATTATGCATGAAAACTGTGCTTAAGTCAAATGCTTTGTATACAATAGATTATTTTTATGTATTATCAAAATATAAGTTTTCCATTTTGGTCTTCCTCACACAATTTTCTAGTGCCACAGAAATCTGCTGGCTTACTAGTAGCCCTTTTCAAGATATCTGAAGTACAGTAAAACCTTAATGAGTGGGCTAAATAGCCTGCATTTTACCGGTCTGTACATAACAAAATGTGTGCAAAGAAATGAGGATCTCTACTATTAAGTAAAGATAGAACAGCATGGACTTAAAGGTTGCAAAGCTACTCTGGCTCCAGCACCTCAACCAGCTTACCTAAGCTACTTGCGTATTTTCTCTGCAGGGACGTGTTGCTGGTTAGAGTGTCTTATGCTCAAGTTTCACTGAAAATCCGGTGTGACACCTAGTAGGTAACCATTGTAAGACACTGCGTCAAAAGCGAGTAGTTAAATTTAATAAGAAGTGTCACGCTTTTGTTGTTACCACGTAAGGTCTAGGCCTACTCCACCTCATGTCTGTGTCTCACTTGTGAGTTCTGCTGCTTCTTTCAGAGTGAGCTCACCGAGGCACTCTATATTAGTGTGATTTCATAAACTTTTGCTCCTTGGTTGATGAAGTAGACCACTAGACTAGTCTAGAAACAAAATATCTTTCCTCAGCCTTGCCTCTTACTTGCTGGCTGAGCTGGAACATTTTACCTGCTGCATCCCACCCCAATTTTAGAAAGTAATATTAGCATTATTTTCCTTTCTAAAACTGTTTTACCACTCCTTAGTGAAAAACGTTAGTATCAGTGAAAAGTGTGTGAAGATCCAGATACTAATACTGGTCTATAAATATCAGAAGATAATTTTGGTTTAATTTGTATTGTGGATTTGGCGTATTGGAGATGTTGGGCAGTAGAACATGGGTCTTATCACTATACGGATGAAAAATTGTGAACAGTTTTGAACCTGGGTGGTTTGTTTGTTTGTTTGTTTTCACTTTAGGCCACTAAGAAAGTTTTAAAGGATTTTATTGAGTTAATGTCTAATACCTTTCTAAAAAAAATCAGTTAATTTGCATACTGATTAAACATCTTCCATGCCTTTCTAAATTATTCTTAATTGCAAAGGCTGTTTCCATAGTTACAATTTATGTCTTAATTTCATAGTAGATTTCTTTCCACTAATTCAGCTCATTCCATTTATCTACCTTATTGGTTATTTGAGCTACACATAAACTTCAGGCACCCTTATCTCTTACAGCTTTTGGGAAGGAAAGAAATGTATTAAGACAGAAATAAAATTGTTTCGTATGCAGCTAGTTCAATTACCAGGGAATATTATTTAGACTTCTCTCTTTAATAGAGATACAGGCCTTTGAAGAGAGTCTATAAGAAAATAAGCCAAAGAATCAATTAGATTCTCTTAGAATTGAATAAAGTACAACAAGCACCATTTAAAATGTGTAATAATTTTTAACTAACATCCATAATTTTTACTAGGTTCATGAAATACAGATAAATCATGGAGGCATTTAAAACATTTCTAAACAATTGTAATGCTTAAAGAAGCACATTAATATTTTAATTACAGTTAAAAAATATTATTCATTTCTCTTTATTATACTTATTTTTTCACAGAAGGTGAAGTTTGTGGCTGTTACTTTTTTTCTATATATCACTTCAGATCCATTTCATGCTTCAGCTGTGTAATTAAGTCACTTGTGCTCGTCTTCCCTGAAATACTTAACTACACTTATCGCAGATTTGTTTTCCTTCTTTGTATCAGTGATGAATTAATAGACTTTAAAATTGTAGAATGAATTATGTGGAGAATATTATTCTCATTGGAATTCCATACACGCACAAGCATATATCTTTTATATAGTACTTATTATTATAATATATATATATTATAATATTATATTATTATACCTGTGTTTTGCTATATGCTTTTGGAAATATCACTTCAGTTCATACTATTCGGTGATTATCTTTAGCAGTAGCACTTAAAAACCAAGCATTTCCCCTTCACAGTTACCACATAGAGAAATTTGCCTTTTAGTGCAAAGGTACTTCTTCCTTTTTTAATTCACCTGAGCTGAAACATAAGATAAACAATGTGCAATCCCAGACAAAGTTATGCTAAGAGGTCATACTTTTTTTACCTTCTTTTTTTTTTTTTTTTTTTTTGCTGCACTTATAGTCCTGTTAGTTTAGAAGTCCAGCACCACACCAATATTTCTTTCAGGGCTAATGCTCAAGATGTGGGTTTGGATGTCAATAAATAACATCCATAAATGTGTTTTTCTCTTGACCAGTGAGGGTGAAGAGATGCATATTCTGGTTATGTCACAGGAACCAGTCTAAGCCCTGTCACTTTCTTCCAGCTTAACACATTCATATCTTTTAACGGCTTATCTGTATCAGCAACAGATATGAATGCTCTATAGGAGGTTTTTGGTATTACAGGCTCTAGAAATAAGGGATGAAAATCCTTTCTGTTCTGGTAGGTTATATGGTAAAACACCAACATTGTGACCTCAGGCCTTTTCAGATGGTATTGTCGTTCTCATTCTCATGGCAAAGAAAAATCCCTACCTAGAAGATTCTGGGATATGAGAATAAACTGTATACATGCAATAGTTTCAGCATGATGAGAACACATCAGATTTACTGAGGAGGTGTTAATTAGTCTATATGTTTGCATTAAGTGAATGCTTGAAATGCATCAGAGTTCATAGGAATGTGCAGAACAATAACCTACATACACTGTAGATTTGGTGCATTCCTTGAATATGTTGCATATACAGTGTGGCTAGGATGTCTTTGCACTGTCATGATGTGCAGTCCTTTTATGTTTGGTGAATTTATTACAAACATTATAGATTTGAAAAAAATTAACAAAATAAAAGCCACAACTAGCAAATTAACAGGAAAACAAACCACCACCCCCTCCAGAATAAGTAGAGTGGTGACCTTGGTAAATTAGCTTTAGAAGTTTCTAAAAGATTGTTTTTCTTGATTAATTTTCAACATACATATAACTGGTCTTATATTATTAAGTCTGGCTTTTAGAAGACTATTATGTAAAACTATTCTAGGATAATTGTAAAGGAAAAATTGTACAGTAACACTTACAAGATACCCACAAAAAACAACAACCAGCTCTGAAAAATGGTCAAATTCTTTAGGGTGTCTTGAAGTGTAAAGTATATTGACACTTAATAGAAATGACTTGGCAGCTCACTTGTGAATAACACATTTATTCTAAGGCTGTGTATAAAACCTTTACAGCCTGCCTTATCCTTATTGTTACATGGTTACATAGCAAACCAGCTTCAAGATTATTTATTTGCTGGGTTTGTATACATTAAATTCAGCTTTTGGCAGTCCCTGCTGTTTGATAGTACAATGCTGAACTAATCATGAATGCTGGAAATAAAAGAGATGCTGAACTTTTAATAGAGCTCAGTCATTGTTAAATGTTAGTTTATGATCAATCTCATACTTGACTAAAAAGTGCACTTTCAAAACAATTTCACACCATCCATCTTAGTTTGAAAGTGGAATTGTTAACAGTTTTTCTCGTCTCTTGAATACCAAAATCAGGTGGGACTACCCTTTTATCAATTTGTTCCTTAGATAGCAGTGCTGAAATGAGTTATATCCTCCAATATATCTGCGTAATGGTGCTGAGGAAGTCACTGATCGCACAGTTTAAGACATGAGTTCTACGTTTTTCCCCTTACTGCTCAGTGATGAGCTGCTGTGCCTTAAGGCATAGTCTTTAGGGAAGGTATAGTCTTAGTCTTCACTGTAATCAGCAAACTGGCAAAATTGTGTAGTTCCAGATGCCAAATCAATCTAGGCATAGCTAAAAAGTGTTCAAGTTGGATCTAGAAATGAGATGTTAGGTATTCTTTGCATAGCATGGAGTGACTGCCTGAGGTCAAAAGGGTTTTGTTGAACATTGTTTGTAGATACAGCCATTATGATAGTGTCTGAACTGCTTTAGTTCCCAGCACAGAAAGAATATTTATTGGCTTCTGTCTTAATTTTCCTCCTTATTCAGCCTGTCATTCTTTGACACATTTATGAGACCTTTCCATCTGTGAAGTACCTGGGTTTTTCTTTAGGGTATATCCAAGTCAAAAAATAAAGCAGTCTGATCTCTAAACTGCTTTCTAGCCAACAGGGAGTAAATGGGAGACAATCAATTTTACCCAAAGTTGGCCAAAGGCAATAAACAAAGCCAGTGCTTACATATTTTGTTGTTGGAGCATCCATGGCATCCTCAGAATTGCATGCTTGCTACCATAGTGTGATTTAGTGTCAACAGTGATGTGTGGTCCGAAACCTTTTAAAGACAAATGAGGAATTATCTTTGATTATGATGGCTTTTAAATTGCTTGCATTTCTAGTTATGCTTGTGATTACATCATAAAAAGACCATCTCCCTTCTCCTGAGCCCTGAAAAGAAAAGTGGAGCATGTTCCTCCAAGGTAAAAGACTAAAACTGATAACTTTCCAGAGTAAAGTTTTTCAGCTGATATCTTTCTCAGAGCTTGATATGACCTTTGAGAGTACCTAGCTTATAGAAATATAGATGAGATTAATTTCTGTTTCATTTCTTCTTCCTTGAGCTTTTACTTCCAGGTATTTTCCCATATTGACAGACTTTGAAAGACATCATATTGAATAGTCTGTAGCATGAAATTTAAGCAACATCCCATACTCTTTATCTCCGTTACATCTAGGTCACTTTGCATAATGAAGAGGCACTCTAAATCATCCTTCTTCACATTCCTTTTCTCTGTGTGTTCATGGAATGCCCTCCTTCTACGGGTTCATATAAGAGTGAGCAATACACTGGCAATGAAGTTTACCAGTGGGCCACAACCTATTTATTTTGTCTAGGCCATGATTGAACATTCCTGCTATTGACTTGAAATGAGACTCTTTATTTGACAAAATGCAAGCTATATGGTCTAAATGTCTTAGGCTCCTTAAATGAAGATAATCCAAAGAAGGATAATCCATCAAATAGAACATTGTTTTAAGTCCTGCAAGACTTGATAGCTTTTGTGTGGTCTTAATGTCTCATAAGAACAGCAACCAAAGAGTATTATTTTTCAGTTGACTCCAGTACTGTTTTGAAAAACCTTGGATTTGATACTGATTTCCATGCACAATAAATAATTATAGTTCTTTTAATGATTTTTTTTTCCCCATGGAGAGTCAAAAAAATTGAATGTTACATGTGCAATATATATTTATTAAGGTAGGCTCCAACATCTTGAAATACTTAGACTGGTTTTATAAACTGTTAGCTTCCCAACTTCCATTTCACTACTGTTTTTACTGTGCTGGCAAGATCACAGAGGAGATGCTCCTGGAAACTATACTAAGGCACATGGAAAATAAGGACGTGATTGGTGACAACCAACATGGCTTCACTAAGGAGAAATCATGCCTGAAAAATTTGGTGGCCTTCCACAACAAGGAGGATAATGGAAGCACAACTAACATCTTCTACCTGGATTTGAGCAAGGTCCCACACAACATCCTTGTCTCTCAATTGGAGAGACATAGCTTAAAAGAATGGACCACTCAGTGGATAAGGAATTGACTGGATGGTCGCACTTAAAGACTTGTTGTCAATGACTCAATGTCCAAGTGGAGACCAGTGACAATTGGCGTTCCTCAGGAGTCAGTACAGGGACCGGTGCTGTTTAATATCCTTGTTGGCAACATTGATGTTGGGATTGAATGCGCCCTCAGCAAGTTTGCCAGCCAATGTGATGTGGTTGAAACACTAGAGAAAAGGGCTGATGTCCAGAGGGACCTTGACAGGCTTGAAACATGCAAACCCCATTAAGTTCAACAAGGCCAAGTGCAAGTCTAGCACACAGGTTGAGGCGATCCCAAGCACAAATACAGGCTGGGTGGAGAATGGATTGAGAGCAGCCCAGAGGAGAAGATGTTGGGGGTGTTGGTGGATGAGAAGCTCAATGTGAGCTGGCAATGTGTGCTCGCAGCCCAGAAAGCTAACTGCATCCTGTGCTGCATCAAAAGAGCATGGCCAGTAGGTTGAGGGAGGTGATTCTGCCCCTCTACTCTTTTCTGTTGAAACTCCACCTGGTGTACTGTGTCCAGCTCTGGAGCCCACAACATAAAAAGGACATGGACCTGTTGGAGTGAGTCTGGAGGAGGGCTACAAAGGTGATCAGAGGGCTGGAGCACCTCTTCTATGAGGATAGGCTGAAGGAGTCAGGGTTGTTCAGCCTGGAGAAGGGAAGGCTCCAGGATGTCCTATAGCAGCCTTCCAGTACCTGAAGGGTGCCTACAGGCACTCTTTATCAGGTAGTATAGTCATAGGACGAGGGGTAATGGTTTTAAACTGAAAGAGGGGAGATTTAGATTAGATATTAGGAAGAAATTCTTTACTGTGAGGGTAGTGAGACACTGGAACAGGTTGCCGAGAGAAGCTGTGGATACCTCATCCCTGGAAGTTGGAGCTTTGGGCAACCTGGTCTTGTGGGAGGTGTCCCTGTGGCAGGGAGGTTGGAACTAGATCGTCTTAAACATTCTTTCCAAACCAAACCATTCTATGATTCTATGTTATATATTTTTTGAAATTTAACTGGCTTCTTCATTCAGTGACTGAGTATATTAGGAGCTAAAATAAAAGAATGTATATCACTTGTGAAAATAGTAGTTACAGAGTTGGTTCCATGTGCCACCAAAGTTGATGGCAGGTTTTCTAATGATGTAACCAAGATTTGGGTTGGCTTTTATTAGAGATTCTTTAAGATAGACTATATATTTTTCAAGGAATTTGCACCTACCTGTTTTCACACACGTCAAATTTCTTTAGGAAAGATCACTTCGTTTCCACCTTCTGGCTCCTTCTCATCACCATCTTATGCATTGTCCTCTCTATTCTGCCACTGATTATCCCCCTTCCTGACACATTTCCTTGCTGGTCCTGGCTTCTGATCCATCCATGTTTGTAATAGTTCACTAATTTCAGCTTTTGTCTCCCTAGTCATTTAAATCAATTTCCTCTAAAACCACCTGAGATCCGATTAATGGACTTTAAAGTAAAGGCAAGTCTGCCTCCTGGGTGTCGTTTTCAGCTCCACAGCTCCCAAACAGCATCTGCAACAGAAGTCCAGTATGCCCACTTCTCCCCACTGCCTGGGACTGGTGTCTATGGGGCTATATGCCTAATTCATAAACCATGTGGTCTGTACTGAGATGGAAAAGCAGGACACACTCAGCAAAGATAGTTTTCAGTAATTCTTAGTTTCTCAATTCAGGCAAGTCTCTACAGTTTCAAAATGTACGTATTTTTAATACACATGGCTGATTTCAGATGAGGTGAACTCAAGTTCCAAGGCTAACCTGCAGTCCCTATACCAAATAACAGATTTTTTTCTGATGGAGGTCTTTCAGTATTTATCAATCTTCCCTCCTGTCCCCCTGCCCCAACCTTGTTCTTGAAGCATGAATTCTGACAGACTGCTAACAAAGATGAAAAGATGAATGCGTCCCTTTTCTTCCCAGATCCGATGCTCCACCCTCCATCCTCCCCCTCAAATTACCTTAGACAATATAAACAGAATAACTGAAACCTGGCAAAGTCATTAGCAAATGCAAATAAAACCCTGTAATGAAAATATTAGACAGCACTAATAGATGGGGTCAATGATCCAGCTGTGAAAACATGTGAATTATTTTGCTGCTTTTGGAAATCTTTTTGAATTCTTCTATTTGGAAATCTTTATGATAACTGCTGGCTTATAGACACATCACATTCTCTACCCTTCTCCTCTGACTTTTTTTTTTCCCCCACAGGAACAAAAGTACTTAATTTTTTGTCCAGTTCTGTCAGTTCAAGTTACTTAAAAAAGCAATTCATGTCAACAAGTTACGAATTTCAAAATACCAGGCCTCTGCCTCTGATCATAAGCAATTTTCTAGTCACAGACACTCAACAGTCTTATCATGCAACTTGTTAAGGAAAAAATTGGCAGACTGATCCAACTTGCTGTGATTGATGTTGAATTACTTTAAGAGGCTAAGGAATGAATATGTGCTTAATGAGTTGCAAATAGTAATTATGAACTGTCTTTGTTTCAGTAGAATATAGGATAAGGACCTAAACTGAGACTTGGCCTCAAAGCAGCTATCATTGAAGTTCACTTCAAGGAAACAAACTTTCTCTGTTACTTGCTTCAGAGTGATGGTTGTAGCCTTCATTGCATTTAACTGCAGGTCTCTCAAATTCAGTTGACAAAACTGACATCAATTTGACAAAGAGAGTACTTTATCTATTTTGAGGTGGAAGTAGGTTCGTTGTTTTTTTTGTTTGGTCTTATAGGAAAGACATACTTCATACTAAACCATCTCATAAATTCACTTTACCCTATTCATCTTTTGCTATAATATTTTAAGGGAAGTGACATTTAAGGAGTCTTATCTTATCTGCCAGCACAGATGAATTAGTTTGGAATGTACATTGAGCAGTTAATTTATAATGGACTGCCTCTATCACTGAAGAAAGTTGACTATCAGTGAAGTTATGTTCCTAGTATTAACTAGTACAAGATGAAGTGTCTCATATTCTTAGCACATTAAGTTTCAGGTATCATTCAACCTAATTCTCTTTTTTCCTAAAAGTTATAAGGATGTGTACAGGTCTTCAAGGTAGAGCTGTCAATTTTCTTAGATGTACAGTGCATGGAAGAAAGAAATGGGAATGTATTACTTGAATGAGATTTTCAGTCACTTGTGCCATTTAGAGAAAGGATACAGTGGCAACTGGTGGCTCTAAGTCACAAACTAAAATAAGAGCAAACAATGAGTTTTGCATACATAGGAAGAGCTGTTCAATGCCTGGGTTTTTATTCTACCTTGCAGAATAGAAATCTGACAGTATTTTCACTTGAGTGGCCTCCACTGCAATTTGTGTGGTATTTGATAATCTAAACCCTGGAAGTTGAAATAAACTGAGGTCATGCCTGAAGTTTTGCCTACTCAAGTGTATTTGAGGGTTAAAGTATAATCTTGTCCGTGTTCTACATATATTATACATATATATATATTACAACTGAGAAAAATAGTCACATTAATCTCAAAGTATTTGATAAGTCTTTCAAATATGGAGTGATAGTTACATGACATCATTCATTTACATTGCTTTGGCTGACACACTAATCAAGCTGTGTTCATTTTCTATATGGTCTTCACCCACACAAATAAAACATGTTTATTTAAACCATCAAGGCTCAGCTGACTAGTGGAAACTCATTAATATGCCTGGAACATAATCCTTCATGAATATAGATGTGAAAAATCTGTTACTTGGTGGGAGGATTTGGTGGGGATGGGGGTAAGGGGAGCTGCTATACTTGCTCATTGACTTTGTCATCCTCACAAGCTGTCACTTTTTCCTGCTAAAATAAAATAAAATCCTGCTTCCCAACACACCTTTTGCATGACTTTGAAAATTTATTGTGGACAACTAAAGACAGCTTGAAAGTGGCTACTTTGTAACTGGCTCTTGCTTGCTGCATCTCTCAGCAATATGTTTGAAATTATTCATGGATTCACGGATTTGACAGAGTTGGAAGGGACCTCTAGAGATCATCTAGTCCAACTCCCTTGCTAAGCAGGATTGCCTAGAGCACATCACTCAGGACTGCATCCAGGTGGGTCTTGAAAATCTCCAGAGAAGGGGATTCCACGACCTCTCTCAGCAGCCTGTTCCAGTGCTCTGACATTATCCAGTGCTTTGACATTATGTTAAAGTTTCCTTTTTTCAGTGGGAATGGCTGTTTTTATATATTATTAAAACCAAAAATTATTGTGGGAGAAGAATTACTGTTTAAGATTCTGAACTTTTGGGATATGCGTTGTCTGATTGGCTAAGTATTTCCCGTCACCTCCTGCAGTTTTCCCTACCCGCTCATGCACTTAGTGTTATTTAGGGTTTGCTCACAACCTGCGGTGTTATTAAAAGGAAGAATGTGTAACTGGAGACTAAGAAGCAGGGTACAGTTTTTCAGTGTAAGAGATACAAAATCACTTAATAACTGATGCTATATTTTTCCACCTAGCTGTTCTGATTTCCGTGCAAGAAAAAAACAATGGTTATTGTGTTCTGTAACTGAGTACGATTCATTATTGGCCAACAGGAAACCTATTTACTACAGAGCATTTTTTATTATATTGTATTTTTAGCTAAACTACTTAATGAAAAAATCAGACTCTTTTTGGGATACCGTCATGTGATGTTCATACTAAGTAGTCTGTAGTAATGAATTTTTAGGCAGTATGCACATTTTGAATGCCCATATAGAAGCAACATTGTTGGGTCTAAGAATAAATAAAAACTAGCACACTACTTTAATCAAACTGCTTCAGTATTGACCTTCAACATAATAATACTAAGTGATGAGATTATTGGAACTGTAGGTTAGTTGCACAGTCTAACTGAAGGGAAATAAAAACTTCCAGTGCAAGATGCCATCCGTTTTTCAGTCTCTGAATACTGCAGAGAACTTTGGGAATGTACCTTCCAATGTTAAACAATTCATGCCAATCTGAATCCACATTGGGCATATATCTGCCAAGATCCTTTCTATCATTAAAAAATTTTCCATACAACTGTTGGCAGTACAGTGGTGGATGTATCTCCCATAACTTTGAAGAAGCCACCTCAGGAATAAGAAGCACTGTCGCTATGGTGCAGAGGGTCTGTAGCTAGATTATCCAGGCTGTATAACTGCTTCTAGTATTCAAGCCAGCTGGTTCACAGTAAACTCTGGTATCTCTCTACTACAATTAAAATTGCTGTGTGACACCATTAAGCTATGACAAGATGATCATTAAGGCATTAATTTGCATCAAAAATTGATGAATTTTCATGACTTTTTTTTGCATGATTCTACTTGGAAGCAGTTTAAAAAAAAAGCCCGAGGTAAGTGAAATTTTTAAGAAAAGAAATGGAGACACCCCCCCCCCAACATTGTGTTTTACACAATTCTCTCTATATAATGCTACTTGTAAATTATCCTATTTTTGCAGGTCTCCTGAGATGCTTTACAGGCATGAATTCACATTTAATTGAATATATCTCTAGCATTTGATTGAGTCATTTCCAATTTCCATTACTTGACAGATTATCCTTTGCTGCAGAAGATACTATTTCTGAGTAGTCCATAGCCATACTGATGAAAAACTGATTAGATTTCAAGGTGTATAAAGGTTTTTTTCTAGATGCTCAGAAAGATAGGATGGGGGTTGACTTTTTAAAGGTGTTGTATGGCTTATGACACCAACCTTATAATCTGTTTACTGTATCATTTTTCTTACTGTAGCATTTTGTGTATTATCTGCATATGTATTTTCATTTCTTGACCATATTTTCTAGTGTTGAATGCCTGCTTTTGAATTACGGTTATCTCAGAAAAATAAAATAGCTTGAAGATAGTTATAGACTCTAATTTTAAAACTGAAATGATAGAAAGTAATTCTGCTTGTTATAACCCTGACACTAGATATCACTTTTCAGTATTGGAAGTGATTTTTCTAATGTTAATAATGTTTTCCTTATGCTTATTTTAGGGCTATTTAATTGTACTACATTTGAGTCCAATGCACTTAAAAATTTCCATGTTTGCAGAGAAATTTCCACTTCTATGTTATGCTTATTTAGAAGAGGGGTTTGCATTATTGGGGTGTGGAAATAACTTTGTACACTACCTTTTTATATCTCATTAACTGCTGTCCTCCTTGATGTGTGGATTACCAGGCTGATTCTATTGGTGACAGCCACAGTGACCATTTGTTATTTTGTTGTGCTTATGTCTGTTGTATTTAGAAAGATTAAGACACATTTCTGCCAGTGGTTCAGTTGCTGCAGTTTTGCTATTATTCCTGATATAGTGTACCTGAAGGGAGGGACTAGTTTTATTTTCCTCATGTTTCTGTTTTGTCTCTTAAACGGCAAACACCCGCTCCAAAGTAAAATTGTGTAAATTGAGGGAAAGGCTGATGCAATTTTGTGATAGTTCATACTGGAATGAACCTTGTTGCTGAATTTTATTTTTTTTTTAATTTTTTTTATTATTATTAAGTTGCATGGACTATAACAGGATTTCTTTCATGCTTCTACAAAATTGTAGCTTTTCTTTTTTTTTTTTCCCCTTAAATGAGAGTGAGAATTATTTCTTTGGACATCAGGTTAGGAAAACTAATGCCCTGATAGAATTAAATCTGGCCAGGGACATCAAGGGCAACAAGAAAAGCTTCTATAGGTACGTCGGTGATAAAAGGAAGACTAGGGAAAATGTGGGCCCTCTACAGAAAGAAATGGGACACTTGGTCACAGGAGATGATATGTAGAAGGCTGAGATACTCAACAACTTCTTTACCTCAGTCTTCCCCAGCAAGTGCTATAGTGTCATGGTTTGGGCCGGACTAGCCACCGAAATGAATGACAAATGCTCTCTGAGCTCTCTCACTTCAGAGAACTGAGAGGATCTCCCTTCAGGGAGAGGAGGAAGGGAGAAAAACAGCCTATGAGTTTAAAAGAAACTAAATTATTTTAATGAAATAGTAATAATAAAACAATAAAAAGAAAAGATAGTAACATCAAAAAAAGAAAATAATGACATATATACAATATAAATAAAACCATATCAAGCTCCCAGGATGACGATCATGTCACTGGCAGGCACTGGGAAGGTCCTGACTGGACTCAGTGACGGGCAGAAGCTGGATTCCAAGTCTGGATTCAGGAATGTACGGATAGGGATCAAAGGCAGATGAACACACAGAGTCCTCCTCAGATGCTAGCCATTGAAGAAAGAAGGCTGACCTTTTGATGCCTAAACTTTTATACTGAGCATGAGGCAGATGGGATGGAATACCCCACTGGTCAGTTTTGGGTCACCTGTCCTGTCAGCTCCTCCCCACTTGTGCGACCCCCGCTGCGCTTTTCCCCTTCCGACCTTCCAGCATGACAAAAAGCAAAGTTAGCTGACCTTGCCTGTTACAGCAATAAGTATAAGCAAGAGCCTGTCTGCTTACCATTTTTGGCATAAATTACAAATAGTCAGGTTTTATCACTCTGAGAGCAGTGTCTCCGCAATATGGTCTTAATTTCAGAGAGTGCAATTAGTTAGAAAAGGCTTAGCTAAAAAGTAAAATTACTGAAAAGAATATTGGTTCTGTGTTACTTCAAACCAGGACACTAACATTTTATACTTGGTGTTGACCGCAGTTAACAACAAAGAGAGCTTTTCATTATAAATGTTATTTGGAAGTACTTCTAAAGGATCCATGCATATTCTAGTAAGAGTTGTGTTTAAATATTTGGCAGTGACATTAGGATACAGTTGAGTAAATGATGTGAGAAGCAATCGAACTGCTGTGTATGAATGTAAATATCTCTCTCCTCTCAGTCATCTGTTTTTTCAAGGGTAAGGAGGCCTCTATGATTTCATTGTTACTTGTACAGAATCTCTTCCACCTTTGGACACCCTTTTTCACTCTTCTCTAAGCTTTATCCACTCTGTTACATCCTTTTGAAGATGGGGGAGAGAATATCATAACCGCACACAGTTAAAGGGTGGTGGCCACCAGGAACTTAAGAAAGTCTGTAATGATGTTCTATCTCTTACAAAGTTCATTCCTAATTATCCATAAATACTGATTTGCTTCTGAAACTACTGCTGGACTCTGAATTGATGTTTCTTTATCTATTGTAAACCTAAAGTCTTCTCCCTGAATCTCAAGGGGTAGATTAGCATTGCCTTCACATTTATCAATGTTGTATAGTCTTCTACTGAATCTTGCAGAAATCCTCTGTAGTTCTTCACAGATGTCTTTTATTTGTCCTGTTCTCAGCCACTTTGTATTATCAGCAAGTGCTGTGATCTCACTCTTCTCCTTTCTCAGTTTGTTTACCAGTCTACACAGCAGCATTGATCCTAGCACAAATTACCATGTAATGTTGCTTATAACCACTTCCACTGTGAAAACAGATAGCTTACTCCCACTTTCCCTTTTTTCAATAATTATTTTTCCATGCAAGATCATTTCTTCCTATGTCACAGGTACATCACCTCCTAAAGAACCCTCAGTGAAAGCTTTAAAGTAAAACCTTTTATAAATTCAGACTGCCTCAGTTATTTTGATCTCCATTGTTCACATACTTGCTGAAATTTTGAGAGAAATCCATTGATTCTGTCACACAATTTTCCTTTTAAAAATAAAACATGTGGTCTCTTTCCTACTATATCATATTTAGTCAGGTGACCAGGCTATTGTATTTTATTTGTACCATTTACTGTGATTGCACTGTGAATGCTAGGCTAAGAAACCTATAGTTTCCTGAATGTTTTGGCTATTTTCCACTCCTTCACTGTGAAAGCAGTTTCAAGGAAGAAGTTGGTAGTTTAGCAATTTCATTTTTTAGATCACTAGGTGATTACCACCTGGCCTTGGCAGTTTCTTTCTTTTCTTTTTATTGATTTCTTTCATAACCTCTCCTGCCACCACTTCATCTCCTATTCTGCCCCTGCACATAAAGAAAAGCTCAACAAGAGCAAGTGCAGAGAATTCTGTCTTTCTGGTATGTCTTCTCTTCTTAGACAGCAGCTTTTATATTGCGAGTGTCCATGTTTCCTTAGTAATTAGACATCATTAGTCTTACCTGGAAACTAGAAAATGTGTGAGCCTGCCCAGTAATAGAGGAAACTTTTAAAGGTCTCTGATATTTTATTCTGGGAGTGTGTAAGCACCCAGTTAGGCTTCCTCAACAACACATACCATTGGTGTCTCCACTGTCACATAGTTACTTTAGCGTTATTGATTGAAAAAAAGATTCCATGTAGAGATGTAAGAGAATTATTTAGCATGTCAGAACTCATGTGCTGAAAATTTTCTAATTGTGTTAACTACTAGGAACATATACTATATAGGAAAAAATCTGCTAATGAACTTGTCAAAATTGGTCATATTTTAGTTACCAGGAAGAATGCCTTGCAGATTGCATACTATCAGATGTCACTATTTTCATAAAGAAAAGTCCTCTCCTTTTCTTTGGTGGCTTAAGATCTTAAGCAGCTTATGCGACATGTAAAATAGCAGTTATAAATAGTGTTTTTATTGAGGCCCTGCAGTTAAGTATGTGTTCAGCAATGTAAATAATTTATTCTTTGCGTGTATGACTTGGAGTATGTCTGTTCAGGGGACTCTTTGAAAAAATATTTTAAGTCAAAAAAGAAAAAAAAGACTAAAAGAGGTGACAGCATTAACTAACAGAGAAGCTTTGTCGTCCTGACCAATTGGCTATTTTTTCATCTGGATACCAATGATATGCCCAAGGGAGACCTGAAGGATATCGAGAGTGGCTACATGGTTTTGGGATCACGGCAAAGTGCATGGAGACACAGGTGGTGTTTTTTCAGTCCTGTTGGTACAGGGGAAATGCTGGAGGCAGAGTGGATGGACCATGCATGTCAATGCCTGACATAAATAACAGGAATTTAGTTTTTATGACCATAGGAGCCTTTTTGAGGATGGAAGAATGCTTGAAGGAAATAGGATTCACCCGATGATGTGGAGCTAAAGCATCTTTGTCAACAGGACAACTGATGACAGCTTTAAACTGGGAATCACGGGGGAGGAAGATGACAACACACAGTCAATTGAGAAAGTGGTAGACTAGGTTGGCAAAAAAAGCATATCGGGTGATGTGGACAAGTGACACCTCATAATTACTAAAACAAAACTGAAGGAATCCCATGTTAAACATATGTATATATATAGGGAAATTAAACATATGTACGTATATAGGGAAGTGTCCACAGGACAGTATTACGCAGGAAGCTCTCGTTCTGGGAAATCAGCATGACTGAGTACCTCCCTGAAGTAACTCAATCATACTGTATAGGAGAAGAAAAAGGAGAAGTTAAAATTCTGTGTGCAGTTACAGGGCGGAGATCTTAATGGGATCACAAAGACTTGATAAGATAGCTCACACTACTGGAGCATTGCAAGCACGGTCACTAGCAAGGGCGGGCTGGGATGGCAAGGAGGAGTTGCCATTTATGTGAGAAAGCAGCAAGAATGTTTGGAGCTCTGCCTAGGGGCAGCTGATGAATCAGCAGATGGTTGCTTAGTCAAGGTTAGAGGGCAGACTAATGTGGATGGTGTTGTGGTAGCATTCTTCTACAAACTAAGTAATCAAGACATAGATGAAGCCTTCTTCAGACAACTCAAAGAAGCCTCATTTACAGGTCCTGGACCTCCTGGGGAACATGAATAACCCTGGTATCTGCTGGAAGGTTGCAGAGCACAAGCAATCCATGAGATTTCTGGAGTTTACTGATAATAACTTCCTGACACAGGTGATTAAGGACACGATGAGGGGAGACAATATGCTGGACTTGGTACAAACAAGGAAGGACTTGTTAGAGATGAGAAGGTTTGGGATAGCCTCAGCTGTAATGACCATGAGATGGTCACACTCAAGGACATGGTGATCCTCACATACAAGAAGCTGAATATGATCCAGCCATGTTCTTTTGCAGCAAAGAAAGTCAACTTCCTCCTGGGCTACATTTGGAAGAGCATTGCCAGCATGTCAAGGGAGGTGATCCTCTCTACTAGCACCAGTGAGGCCACACCTGGAGTGGTGTGGTCTAGGATCTCCAGTAAAAGAAACACACGGACCTACCGGAATGAGTCCAGTGAAGGACCATGAAGGTGATAAATGGACTAATGTACAATGAGAAGTTGTGAAAGATGTGTCTGTTTTACCTGAAGAAGAGAAGGCTCAGGGGGAATCTTACATGGTATACAAAGACAGAGCCATGCTCTTCTCAGTGCTGCCCAGTGACAGGAAAAGAGGCAATGGGTACATATTGAAATACAGGAAATTCTATTAAAACATAAGGAAAAAAAACCAAACACAAACCCTGGTCAAACACCAGCACAGCTTGCTCAGAAAGGTTTTGAAATCTCCATCCTTTGAAATATTCAAAGCCCAAGTGGACATGGTGCTGGGCAACCTGCTCTAGATGATCATCCTCTCAGTAGTGGGATTGGATTGGATGATCTCCAGAGGTCCTTTCCAACACTCTGTGTTTCTCTAGGGGAAGGGTAGAATACATTACTTGCTACAGCAGGCATATTGTATTACTTGCTACAGGGACTTAAGTTTCAAAATTAACTAAGGGAAAATATAATCAAATTTCTTATCAGAAGGAAGATCACAGCAAATGAAATATTAAACACATTTTGGACCTATATTTTAATTTGATATATTAAAAGCAGTCTCATTTTGACCTACGTCATAGAGGAGTCATGTTTGATATCGTAATTCAGACATTGTAAGGAATATTATAGTTGTGGGCAAAAACTTTCAACATAGCATTTTCATGCATGTAGTTTATTTTGTGGAGGAAAAATAGTTTCTAATGTTATTTTCTCCCTTTGGGAAATCTGAAATTTACATTTGAAGATTTATTTAAGGTTTATTTAATCAATTGAGACTTAAATTATTTTTCCCTTCTGTTTTGCTACTCAGTAAATCACAATGGACAGTCTGTGCTTCATTTTGCTTTTTTTCCAAATCTCTCTAATTTTTTAAGAGTAGGAAGGGGAAAAAGTGGTTTTGAGAAAGAAGGTTGATTAGTGATGACTGGTGTTAATGTCTCCTTAAGTGTTGTGCTGCAGTTGAAATTAAAAGGAATGAGGCAACGATACTAACATGAAGTGGACATAAAATAAAAGCATAAGATAAAACCCATGGAAAAATGGAGATTTTTTATTTTTCAGGTGCACAGACTTCATTTTTTTTCACCAGTTTTTGTCATAACTGATGTTGGGTTTGGGGTGTTTTTTCTGTTTTTCCCCTTAGCTGCAGTCCACTTTGCTACTTAATTGATATTTTATGTGTACTCTGTTCTGATTTGCACAAAGTAGTTACATTGAAACATTTGAGTACTGACAAGTTCTACTGGCATGACTAGAAATGTTTTTTTACAATCATGCCGCTTTTGTTACAGTGATACAGAATGAACACCTCTCATGAGATGTCCAAAATTCACATCAGAACAAGATTGTGAAATCTTCAGTCATTTGTATTTTGAAACATGCAGAACATAAATATGAAGTAAGGACTATAATCTTAAACAGTTTAAATTCCAATTAGATTATGAAATTTCATTTGTTTACCTTAGTAAGTAGGGTGTATTTTCTTTCTTTCTACAGCTCTTCTCTTTTTTCAAATAATGGTAATATGCTAAACTTATTCCCCCATGCAATGGGAACTTTTTGAACTCCTTGATTAGCTGAGTAGGCGTTTATAATAATAAAATCGTAGGTGTTAAGCGTATATTAAATGTATAAAGATTAGTGAGTAGGAGTGAAGTTGATTAAAATGTGAACTGTTCAATGCTCTGATGTGGAAAACTATCTCATTCATCTGTATTAAAAAATCCTATTTAACACCAAAATAATGTTCAGAAAACTCCGTTTGTTTCATTTTAAAAATAAAGATCAGGAAGTGTTAAATTAAAGTGTTTGGAGTTGAATTATAATATTCTCCCCATTTATCTTTTCTCCCCTCTAGACACGTTCCTCTGGACAAATTCACCTCTGCTGCATGTCAGTGGGAATGATGTGAAAGGAAAGGAGGAGAGAAGACATCAGCAAGTCTTCCCTTGGCTCAGGATGCAGGTAAGAGTGTGTCCGGTATCCAGGGGAACACTTCCTGGTTTCCTGAATACTTTCTATGTATCTCCTCTTTGAGAAGAAAAAACTCTTGTTTTGAACCATTTTGATGAAGGAAGCAAACCCTTAAATCAAGGTGATCTTCCCTTCTTAGTGGCAAGACAGCTGTTAATTTCTCAAAGTTAATGTATTCGGATGGATGGGCTGTTTGCTTGGCTGTTATAGTTCAGGACCAAGAGATTTTTATTTTTAAAAGAGCCTTAGAAGGTATTTGCTGTCACCTACACAACAGGTTGTTGTTCAAGATCATTTCTTTACAGTTTCAATTCTAAACTGAGTTTTATCCTAATTCTCGAGTTGGATGCCCTTGAGTTGTCTCGTAAGAGCTTTGCCAATTTTAATTCTAGAACTGTGTAAAAATTGCTTGAGACGAAGTAAGGAAAACCATAGAACAAAAGCAAAGAACAAAAGAGGTAAATGAACTATTTAGTCTGAAATATTTTCAAAGTTAAAACATTAAACTGCTACAAGAGTGTGTAGCTTTCTGCAACAGCAAAGAAGTTTCAAGTTTGTGGAAGCATACGCAGACATGATAGTACTTTGTATATAACAAAATCACAGACATTTGATATTTTTGTTAGCTTCAGACATAATAGTACTTCATGTAAGTACCTGTTTAATCCTTTGGAAGTCAGCATTTTTCCCTGTGTTGGGTCCAGCTGTCAAGGTTGCATATCAAGTGTGGGCAGTAGGGTGGGCCCCCGTGGTGAGGGCCCGGGGCTGCCCCGTGCCGGACACAGCCGGTTCCAGCCGGCTCCAACGGCCCCACCGCAGGGCACA
>JAOXNO010000013.1:80350586-80379129 GCA_028565335.1 Limnodromus scolopaceus | reverse complement strand
GGGAAACCGGGTGAGAAACAGCCCTGCCAGCCCCGAGGGGAGAGCAGGAGGAGGGGAGGAGGGGCTCCAGGCGCCCCCGCAGAGATGCCGCTGTGGCCCCGGGAGAGACCCCGGTGGGGCAGGGGTTTCCATTCAGCCAATGGAAAGAACCATAGTGGCTGTTAACCTTCTGTTGGCAGCCTTATTGGGGGAAAATTTTTAAACTGGTGGGGTTTTTTCATTTTGGTTTTGTTTTTTTTTTATTGGGAATAATGCTTCATATATTTGAGATTCTGAAAATGTGATGATATTCATGATACACTTTGATTGCTTACAAACAATGTGCACAAAGTTCTGTTGGCCTAAACCCAGTGAATATAAAAGATTTTTCCTCAGAAACTTACTTTTTTTTTAGGAGAGCAGAATGAAGGAGAAGTAAGGAACAGAAGAAACAAGAAAGGAAATATTTAAAAAACATCGTGGGGTGTTTGATGAACATTTCATCAGTGGCTGCATCCAACTCCCTGTTTCAAGGCAACTTGGCCCTAGTATCTGTATCTGATTCTGTAATTTTCTTTTCTGTTCTTCTTCTGTTTCCTTCTTCTTTTCTTTCCCATACCACACTGGTTGAAAATGAAAAATAATAGTTCTTTTACTTATTATGTCAACTGGACCAGTCACCTTACTGTCTCTCTTGCGTGATGATTATGGCTAGTGGTGAATTAATGCAGCCTTTTCTAATTAGCCAGGTGTTTGGGAAATGATTAAATGGTAACATCCACCTGAGAAGGAAGAGGGACACTTTTTATATTGAAGAAAAGGCATTCTTTCATAACACTGTCAGATGTTGCTTTCCCTAAAGGCAAACGCACCAAGAAAAACAAGTTGGCTTCAGTGTGGCTGGAATCCCAGAGAAATAGCATGACATATATTGAATTATATGGGGGAAAAAAACCAACAATGCAACAAAAAACCCAACGAAACCAGACTCTTGTTTTTGAGATATGCTGGGAAAATTATCATTTAAGCTGATTCTCTTGTACTTCTTGTTGGTCTATAAAAAGTCCGTTTGTTTCTCTATTCCTCAAAAGCAGGTCTTCTGTCACTGAATGTGGGAGGCAGTTTTGGTGGAGTCCTCAGTCAGCAAAAGTGTACTTTGGCAGGAGAGGCAATCCTAGCCAAGTCAATGTATGAAACACAGAGAAAGCATTTGGTACATCATAGGATCATAAAATCATAGAATTGTCTAGGTTGGAAGGGACCTTTCAGATTATCAAGTCCAAATAAACAATGTTGTCAAGCACCACAAGTACCCATCTTTTAAATACCTCCAGGAATTACAATTCCACCGTTTCCCTGGTCAGCCTGTTGATAACCCTTTTGATGTAGAAATTTTTCCTAATATCCAATCTAATCCCCCCTGGTGCAACTCGAGGCCATTTCCTCTTGTTCTATTGCTTTTTACTTGGAGAAGAGACCAACCCTCACCTCTCTACAACCTCCCTTCAGGTAGTTGTAGAGAGAGATAAGGTCTCCCCTCAGCCTCCTTTTCTCCAGGCTAAACAATCCCAGCTCCCTCAGCCACTTCTCATGAGACTTGTGCTCTAGATCCCTCAACTGACTGGCATCAGGACCGATGACTGGCAAGTTCTTTAGGGAAAGCCTGTTACATCAACTAATGATTTAGAAAATTTGTCTTATAATTCAGTCTTTAAGAGTTAACCTACAGTGTTTAGTAAAAGATAGGAAATGACTTGATGATAGTCTGTCATATAATATATATAAAAATACGTATATATAAAAAGATAATTCATGTAATAGCTCCTCATTCTACCAGGTATGAACATAGAAGAATCAGTAACAGAAGGTAAAGCTAATTAAAATTTATCATCAATACACAATGCAGAAATTTAAAGAGAAGAGGAATGAAGAAAATGGTGTTTAGTTAGTGATGTGTCCTTTTGACTAGTAGCTGGTTTGGAGGACAGTACTAAATAGACACAGTTACGCTGTAACACTGATGCATTACACCTGGTAGAGTGGCAACAAATCTTAATTCCTTAGGTAGGTTTTTTGTTTTGAAACAATTCATAAACTTCCCAAAGAGTTAAAATAACATAGATAAATGGTTGAAGTACAACTGAGAACAATACCAAAACAGTCAGATGTTAATGATCAGTCTGGTCCAATATTTTTTTTGACAAAACTTGTTTGTGAATAATCATTTAAAAACAAAAAAAAATTCAGATATTTATACTGAAGATAATATACTTCTTCTTTCAATTATAATTACAAACACATAGCAAAAATAAATTAGTCACTGCGGGGTCTTAAGTCACTTTCAAAGATTACCTTTCTTAAGATCAAATTTTATTTTACATCAATAATTTCGTCAAAGTCTATTAAAGCTAATGAACAGTCAACATGGATTTTATTTTATAGTTGGATCAGGATCTTATGAACATCGATTGCAATTATTGTAGCAAAGAATACTCTCTCAAACATACTAATAACGTAACAGCAGTTTTCCAAACTCTTTTCATATGTACATTTCCCAAAAGCAGATATATTCTATAAAGCATATTTGTCTACAGTCCTACAAAAAATCACATAGCTAGTTACACCTTCATGTAAACAAAGGTATGCATGGAAGTTAGCTATGCCAGGGATATATCCATTGCTTTATACTCAGACTTTGCAGGAAAACTTGGACTTCAGAAGGGAAAGGAAATTTGACCTTCTTCAGCTGCCATTTGTAACCTACATTCCCTGTTGCATGTTGGTGTCCTCAGCACCAAAGTCCTCCCCAAATTTTCCAGCCCATGATAATCCCTCAGATATGTAATGTGTTGACAAATTAAAATGTTGAAGTTATTCTGTAAGTAAAGTCTTACAAAAGGTCCTGCAAAATCACCATTGCTGGTATGAGCGGACTCTACAGTGCCTTTACTGTGGGATCCATACGGCTTGTTGGGTACATGAAGAGGACAAACGGAGAGCACTGAGAAAACTGAGAAAATCATAAACTGAAAATATCCCTTTGCTGACTGTATTGTGCTGTGGTCTCCTAATCACAAGAGTAATTAGCAGAAGGTCAAAATCTTGGCAGTGAAAGTGTTTTCAATACAAAGGAAGAAGTGGCAGAGATTAAGAACCAATTAATCTAGAAAAAAGCAGGAGATGGCATAACATCTCTGCAAAAGAAACAGTCTTTGAGAACGATATCATGCTCAGTATGGCATTCTGTGCCCAGGCAAGGGATTTGGATCTTCTAAAGCCAGAAAGAACAATATTAGTGATCTGATTTTATCTCCCACATAGTGCATGATATAGAATCTGCCTATACTAATTCCTGTTTGAAGTTGAGCATATTTGAAAGGTGTAAAATTCCAGACTTATTTTAAAAATCAGAAGAAATGGAAAACTTGTGACAGTCCCTGCCAAATTCAGGACAGCATTGGAAAAGGTCAACATGACTGTTTAAATCTCCCCTCAATATCCCTTGATTCATTTGGTAGATGTCTCTATTGGAAACATGCCTCTCCCTTTCATTTTTGTTTGCACCTGAATCTTCTTACTGGCTCTGTCTTGGCAAGCAGATTTTCTTTTTCCTCTTTTTTATTTAGCCTCAAACTAAAAGTGGGTTATTTTGATCACTACCTGTACTTGCAAAAGAGATCAGCAAAATAACACCTGCTCTTTATAGTTAATACCGTATACAATTTTCTTTGATAACATAAGCATAGCTACTCAACTATCCATTAATGTCGGAAATCAAGTTTGAATTTCAAATGAACCATCTGTTCCCTACTAACTAAAAAATTCTAGAGAAATGCTAACAAACAACTTAAGTGCAGTTTTGTTTACATGGAATTAAAAAGAATTGCGCCAAATGTTGTTTGAAAGTATTTTTACTTTGGAGTATAATCAGTAGATTTTAGAGATAGGCTTTTAGTTTAGAGTGCAGTGAGTATCAAAATATTGTAAACATAATTGCCTTTAATTTATTCTTTCAAATATTAAATCAGCAGACAAATCTACACATATTTGCCAGAAATGCGAGTACAAAACAATTACAGAATTTTAAAGAATGACAGTGCTTTGGCATCCTTTGAATTTATTAGACAATAATAGAAATCTTAAAGTTATCACAAGCAAGGTGTGTAATTTTTCTGAAAAATTAGAAATCTTTCCACTTTAAAATATGGTATTCTGTGATCAAAATAGATTTACTTCCTCTGTAATCTTAAATTATTCAATCTCTCTAGGTATTCTACCTACAAAAGAGAGCGTGTGAATTTATTTTTTTTTAACTATTATTCCAGTCAATCTCACTGACACTTCAGAATAGGAATTCTTAGAACATATGAAATGGAAGGGATCTTCAGATTCTAGTTAGGTAGGAGTGTTCTCATTTCCAGCCTGAAATTCCTTATGGACGGTGTGAATTCATTCAGTCCTATTTCCTATTTTGTTTTTTGCATATATAAAGTTGTCTTACCTCTTCTATGCTTAGACTCTTTTCTTGTGTACTTCTGTGCAGCAATTGTTCCCTTTCACCCTTTCTTCCTCCAGGTGAAACCAGTCTTGTTCATCTAGTCTTCACTTACAAGATAAGATTTCCGTTCTCTGTATTTGTCTTTGATGAACATGCATACCCAGAACTGCACTCAGTATTCCAAATAAGCCTTCAACTGCTACCCTAATGCTTCCCAATATCTACTGAAAATAATTATACTGATATTAGGATTGTATTTGTCTTCTTTGCAACTGCACTAGACTGCCAATTTACGGTCATTCCACAGGCATTTACTATGTTCAATACTTCTCTGTTACTTTGAATTCAGGAGTTTGTAACTGAAGCTTTGTTGTTAATCAGAAATGTGAGTTTAAACTTATTGTAGTAGCTTTTTTTTTTCTCCTTCAGTCCCCAACACAAGGGGACACAAGATATCTTGTGGCTTGGCATTTTCCCACCAGAAACCAAAACAAAGTTAAGAATGTATAACATAAAGTCTGAATATTGTTTGTTGTTACTAGTGAAGTAACACGGAGCTTTCCATGCAGTTTTACAGTTAATGCTGTTAAATAATAGACCAATAAGCACAATAACCATATAGGATTAGAGAGGATTATACACAGACTGAAAAATACTAATATATTATTATATATTTATATATAGAGATATATATTAGAATGAAATTACCCAGTAATGTTCAAGACTGGAGCTTGAGTGCTTGCTTGGGTATGAGTAGAGTAGATAATCAATAAGATATTATCTGGTACTGACAAAAAGTCTACTTTGGGAAACTGCTTTTAATTCTTTGGGGTCAAGCTGCTGGGCAGACCCAACTCTGTCCCCTTGGTCACTGACAGTTTTATGTTCTAGATCTACCATGGTTCCCTGAATAAAGAAATCTGACTGACAAATCCGCTGTTCAAATTAAGAAGAAACACCATAACAGTAAACAGTATCCCATGGGTGAGCAGCTTGGCTCAGTTATGCCCATTGAGTCAGTATCAACCAGGTTGTTGACAGTGACTTAAGAGTGGGCTGGAGAGATCCATGGGAGAAGTGGTCCTTAGACAGTACATATCACTCTAAAAACTGCTGTCCTCATTGGGCACTTTTAGCTGCTGCCATCAGCTCCTCCACTCTGAGGCTGTAGATTTGCAGCCCATTTTCCAGTGTAACAATGACATGATAATGGTTTTCTTGCCTCTATTTCACACCTTCTCTAATTACCTCCTTCATTTTACCTTTTCTAATTTTTTGCATGAGAGCTCTCCAGTTCTCCAGTTCTTTGTGTCCTGTCATGCTCTGACGATGCCTTTCAGCTTTGTGTCAGCAGCACAATCAAAATGTTCATGCCAACATCACTACCAAAAGTTTTGACCACAGTAGATAATGGATCTGATCTCTGAGAATCTTCCTGTGTAATCTCCTTGCAGTCTGTCTCCCTCATTTTCCCTGCTGCCTGTTTGTGTATCTCCTTATCCACTTTTAATTTGTCTGCTTATCTCTATGTTTTCAACTGTAATCATTTAGGCTTAAATATGCTTTTATGTCAGATTCAAATGGTACTGAAATCCAGTTTGAGATCTGCTGTATTTCTTTTGTTCAGGCCATAAGTTATGCAAGAGACCTCACAGATTAGTCTAGCATGTTATATTTAAAGTGTTCATGCATTATGCTATGTCGATTTCTATGTATTTGAACATAATTTTTTTCAAAATTTTTTTGAAGGTATTTAATGTCTTACCTTTTTCCCTGCTCCCCTTAATTTGTTTTTCTCCAGTCATGGGCTGGTGACAAGTTGCATTCTAGCCAGATTAATTTTTTAATATTTGTTCCTGAACATAAGTTCTATGTAATAGATTCAAAGTGATAACTTGATATTAATAGTTATATTAATACAATTAATGATTTATTAATTGGTAATTGATATATTCTTCAGCAACCAGCTCCAGTGGTCTCCTCTTAATGTTTCTGAATTATCACATTCTAAAACTCAATTCTACATCCTATTAAAGCATCCATGTGTATTGTCACTGGACTATATTAAGTGGGTTGTTTTAGAAATAAGTGTGACAAAAGAAGGAGTAAGATGTCTTTTACTATTTAGAAAGTAGTGATGTGTGGAGGAGAAAGAAGAAATAAATGTGTATGTCCATCAGTTTTTCCTTTGAGTTAAGATTCTCTTTTAGTCTTCTGTAACACCTGAAAGCACGGCTATTTTGTCTGATTTAAAATTTAATGTCAATACAAAATATCTAAATGTCAAGTCATTTTCACTGAATTTACCTGTAACCAGGTCTGCTTGCCCAGACACATTTAACAACTGCACAACTGGCAACTAGAATATCTGTATTTCAGCTTGTTCTGCATAAACTTTCATCTACACATCATAAACCAGCACCTCAGCAGGAAACAAAATGCAGATGAATATAGCTGTATCCTTGGAAGATTTTTGAGGAAATAACAGAGCATTATGACAGAAGCATGGAGTACTTTCAGGACTTAAGTAGATGGTGTGTGTTGTAACTGACTACATGCATGTGGTGGTATGTATCTCTCTATATATAATTTGGGGGATTAGAGATTGCCTTGACAAGAGTGCTTAAAAGACTGACAAATCAAACCAGTTAAAAAAAGCAAAACCAACACTCTTCTGGATTGACATTCATTAAGAGCACACATAGGCAGTGATCAGTTTTTAATGACTATTAATCATTGCATACTCAAAAAATTAGTTTTTAACTAGCTTGTCTTTGATTAATGGTGAGTATACAACATCAGTGGGCCGATGCTTGCTATCAATGCTGACGGATGGTGTCAGTCCTCAGTGATCTTAATCATAGAGGTTGAAGTCATCAGGCCTGAGAGGCAAAAGAGGAAGATTCATCTGTATCAGGGCTAGTTCATTTACTTCTCTGTTTTTGACAGACATCTTTCTTGCTCATTCTAAATCCTTAATTCTTGAATTGCACATTTTATTGCATACACGTTTCTCTGCACTCTGCTTGTGCAGCTATACCCCAAGTCCTGTTAGTATGAGCACGTAATAATTATTGCTCGCTTAATGAACATCTGCTTTACAGGTACACCATCCCCCTGCTTTGGCTACATATGCATTATGGAGCTCCTTCTCTGGGTTTAAGGGCAGAAGGGGACTCCTGGTATGTCCAGCCTGCTGTGTCAAACTTGTCCCAGCACTCCCAGGTCATGGCTACTCTGAATGTTGAAACAGAAAAAGCTTTTACTCAGTAATGAAATAAAGCTACTCAAAATCACCTGCAGATTTAGAAACCGATAACTCATTAAGAGTGGTGTACCTGCCAACTGTTGTCTGACTTAGAAATCAACAGAGTTTTAATTTTATTCAATATGTTGAATAGCTGTCTCAGTAAAAACATGATTCAAGAGTGATTCCATTTGCCTCAGAATCGGTAATCTGGATTTGCACAGAAGTAACAGATACTGTTAATAATGTATGTTTCTTAATGCAGATTTCTGGCTAAGCGTGTTCAGGTATTTATTAGATTTTTGCAAGGATCTTTCTGTGTATCTGAAATTATACCAGTCAAATAGAAGGCTGGTATGAATTTGCGTGTATCATTACAGGATGGATGAAAGTTTAGAAGCCATGCAAAACTCAATTTTAAACAGTGGCCCGGTATAGTACCCTTACTATCTATACAAACAGCCATGTGCAAATCTCCAAGGCAAATCATAATGACAGATAGCGAAGAGTGAAATGGAAATTAAGATGCAGAACACTGAAAGAAGTTAACATGGTGACACTGAATCTGCTCCAGTAATGGGGAAGAAAGCAAGGGACAAGTGTTATCTGATGATCAATACCCTATCCTCTCACTCCCGGCTCTTCTTGTTTAAAACAACTGTGCAAGCAACTGAATACTGTCAGTGGAGAGACAGGTTTAGGTGGGGAAGGACTCATATCCATTAGAAATCTTCCTGCTTTAAACAACACTGTTCATCTTTCACAGTGCTGTCACTTTTGTCAAAAGCAGTGTTGTAGGTACCTCTATTCTCACACCCTGGGTTGTGTTACCCTGCTTGTGTTTTGATGTTATTACCATTATCTGGATATTGAGTAAAATACCAGTTTAGTACATGCAAAGTATTTCTAGTTTTGCTATAAGCATCAAACAGTCTCTCTGAACCAAGAACAGCTAGTGGAAAAGTTATATTTATAAAAAATCTTGCTGTTTCAACTGCAGACAAAACACAGTTGTAAAGATATTTTATGCCTTTAAAGCAAGATTAAAACGAAGAGAAAAATGTTACAACTGCTCATAAAAGAACCTTGGATAAGTGCTTTTTAGTGGAAACCATCATTGCTCCCTTTACTTTTTTTTATTTTGTTTGTCTTGAGAGACACAGATTCATAGAATTGCAAAATGGTTAGGGCTGGAAGGGACCTTGAAGATCATCTAGTTCCAACCACCCTGTCATGGGCAAGGACACCTTCCACTAGATAGGTTACTATGAGGTGTCCCTAGAGCCTTCTCTTCTCCAGGTTGAAAAACCTAACTTCATAGATGAGGTGTGCTAGCCCTCTGATCCTCTTCATTGCCCTCTTCTAGACCTGCTCCAGCAGGTCCATGTCCTTCTTGTGTTGAGGGCTCCAGAGCTTGACACAGTACTGCAGGTGAGGTCTCACCGGAGCACAGGGGGAGAAATCACCTCCCTCGACTTGCTGGGCATGCTTCTTTTCATGCAGCCCAGGATGCGGTTGGCTTTCTGGGCTGTGAGAGAACACTGCTGACTCATGTTGATCTTCTCATCCACCAACACCCCCAAGTTCTTCTCCTCAGGGCTGCTCTCAATCCATTCTCCACCCAACCTCTATTTATGCCTGGGATTGCCATGACCCAGGTGCACCTTGCGCTTGGCTTTTTTGAACTTCATGAAGTTCACACAGGCCCACTTCTCAAGCCATCCAGAAAAAAGAAGCCTACAGAGGATGGAAGCAAGGACAGGTTACCTGGGAGGAGTCAGAGAAATTGTCCCATCAGCCAGGGATCAGGTTAGGAAAGCTGAAGCCCAGAAAGAGTTAAATCTGGCCAGGGATGACACAGGTAATGAGAAAAGCTTCTATAGGTATATCAGTGATAAAAGGAAAACTAGGGAAAATGAGGGCCCTCTCTGTAAGGAAAAGGGAGACCTAGTAACCTGGGATATAGGGAAGGCTGAGGTACTCAATGACTTTTTTGCCTTGGTCTTGACCAGCAAGGGCTCTAGACAAACCATCAAAGTCAGAGAAGGCAAGGGCATGTACAAGGAGAATGAGAAACCACCCACTATAGGAGAAGACCAGGTTCGAGACCATCTAAGGAACCTGAAGGTGCACAAGTCCATGGGACCTGATCAGATACATCCAATACAAGATCGTGGAGCAAATCCTCCTGGAAACTATGCTAAGGCACATGGAAAATAAGGAGGTGTTTGGTGGCAGCCAACATGGCTTCACTAAGGGCAAATTGTGTCTGACAAGTCTGGTGGCGTTCTACAACATGATTACAGTGTTGGTGGATAAGGGAAGAGCAACTGACATCATCTACCTGGAGCTGTGCAAAGCATTTGACACTGTCCCGCACAACATCCTTGTCTCTCAATTAGAGACAAGGCTGTTTGGTTTCTTTCTGTGTGTTTGTTCTCTGAACTTTTTCTATTTAGTGACTGAAAACCCAGAAAGAAAGTCAAATCTGCTGGAATGGTAATAGAAATAAAATACACATTGAGCAGCTTGCTTTCTTGAAGATTTCAATGAAGGTTTTGCATCTAGCCAGAAATGGTTGCTTGGAAATGGCTCCCAATATCATATTCTTATTAATGCTAACTATTCCAGCTTTAATAACTCAGTCATTATTGCTTGTGGCCTTTACTGCCTAATATGACTGTTCATAATTCTCTTGGCTTTAAAGAACTCCAGGGAATCCTAATGTCCTTGCAATTTGGAAGAAAATGATGAATCCCTGAAATCACAGTCAGACTCAAGTTGCATACTTCTACCATTTTGTGGAAAAAAAAAAAAAGTTTGTATATACATTTTTATTATGCTTCATGCTTTGGAAACTCATGTGTAACATCTATGTCTATGGTTCATGCAAGGTCTATATATTTGATTCTTTTAAAAGGCAAATTAGTTATGAAATTTCATAGAAGATGTGAGTGAGTTAACAATCATGCATCTTATCCTCTACTTAGCAACACAGATTTTTATTCTAACAGTCTTCTCCTGAACAAGACATTAAATGACCATTAAAATAATTCTTAGTCTTGTTTTGATCTAGGTGATGTCTGAAAAAAGTAGGATTTATTCCACATGCAAGTCATATTGTGTACCATTGACCACTGCAATATCCTGGTTCATAAGGCTGTCATCCTTTTCCTCTTAGAAGGGTTTTAAACTCTCCTTTCTGTTCATTTTCATACTTGCTGTATTTTGTTCTCTTCACTCCAGTGTTTTGCTTTTGTTTTTGATTTTTCATTTTCTGTTTCAAAAGTGTAGCAAGTATTTCGGAAAAGACAGTAACTATGTAATGGCAGCCCAATCTGGCTACTGTTTTGCTGTATTATGCCTGACTCTTAGAATAATTTGGTTAGAGATCAAGTAACTACTGGTAAGGAAAAAGAAAAACCTGTCCTGTTTAAAATCTCTTTTTCTTTCTTTCCTTGCTGAAAAAAAAACAAAACCAAAACAACTCCATAAATATCTGTATAATCTGTATAATCTCAGATAGCTGAAGATATCTAAATTTAAAAAATAAGGGAATGCTGAGTTTCATTTTGGCAGTCCATTCATGCAAGTTGACACAGATAAATCGTTTTTGATATAAAAGAGAAACCCTGTGAGCACAGAAAATGTACTATTTAAATTTAGCATAAGATTAAGGCTCTCAGATGAATCCCTTCAATGTACACAGTTTCCATTTTTCAAGGGAAGTCTCTAATTCATAGTACAGAGTGGTAATATTGCATGTGGCCTACTGTAAGATAAGCTACTACTCAGCTTTGGCTTGGCATAAAACAAGTTCACTTCTTTTAAGTCACCGAAATCTAGTAAACTGTTGCCTGTTTAAAGTCATCTTGCATGCATTTGCAGCACATACACAGCATTGTATATAAGGATCTCTTGGCATTTTGCTGCTGTGGGCTATTTAGTAATTCTCCCTCTTGATCATTTGCCAATGGCAGCCGTCACGTTATTTTACTGTAGATGGAAGCTCCTAAAAAGTAATTCTAGAAGGTAGGTTGGTTTACCTCCTTGGACCAAGAGCTATTGAACAATGATAGAAAAATTTCCCCTTCTGAGAGCTTTGGTTCAAGTTCTACACCCTCTTCCTGGAGTGGTAGCTATCAGCACCCACCTCTTCACTTTAAAAGTTTTTATCTGTTTCTGGTTTAAGTAAAATCAGCTTGTAATTATTGCTTACACTCTTCCACTTTCCTGTGCTTGCTATTTAAATCTTAAAGCAATTTGCAGTTTATTAGCTGAGGATTTTCAGGTGGGGTGGAGGCAGAGACACGAGGGAAAGGCAGAAAAAGCTCAGCTCTGTTACTGAACTACAGCAACATCAAGTGGTAGTTGAGACAGGCTGAAGTAGCCAAGACCGAAGGAGAAAGCAAGGAAGGCTCAGACATTTTGAATTACACTTTTTTGAAAAATGGGTATCTTTAGGCTGATGCAGCGTTGCTATGGGTTGTTTTTTTTTTTCATAATTTCCCCCGGGCTACAGAATTGGACAGTTTTTAGAGTTTTAATCTATGTTTTTTAACAGTGGATTCTTTATTGATTAATGTTCAAATGGTAACGTGACTCTTCTGTCCCTCCTTTTAACAATAAAGACATAAAGGAGGTGGAGGAAAAAGTATTAAGGGAATAGTTTTGGCATATGTCTTACAACTGTTTTGGGGTATAACTTTAACACCTTCTCAGACTATCACTGGCACTTTTCATGAGCAATAAGAATTGCTACAGCACATCAAGAGCCGATTATGTTTGGAATGTATTAATGCTTGATTGCTAGAAGACATTACAGTAATACAAATGGAAATGTTTTAGGTTGTAAATGTGACAATCTTTGATAGTAAGTAATTTCCTTGTAGGATGAAATACTCTACTGCATCTCTACTGCTCAACTTCTGCCTATCTCAAGAACCTTTTCTGATTTTCCTAAATCTAGAATTACTTGGAACATTTCAGTAGTGCTTCTACAGGTATTAAAGAGGGCAATATATTTAATATAATATGCTCCCCTTTGATAAATTTTCCCTAGCATTTGTAATACTCAATGAAGCTTGGATAAATAAGGTAGTTGTAATTCAATGGGCAGTCTCCAACCAAAGCTGTTTGTCAGATTTTCACATATGTTCCAGAGAAGCATAGGGTTTAAGGAGGTGTCATCAAGTAGAAGTCAATAAGGACGCTAAGAGGTGTGTCTAGTGAAATGATTTTTCTTAGATGAATACAATAGACTACAAAACGTTAGATCTCTAATCCAAAGGCTAACATACTATGGAGGAGGAATCTCCAGACTGTAAGAATACAAACTGTCTTGCCACTGGGCAGCTATTTCAAATTTCACTGAAGTTAAGGAGAATGTTCTTGGTCTGCTCTATGATTTTCTTAGGGTAGGAATCACGTTCACTTGTTTTTTATCTGTGTTCCGTAGTAACAGAGAAATCTATTTTTTGTTTCACTGAGAAAAAAACTGGAGTAAAGAAACCAAACAGAATAAAATCAAATGTTTTCACAGCAATGCAGAAACCAGAACTGCAGATAATATAATAAAGCTACCAACACGTGTAAAAGTGGAAGAAATGTGTATATTTTTCAATTACTCACAGATTATACCAGACTCAAGGGAACAACAAGAGAAATAAAGTAGTTATTATCCTATCATGCAAATCGTATAAAGATGAAAAAAATAATGCAGTAAGGTGTTGACATTTCTGCTTAGCCTAGAGGTGAAGCAATTTTTGATTGCTGGTAAAAGTCAAAGAAATGTACAGCAGAAGCTGATGAGAAAGTAGAGTACTGGAAAAGTTCAAATACTTCTGCAGTTGACAGTCTACAATACGATGTAACAGTAAGAAAAATGTGCTTGTTATGGTGCTGGACCTTTATCTTAGCATCCTCACTCCTTTGGTGACCCAGATGAAGTGTTAACAGAACATATAGATCAGCTGGTAAATGTGTGAGAAGCAACACTGCATCTATCACTGTCACTGCAAGCAAGTGCAGGAGGAAACGGGGTGGGGGTGAGGACCAGTCTTGCAGGCTGGCACTGAAGAATGAGGGAGGCAGCCTTGCCACGCCATTGGCGCTTTGGGATGTTTGTTCCTCAGCTCCAGACAGCTTTTACAGTCAAAGCCGTGACAACTAGCTGAGTCCTAACACAGAACTTACTGAGGTGGTATCTACCAGTTGCTAAAAGCTTTGCCCAAAATGCAGTGACTGGTTATAAAAGAGCTGGGAAGAATCTGTTAGAAGAGAGATTACTCTTGACTCTACATCAGATATTAGAATGGGACATTTTCAAAGAGTCTGTGTGTGCTTCAGGACCAAACATGTAACTGAGATGAACCTGTTTTTAACAACTGCACCTGCTTTTACAGTGAAAAAATCCAAGTATATTCAGCTTCTTAATAATTTTATATTCTGTACTATCAGAATACATCGCTTTTATGTAACAGTCAACAGTAGAAATGGGTTCAATTTTATTAATTTTATTAATTCTTTATAGTATAAACAACACTTTTGTTAAAAAGATTTGTTTATTGCATGGTATTATAAAACATGTTGTATGATATATAAGTTTATAAAATTATTTTAGTTGCACATCTTTTAAAAATATAATAATCTTTTGTACATATAATAAGCTTTTATTTTCTTGGCCATAGTAAAAATTATCATCATCTCCTCTAGGACTAATTCTGGTTCTGGCTATGAAAATTGTGTTGTTAAAAACATTATGAAGAATGACTTACACCCAGATAAAACTTACTTAAACTCAGATTTTTAAAAAAATCTCCAGGAATGCTGGCATCATAACAGACTTTAATAGTTGTCAATCCTTATTAAATTGAGCTGCTTCTGAAGCTGATGTAAATGTGAGTTTACTCCTATACAAAAAGCTAATAATTGTTACCGTAGGATTTTGTCCCACAAGGTCTGCTTGATTGTAAAATACCTAAGGGAAGAATACATACACATAGACAAGTCTGAACCTCACATATTTACTGTGGAGTTCCTCTGCAAGCCCGTAGCAGCCAGCTAAGAGAGGTTACTCAGAAAAGCAGTCCCCAGGGGTTTGCTCCATATAATTTCATAGATAAGACTAATCCTTTTTACTGACTATGTAGGCAGGCTGCAAAATCTAGCAGATGCAATGAGCTACATAAAATTGAGTGATATGAAACTCCTGGTTAAAGAGAAAAAAGAAAAAAAGAAAATGCAATTAAATCATGGCCATCACCACAACAGATCTCTTTATGGAAGCCACAGATAGTAGCTGTTATATTTTCAAGATGCCTAAATAATATTGTATAATTTTTGCTATTCTTCAGGTCAACAAGTTAAAATTTAAAGTACATCACAGACATCTCCAAGTGTTCGATATAACAAGAAAAAATGGAAAGGTCACTAAAATAAGTTGGTAAATTTGAATGGTCATTTAAAATTCTGAGTTACATTCGTGAATGGGTTTCAAAATATTCAACCATAATTCCTCATTCTTCAGTCCTGTGGTGAATTGATATTTTGAAGCTTCCTTTCCCAGAATGAAGAATAGTCTCTTAAAATATTACATACATCTAGCAAATTGAAGTTAAATAAATAATACATTTTGCTGTAGTAAATAATTATTATTAGTTTGCACGGCTGGATCTGCAGGTATTCCTGCAGGAATCTATTTTATTTACATGTCAAAACACAGTGTTTCAATTTTTCTTGTGTATTCCCATTGCTTGTCATAGCTAACCCTTGCAGAGTTATGAGGTACCTGCACTTAGTTCTAAAAGAAATGTTTTCTAGTATTACAGACAGTACTGAGGAGCCCTACTGCACTTTCATTGCTTCCATTTTTTCACTGTAGTTAATACTTTTTTCTTCCCCCTTACTGAAAAGTGTATTGATATGACAATGGCAGTAAAAACAGACATTGGTGTATGAGTGTTGTGAATGTGTACACTGTCTCTTCAGCTCCAACACAATTCTTAACATTTTTGCTGTCATTTAATTTATATGCCCTTAAAGTAACTCAGGTAGGGAGTCTGAATTCTTTACACTTCATGGACAGGGTGCACAAAGCAGTGGATGCCAACAACACACTGAAGTCAACAGGGAAAGCAGAGAAAATGGAGTTGAGGCATAATGCCATCCTGATGCAAATCACAACCCAAGTACAGCTAAACTAACATCATAATTTGTGCAACTAGAGGTCAATAGCAAATTTAATACCTGCCCAGAGCAAAAGGAAACCAGAAAGAAAATTTCAGAGACACAGTTCTTCCCTCACATTACTTTCAGGACAGCACAGATACATGCAGACAATTTATAGCATGTTTGCTGCCATAGCCTTAGACTGACCATTCTGGGAGGAGAAGAAAAAAAGAAAAAAAAGTACTCATCTTCTATTTTGGAAGCAAGTTGCCAAATTAAAATGAAGAAAAATATTAATATCTTAACTGGGTTTTTTGGTACTCCGACCCTCACTGTGCAACTTGGATAACCCAGAAGGGTAATGGGAAAATTGTTTTAAGAACAGCTTTCTTCGTGTCTGTGTAACGGCTTTAATTTAACATCATTTTGACTTTTAACTCTCACTGACTTTACTGTAATCAAACACGCTCAGGTTGTTTTTTGGTAATATTTGTGTTTGAGTATTATAGAAATCTGATGCAAAATAGGACGAATCTGCAAAAAGAAGTAAGTTTTCCATTAAAGGTAAAACTTTAAGTTCACTTGTTTCTCCTCCTTTTTTTTTTTTTTTTTATTTCATCCCTCCATGCCTTCTAGCAGGGTCTGCACTAAAGTAATAAAATGTTTTCAGTTAATAGAAGCTCAGTATTTGAAAACTAACTTCATTTTCCTTTTCCACCGCCAAATGATCTGGGATGGAGTTGTTTGACACTTTGTATAAACTGCACACCAAAATTTTACAGTGAGCAAAGTCACAAGGCACAAACGTCATACCTTGAGAAGAAGAGATTAAATGTTTCAGTGGAGCTAAATTTTGGGGTGACTTAGCAAACTAAGGCAATTTTTGAATTTACCTTACTTTATCTTAAGGTCATGGATTTAGACAAGTCTGAGTAGTCTGCAGCACCACAGATCCATCACTCAACAAATGAAAGAAACCTACCATGGTGCTTGGGCTGTGCTTGGGCTGCTTATAAGCTCTACCTTCTATATAGGACATTAGGCTGGGTTTTATTTGGCTTTTTTTAATATTTTTTTTTAATGTTAAATCTTAGCAAACATTTATTGTCTGCCTCACCTTTGATTGCTAAATGTCTGACTCTCTTTTTTCTTCCCCATACCAAACAGATCTTAACTGTCAGATGAAAACCAGACACACAGCACACACACATTAAAAATATGGTGCACAAATATGTGATCAATAAGCAGAACAGCTTATCTGACTTGACAAATTCACTATCTGCATTTTATAAAGTTTAGACTTCAAAGAAAACTTCGTGCCTTTGGGGGAACTAACTAAAGTCCAGAATTTCCTATTTTTCTCTAACTGTTAACAAACTTGTCTTTTCCCTTGGTTGATATTTTGGGACAAATAAATATTATTTAAAATAAACATTATAATATCAAACAGAATTTCCTTAGGCTAATGGTTTATAGCTTCCAGTTTCGCCATTCCCATGTGCCCATCAAGACACACAGTATTTGGCTTTTTCTTCATTAACTTCTGATTCTTTCAAGCTTCACTTTGCAGGACAGTGAAGATATCTTAATGTGATAATCCTTATTATGTTCAAAAAGGTGGAACTTTTTCATCCCTGAAACATGGCAGATCTAGTCAACTGTTGATTACAATGGCAATCCACAAAAATGTTTGCTTGTTCTACAAAAAAAAAAAGTTATGAGAGCACCAGGCTAGAATAAGTTTTCTTATTTACATGCTTATTTGTCATGCATCAGTGTTAACCAAAAAATTGCATATAGTACCTATACACAAAACTATATCATATTAACATGCACCTATTATTTGTCTTGACTATTGAGCTTCATAGTGAGATGAGAACTTTGAGATATTTTCCTCTTAATTACTAGCAACGGAAATCTATAGTGATTTCTGAATAAGGTTAATGTCTTCCAGGCTTCTTCAGTGTTCCGTTACACTGGTTAGCGTATGAAATTGTAAGCCAGCTACACTTTTATTATTTGGTGAATTGTGCATTGCTATGCAGCAGATGTTTTCAACACTTGGAATTATAGTCATGTTTACCGCACAGCATTGTAGCCCAGTATGCATTGTGCAAAAATGTCTTCTTAGGTGAATTTTCTTAAAATAAATGTTACTTTGGTATCTTCTCCCTGTAATGGATTCAACACAGAATAAAATTTCTGGGAAGCTAAACAGTAAAAGACATATACACACGTACATGCACAAGCATGTTCATACATTTGTTTTGAAACTGGTTGGTATTTACAAAGCATTCTGATGATAGAGTCTAAGACATGACTTGTTCTTGTAGAGCTATGTAGGGTAATTTCAATATTGTAATCAAATTTTTACTATATATGACATGTTTTAAGAACTGAAAAAGTCATCTTTGTATTAAGAATGAAAAGTTCCATGTAGTTTTACAGGAAAAAATATTATTCAGAGAAACATTTTTCATTCATCACAGGTTCCTCCCTTGAATTATGGCAATGGCATTACCTAACCTCCCAGTGTCAAATGCGTTCACGGTTCATAACATTGAGAAGTCACATAACCATCCGGCAAAGGGTTTGAAAGAGTGTGTGTCATAGGAGGGTAAAAGAACTTCAGAGAAGTATGAAAGATTTTAAATGAAGATGGAACAATTGAAATTAGAGATTGCAGTAGGGCTTGCTGTTGAAGGTGGTCTTCAACTATACTTCATAGAGGGCACATGATGTGTTAAATATTGTTTTTCAAAAGACATGACTTACCAATGAAATGTTAAATTGGTTGTGTGTTTATGTTATCTATTCTTCATATTTTTCAAATGGTAATATAGGTACATTCCTGGCTATAAACATGAATGATATTTAATAGAAAATTTATATGTATGTATGTTCAGTGCACACTGAAATGAGCTGTTAGTCCTGCTAAATATGACCAGAGTCACAGCAGGAAGATGTTCCTGTACGAGTTGCCATCTAATTACTATTTTTAAATTCTTGCAATGTTTCTTCTTACATTTTCTCATATAAAGCATAATATTATCTGAAGGAATTTGCTAGCAAAATATTATTAATTTCCCAATTGGAAAAATATTACTGTTGCTTAAAAAATAATTGACAAATGTTTTGTTGATTTTTCTGGGCATCAACATGTAAGAGTCATGTCGTCTATTGTTTTTTGTTTGTTTGTTTGTCCGTACAAATATGCTTCTAAACATGATTTGAACAGCTCAACAATCTGTAGGCAAGATGTTATTTATGGTAACTATTTTGGAAATTTGCTCACTAATTTAAGTACTTGGATTATGTCCCAAGTGCAAGGCGCTAGCACCTTTTGAAAGGTTTTATTGTCTAGTCATTCACTTCGTAAGTCTCTCACCTTGAGTTTTTCACACCTGTTCTCATCCTTCCTATTCTGAAAAACTTTAGTACAAAACTTTGTGACTCCATTCCTCACGTTGTTTTCCAAATTTTAAGCGGAACAAACTCAAGTGAAAATTCCCCAGTGGCTCTCCTCCACTCCTGAACTTTGCTTCCCTACCTCATAATCAATTATTTATCTGTGCAGCGACATCACTTTTATCAGAGGGCTGTTCAGTTCCTTTCAAAACCATTGGTGAGCAACTTGTGAAGTCTTTGTAGAAATCCAGGTAGATTGTGTGAAATGGATGATCCTTGTTCCTGCAGCTGTTGGCCTGTTCAGAAAATTGCAGTAGGTCTGTAAGGGTGACTTCCTTTTATGAAAGTCATGTTGAGTCCCCATTATGGCCATTTTCACAACACCTCTTAAAGGTCTTGAGCCACATGTTGCATGTCACTTGAGATCAAATCGAGGGTTTCGTCTAATCTCTTTCATCTAAATCACCCGATCTTCTGGCTATGTTTATTATTATATTTGCTCAGCCTAAATAGGATAATTAAGGTTTCTTTATTATTGCAGTCTCTCTGATCTCTCTGCAGTGAGAATTGCTGTCTTTTTCAGGTGGGCAGGAAAGAATTGTCAGTATTGTATTCTTCCCATTTAAGCTCAGAATTTCAGTCCCTGTGAACTCTGAGTTGCTTGTTGAGTTGTTAATTTGTCCACTTGATTTGATTCTAACCTCTGTTTTAAAATGTATCAATCATATTTAATGTATTTCTGATCTCTGTATAGACATATAATTTAACCCACTAACACTTTGGTATGTCTTTAGGCAGGGTGTTGATTCAGACCACCACAGTAAGGACTTAGTAGGTGAAGAAGAAAAAGATGGCAGTCATGATGATTATTGCTAATACCCACTTTATTATATAATAATTTAGTTCTTGTCACATTTGTCCCAGAAAGTTAGAAAACAAGTATTCCTTGCCATATGAAATCCTCATCTTCCTTCTTCTGCAGTAGCAACTTAAACCTAACTTAAATCAAGTCTTGAAGCAAAGGCGGTCTTACTTTGCTGCTGAAGCTGTGCTATTAAGAATATGACACTAACGTTCCAAAAATAAATTTTGTGACCAAGGGATGCTTTTTTCAGGGCATTCACCCAACAGAAGTACTAGATTCCAGTGCTCAGTTCCAGTACTTACTTACTTATACTTACTTACTTATACTTTACTTTACTTTACTTTACTTTACTTACTATACTTTACTTACTTACTTATACTTTATCCAGTGGCTGATAAGTACAAGATGTGTAAACACTCCCTGAAGCAAACAAATTTTCCCTTTTACAGTGGAGATGCTGTCAACAGTGGACCACAGAGTCATGTTCTCTGTTGTGTGTTTCTCTTCCTTTGCTGTGCTTTGAAATGATTGGGGCTGCTTTCCTTATACATGTTGCCAAAATCAATGTTGTCTTTATACACTAATTTTGCTCTGAATACATTTTCTAAATAGGGCCCTGTGGGGGACTTAGATAAGTAGAGGCCTGCTTTGTGCATTTTGGATGATTTTACTTTTGCCTAATATGCTCAGAACAGCCAAAGTAACAGTGTCTTCAATATATCCAGTAGTGCAGCTTTAGTTGCTTACATAATTAAAGCAAATAGAGGCAGCAATAGCTTTTAAAGCACCTACATTTTCAGATGAGGATTCTGTGGTGGGTTTTTTTTCTTTTTTGGACTGTCTAAACTCCCCATGAATATAGGGAACAAGTTGGAACTTTTTCCTATTCATCATTGATTAAATTTATGATTATCCTGCAAATTCCTCTTGTATTTTCTGAAACCTAACATTTTTTTCCTTCACTTCGTGTTGTGGTTTAATCCCAGCTGGCAGCTAGGACCATGCAGCCGCTCACTCCCTCCCTGCCCCATCCCGCCCCACCCACTGCCCTAGTAGGGACAGGAGGGAGAAAAGGAAGCCAAAAAAGAACCTTGTGGCTTGAGATAAACACAGTTTAATAATTAAAGCAAAAGCCACACACGCAAGCAAAGCAAAACAAGGAATTCATTCACTACTTCCTATACTTGGGAAGACAAAATGCCATCACTCCAAATGTTCCCCCTTCCTTCTTCTTCCCCTAGATTTATATGCTGAGCATGACAACATATGGTATGGAATACCCCTTTGGTCAGTTGGGATCAGCTGTCCTGGTTGTGTCTCCTCCCAGATTTTGTGCCCTTCCAGCCTACTCACTGGTGGGGCGGTGTGAGTAACAGAAAAAGCCTTGACCGCTTAGCAACAACCAAAACCATCAGTGTGCCATCAATACCACTCCCATCCCAAATCAAAAACATAGCACCACACCAGCTGCCAGCAAGAAAGTCAACTCCATCCCAGCCAAAACCATGGGACTTACCCATCTAGAAAATTAACATACCATATGAATGCAGACATACTTTGAATCTATTTTTTTACTACAAGAATAAAACCCAAATAATAAAGATACCATTTGTTGTTTTGCACAATATAGCATTTTTTGACAGTTCAGAATTTTTAATGCATTGATTTTGTTGTTCAGAAAACAAAATAATTTAGGTTAAAATAATTGTGCTGTTCTATTATTTCTGCCACAGAGGAACAAAACTGTCATGATGTGACTTTGAGGTGGACTTTTTTTGTTGTCTTGCACCAATGGTTTCATAGAAATATTTGATGTTGCACAATATAGCACATTTGTTCCTGTCCAATATCTCTGCCAGCCATCTCTTGTATTGTTTTGTACACAGATTTCTAGTGTTCTTTTCTGATCCACCTCTAATTTAAAGTTTTATTCATACTTACATCCTGAATGGTCCAATGATAATGTGTTGATGTTTATAAAATTCATTGTCTCTTACATGACAATCTCTGCAGAAGAAATTGCCTCAGAAATTGCTTTTAGATGGTACTGATTTTCTTCGTGTATCTCTCCCCTTGGGTGATCAAACATTATAGAAGCTGTGAATTAATTTGGCACTCTGTTGTGTATACAACCACAGTGATACTACAGCACTATTTTAACATTATTTTTTCTTGATCACAGCATGAATGGAAAAATCCAAATGGTTTTAAAAGCCTCAGGAAGGGAGTAGGAATAAAAGCAGGTATTAGATATGGGGATACATGAGTCTTTGCAAAGGTAATAGTCAAAGGTCAGGGAAGTTAAAGTGGGGGACTTGAAAGATTTTTTTTTTCCATCTGAAAGGTACTGAGTCTCTAGACTCTGTCTTCAGTTAAATATTCCTATACAATCTTGAAAACTGTGGGAAATAATAATATGCAGAATTCAATGCCTTTACTGATAATTAAGGCAGCTCTGAGTGAGCTGGGCTGTTTGAGGTCCATATCTGATGTCCACAATGGGATAACCACAAGAACAACTAAAAGAAGGGAAAACATACTATACAGTGAAGAGATCCAGAAGATCAATTTTCTCAGCCAAATGAAACTCAATTGCTTAATGTTTAAGGCTGAAGAGCTAGGTTTGCATGGTAGGCTGATCAAGCTATACCTAGAGATAGAGATGATAGAGACATAGAGGTAGAGATAGAGGTGTACAGATAGAGATAAATAGACAGAGATAGAGAGCTTCTGTTGTTCTTGGATGCAAAAATATAATTTACTGGACACAAGGACAGAAATAAAATACAGCTTTTCAACACTGAAATAATTTAATTTTTGTCACAGCTTAATAATATTTAGAGTGTGTTCTCAGTCACTGGCAGCTTGCCAATATGTTTCAGACAGTTTCTGTGAAGATTTATTTCATTCAAAGAGATGAGAGAATCTTTTTTCTTTTTTTTTTCTTTTCTCCCCAGAACTATTCTTCTTCTTATAGCACCTTTCCAATTGTTTCTTCTCCGCTTTTTTTACTCTACAGAAACAGCACCAGGTACTGTTATGCAGCAGTCCCAATCCCAAACATGTCTAAGGTATTCATGTCTCAAAGGGAACCATGCCTGGCAATGTACTTCAGATGCAATTAGAGAAAGAGAAAGGGAAGTGATAGGTTTGCAATGTCTGTTTGTAATTCAGCACCTCCGTCTGTTGTGATCTAATAGCTTCACCTGTTAACTTGGTAGTTACTAGTAGTACCTAATCTTGCTTTCTCAAATATCCTAGTAGTGTGACATCTCTCAATTTTGAATGACAGCAACACTTAAAATTGATGATGTTGTAACCTTTCTTAAAAAACAAAATACAGATGACCTTTTGAAGCATTGGTGAATTTTTCAGCCAATAGTGTTAAAGTCCTTATTTTCCCTGTATTATTTAATAGGCTTTTTATGAGAAAGCATAGGCTTTATGCAGTAAAGATTGCTGTAATTACCACCTAAGGCACTACTTCCATGTTAGTGGAAGTTGCTGCTCATAACAGCCAAATGAAGGGAGCACTGATAACTTTTAAATTGGCTGTTTGCGAGTTCTCTGCCTGACACAATAAATTGGGTTAATACACGCAACGGATATATCTTGTCAGGAATAGCATTTGATGTGAAATACTGTGGAAAGAAGGACTTGCTAAAGGCTAAAGACCAACTCATGTCAGAGGTTTTAAGGTCTAATGTAGCTATTTACTTTAACTGTATTGTTCTTGTGAGGACTTTTAATCAAGTCTCTATTACTCTCTACTTCTAATGGGGGAAAATTTCAGAATTTTTGGATTTGCACTTTGTTTGTTTCTTTGTTTTTCCCCAGCACTATTTTTGGCAGTTTAAGTAGGTGATTTTCTTTTACTTTGAATCCCCATGATTTATTTCAAGCTTGGATTGTTTGAGGTTCTTTTTTTTTCCTTGTAGATGAACAGCAGAAAAAAATGACAGTTTGGAGTAGCTTTGATTATTCCTTCTTTAAACTCTTGCACAGCTAGTTCTACTTTTCTTTCGATATCATATTTTATCATAAAAAATGTATTGTGGATTAAAAACTAAAATCATATGCAAAACCAAAATTAAGTAGTTCCTGTCTCCTGTTTACTCCATTGTCCTGCAACATTATAGATCTTATTGTGTAACTAATTTTGCTGTTGTGAAATCTTTGGAAAAAAATGGATTCAGGAAAGTGTTTTAAATTATTTTATACAAGTCATTCTCCAAACAGCAAAAAAATTATGAAAACTAGGTCTTTTTTTCTTTTTCAAGGTTTTTGGCTTCTTCTGAAAACTATTTTTGAGTGACAGTATAAAGGCAGATTATCAGCATGATATTTATTTTACAGTGACATCTGCCTATAATCTTTAAAAGAAGTAAATTAGTAAAGATGAAAGTCCAACACCTATGTATTTCTTGGCGTTTTATTTCATGCTTCCTGGTCCTTTGTGAGATCAGAATGAAAATAACCTTTTTGAGATATTGGTGTCTTATTTTCTCACAATCTTCTCAAAAACCAATGTACTTAATCAGTTAAACCAATTTGAAATACATCTTTTAATGTCTTTTATTGTAGGTTATCTTTGTTTGCCCATTCTTTCCAACATAAATGGTCAGTCTGAAAAAAACCCAAACAACAACTTATGCAGCTGGAAAAAATAAGGTGTACTATAGCTATAGCAAGCTTCCTATGAGACTTTTTCAGTGCAACCATAGCTCAATCTTTTCTCTCTTCCCCCCTGCTCCCTGTCCCCTTTCTCCCCCCTCCCTGTCTCTGCACCTTGGCATTATGTCTGTAGCTGTAGACTGCCAATGGCCCTAACTGTGTTCTTATGACTGTTCTGTGCAACAACCTGGACCCAGTTTTGTAACACTATAAATTAATGTAGCTCTACTGATTTCAATGCCAGTTCAATGGCGCATGGGTATTTTCTTTCATCTGTCTGTTAATCTGTCCATTTGTTGGTGCTCTTCTTTGGTTCCTTATTTACACTCTGAATGTATTGGAGAAATCAAGAAGGTGCCAGCTGGAAAAAAGCCAAAAGTTTGATGTACAAGTAATACCAGCAATAATTCTTTCCTTACATCACAGCCATTCTTCTTCATGTTTTATTTAGTTCTCAGAGGACCTCATCCATTCTCCCAGTCAGAAAACATGTACATCCAGAGGTCCAATCTTTCTCCATTTCATTCTCCTCAATCTGGTCTCCACGACTAACTTATTCACATTTCAACTTGCCTTTCCGTCACATTAGAGTAGAACAGCTAAGCTTGGTTCTTAAGATCTTCTCCTGAATTTTTCTATGTGACACTTGAATCCAGATTCCCATCAATCTTTCAAGTGTTTGAGCTATGGACAAGCACAAACTATTGATGTGCAGGAGAGCAATGAATCATGAATGCACTGTAACTAAAAAGAATTTAGGAAGAAATTATGACAAAAAAGAGTATTGAAAATTATCCTGAGATTTCAAAAATGATTTTAGATTCTATGTAAGAATAGATTTGGGGTTCAGGGCCTTTCTCCTTGAACTCATTAACTTGGGAGCAAGTGAACCCCTCCTTGGAGGTGATTTTACAAAATTATAGTGGCTATGAGCAAAAAGCCACCACAAAACAGAATGTTTTTCAAAACGATTTCTCAAGCTCTCTGTATTCTAAATCAGCTTGATCTTACTCTAGTGAGAACACTGTAGTGATTATTAGAGACTAGCATCAGAGGAAGAGGGGTACTTTCATTCATTAAATTCTTCTGAGTATTTTAGCTTAAATCATATTATCACAGCACAGAATGATTTTTTCTTTGCTGTAGGATTTGGGATGAAGCAAGTATTTTTTTGTTATGCTATTACTCTAATTGTCCTATATACCACATTTTATGTCTAAGTGATTGAGTGATTGGTTTCTCTGTTCAGAAATATCATTGCTGTACCTTGGCTATTGCTTAGAAGATGAGTTTTGCTTTTTGTTTTAGAGCAGAACAAATTTTAGTTCTTTCTGTATAAATTCTGACCAGTAGAATATCTTATGACAATGACTGTGATAACAGGGCTTGCCTACACTGCTATACAAATCTAACTAGAAATACAAGAGCGAAATCAAATCTAGTGATGATGAGCCTGAACGATGGTGATAGTAAAATAAAAATACAGAAGCAAACTGGCAATGGCTTTGCCCGAGTCTTTGGCATTTCCATGCTATAAGAGCAGTGACAGTCTGGAGAAACTTTCCAGTAACAAAAATAGTACTAGGAAGAGTGGATAGCTTTAAAATTTGAGCTTGAATAGAGGTCAACTAGTTTCTCAATGTGATTTTATAAATCAGTCTTACTGGCGCAATTTCAAAGATGCAAGAGTCCTGGAATTCTAAAACTTCATTTTTCAAACCAGTTATCTAGCTAATTATTCTCTTTTTACTAGAGAATTTTTGTTAGTGCAGTACTAATATAGGGAGTGAACAACCCAACAGAAGGGTAAATACTGTTCAAATGTTTGGGAGGTAGAAAATGAGACCATGCAACAAAGTTATTTGTAATCTCAATTTTGCAGCTTACTTTATCTAAATTCTGTTAATAATGCCGTTCTCAGTGACCCCTGAGTGGCATCACTATTACTTTGATAACCATGATTGGCAGTTCTAACAAAAAGGCTGAGAGATGCATGCTTAATGAGACTGAACTTTCTCTGTCTCTGAAGGTAGTCCCCTTCAGGTCAGGACAGAGACACATTGATGGGCTACTCTAAGGGAGCTTGCATTATCACTCCTAATATAATATTCATTCTCTGGATTTATCAGTACAGAAGTTATTCTCCCAGGCTGTCAATCTGATAAGTCTCATGAGTACTAAAGATTTTCTACTATGTATAGGAAAAAAATAATACCTTTATTTGCATTTACCCTCTTTGTAATATATGACAGAGCAAGGTAAATACTAAAGACAAGGGTGTCCTTCCAAAAGGGAATGCAATTGTAATTTCCTTTTTTTTTTTTTCCTGAATGACCTTTTTACACTTCTGAAAGGTACATGAATCCCATGTTTTTTAGCTATTAGACCAGGTGACAGTTTCAACACTCAGAAGACTGAAAGCCATTGGAAAGACTTGACAGTTTAACCTTTGTATGCAGCTATGAAATAATTTTGAATGTGTGACTATATCTCTAATTACTTCCTGTTGTACTTGATGATAGGATTAAAGACATAGTCTCATGCACCTCCATCACCAAATTCTTAGCATATCTTTTCATGATGATTGCGGCTAGTATTAATAAGAGACTCCTAAAATCTTACTGTGGTCCTTCCTGCTGTCAATCCTGTAGCTACATCCTGGTAGAACTCTTACAGATACAAAAAAATTCTTCTCTTTTTTTAATGATTAGAGACCAAACAGTGATCTGAGATGATCTTACTTTTCTGTATTAACATCTGCCCAGTCCTGCCCTACCATTCCTACATTTGCTAGCTCTTTAGGGTCTCAGTGACACATTCCTCACCCACAGCCTTCACAATCTCAGAATTGGTTTCATGCGTTTTGTGAAGCATCTCTGAATCACTGTATGCTTTATTCAATTTACAGTGCCCTCAGCACAAGCTTACTCCATGAAAATTTCTTGAAAATGTTCATTCTACGTTTACCTGGTTGAGGAGAACAGCTTCATCAAAATATTTTTGGACAGCAGTGAAAGAGATTAATTCAGTTTCAGTTCTGTCTTTAACATGTATGGTTTCAATCCTGAAATATCTATAGTAGACAAAATGGACTAGAGAAAAAAATCACATCCCATTTCATAATTTCTCCTAGAACTGCTTAAGAAGCAGTGAGGTTTGACATATATGTGAAAAGCCTAAGAAGTCTGCGGACTTCTTAGTGCTGACAGCCACAATTAGGAAAGTAGGAGAAAAATAATTTCACTGATCTCTGAGGCCTGTGCAGTGGTATGTAATGGGTTGTCTGAGGTTGGCCCAAATAACCCTAGCAAACTACTTCTGTTCTCAGTACTGAGAACACTGGAGGAAGCACCAGATCAAAGTGAGAGTGAGGATGTGGCCCTCTATAAACAAATAGGTGCAGCATCGCGCTCACACACCCTGGTCCTCATGAGGGACTTCAACCACCCTGATATCTGTTGGAAGGACAACACAACAGAGCACAAGAAATCCAGGAAGTTATTGGAATGCATTGATGACAACTTTCTTCTTCAAATGATCAAGGAACCAATGAGGAAAGGAGCTGTGCTGGACCTTGTCCTTACCAACAAGGAGCGGCTGGTTGGGAATGTCAAGTTCAAGGGTAGCCTCAGCTGCAGTGATCATGAGATGATAGAATTCAAGATTCATAAGGCAGCAAGGAGGGTGTGCAGCAAGCTGGCTA
>JAOXNO010000013.1:80318173-80350486 GCA_028565335.1 Limnodromus scolopaceus | reverse complement strand
GATTTAGATTAGACACCAGAAAGAAATTCTTTACAGTGAGGGTGGTGAGGCACTAGAACAGGTTGCCCAGGGAAGTCATGGATGCCCCATCCCTGGAAGTGTTCAAGGCCAGGCTGGATAGGGCTTTGAGCAACCTGGTGTAGTGGGAGGTGTCCCTGCCCATGGCAGGAGTGTTGGAACTAGAGGATCTTTAAGGTCCCTTCCAACTCAAACGATTCTATGATTCTATGATTCTAAGCAAAACACTTCAGTGAATTCATCTAGTGTGACCTGGCAGTCAGTTTTCCATTGAGAATCAGGGCAAGTATCCTCAAGGTAAACACTGATAGTCACAGATACCTGGTGTCAGCTTACTGGCTTTGTAAGAAATTTGAGCAGAGGTAGCTAAAAAACCCATCTGAAAAACTAAGAATTGCACTTACTTTACATCTGTGGATCATGTTGATTAATACAGATTTTCTTTAACCATATCACTATATCATTTACTGAAAATCAGTGAGTCAGTGAAGCAGAGGTGGGAATACTGAAAGAACAAATACGGGAGATGATGTTATGAAGCCCCATGAATATCTGAATGTCTCTTTGAGCACTGGAGAGTCAAACTGTTCTATCAGACCTGATCCCATAATTCAGGTTGGCCCTGCTTCCTTCACCCATTGTGTTTTCAGCTTATCTCAGTTTTGGCCATCCCTCTCCCCTTCCCCTTTACCCCCCATTCCCCTTAATTTTCCTCATTTCTTGGCAAGATATTTAGATATGTCCATGTTTTCCACTGTTTCCTGACTCTTCTTGCACACAACCATTTCTGTTGACACAGAAAAAATTAAGCTTTCTGCTTTTTGAGCCAATATTGAGTCATTTTTGAGCATATTGCATGACATTTTCCCTGCATGTCGAGGTGACAGCTCCCCATATGTGACAGGAGATGCTCACATTAAAAATCATATCTACCCAGATCACAAGCTTCTAATGCTGTAGCTGTTGCTGTTGAGCTTACTACCCTTTCTTTTTAGCCCATCATTGGCTTTGATTTCTGTTGCTAAGAAGTGACTGTAGCAACCAAGATGTTTATGTATTTGTGCTTTAAAAGGGAATGAGAACTGCTAAAAGTCTTAGCTGCTTAAATCTTCCTGTGCAAAACCACTCAGGTCCCCTCATAATAGTGAGGGTTGCAGGGTGTGATCATAATTGTATGTCCATGAATCTCGTCTTGGTATATCTTACAGCTGAGCTGCACATATCTAAGAAGCATTCAGCTCCTGCTGTGTTTGTGCTCAACAGCTGAGCCCAAAGAGAAGACTTCCCATAATTCATGTTGCTATTGTTACCATTATCAATATTAAAACTTGATGATTTTAATGCTCAGGTAATTATTCTTTTTCATGATATTGCTGTTAGATATACAGTTTCTGTAATCATGGTTCTAATGTTTTTTAATCAAATATGGGCTTCTCTCTCGTCTGCTGATTCTGGTATAATTGAGTGGTGTATTTTCCTTTGGATGTTTTACTGCAAAATGTGATAGGTAGTCAAGTATGCCATTTTGGAACATTAAATAATTCACTCCTCTGAAATTTTGTCTAACAGCAGTCATTTTGAAACTCATTAGAATGGGCTGCATCAATAAATAAAAGCACATCAGCTCTGTTTGCTATTATGCAAAAGTAAAAATGTTATATTTAAAAATGTTCAGATATATCTGCTTTCTGAATTTCATGCATCAGAGATCTTTATGCTTCTCCATAATCTACACTGCATTTCAATACACTGAATTTCTTAAAAACAGATTACTTTTCCTATGCTTTGTCATTGCAGACCCTTCCTTAACTGGCAGAACTATTTAGTTGCCATTTCTAAATACCCTATGCTTTTTATTAAAATCATTAGTGAAAACACCCTAACAGCTGTAGAGCTCTAGGTAAAAATACCAAAAACAACTTTGGAAGGTCATCTGGCACAGTCCTCTTTCACCAGGAAAAGTTTTTCACAAATTTTCACTGATGCTTGCTCCAGGTATGAATTGTACCCTGAATCTTCACTGAAACAAAATTGGAGTTGTCAGCAGTCTGTCCTCCTCCTCCTCATACACATATCTGCACACACACACTATGTGCACCAGACTTTCAGCATTTTAAGAGAGCTATACATATTCTGAACAGGACCACATGCTGCTTGTCTGGAGGCTAAGCCTCCAGGGTACGCTGTGGTGTGTATGTGCCCTTGGTCAACATGCTTCTTGGAAAGGGAATGAGAGAGTCGGGGGTACAACAAGTCTACCAAGACAATATTAGTTTTAAGAAACAGTCAATGGGAACTGGCTAGCCTGAGATGGTATGTCATCTTTTTTGCACTGGAACACGATCTGAGCTGGGGTAAGGTAGAGTGGCAGCTCTCCTGAATAAGAAGTCGGGGATAAGGAGCATGTCACTACTTTTCCTGTGCAGAAATTTAAATACAATCATCAGAGGAGAAAATGAAATTAGCAGTTGTCTGCAGTTAAAAAATTGTCTTCTGCATTGTTTCACCTGGGAAATGCCCAGGTCTAAGGTATTACTTTTCATGTGTTTGAGGTATGAATCTGTAAAACTCAAGGGTGAACAGAAAACTCTGCTGAAGGTGCAGTGGGAATTTGTTAGGTAAAAAGCAGATAACAGAAGTAAAATTTGGCCAAAATTTCTAACTTCTCTCCCATTTTAAAATGAAATATTATACTGACCCTTGTATTAAGTGCTGCTACTTCTTATGTCAAAAATGATGGCCCATAAAAATACAATATTCCTTTAAAAACAAGAATAATCTTATGGCATCTATGACACAGAAACTTGTATTACTGCTGCAATACCCAAGAACGGGAATATGCTGAAAGTTCTTACTTTCCCAAATGTGTTGGTAGTTTTCAAGCATCTGGAATTTCAGGCAATTAAATATTTGTATCAAAAATTGACTAACAATTTTACAATTTTATAATAGTCCCTTTGAAGTAAAGCAATACTCTGAATATTCCAAACTGATAGAACAAATGGGGTTGTCACAGCTTTTATTAGCTTTTGTCCCTGACAACACATTTCACTGACTGTTAGGCAACTTCCAAAATAATTTTGTGCATGATCTGAGACATGATAAACTGTCTCTCCATGTTATTGCCGTTCTCTCTCCACTCAGAAGGAAAGGGTGATATTAAATCAGATGGAATCTGAAAAGTAAGCTAATTTTTAGTAGGACTAGCACTTGGTCTGTCAAATAGTGCAAATTATGTGGTATGAATAAGAACATGACAACAAAAGGGACTTCAAAGCATATGCAAAGGAAGGAAGATTTGTTGAGCACTCAGTGAAATCTTGTGGGGCTGCTGGTGGTTTTCTTCTGTGAAACCACTGAACAGGGTAGGAACTCTGAAGAAAAAGTCAATTATTCATTTAATAAAGTTCTAAGGTACCAAAATGTAGAAAGCATTTAAGGTCTTTACTGGAGAGGGCTTGATGTTCATTGGTTATACGTAGGTATACATTGTAACTTGAGGAGGAGTCAACTCTGCTGCTGTAGATCAAGTGTTTCTTTTCATATTGATTTTTTCCCTCCTATTGTGGGGATGTGTGTGTGTGCGTGTGTAAGGAAATTGATTTATGGCCTCTCTTTTCCTTTATAGAAAGTGGTAGCATTTCTTCCTGAGGCTTAATAATTTTCCTTTCCACTTGTAAAAACTGGTAATAAGACATTGCCTTCCAGATTTTCAAAAAGTAGGTTTGCAAATGATATACAGTTACTAATGTACAGGATATTTTGAAATTGGCCATGCTTTAATCCCACACTTAAGTTTATGTACAGTGGTGCTTTGCCATGGCTGTGTTATCCTTGATGTGTTGGTAAATACCATCAGACAGACATGGAATATACCAATAGATGTCGCTTTGCTAATGCATATTATACCAGCTTCCCCAGTGCTATACATTAAACCAACAAATTGCCTCACTAATAAGTTTATCTCTGTACATAGAAGCATGTTTTCCGGAATAAGCATGCACAAACTTCTCACATCTGCTGTAGCTGAGTTTCATATCATCAAAACTTCCTATTGCAGAGAGCACATAGCACAAACAGTCTTCAGAAACTAGATCTCATTCTATCTAATGGATTGGGGCAGTAAGAGTCAATGTTGCAGCTTCTGAACTCACGCAAGGACCAGAAACACACAGCTTGTGGTCACAGGTATTTGCTTTGGTGAATCTGATCCAGACCTTCTGTAGCTGATAAGTTTGTATGTGATGTGTCACAGGTTGCACTGTTCTCTTGGTTAAACAGCAATGAATTGTGAAATTATAATACCAACACTTCTGGAAGAAAAAGATTAGGGTTTTTTTTTAATTATTATTGACAATAGGATACGTTGTACCATTGATTTTTGTAAAGATCTTTAAAAGAGAGTTTTTGTTAAAATAGATAGCGTGGTGTGACTGAACAAAATAGCTGCAATAAGAAAGGACAAATGGAAGCTTAAGAGCATGAAATGTGGTGGGTTTTTTTTCCAAATAAAAAAAGGGATTTTTAATCTAAAAGTATTTTTACCAAACAAAAATCTTAAGGATGCCAGATGTAAATGAGAACCTTGTCTAACATACTAAAATATGATTGTTTCAGATCAATCTGTTTCCTATTATGAAATTGTTTTTATCACATTAAGAAAATGGTCACATAAATATTATAAATGCAATAGTGACTGAAAATGCTAATAGAATAATAAAAAATGTCTTTTTATGGCCTGTTCTTGCTAAACTACTTTCCATGTTTCCTTATAGAAACAGCCAAAACGAAATTAATCTTACTGTACTGATTTTTGTGGTTAAGCAGTGAATTAGAAATATCCTTCAACATTATAGAACTGTAACTAAATCTTTTAATACAAAATCATTTATTTTCCTGATGGCTGTAACTGTAACAATAACTGGGTTGATGAGAAAATGTACATGATTTCATAAATATCTGTGTACCCTCTCTCCCTTTCTGCTCTGATGGGTTCAACAAAAGGAAATGCCAGAACTTGCCTTACCTCATTTCATACCATAATTGTTTTTAGATCAGTGTGTTCAGATATGTGATGCCCTGTATGTCTTTGAGAGCTTCCTCTAGGTGTATGGTGGCCCATGGACAGCAGCAGAGCTCGCCTTGAGGGTGGAGTTAGGCACCCTGAAAAGACAGCCAGTAGCGTAAATGTATCCAGTCTGGATAAATGCTATCCAGTGGGTACATCTTTCCTTTCTTCGGCAGGTTTGGGTTGTCCAACATAATCGCTTCAATTCATGTTTGCTATGATTTCCTGCATACAGGTAGTCACAGCTTCCAGCAGTATGGTAACAGTGAATCCATAATTGGTAGTTCACTGCAATAAGCAAACTTAAAAAGCCTAAAAATCATATGTAGAAAAGTGTAACTCTATAATATATGTGTTGGTAGAGGGTGATTCATAAAGCCAAATAACAATGAAGCAAATTGCTCTTAACAAGGCATTTTGCAAGCATGTGCATAGCCATTTGATTTGCAGTACGTCTTTAACTGATACAAAAGAATGTGTCTTAATTAAACTGTCTTTCATGACCACATTTTCATTTTAATGTCTGTGTTCCTACTTATCAAATAAAACGATGGATGTTTAATGTGCTGCAGTTCTACAGATGCACCCATGTAACACTCTTATATTCCTGTAGTTAAAATTCCATTACAAGTTCTAATGTAATCTTCTAGTTTATACAAATGTTGACTGAACAAAATGTTGCAGTCTTGTGTGCTGTCAATTAAAGTAAATACAACCCCAGTAAAAGATGCAATTGAACTCATCAGTTACAAGGAAATTATTTCCACCCTTTTTTTTTCACTAGCTTGTGTCAAAAACAAGTATAGAAGTAGAGCTCCACTGTTAATATTGTTGCCCCAACAGTTTGAGCAGTTTTTGTGAGGGTGAAAAACATTATATAAGCTCTCATACTCTGTTGTGTGATCCTGCTTATGACTGAGCCTTTTTTATTTTCCCAAGAATGCCAGAAGAACAAGCAAGCAGTAGGCAGTTACTGACTTTGATCCCTCTATTAATAAATCCTTGTCTGTCTGCTGCTTCTCTTCTTGTTTACAACTACTGCTTTCTATTTTCCAGTGTCTATATTGATTGCACACAGATTTTATGCCATATAGAAATCATTATTACGGTGTCTGTGTTTAAGGAAACCCACAGTGTAGTACTACCCTGTCATTTACATGGTTTTTACAGACGGATGTTTATAAATTGTTTTTACTGCTCTGAGTTCATTAGCTAAAAAGTAGTCAAAATCCTTCATGACTACAAGAGAAATGTGTTTTCTCTTTGGATCAGAGCAAAGATACATATATTTTTCATATGCTAAAAAAGATATAATATATTCATTATATCATGTATAATATAATTATTTAATAGAATTATTTCATAGAATCATAGAATCATAGAATGGTTAGGGTTGGAAGGGACCTCAAAAGATCATCGAGTTCCAACCCCCCTGCCATGGGCAGGGACACCTCCCACTAGAGCAGGTTGCTCAAGGCCCCATCCAGCCTGGCCTTGAACACTTCCAGGGATGGGGCGATTTTATAATAGTATAAAAATTACAAAGTAAACAATAATTATATATTAATATGCAATGTTTAGGCATGTAATAATTATACAATTTATAAAAAATTATATATAAAGTAATATATATATAAAATATACAACATATTATACAGAAAGATATGAAAAACTCTAAATTCCCAAGGTGTTATTCGTAAGACCTTAACAGAATAATCTGAAACGTTAATGTTAGATACTTAATATTGTAGAGCAAAAAATTTTCAAAATATATGAATAGCTGTCTCTGCTTGTAATAATGAAGATTCTAACAACGGTTTAATCAAAAAAATAATACGCTTCACTGTGTGTCTTAAAAAACCCTCTCAGTGTTGCACAGGAATAGAAAAACGTGAGCATCAGCCAGTAGATAATTAACTATTCATAAGTTAAACAAGGAAGCTATGTTTTCTTTCTGTGTTTTGCCATATCTTTTCCTGTTTTTCTATGTTTACTGCATTTTCTACTATCCTCTGTTATGTATCATATCACTTCCATGGGAAACAGTAGGTTGTGACTTTGGAGAGTTCAGCTGCCAGCTAGCACTGTGTTCTAGGCGTGTTCTCTGTTCATTTTTCTGTCTTTTTTCCATTTCAGTGACTGATATGTGTTTCCAATGACTTTCTTCCAATCCACAAACAGACAAAAGTCTTTTTCCAGAGAGACGAGCCTCACTTTTTTATTAATTGGTTTCTTAAGGATGGGGAATCAGCCTAGATTTTTAAACTGGCATGTGTGGACTTTTTCAGGTCTCTTCTATATGTTAGAGTGAGACATATATCCTCAGCAGATATTGTCAGCAACTTCCTCATTTATATCAGCCTGTACCAACAAGACCAGAAGCTTGAAGTTCCTCTGCCATGAAAATAAATGTGGTGTTTCAGTATACGTTTGTTTGGTTTTTCAATTGATGATAAGACTTATTGTTTCTTTTCTAATAAATATTGATTCATAGACATTACCAGAATGGCTAGATTCAGCAACCTTTTAACTTGCAGAGTAGTTGTAGTGGTGCAACACCCCTCTCCCCCTCTTCAGGCCACTTGGTACTTGTCATGTTCTCCCTCCCAACCTGGGCCGCAGAACAACACAATGGACCAGAACATACAACCTGAAAGGAGGTTGTAGAGAGGCAGGGGTTGGTCTCTTCTCCCAAGTCACAGGCGTTAGGACAAGAGGAAATGGCCTCAAGTTGCACCAGGGGAGGTTCAGACTGGATATTAAGAAAAATTTTTACACTGAAAGGGTTATTAAGCATTGGAATGGGCTGCCCAGGAATGTGGTTGAGGCACCATCCCTGGACATATTCAAAAGAAGGGTTGACATAGCGCTTAGTGACATGGTTTAGTGATGGTTTTCGGGTTTTTTTGTCAGAGTTACGTTGATGGTTGGACTAGATGATCTTAAAGGTGCCTTCCAACCTAGACAATTCTATGACTCTATGATTCTATAACATAATGGTCTAACATGAAAGAAAAGATAAAGAACAACAGACCAAGAACACAATAATGTCCTTAGTCCCCATGGCTCCTACCATTTGAAGATAATAACTATAATCAATCAGCCTTGATACCCTGGATCATAGCCATGGGGGGTGAGGGCAGGGGGATACCAGGCTCCCAAGATCTAGCAAGCTCTGGGGTTGCATAACTGTCATCTGAGTTGGGCTGGAGTGGAAAAGTAATTGATGAAAGTCAATTGTCTCAGATCCTATAAGTAGCAATTCTAGTGAAGACCCTCCGAGCTCTTCTGGACAGAGTAGGTGGTGGCTTGTAACTCCCCTGAGTCGAGATACCTCTCAGGCTGACACCTGGAGACCAGGGCACGAGAAAACCCTTCTCAAGCCTCAAATATCACCTGTTGAGGAATACCAATCCATCATGAGTATTTACCCTAAATCTGAGAAAAGAAAATTTTAACCATAGGCTCATCCACCTCTTCACCTGTATGTTGGGAAATGCACATTAGTTTTGTAGATGTGGATGCTCTTCTATCTATCCCTGCATGTGTAGGGCCTAAAAGTGTCACCTTTTGGCTTTCTAGCTCTGCCTGCTATTAAAAAATTTCTGATTGGAGCCCTGTATGTGCTTATATTCTTGCTTAGATATATACATATATATATGTATTAATCTGTGATTTTACCTTTGCTCATATATATATGTATTGATTAGCGATACCTTCTAGTAAGTTAGTATTAATTTTGCCATCTTCCAGTGTATAACTAAGTCACCGTTCAGTTATTTTGTTTACTCATTTTGTAAACCCCTAAACTCGTTAATGATTAAGTGCTTCTAAAATTCAACCTCTCAATGTACCTTACCTCATTAATAAGTTTTGAATTGGTGTTAAATCATAACCGTGTCAAATATTTTCATCTGCGATAGTAGTAACAAGAGTAAGAAAAGCATTTATCTAAGGTGTCCTGTTTGGGAATGTTCCAAATATGAGATTATACATTTTAAGAAATGAGAAGCTACAACTTCACAGCTGCAGAAAGCAGGAAGCAGCGATAAGAGCTGGAAGGAACCCAGGAGGGGCAGAAAAGAGGTGCAAGGGAAGAGTGCTACTCCATACACCAAAATAACTTTTTGTGAATTTTGCTAATAACATTGAGTTAAAACAGATTAATTTGGTGTCTTTTTTTCAGTTTAAAATTTAAGTCTGTTTGTACTATAGAATGACAATGAAGTTATTTTATATTGCAGCGTTGTCCATTGCATCTGCAGGAGGTTCATCTCAGCTACTAATTTTCTTACTGATGTCTTTATTAGGGCTGCACCATTGGTCATTTCTTTGAAGTCTTTCAGATGGATGAAACTCAGTACATTTCATCTTCTTCTGTGTGCTGAGCACTGGCATGAGATTTTTTGTTGTGGTGGATTAGCCCTGGCTAATAGCTAAATGCCCACCCAACTGATTGCTCGCTCTCTCTCCTCAGAGGGACAGGAATAGAAAACAGGATGAAAAAAGCTCCTGGGTCGAGATAAAGACAGGGAGATCACTTACCAATTACTGGCAAGGCAAAAACAGACTCAGCTTGGGGAAAATTAATTTAATTTATTGCCAATTAAAATAGAGTAGGATGGTGCAAAACAAAGATAAAAGCTAAAACACCTTCTCCCCCCACCTCCATTTGTCCCACATGCTCAACTTCGTTTCTTCATTCCCAATTCCTCTAACTAACTCTCTCTTGAATGGCACAGAGTGATGGGGAAATACCAGAATGGTTGACATTGGAAGGAACCGTTGGAGCTCATCCAGCTAAATACACCACAAGAAGGCAGTGTAAGAAGGCAATTTATCACTGATTCCATGTTTGGTACCTATGAGTCATAATAAGAGATCAATATGTAACATAAACAGTCTTTATTTTTTTTTTGTTGGTTTTATTTTTAAGTTTTTTTGGGAGTTGTTTTTCTGGGGTGGGTTTTTTGGGGGTACTGAGGGTGTGTGTGTGCTATTCTGAGTCTTCTAACATCTCTGTTCTCCTATTTAGTTTTTTCTTTCTTCTTTTATAGTCCTAGCATCATGCTGCCTTCAGTGAACACCCAGTGCTTAAGGTTCTTGCAAGAGTTTTGTGTTGCTCTGTGCCGTATGCAGTCATCTGGAACAAGGCAAAAAAAATATCACAGTACCAGATTTAGACTATGCTTTTAAATTCAATTGTTAGAGAGATAGTGCAGTGCCAGTGCAATAGAAGAGAGGAGAAACTGAAGGCAGAAAGGAGGAGAAGCAGTGAAATAACATGTAATTGAATGATGAATAAATAATACAGCAATAACTGAACATAAAATAGCCATGTTTTGCAAACATATTGGAGAAAAGGCAGCAATGAAACTGGGAAGCCTAAAGCTCTTGGCTTGGGTACTAAACCATTTCTGGTGTAGTGGCTTCCTGATGCTCAGTGAGAAGTTGTTGGTTGTTTTCAAGCCCTGTGGTTGTCAGGTACACAACTCTATGGTGTTGATCCTCCAGTCTCAAGCCATGCTAGAAGTCAGCTAGCAATGGTCAGAACAGAGATTTCACATCAATTTCAATCCACTGTGATATGACAAATCGTCCTTATACAATCCCTCTTACCATGAAAAAACAGGTATAATGAAGTGAAAAGGTAAGCAGAAATCTGAGCATCACAGTCTCTTTCACCCAAGATGATTACCGCATCTGTAGCTGGGATTGTGCAGGCTAGATCAGAGGAGAGAATAACATCATAAAGATTAACATTACTAAGTTTTAATAATAGTAATTATGTTGGTTTTTTTTCACCAACTAATGACATCTGGATGGGTTCACTATATGTAGTCCCAGAATCCACTCTTCACAGTATGTTTTTTTTATTTAGGCTTTACTCATCCACTGAAGTGACAGAATGTCATATTATTCGTGTATCTCCTCAAAAACTAGTCCATCACCAATAAGTAGTTCTATGAAAATACCTGTACAATTTTTCTTGACATTGAATGTACATGTAAAATGAATGTAAATCCATTGAAGGACATGGACCTGTTGGAAAGAGTCCAGTGGAGGGCCATCAAAATGATCAGAGGGCTGGAGCACCTCTCTTGATGCAGCCCAGGATGCCAACCGCATCCTGGGCTGCATCAAGAGAAGTGTGGCCAGCAGGTCATGGGAGGTGATTCTTCCCCTCTGCTCTGCACTCGTGAGACCCCCACCTGGAGTACTGTGTCCAGCTTTGGAGTCCTCAGCACAGGAAGAACATGGATCTGTTGGAACGGGTCCAGCGGAGGGCCACGAAGATGATCAGAGGGATAGAGCACCTCCCTCATGAGGACAGGCTGAGAGAGCTGGGGTTGTTCAGCCTGGAGAAGAGAAGGCTCCGGGGAGACCTTATAGCGGCCTTTCAGTATCTGAAGGGAGCCTATAGGAGAGATGGGGAGAGACTCTTTATCGAATGTAGTGATAGGATGAGGGGTAATGGTTTTAAATTGAAAGAGGGGAGATTTAGATTAGACACTAGGAAGAAATTCTTCACTGTGAGGGTGGTGGGACGTTGAAACAGGCTACACAGATGTTATGGATGCCACGACCCTGGAAGTGTTCAAGGCCAGGCTGGATGGGACTTTGAGCAACCTGCTCTAGTGGGAGGTGTCCCTGCCCATGGCAGGGGGGTTGGAACTCAATGATCTTTAAGGTCCCTTCCAACTCTAACCATTTTTTGATTCTATGATTCTACACTTCTTTGACATATTTCCAAATAATTTCATATTAATTTCTGTTTCTATGCTAACTGGTATTAACTTTTACTGTTTTCTTAAGAGTTTTCAAGGAATTTTCACTTAAAGATGAATTTTCCAAGTCAGTGGTGTAATAATTCACCTGTATAGCATGCATCCAGATGAATGAGCAGAGATTACTTGTATTAAGTCACTTATTTCAGAGACCATCAAGTGTTGGGGAAATTTCCTTGAATACTTGTCTGAGATAAAGTTACTGAAATTGTTAATGAAGATTTCTGACAACTAATTATTTAAAATTGTACTTTATGCTTAATTGTATTGTTCTTTCTGTATGCAATAAAAAGCAAATCCCACAGTAATTTGAGGAACTCCTCCCAACATACATAGAGAAATACAGGATATGAATCTGTTCTCACATATGATAACATCAAGCAACTCAAAAATAACTCTAGATTTTAATTTGTTAAACTTTTCACAAGTGCAAGCGTTTAGAGTTTCCCTGTCACAAACCCTACTTCCCTCCTAGAGCATGACTTGAGAGAAGAGAATAGGTAGTTTTATATTATTGTCCCGTAACTTCAGGATTTAATTCACTTTTGCCAGCAGCCCGTAACTTTCTGATTTTCTCCAAGGAATGTTCTTTTTCCCTTTTTGCTGTGGGTGTAGTAAATTAAAATGGGAAATATTCCTTTGGAATAAAGTAAGAAAACTATGCTAATTTATCACAGGTTGTACATTGGAAAATAAAATTTCCAGCAATTGTGATGAGGTTGCTGATGTATTATATTAGAGGAGAAAAAAACTATGATCAATGGTCTTCCTAGGGCGACCTGCAAATGGGGAAAACAATCAGGCAAGACTACTGGAAGAAGCAGGAAAACTTTTCTTTTCTTTTTTCTCAGAAGGTCTTTACAAAGAACAGAAAGAGAGAAAAAAGAGACAAGTCCTCTGAGCAGCACTCTTTTAAAAAAAAAATAAAAAAAGTTGTCTCATTTGAAACTGATGGATCAGTTTCTCTTTTCCTTGATTTCTTCCTTTCCACAAGTGTCTTAAAACCAGAGAGAAGGAACTGCAGTGCTGCCTGCTCCATGCTGCAGGACTGGTGAGAGGGAGGACAAATGCATAATGACACAGTAGCAGAGGCAAAGTCTTAGATGGGAAAGAAAGGGAACAGAGTAGATTTGACATATGGAGATGTCTCAGATTGTCTCAGGTACAGTGAATAGGCTAATTTGAAGCTGGGTGTGGTGATGACGGCACACATAATTTTCCATTTTCTTTAAGCATCAGGAACAGAAGAATGTCTCCTGTGATTGTCCTTAAACCTTTCAATTTCTAATGAAAATAAAAGCAATAAATAGGAGAATGGCTTTGAAAAGTAAGGTGGAAAATTTTGTCAACGCCATTTTTACAGTTAGAAAAATTGATAAAAGGGAGAAATGAGAAATGAGACATGGTCACCAAATTTAGGTTTCTAAATTCAGTTGTCTTGAGGCAGAATTGGTTGTCTTTGGATGCCTTTGTTTCAGTAGCAAGAAATGGAGTTGTTCCTGTGCATGCTTCATCATCTTTAGGTGTCTATGATACATAAGGTGAAACCTCCTGGAGAAAGCTTTTCTCTCACGTGTCTGTAAAGACAGCACTGGTCCAATCTGACTTAGTTTAACTTTTAAACATTTAAGTGAAGTGAGGTGCAATCTACTCCATCTTTTCAAGATGTCCAGACATCATATTTTCCCTCCAGGTGACTGATTCATTATGTATATTAAATCATAAATGAAAAGTGAAAAAACCCTATTCCTGTCTCTGGCCAAATGTTAGTTAGACATAGCTAATGTCAATTAAACATAGCTAGTGGGTACCTGGATCACTAAGTTTATGTTTTTACTTAGGATGAGTTTTAATATTGTTGCAAAATAAGGATCAACCAGTTTTTAGTTCTGCGTGAGAACAGCCTGTAAGAAATTATTCAACTCGAAATGGAATGGAAGTGGAGATTTCTTTTTTTCCTCAAGTTCAATGCACTCTAAATTTCACAAAACTAAACTGAGAATTGGAAAAAAGACCCTTTGTGTATGAGTAGTGTGCTTTCCCATTTTCAGTTCTGAGCAGCAGGTATTTAAATTGAGCGCTTTTTTTTAAATAAGCTAGAACTGGATTTTTCAGTTTGTGTTTTATATTTTTGTCATATCATATTTTAATTAATAGGATTCATCATCAAAATCACATGACAATCTTCCTTTCTTATGAGAAATGACAAAGATGGATTTAGGTCTAGTTTTATACTGTATGCTATCTTTACAAAATACAAAAGTGATTAGACTTGAATATCTCTTTTAAAATGTAGATGATAAGAAAAATCTATAAAGCACTGGCTTTTATTCTAGGGAAAAAAATTGAGCAGGTGTCACTGTGGACTGAAATAAATAATTCTCTTGCCCTATAAAACTACATGCAGGTATAATTCAGATTCATATCTCTGAAGCCCTAACCAATTGCATATAAAAATAATTGTCTCCCTCATATTGTAGGAATACAGATTTATTGAACTCTTCCAATAGTTGATAATAATCTCTCTTTTTTTAGTCTACATGATAATTCTGCTTGTTGATCTTGGCATGTGACATGGTACTACCAGGTGGATGGTAATAACAAAAGGTTCTTTCTTGCTTGTGCTACAATTTTTTTTTATTTTATATTCCCAGCATAGTACTATTGCATTTGACTCTCTATGATAATGTGAAAATATAATTTGTTTGACTGAGTTCGTGATTTATATTTCTGTACTGGTTCATCAGAAGTTTGTTTTTTCTTGTAATGCAGGTTGATTGGCTGTTGCAAGCACTCTTTTTTTTTAAAAGAAAGAGTCAGAGGCATAAAATAGAAAAGACGCACACTAAGACACAGCTGAAATGAGATATAACAGAAGTAAAACTCGCCTTCGGAACATAAAAAAGTGAATAGTAATATATTTGTTCTGTGGAGAATATTGTCTTTTTATTTCTGTAGTGTTTCTTTCCCTTTTATTAATTTACACCATTTTACATAGAAGGAAATTAGAAATAAAAAAACCCAAACAAACAAAAAACCAGAGAACAAATTTGAATCCTCCAGCAAATCAGCAAGCAGATGTATTTTATTTAAAATTTTAAACTCAAGTTGAAAAAGAATGGAAAGGCATAACTCTGCAGTGGTGACTTTTGCTGTAAGCAGAACTAGGAGGACTTTCTTGAATGATATACTTTAGATATAGATTTGCTATTTTCTTCCTATATTTTTATGCCTGCTGTAGTTGCAAGTCTTGCACAGCTGAGGCAATAGGTTGAGTATGGCTCAACTCATGATATTGATATTCATGTCTCACAATAAATTTCCCTTTTTCTGAGTATAGCTGAATCATTTTCAATGTGTGTATACTCTGGCTCTGCTGCTGAAAATCTGAGTCTCTTTGGTTTTGGAATGCTTGTATAAACATGGATATATCACAGGAAGTTTAAGAGCTGCTTCCATTGTGATTAATAAAATGAAAGATTTCTGAAATGTATTGTCCCCTGTGTAAGTTTTCGGACAGTAAATGAAGAATAAGTGACAGTACCATCTGCTGTACTGCAAGCAGCATCAAATATGGGTGACTAAAGTGTGTGAAAAGCAATTCATTTGCTCATCTTAGCTTAGCCCCCCAGTAGTAATTGTCAACCTCTTTCTTCTGAACAAGGTTGCTAGATCAAACTGTGCAACTACAAGAACTGGTCCAAAGACCAGTCTTTTCTCATTTGTCTTATATTTCTGTGCAAATTTTTGGATATTTAGATAGGAATTTGGCATCATGAGACTGATGGGAATGAGCATCTTGCTTCCTATCCATCCTCATGAAACTTCTGTTACTTTTATATTATTTAAGATAGGCCCAGTCTTCTTAAATGAATGGCAAAGTGCTACAATTACTACTTACCTCCATGGAATTTCATATAGGTGAAATAGTAGCAGGAGCTTCATTAATGAATTAGAATACTGGTAGAAAGAATTCACTGATCATGGACTCCAAACAATAAAGAAAAGTTTTTAAGGGTATACCAAACTTCACAGGAATAGCCTATGCCATAGGTACAGAAGAAAAGCAGAATCACATTTCAGCTGAGGCTGAACTATGTCAAATGTTCATTCATACTTGGACATTTTAAATAATAGTGTTATATTTTCTTAGGAATGTAAGGGTATGCAAGTCGTGATTTTAATGTGGACATCAGGGATTTATTTGGGAGAATCTTGATTAATGCTGATGATCAGAACAGAAGACATTTTTAGAAGGAATGCTTTTGGCTGCTATATTACAGGTATTACCATCAAATTCATGTCAGAAGCCTATCAACTAGAGAAATGATTCTGGGAGAGTGGACTTAAGAAGCAAAATAAACATTGATCTCAGATTTGGTTCAAGGCTTGAGATTCAAGGGAAGGTTTCTGTTGACATAAGAAATGAGAACATAGCCATTCATATGGTTTATGATGAGCAGCAGAATTTTAAGGCTGACTGATAGCCTTGATGTGAAGCTAGAGGTTTTAAATTTAAAATCTGTCAAGGAGAAGGTTAAGGCTTGTGCTTTATTAGGAGTGAGGACAAGAGGGTGCTAGAAACTATTATGTGTAGTAAGTAGTGGGCCTGTGCATGTCTTGTCCATTGAACTTGTTTTTCTGTATAACCTTTGCAGAAGATAACTTTGACATCATGCATTAGAGTTAAATAAAATGTGCTAGCTATTCTTTTCAATAACAGGCAGCATAAAAGTTGTTAGAAAGGAATTAAACTCTGTGACAAAGACCATCAGTGATGTACCATTATATAGCAAACTTTTGAAATTCCTTGTTAATATGTTACGGTGGCGGGTTTTAAGGGGTGGGGGTTTTTTTGCTTATTTTTGTGGGGTTTCTTTAAGAGCATTAGTCTAATGTGTACAAAATAAATATGTACAAAGGGAGATCTCCACATTATGCTATTATGTGTTTCTCAGAATGGCCAACTCAGTGACTTAAAGATGTCCTAAAAAAGATTTTAGCGGGTGCAGCACAGATAATTTTCAATGTCCATAATTCATTCCTTTCTCTCTTTCTTTTTAATAGAACTAGCATTGTTCATTGCTACAATACCAAGCAGTTGTGCTGAAAATTACATTTCATCAGAAAAGAGGATAAAATATCTGAAGCTCTCCCTTCATGCAGCTGTCAAATCCAAAAATCTAGTGGAAAGAATTGTACAATTCTTGCATTTAACAAATAAATAGGACAATGATGTTTACATTGTCATCTTTACTAATGTTTACACAGTATTTAATTATAAATCTTTTGTAACAACAATAGCTATTCATTTTTATTCATACAACACTCCAGTCAGATGAGCCATCCCACCACATCTCTGTGATCTCCAATGAGATCGTAGCCCTGTAGGCTTGTGCACATCTCTAACTCCTCTTGTTTATTCCCCATGCTACATGTGTTTGCGTAGAGGTATTTAATTTGGTCCCCCAATGAAGTTGGCTTACTGGCTGGAGTGACTGGAATTCCTTTGTGCTGCACTCCAGGTGTTCCCCTGCTGATTTGTGATTCTTCTCCAGGCTCTGGGTATCTATTGCTGGCATTGATTGCAGCAATAGATGCTGGCATCTATTGCATCGTACTAGTAGGAGCGGCTTGGTATTAGTCTCAACAACAGTCAGATTTGGGAAGAACATAAAAACTGTATCATTAAAATTATTAGGTTGATGCATAATACTTCTGTAAACTCAAGCATAAATTAAGAGTGAGTTTTAGGGTGGCAAACAAGGGATCCACTCCAGTGAGTTACCAGGCAGCAGCATGTTTATCAATCAGCCCTTGATTCTTTCTCTCTTCCCTTGTATCCCTCACTCCCTTTCTAAATTCAGCTGCTTGAGGATGACCATGAACTGATTCTATAACTACACAACATTTAATTCTGTAGGGTGAACACTGTATATTCTTTCGGTCTTATTTGTTAAATGAAGAGCTGTACTCGGGTTTTAATTTTAAATTTAATTTAAAAATTTAAAAATATAATTTAAAAAAATTTAAAATAAAATTTAAAACTTGGGGTTTAATGTTTTTCTTTCCTCTTTTAATCCTCTTAATGCATTAAGCAATTTCTTGAGTTAAACTTTCTTTTTAACACAAGTCTGTTTATACAGAACTTATTCAACTTATTCTCTCTTCCCTTCTCAGAAGCATGCTTTGTAATTATGCACATTCTCATTTTCTAGTGATCCAAGTAATAATAGTGTCATGATAAAGGAAAGAAATCTCTCAGTGCTTCATTTTATTGTGATATGATTAAATCCAATGCTTTTCAGTGAGATAATCCCATGGGATGTAACAGAAATGCATAAGAAGAAAAAAAGAGGTAAGTTGTGATCTCAAACTTTTTGACATGTAGAAGCTCGATGCCTCTTTTTGCCAAAGAAGATGATTTCAGAAATAGATTTTGTGTGAAAAACAATTGTGTACAAAAGATTTCTAACCTCAGGTCAATCTTGCCATGGGATCCAACCTGAATTCCTGTTCTTCCTAGCTGTGACTTGGAGATGTCCCACAAACCGCAGTGACTGAGAAAACCAGATACACTGCTTCTGTGGGAAATATTGTGTACATGTGTACATTAACTGGTGGGTATTGAGTAGATGAAGTGGCAGATGGAGAGGGAAGGCTCTTATCTGCAAGGGTACAGAATAGCTGTGGGGCATTTCTGATCTTTAAAGTGTAGCCAACTTTTTCCTCTGCAAATTTCTTCAGAGTTCCCAAGTGGCAATGCCTTGTTCCACTGGAACCTCTGCTGCCAATCTGCCTTCAGCAACTGCACAGAATGTTATGGCAAAGCACGGCTAATTGCCACAGTGTGAATACTTATTGCTTGCTTGGTTTTATGCCCTATATTAGAATTTCTAGTAGCTATTATCCAGTAGATCTTGGGTATGGAGGTACATTAGTACCTTGTTAAAGACAGGAAGTATTATCAATCACATATTCCCAGGTTATAAGGAAGAAGGAGAATTGGGCATTCTTCTGTCACTGCAAATAGCAGTTACAATAAAAGATTTCTCTCTGGCAGTTTATGGGTTTGAACATATAAAAGCTTTGCTAGCTTATTACATCACCTTCTAGCCACTTGCACAGCCATCTTCCTGGCAGGCGTAGAACAAAAGCACAAGTGGATTTTTCCTGTGCACTTCATTCCATAATCTGGAAGCTTACTTTGAGTTGCCACAAAGACATTGTTTTCCCTAATGGAAGTTTACGGACTTTATACTAAGCTGTTATTAGGTAAAATAGATACTAGTTAATTTTAACTTAAAGCCTAAGAGCTAATGTTAAAAGCAATATAATCTATCAGAAAGCCAGGATATACAGATATGAGCATCATCATGAGGAGAAGATTTTCTGAGTACAGAGGATTATACAGTAGTAAGCCTGGGGATTTCTGAACAGGAAAGCTGAAGATGTCTCTGTTAACTGTTTGTTAGTATTCAGTGAATCACTGTTCCGTGCTTCCTTTACCTCACTCTTACTCCCTCAAACTCCTTTTTGCAAAGGAAGAGTCCAAAGAGACTATACCCACGCTTAATGTCTTCTTGTTTATAATATAAACTATTCCAGCAAGGTCTCAAATAGACACTGATGTTACTTTCTTTTCTTTCAGCCTATCCATTTAACTCCTCTGAGTTTGAGCTTTTTGGGTTTCTGGATTTTTAGGTTTTTCCTCTAGAAAAAGATGTTTTTCTATTTCATTGTTCCATTCTTTGTTTCATATTAAAGGAAAAGTTTTCTGTAATTATTTAATATGAAAAAGCAGTCTTTAAGTGGCTCACCAAATACTTTTAGAGGCAGCATTGGAACACCCTCCCCTGTTTCCTACTTCAGTACCAGAACTAGACCGTCATACCAAGTTCAGCAAGTGGGCTGATGGTCTGCAAGAAGGGTCTGTGTTTACCTCATGTGCCTGATTGGGCACAGAGCCAGGATAATTCATGTACTTTTGGAATCAAACACAACATTCAGGCTTGAAATAAACAAACATATAGATAGATAAATAAATAAATAAATTACTGTTACCTTTTCACTGGTTTTGGATGGTCTGGCCTAAGAAGTGTCACTCTGGATCAAAGTATTACTAAACTCTCTATGTAAAGAAAGCAACACAAAGAAAGATCTCACTGTCATGAGAGCTTATTTTTTATTATTTATTATATAGTGAAACAAATGCAATCATGAACTCAATCTTGACTAATAACTGAAAGTGTCTTTTAGCACCCAGTATTATTAATATATTAAAATAGTGCCACATATGTAGTTTGTTCCTCACATTGTTTCTGCTGCTGCTATGTTTATCATTCTTAAGGGACTTAAATTGTTTTTCCTTCCTGTATCATCTCAGCTGCCAGTGTAATAATTGTTTATTTCTATATTTGGATTCATTAGAAATTTTCAACAAAGAGGCCTTTGAATACTTTTTCTTTTTCTGTGAGTTAAAATATTTTAAACAAATTTGAACATATTAACCATGTTTTGATGTTAAAGTTGCAGCCATATTCATGTGTTTATTCATATTATCTGTCAACACTATGTAATAAAGGTTGCACTTAAAATAAAAAACTTATCCTGAAAACTACATGATACCATTCCTAAATGAATAATAATCTTTTATTTTGCTAGCCTCTGATTTATTAAAAGCTATTTCATCTTATCTTTTGTAACATTAAAGAGAAAAAATGAAGCAACAGGGGCTTAAGGAAATCATGTGTATAGCTTTGCTATATCTTTTCTTAATTAATGAAACAACACAACATCCACAAAGCAGAAAATTATTTTTTTAAAATACCTTCTCTTGAGCCAAAACTGTCTTTAAAATGTATCTCTTTTTATTTGTTCTAAATATTTTAAGGTTATAAAATAAGCAGGAGAGATAAAAAGGGTAAGCAAAATAAAAATAAAAGTCAACATATTTTTGTCTATACAATTAAAATACAAAAAACCCCATGACTGTGTTGCTACTTTCTAGATATATATTGGTCATTATAACAGACTTGATGGTGGGAAAATAATAGAAATATTTTACTGTATTTGCATGTTGGTGGTTCAGAACACAGGATCTGACAGTCTTATGACTCTCACAAGAAGCTGCTCCAGGATAAGATGTTGTATGCTAGCTGAGTTACTTGGAGAAGAGAGGAAAGAGTAATGTTATCACCCACTTTCTTACATGTAGAATTTGACAGCCCGAATACTACTCATCCAGGTTCACACAAGAAACCTCAACCTGCTGGCTACCCTTCTTTTGATGCAGCCCAGGATGCAGTTGGCATTCTGGGCTGCAAGGGCAAACTGCCAACTCATGTTGAGCTTCTCATCCACCAACACTGTCAAGTCCTTCTCCTCAGGGATGCTCTCAATCCATTCTCAACCCAACTTGCATTTGTGCCTGGGACTGCCCTGACCCAGGTGCAGGACCTTGCACTTGACTTGGTTGAACTTCATGAAGTTCATGCAGGTCCAATTCTCAAGCCTGTTGAGGTCCCTCTGGATGGCATCCTTTCCCTCCAGCGTGTCGACCACGCCACACAGCTTGGTGTCATCGGCAAACTTGCTGAGGGTGCACTCAATCCCACTGTCCATGTCTCCAACAAAGATACTGAACAGCACTGGTCCCAGTACTGACCCCTGAGAAATGCCACTCATCACTGACTTACACTTGAACATTGAGCCGTTGACTGCAACCTTTTGAATGTGGCCATCCAGCCAGTTCCTTATCCACTGAGTGGTCCATCCATCAAATCAGTCTCTTCCAGTTTAGAGGCCAGGATGTCATGCAGGACAGCGTCAAACACTTTGCAAAAGTCCAGGTAGATGCCAGCAAATGAACATTATTTATGGTCTGTGCATGACACCAAACTGAGTGGTACAGTTGATACACTAGAGAGAAGGGATACCATTGGGAAAGACCTTGACAGACTTGAAAACTGGGTCTGTGTGAGCGTCAGGATGTTCAACAAAGCCAATTTCAAGGTCCTGGTCAGGGTCAGGGAAATCCATGGTATTAATGTAGACTGGATAATGAATGGATTGAGAGCAGCTCTACAGAGAAGAACTTGAGGATATTGATAGATGAAAAAGTAGATTTTGGGTGGCAATGTGCACTTGTAGCTCAGAAAGCCAACCGTGTCCTGGGCTGCATCAAAAGAAGCACGTCAGCAGGTTGAGGAAGGTGATTCTGCCCCTCTACTCCACTCTCACGAGACCTCACCTGGAGTACTGCATTCTGCTCTGGGGCCCCCCAGTTCAAGAAAGACATGAACCTCATGGAGTGGATCCTGAGAAGGGCCACAAAAATAATAACAGGGCAGGAACATCTCCCCTATGAGGACAGGGCTGAGAGATTTGGGATTGTTCATCCTGGAGAAGAGAAGGGTCCAGGGACACTTCATTGTGGCCTTTCAGTACTTAAAGGGGAATTATAAGAAAGATACACAGGGACTTTTTACCAGGGCTTGTAGTGGCAGGTTAAGGGATAATAGTTTTAAAATGAAAGAGGGCAGATTTAGATTGAACAGAAGGAAGATATTTTTTACTCGGAGGATGGTGAGAGACTGGAGGAGATTGCCCAGAGATGCTGTGGATGTCCCATCTTTGGAAGTGGTCATGGTCAAGTTTGATGGGGCTTTAAGCAACCTGTTCTAGCGAAAGATTTCCCTACGCATGGCAGGGGGGTTAGAACTGGATGGGGAACTACAGGCTTGTTAGTCTGACCTTGGTGCTGGGGAAGGTTATAGAGCAGATCAGCTTGAGTGTCACCACATGGCAGGTACAGGACAAACAGATGAGCAGGTCCACTCAGCATGGGTTTATGAAAATCAGGTCCTGCTTGACTAACCTGATCTCCTTCTATGAAAAGATGACCTGCTATCATGGTTTAACCCCAGCTGGCAGCTAGGACCACACAGCTGTTCAGTCACTCCCCCTGTCCTGTCCTGTCCTGTCCTGTCCTCTCCCCTCAGTAGGATAGAGAAAAGAGGGAGAAAAAGGGGAAACCCCCCCCCCCACTTGTGGGTTGAGATAAGGACAGTTTAATAGAGCAGTAACGGAAGGGGAAAAAAGGTAAAAGAATACGGGAAAGAAGTGACACAATACAATTGCTCGCCACCCAATGAACAATTGTTCAGCCCATCCCGAGCAGTAATCATAGATTCCTGTCCCTTGGCCAACCCCCATTTATATACTGAGTATGTCATCTATGATATGGAATATTCTTTTCACCAACTGGTCTTTTCTATGCTCCTTCTCAGCTTCTATGGAAAGCTGAAAAAGTCCTTGACTTAATATAAGCATTACTTAGCAACTACTCAAGCAATATGTATTATCAACATTATTCTCATATTAAATCCAAAACACAGCAGCTACTAGGAAAAAAATTAACTCTATCCCAGCTGAAAGCCAGACACCTGTTTAGTGGATGAGGGAAAGGCTGTAGATGTTGTTTACCTGGACTTTAGTAAAGCCTTTGACACCATTTCCCACAACATTCTCCTGGAGAAACCAGCTGATCATGGCTTGGACGGGTGTACTCTTTGCTGGGTAAAAAACTGTCTGGATAGCCAAGCCCAAAGAGTTGTAGTGAATGGAGTTAAATCCAGGTGGTCTGATCACAAGTCCAGGGCTATGTATTGGGCCAGTTTTGTTTAATATTTTCATCAATTATCTGGACAAGAGGATTGAATGCACCCTCAGTAAATTTGCAGACGACACCAAGTTGGGTGAGATGTGTATAATATGTTCCTTAGTATATGTTGTTGTTTCATTTCATTTCAGTAGAAGGGGAAAGGGATGAACTTTTGCTTACATATTGGGATCTGAATTGAGACACCCTAGGTTCAATTTCTAGTTATATTTCCAGCTTATTTTTAAGTTACCTAATATTTTGTTTTTGGATTTGTGCTGGTTTCCATTTGATTAGCTAGTTAGATAGCATCGAAGCCTCAGAATGAGTTTACTTCAAGACAGGTATCTCATTTCCACTCTGGGAATGTCTCAGCCAAAGCCAGCTATACCAGCACTAAGGGATGGGTGAGAGCCAGCAGGCTAATGTGGAATGTGAATAGGTACTTTCTGTTCAGGTTGTCCAGGTGGCTCTGTGTGTGACTCAGAAAACACTCAGAAGTAAACATTGTCTTGAAAAAGTGTTTCTTGCCTGATGAACTCCTTTTAAGACCTATATTCTTTTGACATTATTTAGTAAGAAGCAGCTTTATTGAACTGTGTGTCAAATTGCTCTTTGACAGGGAACCAAGTACTTTTCAGAACTGCCTGCCAGTAAAATAAAGTAATATTTACTTCCTGCTGGCCTTACTATTATTTTTTGGATACACAAGACTGAGTCCTAAGCTCAATTTCATGTTTCTCTGTTACTTCAAAATGATGGTGCTCTCACTGACATGTACCCACCCTTGTAGCTAGCCTGGCTTCTTCCATTTGCCCCTTGCACAGAATATATATCTTCCAGTTACTTTTTGATATTGTTTGGTTTATTCTCTTCTGTGCAGAAACTCACTCCCAGGGAGAGTTCAGCAGTATATAAAACCCTGAATGTGTCTCCCTGCTGATGATAAAAACCACAGTTCACCCTACAATTTTAAAAACATGTTTTGTCAACCTGAAGCAATGCTAGAAAGGAGGTTAGCAAGAAGCCACATCAGGTTGTTTTGGAGCATTTCAGAAACCTAAGTACTTTTGACCACAGAGAGAGCAGAAGAAGGACATAGATGTCATCAGTGTTGGCAAGAGCAAGAAACAGGTTAAATGAGACAGACCCAAATAAAAATACTGGGCAGATCCAGCATGATCTTTTAGTGGAATGTGAAATATCTCCATGGCTTAGGCTGATTTAGGGTTAAACTGGAGGAAAATTCTTACCTGCCCCTAAAGCTAATTATCAGGTTCTCCTTGAGCAGGACAGTGTGAAGGGTATTACTAAAACGTCTTATGCCTCAGACTTATTTCAGACATCAGAGTACCTGCATGTCATTTGGTGGTCCTTCATCAAGCTGTGCCAAAAACCTGATGGTTCATAAGAAGATGAGGACTCCTTTCTCTGATCCCCTCCTACCTGTTTGAATAAGTCAACATGATGATTTTAAATGTAGATGACGGGAAGAATACCCTTCTTAGTCCTTGTAGAAGCAGCTGAAGTCTTGAGGTGAGACATGCAAGTACCCTTTCCTTTCACCTACCAAGAAGACTAGTTTTATTTTCCTGGTCTTCAATGGATGGGTGAACAACAGAAATAACACAGCTCTATCTTTGTCATTGGTTGTTCCAGATCGCACTTTGCTTAAAGTCCATGAATTAGAAAGGGACCATTTGGTGCTTAACAGCCCAGTAAGAGTTAATAAGATTCCTCAGAGCCACTGAGTGCCAGTCTTGGGTACCTTACCTATTTTATTGCCCAGTGCATTGGGAAAAAAAAAAGCTAAAAAATTGCATCCTTTACTCATGAGGCAAGGGACCTAGTAATAAAATTAATGGAAACGGCTGAGATGCTAAGTGATTTATTTGCCTCCATTTTTACTGGAAAGGTGTACTCTGGGTAACCTACTGGGTCACTGAGCCATGTGGCAGAGGCTGAGGGAATGAAAGGTTTGTGATGACTGGAAGAAGGCAAACATTGTATCCTCTTTAAGACAGGCAAAGAGGGAGGACAAACTACAGGACAGTAAATTTTTACCCCAGGTTCTTTTGAGCTCAAATATTACGTGATGCAGGACTTAAAGTTTCCAAATGGTGATACCCCCGCTACATAGGAGGTATGAGAGACACATACATATGTGTGAGAATTAACACATGTGCACACATTCTCTTTTACTCAAACACTAACTCAAGTAAATTAAGCCTCATGTGGTCTGCTGAGAATATATTTGTTTTATAACTACAGTCAGTCTTGTTTTCTGAGTTGTATTCCTATCATGCCTCTGCTTTTCTTTTGGGAGCAGGGGAGATAGCAGAGTTGTTGCTAAGCAGCTGCTGTCACCAGAAAGCTATATGTGTAATGTTGTGGTAGTGGATTAAGTGCCACTGAAGTACATCACTTCTGAAGCCTTTCTGTCTGTTATCTGTTGAAATGATTTATAGCCATAGTAGTCAGCCCAGTGCATGTATCCATTTCCCCCCTTCCACCCATCTGTATTGCCTGGTGAATTTAAGGCTGTCTGCATTTCTCATTGTTAGTATTCTGAGGAAGCCCCAGAGCTACAGTGCTGGAGTAAAAGGCTACCTATGACTGACTTGCTTCTAACAAATATGAACCCCAGTCTTAGCATTAATAGAGGTACCTGTTAAGAAAAACAAAGTTAGCTATATGAGTATCTCGTTAATCCTTGCCTTCTTTTCCTGTAGGGAATCTCTTATTTTCCTCATAGACGGAGTTGTTATGGCCAACTCCCAAAATACTGGCTGCAGAAAATGCTTTTGAGAGTACTTTTTTCTGCTTGTGAGAAAGTTATTTCAGTGACTGAGATTTTCATTTCCATTTTTATGGGCACAATTAAATAATGCAACAAATCATTGAGGCAAAATATCTTGGTATTTGATCTGTTTTCAAAAATGCAATTTCTTGAGAAAGGTAAGAGAAGAGTCTAGTAGCTATTTTGCTGTAACTGTGTGAACGGAAATGCCATTAACTTTCAGTGAGAATGAAGAAGTCAGGCTCAGATAAGGGAGAACATCCCTGTCTGTTCTTTATGTTGTCTTGGCAGGAGACATTTTAGATCCAAAAGCCTTTCAGTGAAGTTGGAATGATGCTGTCCACAAAAAACTAAGTCCTCGCTTTTAACAAGTCCATTTAATCCACAGTACAGGCAGAGTAGCTCTGTCTCCATCTGCGTACATGTCAATAAGTCTTTCAAACTGTTCTTAGGCGTCTAGAAAGTTTAATTACCTTACCTTCAGTAAAAAATAAAAATAAAAATATTATTTTCCTTTTATTTATTTGTGCTTCTTCTTTCTTGAAGTGGTACACTTTTTGGTTAAGAACTATGTTACATGTGCATTTGTAAAGCAACTACTGTGTTTGGATGTCAATCTGGTTTTGGTCTCTTACTATTCTAGCAGTGCAACTGATAGCTAGGGTGAAGAAATAAGCAGATTTGTGGTTTTGGAGGTGGGAAAAGGGGAAACAAAGTCCAAAACAGTACAATAATGTGTCTCGTCCCCATCTCTGATGCTACAGTTCTTTCAGTCATCTCTTTCTCTGTAAATAGGTGCAACTGGAGTTCTTCACTGCTGCTCAGTCACTTGTTTTTATAAATCAGTTACCAATTCCTAAAATGACAGTCATTAAAACCCCAAACACCCAGATTACCATGCTTAAGGAAAAGAAAATTACAGAACATAGTTGGTTGACGTTACATTGTTTTCTGGTCTTCTGACACCTATTAAATATGGGTACAGTCACCTCTGATGACTATTGCTAAGAAAGAAATTTGGCCAGCATCTCCCAGCACTGACAATCTATCAATGTTTATAGTCACACAGGCTTATTTGAGAGCGTAACTGAAGGAAAAAACCAAAACAGAAAACTAACAAATGAGGTTGATGTGTTCCATGTACAGTCACTACATGATGACCTGTTTATTTTTAGAACCTTTATAAAGGTCTTAGATTTTAATGTAAGGTCAAATGAAAACTGATCAGTTGTCATAAATGTCAGAGCAAAGAATACACACAAAAGAGAACCTATGCTGGCATGAAAAACAATCAGCTGGTTGTAGCTGACAAAAGAATATAAGCTAGGGCAATAAGTTAGCCAGAGACCTTTGGAGCGTCTGTTCATATTTTATATTGAGTACTTATTTCCATTTGACTTGGTGAAAAGAAGGTCAGTTTGTAAGTAGCACCCTGTGAAATTGCCAAGAATATACCACCAGCCAGTGAAAACTGATGTAATGCTACTGATGTTAACAGAAAAAAATAGAGAGACATTGTGATGACTACTTATTATCGAAGTTTATTGATTTGAGTTCCATCTCTGTTGGTTTAATGCCTTTGCTGACACTTATATCTTTCTGTGAATGGATATTTCTGCCTTGTGTAGCTTCCCAGTACTTGAATGTGTTGGTGAATTAAAGTTGTATATTTATTCTTCAGTGAAAGACAATGAAAGACAATGAAAGAAACCAGCAGATATATTATAAAGAAATAAGCTTAATATATTTGTAATACTCGTTGAGCCACATTCTGTAACCTTTGACATGTGTGGTGCTCAGCAATAAGTTGTGGAAAATAAATGGAAATTGGTGCCAATATAGCAACGGTAAGAGAACTTTCCTTCCCAGGATCTGAATAAGACACAATGAAGTAAAATAGAATGAAGATGGACGGCCTTGCTTTCCAATTGCATCTCATCCGTCCCTCCCCACCCCCCTCAGCCGCCTTGTCATTTGAGATTAGGGTGATGAATAATTCATTTTAAATGTACCACAGTTCTGCTAGAGTAGTGCAACTTTTCTAGTACTGGTGTTTCTTCTGGCTTCTAACATTGGTGGTCTAGAAATAAAACTTGCAAATGCAATTCTATCACCTTAGTTCCCATTAAATTTGAATATCAACCTCTGTCATCTCCCCAGGGGTGTTAAAGAATGCAGTAACATTAGTACACACTTCTACTTTGTCTCACCCTTGTAGTGAAACAGTAAAGCCAGTACACAGAATTCAGGTCACCACAAGTCTCAGGCAAGTGGTAATATATATCAATGCCAAACAAGGTGCAAATAGAATTTCCACTTAAGTCATCATGTGAAATTATATCTGTAAATGCCATATTAAAAATTAATTCATGCAGCTTGTATTTCTGTTCATATCAGACCAGAAATATTAAATTGTATGCAGTCTATAACTACACAAAAGAAGAAAGAACTGGTAAGTATATTATTTCTTGAAATAAGGGTATGTGGGTGTGAATAAGACTTAACAGCCATGTGCCTCACAAGTCACAAAACAATATTCTTCCAGCTCAGATAAAGCTAGACAAAACCTAGGTCCTCTTGCAACTAATGATAGAGGAAATCACAGGAAATGTTTCCATTGTGTATTTATGCTAGAAAACTGTTTTTTTGAAAGCTTATTCCAATCTAAGAATTATTTGAAATTCCATGTAATTCCAGGTTTTGTTGAGATTATGTAAAAGATTATCTGCAATGTGAGCTAGGAGATACTAATGTGCATGAAACATGTTAAAGATGTCAGAGGCATCAGTAGCTGTAAAATTAAACTGCAGCCATTTGAGATCGGTGGACTTTCTGAAGATCATTCAAATGCAGCTCATTGAGCATTAATATATGCTATCTGGTTTGGAAGCATACTAGTAATTTGACAAATATTATTTGGCAATATCCTAGCATCAGATATTTGTGCTCAGGTGTACTGAGTCTGAGCCAAGACTGTTGTGGTACTGCATCTACTACATCATTTTGTCTTTATTTCGTAAGATTAAAACATGTCTTCAAGACTAGTTCACAAACACCTTTAGTTGTATCAAGTGATTATTTTTTTTTTAACTGAAGATTTTCTGTGTGTGATTTACTTGCAGAAAGGGTTTTTCTTTTTTGAGATGGCAGCAATTGCCTGGTATCAGCATTTTATTTACAAGGTAAATGAAAGACATGCAAACTTTGGTGATATACAGGGAATTTATCTCTTAGATTTAAACCGCCAATGTGCAATGGGGCAGAACTTGCATTCACTGGAGGAAAATCAGGAAAACAGTTAATGGATTTCATTTTGGAAAGTGTTTGTTTGCCCAGTTTCTGATGAATTACTGTTTTTTTTCTTTTTAAAATGAATTAATAGGAAGATGTTTTCTTTCTACTAATGATATGGAACTTCTTATTTAGTTTAATAAAACTCTGTATCTTTCCCCTGTCTGTTTAGAATCTTAATATACTCAGATCTTCAGTTAATGTTATTTGGAGTGATGATGTCTAGATATCCAAGGTTTTTGCTTCTATGATCACTGATCTACCTTTGAGAATCTGGGTCTGTTGGGAGCTGACATGATCCCACTGATGAAGAGGAGCAAGAGCATCTTTGCCAACAAGCTGGCCAGACCTATAAGGAGAACTTCAAATTACACTTAGCTGGGGAAGAGGGTGCAATTTTGAGGAACAGGGAAGAGCCAGAGGATGCTGATGTATTAGGAAGCAACAGAGAAATGCCTGTGAAACACCTCGAAGGAACTAATGCTTGTTCTTCTAAAAAGGTGACACAGTCGACAGCTCAGCTGAAGTGTCTCTATACCAATGCATGTAGCATGAGTAACAAACAGGAGCAGTTGGAAGCCACTGTGCAGCTAGAAAGCTATGATCTGTTCACTATCACTGAAACTTGGTGGAATGAATCATATAACTGGAGTGCTGCAATCGATGGCTGTAAACTCTTCAGAAGGAACAGGCAAGGAAGGAGAGAAGGGGGGTTGTATTCTATGCAAAAAAGAAAAATATAAAAAAATAAAAATTGCACAGAACTTTCTTTGAAAAATAGTAATGGACAGATTAAGAGCTTATGGGTGAAAATTAGCGGCTGAGCTAACAAAAGAAACTTCATGTTTGATGTTTACTACAGGTCGCCTGATCAAGTGAAGGATGTTGATAAGGCATTTTTACTTCAGCTACAGGAAGCATCACACTCGCAGGTTCTGATCTTTCTGGGCTACTTCAGTCACCCTGACATCTGCTGGAAAAGCAACATAGCTAGCTGCAAGCAGTCCAGGAGACGGTTGGCCTGTGCTGAGGATAATTTCTTAATCCAGGTGACAGACAGCCCAACCAGAGGAGAAGTGTTACTGGACCTGTTTTTTACCAACACAGACGAATTAGATGTGTCAAGACTGGTGGCAACCTTGGCTACAGTGATCATGCCCTTGTGGAATTCACAAGGTCAAGGGATATGGGCCAGGAGAAGAGTAAGGTCAAGACCCTGAATGTTGTGAGAGACGGACTCAATACCATAGGAAATGCCTACTGCAACACATACCTCCTGTTTTAGTTTGAAAACCATCTTGCTTTAGTACAAAGGTTTGCTCAGGATGAGGTGATGTGTAACACTTTCTGGGTTGGTATATCCACATTTTGTCGAAGTTGGGAAGTTCTGCCTCAGTCCCTTTTTAGACCACAGGGACTTGCAAGCTATGAAAGCTGATTTTTCTTCATCTAACTTTTTATTGAACAGAACTTACACAGTTTTTAAAATTTCAGCTGTCACTGGTACTGGGATGATACAAATTTGAATTAAAGGCTTAAAAAATTTCTCAGGCTTAACCAATTTTATTTTTGCCTTAGGGAGTGAGGATAATGTAACCTTTTGAAGCTTAAAATAGGAAAAAAATTGAGCTGGGCCCATACAAAGAAGGCTGAAGTCTTTAGTTAAGACTTCAATTTCATAGTTAAACTAGTATAGTTTTAATAAAAATGGCTACAGGTTTCTATTACTACTTTTAGGGTATGTAGGAAGACAGAATTAGCATATGAAAGTGGTAGGTTAAGATTTTTTTAAATTGCATTTGTATTAGTGTGATGATTATTTTTGCAACATGGTAAGTAAGCATGCAGTTCTCTTACAGTTTACTACTTCGTTCATGGTTTAATATTTGGATATTTAATACAGAATTTGTATAATAGCAAATACTTAGGTGTAGAAACAACATACCTGAAAGGCAAAATTGATTGTTATCATGATTGAAATGACCAAAATAGTACTTCTCTCCTTTTCAACGACAAATTAATCTCCTTTCACTTTCCTGAACTTCCAGCCTTGGAATTCACCCAAGGGTACTCAGGGAGCTGGCGGAAGAGGTCACCAAGCCTCTCTCCATTATCTATCAACAATCCTGGTCAACAGGAGAAGTACCAGACAACTGGAAGGTGGCCAATGTGACGCCCATCTACAAGAAGGGCCGGAAGGAGGATCTGGGAAACTATAGGCCTGTCAGCCTGACCTCAGTACCAGGAAAGATCATGGAGAGGATCATCTTGAGTGAGCTCTCATGGCAAGTGCAGGACAGCCAAGGGATCAGGGCCATCCAGCATGGGTTTATGAAAGGGATCAAACAATTTGATCTCTTTCTATGACCATGTGACCCTCCGTCTCGATGTGGGGAAAGCTGTGGACAATGTATACCTGGACTTTGGTAAGGCCTTTGACATCGTCCCCCACAGCATTCTCCTGGGGAAGCTGGTGAAAAATGGCATAGACAAGTGTACTCTTCACTGGGTAAAAAACTGGCTGGATGGCTGCGCCCAGAGAGTTGTGATTAATGGGGTGAAATCCAATTGGCAGCCAGTCACCAGTGGTGTCCCTCAGGGCTCAGTTCTGGGGCCAGTCTTGTTTAATATTTTTATTGATGATCTAGATAAGGGGATTGAGTGCACCCTCAGTAAGTTTGCAGAT
>JAOXNO010000013.1:80244372-80315074 GCA_028565335.1 Limnodromus scolopaceus | reverse complement strand
AGGGAAGGGAAGGGAAGGGAAGGGAAGGGAAGGGAAGGGAAGGGAAGGGAAGGGAAGGGAAGGGAAGGGGAAAAGAATCCAGATCTGGTTACTGTGGAAAAATACTAACAGAACACATAGCATGGAGGTTATATTCAACTATTCATGAAAAGTTAGAAGAAGAAAAGAGAAGCAAATGTTTTATAAAACAGTCAAAAAAGAGAATGTAGTTTGAAATACATCTTTGCAAAGGGAATTGCTCTTGAACATTTGGTTAAAGAAAACACTTGAAAAGGTAACAATCAAATATAGCAGTATAGTTTAAAAGAGAGGTCATGCTTAGCAAACATAATCAGTGTTATAAAGAAGTGGTAATGAAAACTGATGATACAGAAATAGAAGGCAAAGACTTAACTTGATAATTTAGTACCCAGAGAATAGGAAAGTGATAAATGAATACAGCATTAATTGCCAAGGAAGTTTTAAGTGCTATATTAAGACCTGTGATCTGGAGTATTAATTTGTCATCTGTAACCGTACATTTTTTCATAACATGCAGTGTGGGGATTTATATTGGTCAGTCTTTGAGAAGTGGACTGGGACAAAAGAAGACAAAAATTAATGGCATAAGGATTACACAATGTAATGGGCTACATGGTAGCCTGGAGAAGTCTCATAATATTTTTTAGAATATTGTATGACAAAAATTCTTCATTAATTTATTGCTATTATGTAAACAAACAGAAATTCAAATAAATAAGGATTTTGAAGGACAACGTTGTATATTGCATGTTACAGAGAATACAGGTTCTGGAAAATAAAAAGTAATGCTTGACATTTATTGGTTTATTCAACCTGAAAAATCATGTTCCTTTGGTGTCATGAGGTTGATCATATAGGATTACAAATCCACAACCCTTGACTAAAATATCATATGCATGTACATTAATTACTTAGTATAAGACTTTTCAGATCTAAAAGAACATGTAACATGTTCTATTAAAATGTTCTGGCTCTTTTCTATAAAAAGTGGTATAAGGCTTGCGTATTTCCTGCAAGATGGGGAGGGCATGAAATGTAAAGGGATAGTGCCATAACCTACAGAAACAGTGATTCTTGTTCAGAGCTTAATCTTTGCAGTTTTCCTCAGTTATGAAGGGAAAGCTCTAAGTTTGAGATAATAACAAGAAAATATTTTTGGACTTCACATTCTCCAAGCATCATATAGAAACGTGACGAAATGACTTGTATCTTCAAGTGTCTACAGTAACTGTAGAATCACAAAGGAAAAAAGAAACATCTACAAGCAACATCAAAAAAAACCCCAGCCCTTTAGCTACCTCTAAATTTCTGAAACTTCTGAAATTAGCTAGCTTTAGTAATGTTGTATGAAGAAATTCTATATACCGAAGTGGCATATAGAATAATGTGGGCTAGTCCTGTAACATATTTTGACTAAACTTTGACCTGCAGCTATACTGGTGGTGCTGAACCTGAACTACCTGAACTACCCCACCAGAAACTGACTCCAATATTTTATGTAGCAGGTGTAATAAAAAATGAAGGGCATTGATTTCTTCAAGTTGGTATATTTTAAAAGGGATGGAATGGAATCAGCAAAATGGGGCTTTAAATTAACATTTAGAATGTTAATACATTCATACATGTTTACATACATGTTTACATACATACATGTTTAGACAGAATACATCTGGAAACTTTGTATACCTCATCCAGAGTTATTTTGAGCGTTTATAAAGAAACTAAAACTTTCCAGGATATTCTATGTTGGCTTTATTTGGAAAAGAAAATCCTGGAGAAGTTCAAGAGGTTGACACGGTACAATTGGATGTGTAACTTATTTTTATCTTTTGTTTTTAAAAGCATTTACCAAATTAATTTCATAACAAAAAAGCATCTGCAAATTTGATTATGTCTGAAGTGTTTTTCAGATTAAAAGTAGGTGATAAATTTGGCATTTTCTCCAGGACTAGGTGAGGTAAATCCAATATTTAACAAGTGAAGACGAATAATTTTCCCTGCAGTGTGCTGATAACACTTTATTTTTTTAACTAGGCAAGTCATTCTTTGCTTTCATTTCTTACTTATCATTTAAAGAGTTTTTGTCAGAAACAGGATAAAAAGGAATTGCTTAAGGGGTAGTTAAAAAACCAAACCAGCAAAACAAAACAGGATAATTATAGTTTAAAGAAAGCATAAATATATGAATACCTTAATATGATCCACATAGTAGAATTACTTGCTTTATGAGAAACTATAGCATTACCATTAGTATGAATATTCATAAGAAGACATGAATGAGAGTGAGATCAGACAATAGAACTGATATTGGGTGGTAGACATTAATTTAGACTTCATCACATGTGATTGTTTTCATTGTCACCCTCTCCTGTTCAGGCCACCACCAGTAATTGTAGCACCAGAGCTGGAAAGGGGGAAAATTCTGCAGCTTTTAGAAGTGGAATGCTGATACACATGGCAGAGAAGATGATTCTAAGTTCCCTATTCCTTTCCATATTCCAAAGAGTTTAATATGAAAACATATGAGAACTAGCTGAAATTTGGAGGAAAACATACAGAAAAAAGTTACAAGTGAGGTATACTCAAGACATAACTAGAAATTCATTAATTTGAGCTGATGGCATGTAACAATTAAGAATACTAATATGACTAAAATGCAAAACTGTCCTCCAACAAAATTGCAGTTAGGATTTCCCTCTGTTTAAACAGAAACAATGCTCACATGAGGTTTAACCTCAGCCAGCAGCTCGGACCATGCAGTTGCTCATTCAGCTCTCCCTCTTCCTACCCACAAGTACAGGGAAAAGAGCCCATCCCGCCTGACAACCCCCATCAAGCATGATGTCTATGGTATGGACATTCCATTGGCCATTCCATTGTTTTGTCTATGCTCCTCAGCGTCTATGGGAAACCGAAAAAAATTCCTTAACTTGTATAAGCATCACCTAGCAACAACTAAAACAACATGCATTATTGACATTAACTTGTTTGTGAAAGTAAACCACAGAAATTGTTCTGTAAACATAGCACAAACTTGAGAAAGTTAAGTGATAAATCCAGTGTCTTTAACAGAAATCAGAACATATTAAGCTGTTTTACTAATTTTTGTCAAATTATGACCAATATTCTGTTCTCCACTGATAAGAAAAAACAGAACTAGCATTACAAAACTAGAAAAAATGAAGTTCTTGAACAGGATATTAGCAGTTTTTACTACTTTGCTGTATTGGTACTTTTTTTAAACCCAGTGGGTGCCATAACTCAGTTACTTGCATGAGAAACTCATGTGTTTTTATTTTTAATGCATTAATAAGAGAGGGGAGGACATACATGAATAAATAAATATCAAGCAGGCAGAAAAAAACCTCAACAGAATTCTCTGTTTAGAAATATTATTAGAAAGATGTGGATAGTAGGCTGTGATTTTTGAAAGCTAAAATTAGTAATGCTCAGGACAACTCAGATTTACCTGAAGGCATTCCCACAAAGCAGTAAGCACTGCATTTCAGCCAGAGGGATTGCTTATTGTTTTCCCCATGAAGAGGTGCACATCAGTGAAAATACAGAACACAGAATTTGCAAAGTTGTTGTGACACTTACCATTCTTAATAAATATTAAAAACAATAAATGTAAAAAACTTTTTAATTTTCCTCCTTCAGCTTTAGGATCACTTGAGTACTGCTCTGTCCGCATAATCTCCTAAAGCCTCAAAATGACCAGGCTGGCTTTGCTTACCTTTTTTCTCTGAACTGATTTAGGAAAAGAGCTTTTCTTCTATAAAATTTCAGTTCAGCCTTATCTCTGACAGATGTTTTCCTTCAATGATTTCAAATACGTATTAGGCAAGGCATGGCATAACTGAAAACTCCTTTAGGACACCTGGCTCCTCCAGCACTCTAAGCTCACTCTTTGATCTGTTTTTGTCAAGTTGTAGCCTATAGACCCTTTAGGGTCCACGTACTGTTTCTTTAGTGGATCTCAAAATGTTTATGTCTTCTATACAGCAGTCTGAGTTTTTTTAAGGGTTCTCAAGATGAAAATGGTTGAAAACTGCTAAAGGACTCTGATTCAAATAAGTTTGTGGTGCTTGACTTTTGATTATGCTCTTGTGCCATCTGTTAGCAATGCTGAGAGTAGCTGTTAAAACTCAGAGATGGAAGAAAAAAGTAATAATGCAAGCTTTTGTTGATCTAGGTTTTTATTAATGTCCTCTGCTGTGTTTAAAAATCTCAAATTATACTGACATACCTTAATCTGAAAATCAATTTCCTAGCCTGTGATGTAATAAAATTCTGTAGTAAAGTAAGGTACTTTTTTTTTCAGTGGAAGCTGGGGCTTGTTTTGTTTATTTCCTCAGACCAGAAGAAAAAGTACAACTGCTAAAATCATGTTAAAGCTTATTGAATTTGCAGCACAAAACACACCTATTTCAGCAATTTGTCAGAAGTGGTTTATCATTCCCTAAAGAGTTTCATGTAGTCTCTTGATTGCACTATATAGTGGAATTAAGTTCTGTCATTCTAACAGCAAACAGACCTTTCCATAAAAAAAGCAAAAGGTATTTTATTTTGTATTTTAATGTAGTACAATATTTATTAAATTCCAGCACTATTGGCATCCTCTCAAATTTAAATTCTGCCACCTTAAAGGCTATTACTTTCAGATGACATTTTAGTTCTCCATTCCAAATTAATTGCCACAATTAAAGGTCTTTTTTATTTTTCTTTCTTTCCTGAGATCACATTTAGAAATCTGCTTTCCACTTGAATCTTTAGAGTGTTTACAGCTTTCACATGTAAGTATTTTTATTTGATTTGTAACAGTCTCAATATTAATGCCAGATGATCACAATTCCTTGGTTCTTACTTGCTTTAAAGCAGTCATTTTTCTCCTTGAGAAAACTTTGTTTCCTTTTCTGTCTCTAATAGGATTGTATAGAAGGTAGCATTGAACTGTCTTTCTGGTTTTGCCTCTTGAATAGCCAATGTAAGACAAAAATTAAACTTGTGATTTTTCTTTTCCTTTGACCATGTCTCTAAGGCTGCCTTTCACTGTTGAATTTTTATTAATGAAAACAGATTTCTTCACCTTCCCATGAGGTACTGAGCCTATGTGGTTTTATTTCCTTTCTTCCCTGTAGCCCTTGGCACAAATGCCACCTTCCGTGTAGGGGTAAGGAAAGAAATGGAAATAAAACATTAGAAAAAAAAAAAGGACTAGAAATTAACATTCAGAGATGATCTTGAGTCTCAGCAGCACAAAAATTTGGAAAGTACCCACCAATCTCTTTCTGCTTTGTGTCCTGTGACCCATTACATATGTACTTGTTTCAAATCTCATTCATAAATTATCAACATAAAAAAGTCTATTGGTTGTTTGGTCTGAAATACAGGTAGTTTTGCTTTAAACTCTGGAAATTCCCGAGGTAGTGTGTTAGCCATGACAGCGGCTGTTACATTAGCTTCTTTATATTAGGCTGTGGGGTTTTTTTGCATGAAATTACTTGTAATACCATTTAAAAAAAAGTTATTGGAGAAATGCATGAATTTAGTTGTTTCTTGAACATTATATTTCAGTACTTTATTATGCTGCATGAAGTATTGAAAGACAAATATTTTTATTTGTCCTATTTTTATGCATAGCTTACAATCTAACATTAGTTGTTTTATTAGAAATCATAACAACTTAATTTCTTAGGTTTCTGAGAGTCAAATAACTGCATAGAAAAATAACATTTTGCAGCAATTAACTTCTTGCATCTACACAAAAGCTTTGGCTGAAATGCAGAAGTCTACATTTGTCACATGTAAGATACATGTCATGACTGTCATCCTTACACTGAAAAGGACAACTTCTATTCACAGGCCTAAAACTGTCTGACCAAATAAGCTGTCTGACCAAATATTATTCACAGGAAAATCATTCCATTACTGTGCATAACAACTATATTCACATAATCAGTCGCTATGAGGTCAAACTTAATTCATAGGTAATGAATTTGCTGCTGTAGTAAACAGCAGCAAAGTATAACTGTATGGAAGAAATTAAAAGACAACAATATGTTTTGAAAGAGAAGGGCAATTTTTAGCTGAACACATTTGTCTGAACGCAACAAATCTAAAGGACAAATTTAATGGATTAGTACCACAAATAGATATATAAAGGGCATCTTATAGCTGAGATAATGTGTATATTTTGATAGGGCATGTCTCAGGTCAGTTATATTTATGTAAGCTTTCAGTGGTTGTTCAATACCAGTGATGATTAAGCAATTCCTATTTTATAAATTTTATAAAGTTTTTGCTTTATATGACTGCTAATGGAAATAACATATGACTTTATGAAGACCTGAACAAGAACAGATACTTATTTATAACAATTCTTGACATTTTTTCCTGCCTGATTTCTCTTGCTTGTTTCTGAGTCTGTGATTATATTTCTGAACTGCTTTTGTAAATTGATGCTGTGTATGTAAATCAAAATCTGGTGAATTTGGCTTCCATTGTGGTGACAGTAATATTTTACCGCAACTGCAGAATAAATTATTTTATTGAGTTTAGTAGTGTACTTGTTATATATCAGATGTGGAAAACAACATTTATCGTACAGAGTACAAGGACATTGAAGAACAGGTTTCTAGTGGGTTTGGGTTTTTTTTTTTTTTGCTTCTGTGTATTACTAAATTCTCTTACATAATTTTGTGAATCCACTACCAAAACTGTGTATAAAAAAATCAGCACCTCTAAGTTAGCTGTTTTCTCCCATAAGTGGAAACACTTAAAGATAATTTCAGATTGCTTATTTCTTGTCTAACAGAGCAATTTCTCCACAAAACAAGTCCAGTAAGGTCAGTTTAGTAAAGCATTTCTGAGATTCTTTTCATGCACTTCTCACAAAAGAGAACAAACATTGTCATTGCCATGCTCAGGAGCGATTAACAATCATCTGTCAAAACTGTCTTTTTATGACAAGACTAAGTTTTTTGAAAATATTTTGTAAAAAATGATCTGTTCATGTAAGAAACATTAAGATAAAAAAAAAAAAGTTCAAAAATAACCTTATTGTTATGGGTTTGGAAGTCAGCTTCTTATTGAGCTCTTTCAGACCTAATTGCGCCAAAACCTATTTGTCTTGGATGCTGAGGAAAGCTTGAGCAAATCAAATGGATGTGGAAATAAGGACATACCCAGTGTGTCAAAGAAAGATATGAATAAACGATCAGTTTGCCCTATCTTATTGCAAGGCAAGAAGGTTACCTTAAATTTAATTTTCTATGGAGAAAGGATGTGAGCATAGGCAGCTGTTATGAAGTAGGTAATTCACTGTAGGGGTTTTTTTCAGTTCCTGTAGTCCTGTGTAAAGTTAGAATGCATTAATCCCAAAGTAGACACATATTCTGAATTAAAGTGGCCCTAATTTAATTTAGCTTAATTCACTTTGAAGGCTGAAGTGTACCATATTGAATTAAAGCCATTGAAAATCTGAATAAAAGGATCAATACAGGGCTTTAATTAATTTTAATTAATCCACTTTAAAAGTTACTTCAGATTAACTTTCTTAAGTGTTTCCGCATTGACAAATTCAATAGGCTTTGAATTTTCAGATGGGAGCTTATCATTAATTATGAAATGACCAGCTCCTTCCTCCACAACTTAAAGAGCTAATGGTATAAGATGTAGCTATTCTGAGATTGACACAAAACACATAGAATGTAAGCAAGGAACTTGTTAGATCCTGGCACTTCCTTTTTTCCTGGAAGCCTTGATAATATTTGAAAAGACATTAAATTTATTTGACCATTAAAAAGCAATCTATTATTAACTGGAATGATGCAAACCATCCAAATTGTTTATTCTATCATCCTTTAAAATTGACTCTGTTGTGCATGAACAAAAATCAATATATGTAACAATATGATATTTTTGGTAATGATTTTCCCCCAGAAGATTAGGTAAGTTTTAGCTTGTGGTGAGGATATTTAGTTGATTTATTAAAGGTAGTATCACCAGTATTAGACCTGGGGCATAAAGAGGTTTTGGTTGAGGGGTTGGTTTTTTTCTAGTACACAAGGAATTATTCTAACATTCCATATGACTTTAAGTTGGAATAAAAATTTTGTTACTAAAGTGGTGTCACACAAGTACCTGAAGAATTCAGCATCATATCCAATTTTAGACTTTTATTCAACCATAATTTCAAGGAAGTATATTTTTCCCTTATTTTAATATATTTGAAATATCTCATAATTCAGCTAGCTGTCATAGTAGAAGCTTTTTGCAAGTGATACCTAAAGCCATTAATGCAAGCATCTGTTTCTCTTAAACCAAGGTATGATTCCAAAGCAATGGTTTAATGGAATTCAGAGAGTTGTTCTTCAGTTTTCCTTGTTGGATAGTTTTTATTTTTGTTTTAATCATTCAAAGACGTACTTTGAATTATTGTTCAAATTTAGAAACATTTTTTTCCTTGGGCCACCTTTACATTCTATAGTAGCATTGCAGTTTGGGTCTTCCACATTGGTTCTTCATTCATTTGACATTGTTGTGAATTAACTTATCTGTATGAATAACTGAATCCTAGCAGTTGTGTTCTAGCATTTATTGCATATATATATATATATATATATAAAAATTGTATATTCTATGTTGCATATTGCATGTATGACACTATATTTCACTGAATTTCACTGAAATATATATCTGTTTTGTCATTTACACCATCATATGTTTTTTAGGGAAAGTTAACAGGCTTTCATGATTAATGGAAGTTAATGATTTCTAGGGCAAGATGCGACTTTTTTTTAAAAAAAAAAAAACACTAATGATTTCTAGGACCACAGCCGTAAGTTTCATGCTGTCACTCAGGTAAATTATTAAAACAATGAATTTCAGTGAAAAATAATTTTTATTTTACATTTTCAGAAGATGACAGTAACCAGATTAGAAAAAGGTACAATCTAAGGTTTTTTTTCTGTTAAAATGAAGAAATTGCAATTAAGGACACAGCGACCCTTGCAGGGCCTTCACAGAGGTGCTGCTATGAGTCTGACACTCTCCAGAGTTGTCAAGGCACAGCACAGACACCTGAGTTAACCTTTAAGTGAGGTGTACACCACTGTGGCAGAAGTTCAGTACTATGTTTCCTTTCTGTTGTGCTGTTGTGTCCCCAGTTGGGAATCCTTGGTCTAGAAACTTTGTATAATGTAACCCTGCCCTCATATTATTTGAACCAGTTTAGAGTTTAAGGACAACTGAATAAAAAAGCACCTTTTCAACAAAGCCAGAGACAGCAAATTTTGTAAGACAAATTTTGCATGTTTCTACTGTTAGCATAGCAGCATTTGTTCTCAATACTACAGGTCAAAGCATCCGTTTCCATTTTTGATAGGAGCTGTGCCACTGATCTGAAGAGTAGTTTAATTATATTGTTAGTGCAATGAATTTGGCCTTTGATTTCAAATTTGAGTGTATCATTCCAGCATGTGCTCTATCCAGCCTTTGTTCTCACATCTCTGTTTTCTAGCAGAAAGCCAACCACTGAACATTAGGACTGCATAAGCTAGTGCAGGATTTACTCATACAAATTACTTGGACAAGGTATTATGTAAATCACACAGACTAGTGGTATCTACATATGAGGAATCATCTTCAAAACATAATTTGCAAGGCAGTTAAAGGCCACCACAGTAGCATGTGGTATTCAACTTGTGTTTTTTGTCAGAGACCCCTGTGTAAAATCAATTTTTATTTAATTTTTCATTTTAAAGTGTTTTTGAAGTAAGTTTACTCCATGTATACCTCACCATCAGAAAACAGTATATGGATTCTGGCTTATTTAATTCTGATGGTGGTGATGTATCAGCAACAATAAAATCTGGTTTATTTACATCTAGCAGCATTTTCTCCATGCTGTAAAATGGTGACTAGTTACATTTAGTGGCATTTTCTCAATGCTCCTAAATGGTGACAAACACTCAGTTCATTTGTGAACGGTAGAAGTATGAAGTCCAGCTCAGTATGGATTTATAAATTCCCATCTCTTATTTTCCCATTGCTACAGCTCTCTCCATCCTTGCATGTTCCTAACACCCACTGTCCTCAGCTCTCCTCTGCATCCTCTCTCATCTGCCAGGGGAGTAGCCACATGTGTTACAGTCAGGTATATATACACCTATGTTGATTACTCAGATCTTATCACCATGGACAAATAGCTTAGTTATGGCTTCCTTTCAACAAGAAAGGGAACTAGCTTTAGTTGTTGAGTGGTGTTTTTTTTTTTTTGTATTTTATTATTTTTTCCTTTTCTATCCATTTCCCAGTTCTCCTGGTACTTGCAGAAGCTACATAGATTTGAGTATTCAGTAAAAACTATTACAGTCAACAAGTATCTTCAAAAATAAGAAGACAGGTGCTAGCCAGAACCTGATTTCCTTTGGAAATTAAGGCAGAATTAAAATAAAATGCAAGTTTTTAAGTCAACAAGATAAACTAGCTATTCTTACTAAAACAATGAGGAACTTAAAAATATAGATGATTTACTCTCTGTATATATCAAAATAGCTCTTAGCAACAAGTCACGGGCAGGGAGAAGGTGAAGAATCTGGAAGCTGCAATCAGATCTTTCACCTCTCATTTGTGTGTTGTAAGCAGCCCAAAAACAATGTTGTAAGGAACCCAAAAGCAGTCTGTCTAGGCATGTCCATTGCACAGAGATGCTTAAAGATTTATTAATGGCATAAGACATTTCGGGGCATTTACAGGCATGCAGAGTCCTCCACGCTGCAGAATGACCTCTGTCTACACTTGAAATTCATTCTCAATCTTGAGAACAGCCTTACAATGCTTGTTCACTACCTTTTTCTGCAAGAAGAAGTCCATCCAAAGATTGTCAAGACTGATTTTCTTCAGCAGTGAAGATGTTGGAAACAGCTATTCAGCACCTCACTTGTCCCTTTTACTGAGAACTGTAGCCTTGTTACAAGCCAGAGAACAGTTTAACAGCATTTTCAAGCACAAGTGGAACCTGCTTAGTACCAACAAACCTATTATGAATATTCAAACATAGTTACTTGGGATTTTAGTTAACTTCTATGAGTCAATATTTATGATGTCAGTCTCCTCTTATTGCAAGAGAAGGTTTTGATCTGTATATTTTAATTCAAGATCAAGATTATGTTTTAATTACCACAGCAGAAAAGATTGCATGACTTGAGTAGTATTGTAAAGGACTCTGTTTTATTAGCATCAAACTTGGCTCAGTTCTAAGTGCCTTCCCCGATATCTTCTTGCAAGTTGCATCACATTTTATAGTCCAACCTTTCTGATTTTGTCTTTACAAGAACTGTACTATTCTTTTTATGTTTGTTAGTTGTGGTGGTTTTTGGTTGGTTTTTTTGGGTTTGTTTTGTTTTGTTTTGTTTTCTCTGTATTATAAATTGTTTATAATTTATTTATCTGCTTTAGTCAAAGTAAACTGCAATCTTGTGATTCACCAATGCTGGACTTCTGTACTTACCCTTTTTTTGTATTAGAATAATTTTGTTTCAGATCCTTAAAGGTCTGTCAGTTCTCCTTAATTCCTTTCTACCTTAGAACAGCCAACATATTTTCCAAGTTTATTGCTTTCCACCAATAAAACAACAGTTTCAAAGTCTTTTAATTATTACTTAGAGAATTTCAGTCAATCTTTTTTTCTCTACAGTCTAGATCTCAAACCTCATCCTTCATATAAAACAAAATCTAAAACTTAAAAAGTACTACATTAGTCATGTCTTTAGATTGCCTAATAGCATTAGTTATTTTCAGAAACACAAGGAAATTACATGCTACCTGTTAAAAAAGTGTAAATGCATTGCTTACTTTAAAAGAAAAAAAAAAAAGAAAAGAAAATCAAAAAAAGAGAAGAAAACAGGAAAAATAAAAAAAAAGAAAAATAAAAAAAAGAAAAATAAAAAAAAAGAAAAAGAAAAAGAAAAAAAAGGGGGTGGGACATAAAGAAAATTCAAGGAATTACAGGTTAATCTGTTAAAGGAGAATTCCTTGGTAAAGCATTGAAACTATTTGTAAGAACCTGAAAAGTAATAAGTAAGTAACTGCCAACATGTATTTGCCAAGAACATCTTGTTACCAGTTAAAAAGCTTTGTGGGGAGGAAAAAACAGCACATATCACAACTCTTGACCTTAAATAGTGCTTCTGAAAGTGTCTCAGATGACATTCTTAAAGAAAGGACATTTTCTATTGATTGGCATTATAGCACAGATGCAACACTTGTCAGAAAAAAAAAATCAGAGTGTACAGGATTTGCTGTGAAAAGAGAAGGCCATGTCAAATTCATTTTCAAGGAAAACTATTATTCTGGACACATTGTATTCCTTATTAGTACTAATGGCTGGGGTAAAATATAAATTAAATATAAAGTACGCTTATTAAATTTTAAGTTGAAACAAACCTGGAGGAAGCTGCAATATGGAGGAGATCAGAATTCAAAGTTATCAGGATAATTTATGAAATGGCCTAAATAACAGGAAGAATTTCTAGAGACACAAACGCAAAGTACGGCACATTGGAATAATAAGCTGCACAGAGGCAGAAATAGGAACAATGGCTTGAGGAACAGTTATTTTCAAACATATCAGGAAGTTAAAAGGTCACAGGGAGGTGAATGAATGTCAGCAATATTGGAAGAGGTATATAAAGACTATATTAGCATAAAACTAAACAGAAAGATACTCTGCAAGAAATTTGAAATAATGCTCCTATGAAAAAGAGCCTGCATGTACAGACCTTCCACAGTCACCTTCTCTCTTCAGAAAGGCCTACAAAGTTTCCCCTTTGCCGCTCTCCTCTGTGATCCTGTGGGGGATACACATCAGAGAGATGGTTACAGCTGAGTACATTGTCTTTTGGTCTGCTCAGGGCTAGTACAGCTTTCCTGACAAATGTAGCAAGTACTGGGCACAGCCTTTTGGGAAAGTAGATATCTGGACGTTCCTTGGGAAATGTCCGATTAGCTTAGTGGAAAGGATCAGGGCTTGAGAGAACATGAAGAAGGATTAAACGTGTTTGACAAAACTAAAAAGACTACAGAGAGGATGCAACAGTCTTCAAGCATGTAAAAGGCTGTTGTGAAAGGGAAGAAAATAGTCTATTCTCCACATCTGCAGTAGCTAGAAACAGGAAATAATGGACTTCTGCTGCAGCAAAGTCAAGTCAAATAAGGTATTAGAAAAAGAAATATTACTGAAACTCTGGAAATGCCTGGGGAAGGTGCAGTGACATCTCCGCCACTAGTCATCTTAAGCACAGGCTAGGAAAGCGTCTACAGGTACTATTAAGTATAGTTGATGCTGCCTTACCAGCTACAGAGGAGGGAGTACTGCTGCTTCATCAGGATAGGAGGAGGGAGTAACACACTCCAGTTTTCATGGCATTACTGGGACATGCTTATGCTTGCTTTGAAGCATAACCCAAAAGTTTGGGTTATTATGTTTACAAAGTGAGTTTTTGTTGTCATCAGGAGTAGTTCTCAGATTTTTCTTAATTTTGTTAATTTTTTTTTAACATTTTTGGCACTTGGGATACATTCTCAACTGTTTTGATCTTTTATATCAGATGAAAAGTCTGCTATAAAAGAAAAGGGTTTTACTCCAGCAGAGCCTTGCATGTGAGTTAAGAGGTTACCTCTAGGGTTTCTTTTGAAATCTTTAGAGGAATCCAACAGAGACACACATAACTGTACATTAAAACAGAACATTCAGAGACCTTATGCTTCATGAGCAGAGATCTTCTGCATCTTTCTTATTGAGTTTTTCCACCTCCATTAAGATAGTCTAGGTAATATACTGTAGGCTTTATTTATGTAATCCTACAGCAATTGAAACAGTTGCAATTCACTTTTCATTTACAAAGTGTCAAAGTTTGGAATTATTTTGTTCTGGCTGAAGTTATTCAAAATACATTGCTGTTATTTTTTGTGTTTGGATGTCATTCTTTGTCTCTCTCTCTCTTTTAATGTAATTTCTCAAAGTAACTGAAACATTTTTGACATGAATGCCCATATTTATTCATATTATTCAAAACGTTTATATTCCAAGACCAAATTTTATTGGTAAATTGTCTCTTATGACTAGGCAGATAAATGATGATATAAAATACCTTTGTTTGAATTCACTTCATATAATTATGTAAGTCACAATTTTAAAGATCATTTACTTTAATTAAAAGTATTATGATGCAGACAATACGAATGTGGAGCAAATTAACACATGCAGTTATAGATCACCTGAAATGAGTGTAGATCATGAGTATAAAGTGTATAAAACAGTGAAGCTGTGTCTGAAGTTTTGCTACTTCTGATGTTATCCACAAGATGCTTACTTCACATGAAACTCTAATGCCATGATGGAGCTCTATTTCTTTATTGAAAAAGTGCATTGGATCAGAAGATCAGAGATACACAGTTACAAGGCAGTCTCCTTCTTCTTAATACTCTTACTTTCATTTTGGGTTAATGCATATCAGTTTGAGTAATAATTCGAGTCACAGAATCTTTAATCTTTCTATGTCCTTTACTTTCATCCAACACTAGATGCCATCTGCCCATGAAACAGACACTGGGTTTCCAACCACTGAAAACCACAACGATGTGTGATGAGATTATACGCATAATTTTTGGTGCTAGCTTTCCAGAAAAAAAGAACAAACCTGAAGCACCAGCTACAGTACCCTAAATATAAAGTACATATATTGCACAGTAATGTATTATACGACAAAAAGCAACTGCAGAAGTCATATCCTTGGTATTTGTTTTTAAGAACCCATATATTAATACGCAATTTGGTCACAGCATCCATGCATCCATTCCTAGCCCATGAAAATTGGGATATTGCCATCATTTCATAATAGTAATACTTTTTGTGACTTTTGCATGGAGAATACTACTCTGGGCCACAAGGTTATAATTATTAGTGTTTGTTTATGTCACCTTTCTGACATTTATCATTTTCTTCATTTTATACTTCCTGCAGGCACTGGCCACAAAACATTTTGAATTTAAGTTTGCTTTACACTGGCTCCATACTGACAGAAGACTACTGCTATAATCAGATGTTTATACAGATTGTCTTTGTTTTTCTGTAGTTCTTTATACATCTCGCAGATGTGTAATTTATAAAACCATGTTTTTCTGGTTTTGATTCATGAAGAATTTTTGTTTGGTATATGTTCCCATCTACAGATCCCTGCATTCTGCCAGTATCCAAAACACAATGTGCCAGTCACTCATTGTTAGTCCCCTACATTTTTTCTAGTAATCACTAGGTAGCCATGGATTTTCAGGATCTGTATCTGAATCAGGATCAGGATCCCTTTTATGCTTCTTGTAAGGACATGTATTCCATAAACGATGCTAAAGTAAATGACGGAAGGGGTATGAAAGTGACATCAATAATGGCTGAGTATCTGTGCTCTTCAGTGTAAGAAAATACATATAAACACATATTAATTTCCAGTGTAGACCTCTAATACAAAATTCTGCTCTAATCTAAGGGATTGGTTGCTACAATAGCTTCAATGCTGTGCCATGATAGGAACTAAAGCCCACCAAAAAAGTGGAGCTACTAGACAGGGACCATGAGTAGATAACCTTTCTGGGCTGTTTATTACCTTTTTCAGTTGGGTGAGATACAGAAAAGAAATCATACAATGAACACCATTTCTTGATGTAAAATCATTAATGTATCTTCAGTATGACTTTTTCCATAGAATAAAATCATCTGCTACTAGAAGAAGATGTGCATTTGGATTGCTTCTTTATCTCCTGCCACTTTGTATGGTGTGTATACATATATATAAAAAATATATTTATATTATTCATACAGTGTGTATAATACACATATATACAGAGTGTATATAAAATATATATTCTGTGTATATATATATATAAAAATCACTTTATTGTTATGGTTTTCTTTTCCTCTTTATTTAACATTACCTTAATGTTGTCTCCCATCTTTCTCTAAACTTAGACAAAAAGTCTTGCGCTGATAATTTTGAGTGAAACTTTTAATTTATGACTGTTGCTACTTGGTAAAACAACTGTGCCCTTGCATCTCAACAACATTTTGAAACCCTCAATGTCAAAAAGGATCATGTTTTCATTTGTGTATATTGCATGAATGTATATTGTTCTAGGTTTCATTAAAATACCAGAGAAAAAAAAGTCAAAGAAAATTTGATTCACCTAGATGACTTGCATAGAACAAATTGTTCCATGGACATCAGAATTACTGAAGCACGGCTTCCTTCAGATTTCAGTCCCCTCCAGTAGTCCTAGCTACCCTGTATTTTCTCTAACACTCGTGTTAACCAAGGGCAACATATGATTTGCAATTAGTCTGGAGCAACTTGCACATTAATAGGTTTGTGAGTATGTTTGTGTTGATCGCTGATAAGAGCGCATCCTGACTGAGTCCACCTTCTCTTTCCTTTGGTGGCCATTTTTCCATTAGCCTCCAGTAGCCTCTTTTCATAAAAAAAAAAGAAAAAAGAATATGTAAGGTGTTATCTTTGAGTTTTCTATGTTTTCCAGTATGATTATAATTGGCAAATATTAACACTATGGGAAATGGATGAATAGGCACATATGTTTTTTATTAAAATACTTTGGGGTAGGAAATTTTCATATTTATTTTATAAACATCAGTTTGTGTTATTTTTAATCTCATCAAGAATAATATTGGATTTAAAGTGATATTGGTTTTAAAGGGAGCTTGCTTCTCTGTAGATTTATTATGTACCTCTCAGAAAAAGTAAAAATCCTTATTAATCTTTGTTTGTCTCTCTCGTTCAGAGTTTTGTCTAATGTTCAGTATGTAATTCTAAAGTGAGGAGAAAAAAATAGATTTTTTACATTTATTTTTCTGTTTCTAATGCTTAATAAATAGCACATACATATTGCTACATACACACAAGCCTAACCCCCAACCATTTCTTAGAAAGAAATACCAATCTAAGGAAAGTAGATTAAATTCATGAAGGGGATCAGAATTATAAGATAAAATGGAATATACTATAGCACACCACAGAATGCATGCTATGCTACAGTAATGGATATCACTAAGATTTCTGTCTAAGTCTGCACAAATCACATAATTCAGCATGTTTTACTTGTGAGTAATACAGACTATTGCAAGGGAATGGTCATAAAATCTTTGTATTATTTATCATGCATTTCAATACCACAGTACAAAAAGAGCTATTAATACTTCACCTCTGAAATTTTTGGAGAATATTTCTTCTCACTTTATTCTATACCTACTGTGAACTTCTGTGGAAAGACCACATGAGGCTTTGGAGTGATTAAAATAGGTGTTTTTGTAAACGTGCTATCATTTGATAAAGGTAAGTAAAACATTTTGAGGTCTGGAAGGAAATCCTTTTGTAAATCATTCAAAAGCTGAGCCTCCTTCCCTTTTCTGTAATAAAACTATACTGCACAAAGCAAAGAGATAATACATCACTGGCTCAGAACAGAAACTTGTGTGGCTTAGGAACACTGCTCTATTTTTTTTCTTTGTTTCGTTAGTTTTTAAATGCACAAAGGAAGACAGTAGATGCCTTTTCTTGGTTAATCTGCTTTGGTAGTTGATTTACTTTCAATTAAGCAATTCCAAATCACTCAGGATCTTAGCATATCTCAATGCTAGGTGATATGTTAGTGCAATGACACAATTTCTGACCAGCCTTCCACCATGCATTTATACATAGATTTAGTCCATGTTGACAGTGAGAATATATTTTGTCACACAGACTTAATACTCCATAAAAATGTAACAGAAGTGAATCACTGAATCATTTTGGAGAATTTTCTATGGGTGAATGTACCAGTAGGTAGGTAAATCTGAGCTTCCACCTACACCCTAAATAACCAGTCCCAGGCCAGTTCTGGCCTGGAACTTGCATAAATAAATCAGCATTTCAGTGTCATTGAGCCAGTTGTCACTTATCAACATACTGACTTTATTAATGCAGGTACAATACCTTCATTTGCATTTGAGTTGCATAAGTCCTGATGACATGACAATAACTTCTCAGCTTATTTCTAACCTTTTAAAGGAAGTTATTTTTGTGTATGTTTAAAAATTCAGCCCTACAATAGCTGAATAGTGTTTTATTTTTCACATAAGGCACTAAATAAAAATTACTGTATAAGTTTTCAGGATACCAGAAGTGGGTAGGGCAAGAAACCAATTCTTTTCAATGAAGAATTATTTTTAAATTTTTCCCATGAGCTCGGTCATATTTAAGAATGTTTGTAGTATGAGAAGTTTCATCAAATATATTTTTTCTTTCTCAGTTCATGTTTCTGAATTCTTCAAGACCATCTCTAAAAAATGTTCCATCTAGAAGAATTTTCCTTAAATTCATTCAGATTTCCTTCTTTTCTAGTTCCCTTACTGGTGTTGATAACCGTAGTTTGTTTCTGGTCAGGTTTCTACAGGAATTTAGGTGATTTTCGTTTATTCAGAATTTAATGAGAATGCTACTGCTGTTGCCAGTTTTAATTGTTTAGCTTGAAAGAGCATACATGATTTACATTAATTTTACCACGTCATAACTGATTAGAATCTCAGCCTTGTGGCTACGCTTTTAGATGTCTTTGCACTTCAACGTGACAGCAAAATACTGTTAGTCACTCTCTTGTGTGAAATTTTGTTCTGATTTATTGACATTATAAGGGCATCTTACAATCTGAAGACTAATCAACCTTAACTACAGATTTCATGCTCAGCATGCCTCAAAGCTCTTATTCAATGGCTTGCTGAAAAACGTTGCATGTCAGTGAGACTTTTTTCTCTTCCTCCTTCATAGTGGTTCTGTATTAGGCCAATTATTACTGGTACATTGGTCAAGGATTTTAAAGATTAAAATCATATTTAATAAAGATCAGAAGAAGATGTGTAAAGAAGATATATTCTATGAATATAAATATATGTAGATGATGTAAGATAGTTTCAGTGGCAATTAACTTTTTGATTATCAAATAACTTCAGTTCTCACAGCATAAATATATATCCCAGCAGAAAGTAAATTTACGCTAAATTATCTTAGCTTCTGTACACTTAACCCATCAAGAATCTGCTACTACTTTTTGCAAACAAAATTGAAAGTATTTAGAAAAAAAATGAACTCACACCATAGGCATGAGTTTAATGATTAGTATTAAAATGATAACAGAGATAAATGGTTATGTGTAATAGGGGAAGGGAGAAAGGTTAGAGGCTTAACTGAAGAGAGAATAAAATCCAGAGGAACTGTAAGGAAGCTGGAAATAACATGGTGTATTAGTGATAGCATGGTTGATGGTATGAAAAGGGAGAAACAGTGCCTCTTAGAGCCTCATTCCCCTCTCTTATGTGTGAATTCTTGACCCTATTCTTTTGAAGTAGTTTGTATACAGGCAAGATATCAAATGCTTCTGCTTAACTAATAATTTTTGGTTCCAACTCTGCTTTATCCTCTCCGTCCCAGAGAAGGTGGAAGCTGGAGGTCTCTGCTTCTACAGATGCTCCTGAGCCCTATTTATCTTTCTGGGGTACAGTCTGGGATTTTATTCCCCTTCCATTGACTTATCATCACCTATCACCTTCACTGAGCAACTTCCCTGGGGAGCACTGCAAGCATGGAGTAAATATGACTTTCTCCAGGTGTTACAAGTTTCCTAGAACTTATGGCTATTGGCATGATTTGCTAAGCAGTAGGTGGTGTCTAGGAATCCTTACACCATGCTCAGGCAGCTCTACAGAAAAAAAATAAAACCTGAGGAAGTCGGTATGAATAAAGAAGTAGGGTCTATTAAATATGGCAGGTAAGCATCAGTAACTGAAGAAGGACATGGCTGAAATGGGGGAAGAAAGGGACTGTCTCATTCAGTCATCAGAAAACGGGGACCAAAGTCTTTCAGGTTGCGTCTATGTTAAGGAGGGATATATTGGGGTAATAACCCACTTAATTTTCCTCAAAGAAGACTAGCAATCTAACAAATCCACTCTAACCCAAAACCCAATGTCATCTGCAGCTCTGCAACACCTAAACTGCTAAGGTTGACAGAGTTCATGATTTGCCAATGGCAAATTTCCTGAAGGTGGATATTCTCTGATCCACAGCTTGTATGCATGTGTTGTGTGTGTATGTCTTGCCAAGTTCATCTCACTGATTTCATGAAAGGGTAGAATGAAAAGGAAAAAAATAGAAGTCTTCATCTAAAAGTGCTTATAAAAAGCAGTATAGAAATTTGAATGAAGGTGATCATGGTGCAAAACCGCAACAGTTTATGTGGAATGCAAATAGATGTCTTATTTTTGTAAATAATATGGAAGAATATCATTCTGTGATTCTGTAATATATTGTCCTACTGAAACTTACAGAAAAGTCCCTGATGACTGGATTCATATGTGTATAAAAAATAAAGCTACTCATTCTATAGAGTTCATGTGTCTAACTTACAAGGAAAATACAATGTGACAATCATTCATAACACTTACCCTCAAAGGAATTGCAGTGTATGGTGTCATTAAAGTTTTTTTTTTTTAAACTTAGGGTACTTGATTTGAGAGAGATATTTAGATGTCTGGTTATCAATCTATATGACTTAGTAAAGGGAATAACTTGGTTAAGCTGTTTCAAGTTGCTCTGATGAATGGTTGTTGTCTAGGTAACTTTTATCTGTTCTTAAAGACACCACTTATCACTAACTGAAGTGGGCATATACACACACAGGAGGAAATTAATTTATTTTTGACAGGGACATGTAGAACAAATTAAAAAATAAGAAAAGCAGGCATATTTTGAAATATATCTTTAAGTATCCTTCATGAAATAAAATTTTGATCATCCTTCTAAACCAATTAAAAACAAATTTTGCAGTTACATATTGACAGCACAGATTATAAATTTATTTTTCTGTATTGATGGATTACAAATTTCACAATAGCTCAATGACTCTTCTCTTTTGACTGGTGAAACTGTAGCCACATGCTGCAGAAAAGATTTGAACACAAGTGAAAAATATTCTGGTTTAATGGGGTTATGCCTGTCTAAGTGCTTCAGCATTAATACTAATAGCTTTACTTCCAGCTACGTTGTTTGGTGATTAGAATCTATAGCTCTAATTGGTTGTGCAGGGCAGTTATCCTTCATTAACATTAGCCTGCACATTCCTCTGATATCCAGTACGAATGAAAACTACAAGAGCTGCTGTTTCTTATCATCTTGCCTACAGACTCTAAATTAGAATGGGTCCTATTATTTAATGAGTTGCACAAAGAAGTCAACAGTCTGCTTTCTCAGAGCTCAGTATATTTTCCACAAAGCTTTGGATAATTTGGTTTATCCTTTCAGCTTGGTTTCTGGATATGACAGAGATTTATTTTGAATCTAATTCTTAAGCAGAAGAAAAATAAAAAAGTATAGTAACCTAAAGGGCTAAAGAAAGGATCCATTTCATTCTTTTTTTTTTTTTCCTCCAGCTGATCAACATCCTATTTACAACTGTAGACAAAATGCGGTATTCTGCTTCCCAGTCATTGAGATGAAAAACAGGAGTTTGGTTCTCCCTTTTTGTCTTGCATTTGAATGGAACCCTATGCTATACAGACACAGTTGTGTGTACAGTTTTGTCAGTTAAAAAGAAAAAAAGTATATCCTACTGGAAAGGATAGGTTTTGGGGAAAGAAAAACAAGTGTTGCCAATTAATTGCATCCAAGCTATAGAATAGACTGTTTGAATTCTCGTCAGCTTTTTATACTCAAAATCTTGTGAAGCAAAAATGTTTGTACCAATGCAAACACAATAATTTATTGTTAGTAGAATTAAAGCCTTACCAGTGTGATCAAAGAATCATTATTAGTTCGATTACTGTGATATTAGCATTTCAAGTTCAAATCATATAAAGTTAAAAAGAGATGTACATGAAGTTTCTACTGAATTTCCCCTCTCTGGTGTTATGCTTATCCCAGTGTACCCTCTGTCAGTGTGCCCCTACTGACACCTCATGCTGGTTTCCTTCCTTGCTGCATTTTATCAGCACCACAGATAGCTGATTCGTCACAGAGTAGCTCCTGAAGTTAAATAGGCCTGACATCACCCAACTGCACAAATCTAAAAAAAAAAGCTAAAACAAAATAATAATTAATTGGTCATCAAATAACTGCTCTTAGAGCCTAACACAGATCTCCAGACAGGCACAGAGAACTCTGGACAAAGTGTGACAAGTTCTGAGGCCTTATGTCAGCCTAACATAAAGAAGTGTCCTGTTACAAGCAATGGCAAAACCAAACCAACCCAAAACATAACAAAAAGCATCTAAACAAAACAATCAAACAAACCAACCAATAAAACTCCCACAGACTTAGTAGGCTATGAAGCTACAGGTGAAACTCTTTGGTTTTTATTTTAAAACATCATCTACTTCTGTGCTGCATGGTGAGCTAGAAATTTGCCTGTTCCCTACCACAGATTTTGCAAACACTGTCTGGACTTCATACTGACCATATTTGACATCAGAGTGGAAGATTGTGATGAGTGTTTCAACAATCTGTAGAAACTGTGATGTGTACCTGGGTTTCAGGGGCAAAGTATGCAAGTATGTGGATGAGGGGAGAGCAGTGGGTATCACTTACCTTTATTTTAGCTGGGCTTTGAACACCAGGTCCCACAATTACTTTTTTTTTTTAATCTAAATTTGCATTGTATCGTCTGGATAGCAAGGCAGCAAAAGGGGTAAAAGACTGCATAAATTACTTAGCTCAGAGGGTAGAGGTAATGGGGTGGTACTCAACTTATGCTTGTGACAAGTGTCCTGTTTAACGACTTTATCAATGATTTGGAGGACGTTAGAGAGGGCACAATTACCAAATTTGCAGGTGACAAATGCAAAATGCTGCCCCTGTGGGGCACTGGTGCAGGGACACAGGCTGGTGCCTGCCTGTCTGGGAGTAGCTCTGTGGGAAGGGACCTGAAAGCTTCGGCAGACACAAACTGAGTATGACATGTCTTCATCAATGACATAGATAGTGGGACCAAGCGCACCTTCAGCAAGTTTTGCAGATAACCCCAATCTGAGTGGTGCTATTGACGTGCCTCAGGGATGGGATGCCATCCAGAAGTACCCAGCGAAACTCAAGAAGTCGGCCCCTGTGAATCTCATGAGATTCAACATGGCTGAGAACAGGGTCCTGCACCTCATTTGGAGCAACCCCCAGTATCAATACAGACTGGGGAATCAAGGAATGGAGAGCAGCCCTGCCAAGAAGTACTTGGGTGTACTGGTGGATGAAAAACTGGTCATGAGCTGGCAATGTGTGCTCGCAGCCCAGAAAGCCAACTGCATCCTGGGCTGCAACAAATCAAGCATGGCCAATAGGTCAAGGGATGTGATTCTGCCCCTCTACTCTGCTCTGGTAAGACCCCACCTGGTGTACTCTCGAGCTCTCAGCACACAAAAGACATGGAGCTCTTGAAGCTGGTCTGGAGGAGGGCCACAGAATTGCTCAGAGGGTTGGAACACCTCTCCTATGAAGAAAGGTTGAGAAAGTTGGGGTTGTTCAGCCTGGTTGTTCAGAGGGGGCTCCAGGGAGACTTTTTGCAGCCTTACAGTACTTAAAGAGGGCTTAAAAGAAAAATGAGGACAAACTTTTTATCAGGGCCTGTTGCGATAGGACGAGGGGTAATGGTTTTAAACTAAAAGAGGGTAGATTTAGAACAGAAATAAGGAAGAAATTTTTTCTTTCACAATTGTTGGCTGCAGGCCAATATTGATTTCATAGGTCCTCACACTTAATTAGAAATATGTCTGTTTGGAATAACTGTGAGATTTGGTTTCAGCTGTTTGTTGCTGTGGACCACATGGTAAACCCATCAGTAGAAAGAGAAGGAGTAAGCACCCTGAGCTTTTTGTTCAGTGCCAAGATTTGATCACAGGTAATGAATGGTGCTTCAAACTTTGCAGAAATTCTGCTGTTGAGTAGCCTGTGTCCGAGCAGTTAGCATTAACCATCCACATGCTGAAGTTCATTCTATGGTTTTGACACCTCATTTATTTGTAAAAAACATTTTTATGAGAATTTCCCTCCCAGGAGCAATGGAAAACATTATTAAAATAGGTGAGGTTGATAACATAGTTAACTAGATAATAATACTGCAAATAGATACAATATTTGTCTTTTGTATTATGGGTGGCATTTATAAGTAACCCTCAGAACAAACAAACAAAGTATCTTACAAAATAGCAACAACATAGAAGTCACTAGTTGTAAGTAGTATCGTAAGTCGTAAGTAGAGTGTATTATTAAGTAGACAAGTAGTGTGAGATATTGCTAAACTGTTAACTGTAGTTACTAAGTGTATAGCTGCATTCGTGTAAGAAGTCAAACCCTTTAGTTTTCTTTTTTTTAAACATATTAATCATTCAAAGAGGAGTAGATGGAAGAAAAAATTTTGAGCAACAGTGGGTGGTTTAAATCTAGCCTTTAAAGTAGAGGTAATTGAAGATTTTGATCATTACTCAAGCAGCTGGTTGTCCAATCCCCAAGAGAAGAATTTCAGTTATGAGACTAGTTTTAGCCCTATGAGACTAATTTTAGACCTTGGTTTCATAAGTACATTAATTTTCCCTAAATTAAATGTCTAAAACCTACCCTTAGCTGACACCATTACCTCTCCTGTAATGGAGTGAAAACAATATTTCTAGAGAGAGCAACTCATTCTATCTTGCGATGAGGTCTCTACAATAGCATGGAGTTATTTCCCTGAATTGTATTCTGTGTACCTGCTGTTTTCTTACCAAAAATCCTGAACTAAATTTTGTAGTGCTTCTAGTAGTGCAAGTAATCCCGGCTTGGTCCTCTAATTTCATCATCTCTTAGTGCACAGCAGCTGTTTAGTTTGAGCTTATTATACTAAAGTACAAACAGTGGTAATTCAGCATGGTGCATGTAATCTCAAAGAGCTCAACATTGGGTTTCACGGTGGGAAAACTAACCTTTCGGTTCAAATAATGCCTCTAGGTTTTTCTTGCAAAGATAAGCCTGAAAGAATAAACAGGTATAAAACAATCACTAGACTTGAAATCATTAATGCACAAGAGCTGGAGACTCGGTGCAGAGGTAAAACACACGCACTGTTACAGGCAGAGTATCAGTTACCTCTGATAGCTATGCTTGAAAAATCCCCTTGCTAAACTTATTGCAGACGCTCAAGGCAGCCATGTACGTTGAGGTGCTGGTAGACTGATGTTGTCTGTTGAAGGAATGACAAAAAAAGAGATTCATTCTGAGGTTAAAAAGAGGTTTGTGGTGCTCATTGAATGTGACTTAGGATACAGTACTCACTGCTTCAGAGCAGCTGTTGCCTAGGAAAAATTGTTGTTGAGGGAAAGAGACGTTATTGCACTGGATGGGAGTACTGCAGGGCTGACCAAGTGGATTTCAGTGAATGTTTTTCCTAGCATTTCGTTTCTGTTGTCTGCGTGATAAAGTATGCAAAATGATGCAGCTTGAAGGAGACTAATGAGCAGACACATGAACTGAATTGCAAAGCAAATTTCAGGAAATAACTTCTTTCAAACACAGGCAGAATTGGGTAATCAGTCACAAATGACAAAGGCGATATTGCTTTTCAGAGTATGTACTGCATTGCAGCACATAATTAACACCTAGCATTACAGAGCTCTGGAGGTTATTTAGATACAGTCAGAGGAAAATGAAAAGCTGGTGATTTCAGATGTGGTTTGTGAATCTGAATTCTGATAGAATTTCTTGAGTGGAAGAAGAAAAAAAAGAGCATGCCTAGTCTCTTTATGTTCGTTATCCTTCTATGCAAGATTACATGAAGTCAGGAAGTAGTAATCCCTTCCAGAGATGTTACTGGAAACTTCCACCAGGTCTTTTGAGATCCTCTCTTAGAAATTGCTATATAAATGCTAATCTATGCCTTTAAAATTACTCTAGGCCATTTAAACAACAACCTAAAAAACTAAAAGTGAAGAAAAATACTTCATTTATACTCTGACATTTGCCAGCTTGATTTCTGGCTCAGTGATGAGATGTCCCCTGGAAGGCTTCTCCTTTACAACAGCCAAATTTTTGAGAGGTGTTTTCCATCCTACTAACAAAAGATGTTCACAACTTCAGAGAAACCAGATTATCTGACTTAACTCAAACTGCAGCCTAGCGGATAAGAGGTGAATTTTGCTAGTCTATTATTTATTTAATTTTTTAATAGAAATTTATATAAGTATGGGTCACATGAAGCTGACCTTGAAGTCATGATGGTCTAAGAGTCCCAATGATCCAAACCATTCATGCTATTCTTCTTGATATATGACAGTATCCCAAACTTAGAAAAATATCTGTAACCTAAAATATGGAAAGGTATGATGTCTTCCTCAAAGCAAAAGCATTGGTTGGATGTCTGCAATGAGGTTTACTATGGAATTTAATGTTGTTATTAAATTGCATTAATGCAACAAAATCTCATTCTGCATCAAAAGGGAATTTCGGCAGTACCTTCAAAACAGTGTTATTGGTCAGAAAACCTGTTGAACATTGTTAAATAAAAGTAATCATATTTAATATGTATTTCTAGTCATCAATATACATATTGCCTTGTGACGATTTGGAAATACAGATAATGTAGTAATTTGTTTTATACACTTCAATGTTATATTCCAACTTGCTAATCTGCCATTCTTTGATAAAACTGCATTGCAGTTGCTATTTTACTTTCTTCTGCTCAGTTGCCTATTTAAGAAACAAAAAATTTTTTCCCAGTTGGACTGGGAAAAAAAAGCCAGCTTTCTTTTGCATTTAGGAACCTGTCAGTGTGCTTAGGTTTGTACTTAGGCGTGCATTTTTTCCTCTCTTCACAGATGCAAAGAGAACATATTTTACAATTCCCATAACTTGATTTGGATTTTTACATAAGAGAGCTCTAGGATTATTTTTTTTTTTCATCTGGCTGAAAACAGATCAAGCTGTTAATAAATTTTGCACCTTAAGTTTTCACTAATGACACCCCTTCAGGTTATGTAGCTGAATTTGTGGTTTCACTCACAATTATCATTCTCTTGCTTCCACTTGCAATACCCTCTACTCAGGACTCTTCTCGTTTTCATTTGTTCTTTCATGAATGAGATACAAAGCAAAAATAATATTACTCTATGAAATATTGCTGTGCTACTTTTCAGCTATGGTGACAAAAGTTTCCTATTAATTTATTTTGTAATTAAAGTTCTTTCTTTATAAAAAATATGCTTCAGGTTTACTTTCTTGAAACTCCTTTTAAAAGACAAATTTGTGACAGAATAGAAAATTGCCCATACATTCTATCTTCTTTTCCAATCAGATTATCTAACAAAAGATATAAAAAAATGTATGGCAAATGAGATTCCCAAGGTGCACAGAATATAAAACGAAGACTTTTTAAGCATATTTGGATTTTTATTTTTTTTTTAAATCTGTAATGCTATTGTGTCATTACCCTGGTGAAAATGAAATCCAAATTTGATCTGTAGTTTCCAGTGGTCAGCAATTTGTCTTGAGGAATTTCACTCAGTCTCAACTCAGTGTTTGTAAAATTTATAGAGAAGATAGAAAATGATCTGAAATACTTTGGAGTAGCTAGTTTTTGCTGAGTTGCCAGAAAGTACTGCTGCAAATTAATCTGTTACAGTAAATGTTCTGGTTTAATAATTTGAAAAAAAAAAAGTTAAAATCAAATTCCAAAGTTATTTGCTTTAGAATGGTAAATTGTCACCATAGGCTAATTATTTTCTATATGCTTGCAGAATCTGCCATCTAAAAATCCAAAGATAATTTTCTAAAATCTGTAATAACTCAAACTTTATTTCAGAACAGGTCTGTTTTCTTGTGGTTTGCAAGAATGCTTTTCAGAGAGACCTTAATGGAAATTAAAAAAAATTAAAAAAGAAAAAAAAATATCCCTAACCCTTTTTTAAATGGTATCAAGGAAAATAAATGACTTACTGAATCATGAAGACACACAAATAGAATCTCAAATTTTGGACAATTCTTGCATTTGCAAATATTTTAAAGTTAACAGAATAAGGGCTTTTTTTTTTTTTTTTAGAATATATCCAGAACCTTTTTAAAGAAGATATATTGTCAAAAGTTATGTTAGGATTTTGAATAGTTTTCTCTGTTAAGATAAGCACTCAGCATTGTATAACATTCGATTTGCATTTTCATATATTAGAAATTGGCCCAGATCAGTCTATTCATGCCTCTGTTCTGGGGTATTTCAAGCTCTTAGAATTTTGGGTGTCTAAATGACCATCTTTTGGAATCATTCTTGTTTATCTAAATTTAGGCCTTTTATTTATTTCAAGAAAGAAAAAAAAAACAACAAACAAATAAGCTTTTGTTTGAATAAGGGCTTTTACACAGTCGTTCTTCCTGGATGGCAGGTAACCTCTTTCAAAATGTTCTCTGCCTTTTGTTGCCAATCTGTTGCCAAGTTGGGCAAATAGTTAGTAATTAATAGTTGTGCCTCTGAAGTTCATGTGCCCTCTACTATAGAATTGCCTTGAAAGATTTCAGTATGGGTGTTCATATAGATATATATGCATGTGTTTAAAAAAATATGCCTAAATCTACTTAGCCTATGCACAGCTAACAGCTGGCAGACCATGTGGGAGTGTAATCCCTTCAAAAGGCTTCTCCAATCGATATGTAAGTATGAATATTGACTAACCTTCATATTTAAGGGTCATTTATCAAGCTACCCTTCCATAACAACTTGTATTCACAACAACATATAAACAGAATGCAAAGCAAGGTTCTAAAAAAAATGAAAGACAAAATAAATCTATACAACTGTTAGTGTTTTGTTCATAGGCTGAAGAACATGATGTAAGGGTAAGCAGAAGGTGAGAGCTTCTTCTTCATTAAGGTTACCTAATCAAGGACATTTTCAGTGCAAAAGGTGATAATAAGTAAAGAAGGAGATGATGATAACCAAAACCACATTGAGACATAAGCCTGGTAGACAAAGGATAAAAGGAACATGGAGGGGCCATAGACAGAAAGGGGTGTAAAGGGGCCAGTAGGGTAGAACATGGTGTCAGTCAGTACACTTGCCTATCTGAGCCCTGTACTTGATCACCACACTGTCCTATCTTCATATTAAATCCTTTCTTACCTGTATCTCTGTGTAATCTCAGTCTCTATCTCATGTGTGTGTGTTGCAATGACTAAGTGCCAGCTACTGGGGGGAGCAGTGTGAGCGGATTTGGGGTCAGCAATTGGAGTCAGACTGGTGGTATAGGTGCCCCTGGTCTGTTGTGACAGCTACAGGAGCAAGTGCAATCTCAGCACCAGTGACTGGAACAAGCAGGGGTCTCTGCCTCCAATCACTGTGTATGGTTGCCTACAGGAAGGCTGGAGACAGTCTGTTTACAAAGGCCGGCAATGACAGAACAAGGGGTAATGGCTTTAAGCTGGAGAAGAGCAGATTTAGATTAGACATTAGGAATAAGTTCTTTACTATGAGGGTGGTGGAGCACTGGAGCAGGTTTCCCAGGGAGGTGGTTGAGGCCCCTTCCCTGGAGACGTTCAAGGTGAGGCTCGACAAGGCCCTGGGACTGACCAGTGTCAGTGAGGCAAGCGAGGAGCACAGAACTGATGGTTGGAGCAGAACCATAGGTCACAGTGTGCCTGGTGCCAGCTGCCAAGGGGGTCAGTGTCTGTATCTTTCTCAGTCCTGGTGTGCATGGGGTATGCATGTGTATTCACTAGCAAACTTCAAGCTAGACCAACTGGCAAGAAGAAAGCCCTGGGTCTAAGCTAAAGTGCATGTGTCTGTCCATAGCAAGCACCAGGTTGGACCATCTGGTGAGTAGGGGACCTCCTGTGGAGCAGATAAGCAGAGTAGGAGTCTCTGAGCTCCTCAAGCAATGTCCCTCAATGTCCAATGTCCCTCAAGCTGAGGAACATTACAATTCTTGGGGAATCCTTGTGTGCTTGTGAACCTAGTGCAATGTATGTGCCTGCACTAATGACCTTCCGTCTCTACCAGTTGAAGAGGAAGAGGGGACTCCACTGTGTGTTTGCATTTCATGTGAGTCTTGTAGGCAGGTGGGGTTGAAGGCAGTCTGCATCATTGGCTCTGTCCATCTCCTCTGTGTTTGTGTGTGTGTGGTGGGTTGACCTTAGCTGTCTGCCAAATGCCCACCAACCCACTCTCTCATCCCTCCTCCTCAAAAGGACAGGGGGAGAAAATTAGACGGAAAAGCTCATGGGTGGCGATAAAGACAGACAGATCACTTATAAATTACCATGTGATGGGCAAAATAGCCTTGACCTGGGGAAAATTAATTTAATTTATTGACAGTTAAAACAGGCTTGAAAATAAGAAACAAAGAAAATACCACTCCTTCATATAATACATCCTCCTGCAAAGCAGCACAGGGGAATGGGGAATGGGGGACTGAAGCTTTTCAGATACATAAAGTAGTAAGTGTGAACTTTCTCTAGTTCTTTACGTTGTTCACCTATTGTATTTCTTTCCTTATTTCAGTCATAAAATGATATCTGCTCTTTAAGAATTGGACTCAAATACATTTTGAGAATTTTCCATGCCAGTTGTGGAAAAAACACACCATTTTTATTTTTTTTCATTCTGTAATTCTTTCTTAGAAGAAACTTAAATCAATTGATATGAAAAAATAAATCTATAGTCTGTGCAGTCAATTCATAATTGTATCACTTGATCTACTTTAGGAAAAAAATACTTTTATATGCAACTGTTATTAATTCTCACCAGCTTTATCAAGTGCAAAGGAGATTTTTTCAGAGCAGTATACAAAGGAAAGTACTTGGCCATTCACTAAACAGAACCATGACATATCCCTCATGTCTCGTAACACTTAAGACTGAAAATGGGTGAAAGGGAATGCTTTTAATCCGGAAGCCTATTCATTTAAATATTAAATATACTGGTTGGATTGCTGGACCACAGTTTTTAATATCTATCACAGGAAAGGGCAATAAATTCCCCACTGTCCTCACTCCCATTCTGTAAAAAAGAAGAATATAATCTAGAAAGAAGATTATCATCTAGAATACTATAAAGTAATTTTGATCCCCCACAGATCATTGTGCAGACCTACTTACACGTGACTGATCACTCACTCCTGCTTAGAGTACTGCAGAGGAGCAGGTGGTGGTGCACTGTTCTGCACTGGGAGCCGCTGATGCGAGAGAGAGAAAGAAGGTGCAGGGGTCTTTCTGAATCTTCGTAAGAAAGGTCTGGCAACAAATGTTTTGGTTTTGTTTTGTGTTTGTTTTGGTTTGTTTGTTTGTTGGTTTGTTTTTTTTGTTTTAAAAAGAGTAAAGGGAAGGATGTAGATATTGAGTAAATTTTGCATCCCTTTCGATGTTGGGAGCCCAGCACAGGGCAGACCTTGAATGGAGTTTCCCACAGTGCACTAGGCAGATCCCATCCACTGACATATTCCTCTCTACCTCACAGTTTCAGTTACCACAATTGCTCCTCTCCTGCAACAGAGGGCACAGCATGGTCCTGATTTGCCTTTTTACCCTGATTGCTTGATTTTTACAGAACATATAAGCTGGGTTATGCATCTGCACTTGTCAGATTTGAGCCTAATGTTAAATCAGGGTTGATTTTTGGCAAAGCTTTGGAAAGCAAAATGTTTATATTGTGGCAATTTCATGAAACTCCACTTTTCTAATGTTGTATCTTTTTAAGAACAACTCTGTTTCTAGGTAAACTACCAAAGTCTGGACCAAGATTTTCTGGAGTAAGTGCCTCTTAGGCAACCTTTATTTTTAAGTAAATACCAAGTGATTCAATATTTTCTAAAGCTTCAAGATTTCTCAAGCTGCACACTGCCAAACTTTGAAGCTCAAATGTCTGTGTGCATCACATCTTTTTTTTTTTTCTGTCCAAAAGTTTGATAGATACTATTTAAATAATAAAATGTGCATGTTTAGATGGAACATTAGTCATAATAAAAATATTTTTCTCATTTATTGCATTCAGTATTGAAAAATAACAAAAAAATAATGATTTAGTATTATGAGATGTAAATTTTAATCAAGTTTATAGAAGACATATTTAATTGTTTGCTGAATTGCAGCTATCAAAAGCTCTCCATCTCCTTTTATTCTCTTATTATATGTAAAGACATATATGACTATCTAAAATACGCAATTAACAAAAGCATATAATTCAAAAGAGTGTTGTTCCTATGTTGAAGAATACATTTTTATTTGCATTTAAGACTTGCCATTGATTTCCCAGTGCAGGAGTTAATAAGTTCTGTAAAGTGTCAGTCTTGATATAAAGAGCAATAAGTCTACTGAAAAATTATGTTAATGGCAGTTGAGAGAAAGAGAAATTGTTGCAATAGTTGTTGAGTTTTTTTAATTATAATTTCTGCGTAGTCTTTTCTGGGCACAAACTGAGATACATCAGGTTTTACGCTGTCAGACTTCAAGCAGAACATATTGTTTGTAGCACTCATTTTACCCTTTCGGGTTTTTTTGTGTTGACTGTAAGATATTCCATGGAAATAATTTCACCAAATAATTTTCATATATATGATGTACATATAATATATATCACTCAGGATTTTCAGAAATAGCTTTGCCAGGATTTTTAGACTACCAATATACAAATGATGTAGAGTCCCGTAACTTTATAATATTCAGAAATCCCCATCACAAAATAAAGCTAAGACCCATATCTCAAGTAAACAATGTCTGTATAAATACATTTTCTAAAAAGTATTTACAACATTAATAAAATTAATAGTAAATAGCTTGAAAAAAAGATATGTGCCATAATATTCAAATTAGTATTTTTGCACCAGTGGCTGGAATTTAAAAAGTATCCCATCTTGTTCCATCTTCAAATTCTTTTGCTTATTCTTTCTAAGTTTTCACTATCTTTCCATCAGTTATTTCATTCGTACTAAAAAACAGCTTTCTCAAGTTTTCTTAGATGTCATGTAACCTGTACCACCTTAGGTTTGAATAGAATATCCACCCTTTTATCTTTTTTAAGCTGGTATATCAGTGAGGTTGAACAGTATCTATTTCATCGTCTTTGTCCAGGTCTTTGGATTCAAAATTGAGGTTCTATTATAAAAAGCTCTCTCTTCCAACAGCTGTAATTAATTATTTTTCTGAATCTTGTCAAAGTTATTGATGGCTTTACTTCTGAGAATGTTTATGTGCTTTACAAATTGAATTAATGCTTACTTTGCTTCAGCTGGTTGTACAAATTTAGAGGCAGTGAACAAATATCTAGGATGCAGTTTCTGTTGCCAGCATTTTCTTCCACTTTCTTAAATAAAGAAATCATTAATAATCCAATTGTGTAAAATGGAACACCTAAATAAATCTGGCTGGAGGTTTCTTTTATGTTGTCTGTTAATCCTCTTTGTGCAGAAAAATGTGAGTTATGCCTACAACACTGCAATTGCTTAACTGTGAGTAGAATCTATTCTTATAGTATGAAAACAAGTGCTCCCTGTGAGAGTCAGAAAACATTAGATGTTAAAGTTTCCTTTATCTCCTCTGTTCTCTGCTGGCAAATGGCTTATGTTATCATGAGAAATACTAAAAGCAGTGAAGCAAATGACATGAAAAGGATGCATGAATGAAAAGAACTGGTAAGTCATGAAGTATTTGAAATACACGTGATCCTTATGTCAATTATATCAGCTGGAACAATGAGACAAGTTCTATACAAAAAGTCCATGAACATTGTTTTCAGTACTACTGAAAAATCATGTAACTGCAATAAAAAAATCATCATGCAGCTTTATTCCTCTTTTATTTATGGTCACTACTTGTCTGTTATGAGAAAACTAGGATACCTTAGTCAAAATGTTTTGATTCTATTCATTATTTCTAAAGCCACAAAGGTGATTACGACGACAAAGCAATTGATCCCATAAAGACTTGTAAGCTTGCTCAGGCTAGCATTATCAAGAGCATCTAAATCATCCTGATATAAAAGGTGAAAATGGGATGAGTTGTCTAGTCTGCAGAAGATGGGAATTTTGCATATTCATGAAAGACTCGCCAGAGTCTCTCCCACTCCAGAACTGAGTTCCATGTAATTGACAAGGAATTTGACCACTGTAATGTTTTGTTTTAAATAAGCTTGGGAAAAAAAAAATTGAGCATATTAGTCTATTCTTGCTATTGGTATATACTTGTTTATAATCCTTTTAATTTATTGTATGTATCATCTGGCACCTATCAAATTGTAAAATGAGTCATAATCACTCTAGTTAAAAGATAAGTCACATGAGAAATTTGCAAGGTATTTAGGGTTGGATGTTTTTTTAAATTTTTATTAATGTGAAAATAGATTATTTTCATTCTCTCTCCTCTGAATGTATGAATTAAAATAACTTATTTCTTCAGTGTCACAATCCTATACTCATTTTCTCCCACTGGGAAAAAAAGAAAGAATCAACCTTGAGTAACTCGTAATATTCATAATTGTAAAGTTTAATTCTAATTACACAAGCTCAGTGTCACCATTTGGCTTTATGGGCAGAGAACAGTTGCTGGCCTGCTGTATTTAGTAGTAGAATTTGCAGCCTTAGTGGGGAGATGCCGAGAGATTCTTTTGAGCAATACTTTTGCAATTTATCTTTTTTTTGCCCTGTGATAGATTTTAATGTGCTTAAAAAGGCAATTCCTACTCACTGTCCACTCCTTTCTCCTCATGTTAAAAAAAAAAAGTCCACAATTTAGAGAAGATGGTTTGCTTGCTTCTATCTTCTCATTGTTTTCCCTCCCTTATAGGCAGTATTGTCATGCCTGCTGTGATAGGTCTACTTGCTGCTCATTCATGACATGCTAGTGACACCACCGGTACCCTTCTAGTCTCAAAGAATAACAGAATGGTTTAGATTGGAAGGAACCTTTAAAGGTCATCCAGTCCAACCTCCCCTGTAATGAGCAGGGACATCTTCAACTAAATCAATTTGGTCAAAGCCCTGTGCAATCTGACCTTGTATATTTCCAGGGATAAGACATATACAACCTCGCTGGGCAACTTGTTTCAGTGTTTTACCACCATCATTGTAAAAAATTTTTTCTTTACGTCTAGTCTGAAAGTACCCTCTTTTAGTGTAAAACTATTACCCCTTGTCCTGTCACAACAGGCCCTGCTAAAAAGTCTGTCCCCATCTTTCTTTAAGTATTGAAAGGCTGCAAAAAGGTTCCCCGGAGCCTTCTCTTCTCCCTCCTCTCCCCCATCCCTCCCCTCTGCCACCATAGACAGGTCTAGGCTGGATAAAAAGATAGAAAGACAGGCTTCTTCCTATCATCTTTCAGTGTGAACAGCCACCTGCAGAATATATAGGCCTGAGAGATGTCAGGACAAAAAACAACTTTTAGAAATAAACAGAACTATGACTGGGCAGTAGAAGTGGTAACATGTAAAGTAAATTTGAACTAGGAAAGTTCATGAATTTAGTTGGACGAAAAACGGATGAAATCTGAGAGAACAAAAAAAGCTGAAATAAAATATGCTATTGAAAGAAACAAGACTATGAGTACTTCCATAAGTGAAACATAACCCTTAACTTGCTAGTAGTATCCAACCACATCAATTGGGAATCGACACCATCTGCATTTGTGAAACAAAAATGTTTAGTAGTAGGTGTAAAGGATAAATGGCAAGCACCAATTCAGATTTACACAATTGCGTATTAGCAAATCAAGTCACAAAAAGAGCTATCAGTTTAAACATAAATAGACTATGCTCAGGTTTAAAATATGCTACTTTGACTCCCACTGGAAACCAATCAGTGAGTATTTACTGAACATATCACCAATCCAGGTACACACTCTACATACTGACCCTTATCAGGATCAGACCTGACAAGGTCTCCTCTGTAATTTAGGGGAAGAAAAGCTCCTGTCTATTCATGTACTCTGTAATTCTATGGTAGCAGTAACATCCAAAATTCTACTACCTTAAAGGCCTATTTACCAAAAGGACCTAGGAACTCATTTCAATAACCTCTGTTTTGTGAATTTGCAAAACTTAGAGAAAACAGATTACTTGAGAGAATTGATCAGCAATTGAATCATCATGGGCTGGTCTGTATATTCTGCATACAGCTTTTCAAAGTGACCCAATGCAGGTCTTGTGTAATAAAGAGAATTTTGTGATAATCTTCAAAATATCAGCAAAATTTTACATTCCTTAATATTTCCACTTTGAAGTGTCTGAAGTTTTCCTGATACTTTCCTGTCCAATCATTTTTAGAATTCATGGACTTTCAAGTCTGTTATCATGTAGACATAATGACCTTATGAATTTAGGAAGAATTTTCCAGCATTCTTATCTCTGTTCAATGCATCTGTTTGCAAAACCTGCTATGTAGTGTGGCTCCCTTATGCAAGGTACCATATTATTTGTGAGAAAAGTGTTTTTCTTTTAGTGTAAAGTATCATAATTAAATTTTACCAGTTGCCTTACAGAGGATAATTTTAATTGTTCAGAAGTTTTGAATACCAAAATGCAAGAGAAGAAATCATTATGTTTTCACAGACACACTGCAAGCTGAAGAAGATTCTAAGTTCATTGAGTAAATTATTCATCGTGATTTTTTTGTTCAGCTCCAATTAATGTTTTCTGCTAGCACGATATGTTTAATACACTATAAAGTCACAGCTTGTACAGAATTATAGTCCCAGTTCTAGTTTGATTTGATAAAAGAGGTTTTATGTTTGTTTGTTTTACATTCTCCCAGAAGTTTTTTTGGGTTTTTTTGGTTTTCATAGTAAAGTTTTTTAGTTTAATCGTAGCATAAGAATGCCAAAAGTTTAGGAAGAATTTTTTTCCTTCCTACTGTTGTTGATGGTTCATATTAAGAAAGTAATGACCATGTACTCTGTTACATATCTACCAGCTGTTTCATTTTGTTCTTCATATAGAGCTACATAGCTGTTTTTATTGAAGTATAAAAGATGGTACAATATTGTTTTGTGGCTTTGGTGATAGTGTATCTTTACTACAGCAATATGAAGTTCAAGATTTATTTATCCATGTGTCCAAAGGCATACCTTCAATGAGAACTAGCACAAACGAAGTAAGTACTACACTTGACACTTTTTCATTATTATTCTATTTTTTTTCCTTGTAATGGCTGTTGATGTTAGATTTTCTGTTTGCATGGGCCAGTGACAAAGATGTTCAAAAAGTGGCTTCATGCGCTTTACTTTCTGGGTGTAAAATTTTCCAACTTCAATAAATAGCTATGTTTTAACTAGCACCTTCTTTAAATGAAAGCAGTTTCTCCTTGTTCCCTGTGGAAAGACCTAAAAATACTGGTAAAAATTACTCCCCACAAAAAAATTACAGAGAAGGCTAAATACTAAGTGCAGGTAGAAGATTAGTAAAATTCTCTGCAGTGACTAGATGAGACATATAGCCTACTTGGGCTTTTTGCAGAGGAACCAATTCCAGAGAATGAAAAGAGATATTACTGTATCTTTATGAGGAAATGATACTTAGTAATTTTTTTTCATTATACTAGATTAGTATTTAACCCTTCCCAGAAAATTTCTGCCTTGCATAGGCACACGTATACTCTCTCCTTCTTTGAAAGAAAGTAACATGTGGCCTAGTTCTGACCTGTCAATCTGCTCTGTGCAATTGCATCTGAGAAGAAAAAGCTTCAAAAAATAACCAATACATCTCCTGCCAGCAGGCATTCATCTGCAAATAGGACCATCAAATCCTTTTTTGTAATTGCCAAGAAAGTGGTATTCTGATAATTCTCCTGGTAACCTATTTCATTAACTCCTAATGGGAGTGGTGATCCTAATTTCCCTTTTGCCTTTTCTTGAAGACCTTTCATTTAGCGTTTGGCTTCTGCAATACTCAGTCTCTACTGTCTTTACTGTTAAAGTAAGCATTACATGAAGTTAGTCTATTTTTAAAGTCACAGTGTGTTTTAGCCACTGAAAGCAATATAGTGATCTTTGTGTGATACACTTTTTTGGTATTTGTAAAAAATGTCATATGAATCTAGAATAAGGAATGAACAAAACTTCTATAATAAAATGCTCAAATAGAATTAGAAAATATTAATTTCTACTGAAATATGTAAAGGCATAAATAAAAAAAAAAATACTTTTCTGACTCCAGAGCTGAATTGTGCTAGCCAAGCCAGAGAGAAGCCAGATAGTCACCAGCTTTAATTCTATAATGAGATCTTTTTGTTCAGCTGTAACTGCTGGTCAGATTGGTCTCCTCTGCCAAGAGCCATTTCTCATCCCACAGGTTTGATTTTCAGCAGTTCCATTTCCCTGAACCTCCAGTTCCATGGTAATAGGAACATATAAGCATGCAGTAATGGCTGTGTTGAAATGCTTATTTTTCAGGTGGAATTACTAGCACTGTATCTGCCTTTACTAATGCAATCAGAAATTACTTATGCCCCACTGGCTCAGAGCACAGATGAAATTATTGTGGTAGCTGCTGCATAACCACATGTTAATATCTCTTCTCCTTTATCTGGCCTGTGAATCTTCCTCCTTGTGCTCTTTTCAAGTCCACAGTGTCTGTTGTCTCCTGTTGAATTTGGTTAAACAGATATCACAACAAATTTTGGAAATAACACTGGTTTTAAGTTAACATACAGTGAAAAAGGGAAATTTGAGAACTTTTAAAGGTAAACACCAATTTAAATTCCAATGTCCAGTTTAAAATACAGAAATTAAGCATGTTTTTCTGAAAGTGCTGGACAATTCTCTAAAAAATAAACTCAAAGAGAGCTTTTATGTCAGGGAATAAATTTGAAAAGTGGGTATTTGGTTCATTGTTGATTAGAGAGAGTCCCTAGTGGAAAAGTTCTTCGCAAACTTTTTTCTTCACATTCAGAAATCAAAGGTAATTAGAAAATTGATGTTACAATGGAGGTCAGGATAAATCTTAGCAATGAAGGAATCAGTCTTTGTATATTTTTTTCCTAATACCCAAGAAGAATCATCATAACTGTTTTCTCAAGGTATGATGTTTAGTGTGGAACATCTAAATTGCATCACAGGTAGTAACTATCCATAGATCTCATTAATTTTGTACCCACTTATGTTATATATTAAAAAGGATAAGTAGGTAGTTACTATAAACTGTATGCTGGCACTTCCTACTGTCTTGCATATTTTTTTTCTTTTTTATTTCTTTGCATCTAATTCTGGAGTTTCTTTCACTGCAGCATCTTAATTCTATTCATTCTTTTCACATAGGCCTGCATTACCGTAAGGTCACATTTTAAATTTTGGAGAGCTTTTTCTGGCCATAAAATGTAATCTGCCATATTAAGATAAGATCATAGCAGATGGCACTGCGTGATTTTTCTTTTTCACTTCATTATCAGTTAGTTTTCTGAATTTCAGAGGATTACGTCAGGTTCTGATGGCCCCAATTTAATATTTATCAGGGCAGTAAAGGTGCATTAAAGCTCCTGATACATCAGAAGAACCTGTTTAAAACTGATTCCTGCTTTAATAAAAATGCTATCTGGTATTAGTAACCTTATCTTTTGGGTTTAATGAGTCTAAAAATATTTCTTCCATATTGTCTAACACCCAAACTAGTGAAATTAAATCAGTGGTTTTCTTAGAGAACCACATTTCTGCAGAATTTCATGATTTTTTTATCACAGAGAATTGATTGTGTTTTTATTCTTCAATTACACTCAAATGTTTGAATTCTTAGTGCTGAGGCATTTACTAGACGAAAACCATGTTCTCACACCTGAGGAAATGCGGTATCTCTGCTAATTTTAACCAATACCAACTTTTTTCTGAATAAAACAGCAGTTCACAGAGACATAAGAAAAGCTGTTTTCTGCTTTGCCTCTTTCACCTCCCAATATGAAAATGCAGTGTCTGTAGAGGCTATGGGGGATTATGACAGAAGTCTCTGTAAATAGCACAATCTCCATTTTAATAATCTCTCGAAACCAGCCTGCTTGTTCTCCCACATAAGGCACTCTCTTTTTGGGTTTACTTTTTACGTCCTACCCATCCAAAGCTAAACTAACTTCAGCTTTTAGTTAGTGATTTTAGGGAAAATGATGATTATGAAATTATTAAAATATTAAAATCCTATTTTAATCTGCGTAGGAAGGCCATAGTAGGAAAAAAAGTCAGGGAGAATGAAAGAAAAAGTGAGAAGGTAACTGACTTATAAGGAAACTGTTATCACTTTTAAAATTACTAACAACTAAGAACTGTAAAATTTGATGTCTCTGTGAAATAACAAAGCTACAGAGGGAGGAAAATCTGTCATAAGTCTGTTATAGGCCATTTAATCAAAACAGGAAAGAAAGTAAAAATGCTTCTTAAAGACTTAGCTGCAAAATGTACAATGAAAACCTATACTTTTTAAGGGACAGATTCTGGACATCTCAACATACAGTAGAAAAAACTTTTTTTTTTAATATTAAATTATTATTTTCTAACAAAATGGGTACGCCATTGTTCTATAAGTGGGATGTTGCAGGCTGTACAGGGACTAGAGGGATGTTCACCAGCATTTAGAGGCAGCAGACAGAGGAAGTCATGATCAGTAATAAATGTATATACTCAAATCCACAAAGGATTTATGATGGATGCAGGCACCTGGTTCAAATATCAGACAGTCCTCAAAACCACAATATGACTCTTTAGGCATTTAATACTTGTAGGCACTTGAACTTTTGCCAGTGACTTTCTACTAGTACAGGCAATTCTCTTCCAAATCTTTCCCAACTTGGTAGCACTGAGCAGCTTAATGCATCCTACCGATCTGTCTTCAAGCTCTGCACAGGCATTCCCCCCAAGCCAATCCAGGATGAAATAAAAAGTTTCCAAGTCAAATTTGAAGACACCATGGCCATGAAATACATCTGTCAGAAGAAAAGAAATGGCAATCAAGGACTAGTTGTGCTATGATCTCTGATTTGCAAAACCTGTAGTGGTTCTTTATTCAGGTTGTGCTTCCTCTTCCTTCTGCTTAGTGTTTTACTGCATCCCTTGCAAGTTATTCTCAAAGAATGACCCCTATCTGCAATGTGCAAAAGGCAAACCAATCAGCTGAATAAGGAGCATTTTTCTTGGGTAAGAAATATGAGCTTCTTTTTTTAGTAATATTTCAGTGTCACTCAGGCAATTTTAAAGCTTTTTAAATAATTATTTAGTATTTGGAGTTTTCTAACACACTGTCCTGGGTATTTCTACTACATCATAAAAGAAAGTTGCCACTGACACAAAAGATACTAAAGGACATTAAAAAATATAAATTTTTCTTGTCTGCTGGTTTGTAAATTTCAGATGTATTCTTGTTTGGTCAGTTTCAAGCAATTTTTTTTTTTTTAATTTTTATAATGACTCTCAGGTGGCTTTCTGCAAAATTCAACTCTGACTACTATTAATTATGCTAGCAATTTACTAAAATTTTTACTGCAAACATTTGCTATCATGCTTTGTAGTAACAAAAAAGAAACCATTTAGCTCCTTAACTACTGCCTAGAAGCAGCACACACTGCTGGGTCACGTGCAAAATTATTATGTGAATGGTTGAGATACATGCATGGATGCTATTCATCTGAGGCCATGTCAGGTACAAAATTAGTTTATCGCATAACTGATCTGAAACACTGTTATGTACTGCAATATCCCTGTATTAGATTTTGTGGAATTCAAAGGAACACATAGCCCTTAACAAAGGGCACAAAAATGGAGAGTGATCAATTATGTAAGTGAAGGTCTTAACAACAGAATAAACTATTTTTTAGTTCTTTATGTTTTGATGTATTTGATGACATCTTATATTCCTGCTCCAGACATGTTGTTGATTATAATTTAAGTCATAATTTACTAAAAAATGTGGTTTGATTATAAAAAAATACTAGCTTGATTGTCTCTGAGCCACTTATGATCTCAAATGAATCAAGTATTTTCAAATGGAAAATACTGAGCAATGAATGGGAAAATCTGCAAAAACAGATGATGTTGGTATGGTCATCTACCTTTTTTCCTGTAGCTCAATGTTGCTGGACTCCCACCAACTCAAAGAGACAGTTCTGTGAATATGCAATTCGGTGTTTATCAAATGGTGGTCTGTGGTCCAGGTCCAGTCAAATAAAAAGTTTTCTCCCAATTTTCCTAAGGTTTGAGACCTGACATATCCCACGTTTCTGCAGATGATCTCATGTTCTTTATGATTCCCCAGTTTCCTAAGGAATCATTCCAGCTGGCAGGCAGTTTTGCCAGCTTTAAATGGAGTATCTGGAGTTGGTACAGTCCAGTGGAGCTATTGCTAGTGCTCTACTTCTATATAGACTTCAGGAGAATTACACAGTGGCGCCTACAAAAACTGAGCAGTCATGCAATATGTTTTTCTGGGGTGGAAAATGTGTGTGAGGGCAAAGGGTGACTGAAGTGTGCCAAATAGCTTGTCTCTTGCTAAAGTTGCTCCATTTTGAATAACAAATGAAACTAACTGCAGGACAGGAAACTTGTCTTTCTATGCTGTCAATTCAGAGCTCATTCTCTTCTGAGTGTCTTTTATACCTTTACCTACAGGTTCGAAGCCCAAGACAAAGTGGTTGTGATGGTCTTCTGTCCCATGTAAAAATACACTGTGACCTCATAGTTAAAGGGAAATGAGAGAACTAAGAAACTCAGTTCAACCTTCACTCCCTGCCCTAACCTACCCATAGACTTTAGCCAATTTCTCCTGCTTCCAACTGCTACTCAGTAATTCATATAGCCCCAGCACATCTCTACCACTACAATATTAAATAGCAGTAGACTGAACTACATCATCTTGGTGTTTGGAGTGTTAGAATGACTTTTTCCTTTTGGACGTCTCATAGACAAGTTATTTGTGTCGTGGTGGTGCAGGGTGTCAGGATTCTGCTATTTCCTTGCAGCATTTCTTCCAGTGGATCTCTATCTATGTTCTTTTACCTAGACAATCAAAGGTTTGATTCAGTATCAATTCCAGGTCAAGACTGACATGTTCACTGTTGTGTTTGTACTACATTGAATATACAATTAGCAATAGCTCTTCTCTTAAATAAATATTAATACAATTTACAGGTTAACTATTTACTACTTCATTTTCTTAAGAAATCTGTGTTCTGGATTGCAAGGTTAAAATTTCATAAATGAGTATCATCCCGGGGAGTCTCAATTTTTTTCTCTTCACATTGCTTTGCCTGATTTCCAGAAAAAAAATAAGCATCTTGCCCTTTCAATGGTAAGATTTTTTTATTCTGTCTTAACTCAGCATCTACAAACACAAGTACCCAAACTAATAACTGAAAATCTAATTTTATAATTTTATTATTTGAAATTATTTGATACTCATTAGCCAGGAGAACCCTGTATACCTCATACTCTGTTTTTATTGCTTCTCTGGATAAATTACTGTTCTCTTTTTGAGATATAATTTATACCACAGTGCATCAGCACTATTTTAATAAATATGGAAATTATAAGAAACATAGTTGTGTTTACTTCTAATAACAAAAATCTGTCATCTTAATGTACTGAGAACTAAATATGAAAAGAAAAGCTAGGTTTTTGTAAGTAGCAATTGTCTTTTCTGTGTTCTGATATTTATCAATAGCTGAGACCTAATTTTAATGGTGTTGTCTTTATGTTGTAAATTATTCCTATTTGTGCAAAAACAGATACTTGCACAGAAATTTTCTTCCTCTCGTTATGACAAAGCTATTGCAAAAATCTTCAACTAGCGCCATTAAGGCTTTTTTACTGTTTCCGCTCTCGCAATTACTGCATATTTTATTGCTGAACTAATTAAACAGTGGTGATATTCTTTCTGTTTCTAGAATTATTCAGAGTGGAATTCTGCTAAAAATCCTAGCACTGGGAAGTCAATCTTAATCCTCACTCAGAAGGAAAAAACAAAACTTCTCAGTAGTTTGATGAACTCCAATATTTTCATTCAGTTTGTTTGCAACATTGCAAAACTTTATTTTGGAGTTATATGAACGAACTTAAAATTTTAATCTTTCAGAAATTTAAAACATTACCAAATAACTGCACATTTCATAAAGCTTTTAATTATTCTGTTGATATAATAAAAGAAGACAAAATGTAAGTAATACAGTTGAAATCATAATACTTGAATGACAAGGCATCATAATTCAATTTCTTAAATTTTACTACATTACTTCTTTTAATTTTCATTTGGAGAAGACACTTATAACGTGAACCACAGTGACTAACTGTAGAATGAAGTTAAAATTAAATACTGCACAGAAGGGTCCAGAACACTTAATTCAACCGTATTCATAGGATGCTTCCAAATAAAATCACATCAAATAAAATAAAAAACTTTGCAAATGCAAGCTGTCTATTCTCTTTTGTTTATCCAGGAAACTGAGTCCACACTTCTGTAGACCAAGAATAAGATGATAAGCCACCTAAAGAAATTCTACCTTCCTGGATGTGATTGTTGCTACTAGGAAATACTTCAAAAGGACTCTAGTTGAGTTCACTATTAGGAATAAGCTATACTTAGTTGTGCAATGATTGTTTGGAGTTAGTTTATAAGACATTGTTTTGAGACAACTTAAAGATCCTTACCTGTCTTGTTAGGGCTTTTGAGTTCCGTGCTCCCTTCCTTTTCCATCTGCATATGGTTGAAAGGAGGGTAGCACAGACATGATTCCAAACAGTGCATTTAGTGTCAGTGAGCTGAAAACATCAGAAATGAATACTTCATGCATATCCTGGGGGAGACATTAGAAAAAAAGAAAAGTGTTAGGTGGCCCACAGTTATCCAGAACAAATACAAGGTAAAAAGATATCATAAAATTTAGCAGGTACTGAATTATCAAGATTTAGTATTGGTGACATTTTTCATTTCTTCAAAACCTACCACTATCCCCAAGCTTTGATGGAGGCTGCTGCCCCTACTCTTTTTAAAAGAGCATCTCATAACTCTAGGATAAAAGTTTTTACTCTGTGACGATTTATTTTTTTGAAAACAAAACCTCTTTAACTAATGAAAACTTTTATCTACTTGGTGAAAAAGAGGAAAACAATAAAGATTTTAAAAGCAAACTTTCCTGACTGCTCACAGCGTTCTTGTAGACTGGGCACTTTTCTGTAGTATTATTGTTGGCTCAGTAAAGTCTAAATGGTATCTCTAGATCCCAGAAAACTCTCTTGCTTTCTAATTTCTCCAGGTTTGTCTGTTTATCTACTCCTGCTGGTAGCCCCTTAGTGTGTTCTCATGCTTCTGGCTTTCTCCCACTGTGTTTCTCAGTCAGCATTCTTCATGCTGCATCCAGAAGGCTTTTTATGCCAAACCTACTCAGTTCTTCTCATAGAAAACACATGCCATCAGTTCTCCAAACCCTAGCCCAGTGTCCAGAGGGCTGGATTAGGCAATTGGGCAGCTTGGTTTTCTGCTGGTCCTCGAGGCAGACCAGGAATTCCCTCTCTTGCAACCGATACTGCTTGGAAAAAACCAGTTAGACCATGTTGCTTAAAACTTCTGAGTGAGATTATTCATGTTGAGTACAACCTGCCAAAGAAGAGCATGAAACTATATGTAACGGATATACTTAGACAGGTTTTGCATTCATGGTTGGAAGTAGGACAACATGTGTCAAGCCATACAACAGAGATATATCATCTCCTATGAGCATAACAGTCTTCAGTTGCAATCCTTCTCCCTTCTCCCTCCATCTATTTTTTGGCTGAGTTACTATTGTTGTAAGAAACTACTGTATTTTTTGACATTACTCGGTACATTCCAGAAGATAAACCACGTGTTTGACTTGTAAAATGAATGTGTTGAAAAAGGACTGCGATTGATCATATTGGTATCTGAAGGAAACAGGAATGTAATTTTTTCCTTTATCTTTTTTTCTCTCATAGCTAGAAAAGAGAGATGAATATTACATTTATAAGCAAGAAAACTATCATCAGTGTATGTTTCCCCTTCTGATAATTTTGGTCTGAATCTACACCTAAATTTACTATCACTAAATGCCTGAATCTATCTAGAGCCTGGTTTCTTAGCTCTTCTTAGATAGTTACTTATAAGTTTACTAGATATTAAGTCTATAGAATAATTTTGTAAATTAGTAGGAAAATATTCATTAAGCATAAAATTTTAGTGTAGTTTTTCTCTTTAGTACAGTTTATTATACTCAAGTATATAAGTATTCAGTCTGATACATATGCTGTGACTGCTCAGGCTTGCGAGAAGGTTGAACGTAAAGCTTGTTAATATGATAATTTTTCACGAGGATATAATATCTAGTGAAGCATGAACTCTGATGTCCATGTAAAATAAAATCAGCAGATCGGTTTTGGAGGAAGCTATTTCTAAAGAGGAATCAAATGTTGCCAATAAATCCCAACTTGTATTCTAAATGTTGCTACAATACAATTACTGCCTAAATATTCAGGACTGACTTAATTTTCTTCATCATGGAGATACATGAATTAAGGAAAGGTAGATAAAGTAATTTTAAAAATTACATTAAAATGGGAATAGACGCAAATAATGAAAAAAAATAACAATAGAGGCATAGCTGGTATCATAAAATAAATCAAAGTTCAGAGAGGAAAAACAAGTCTGTTTGCCTGGCTCTCCAGAAGCTATCTTCCTTCTTTATTTTACTAGGCTAGGTATAAAAAAAATAAAGTTTTTTTTCTTATTTAGCAAAAGGTTCTTGTCATTTCCCTCGGGAAAATAATATTGCTGATTTAATAGAACTTGGGATATTTTTTAAATAACCAGTTCAACTTTTTTTTATTGTTATTCAATATCCTAACACCACCATTTCTTATTACATTGTCTTGCTTTCTTTTAAATAAAACTTTTGTCCTTTGGGTATACATTCTTCAAATACTTGTTGATTTCTTGTTTCACTCCAGGCATAAGACAAGCCAGAGATGTGGAATTTTCTATTCCTTCTTCATGAATCAGTTCTTTCATCTTTTTTTTTTTAAATTATTTTATTTTATTTTATCCGTGGTTGTGTCTGAATTCCCTATAGTTTATAAATGCTTATCTGGAAGGTAGTTTCTTGAACTGAATCCTGTATTTAAAGTGTTATTCCACCAGAGATGCTCAGAGGCAAGTGCTGCCTGTCTGTTTTGTCATGGGATATTTCTGCATCCTCAGCCCTAAACTGGAAAGCATTGGCTTTCCTTTGCTGTCATCTCACATTGAAAACTCACAGTTCATTATCACATGCACCAGTCTTTTGCATTTCTGAGGCTGTCTATCAGGCAGGTCTCTCTATCACGTTGATGATTTGTTCTTCACACAATTCCCTCCTCTCTCCCTTTCAGCTTTCCGTGTTTTCAGAGCTGCATCTCATTTTACATTTTTCTTGGAAATGATTTGCAGTGGGGCTGCACGAATCTTGAAATGCATGAGACATCTTCAGTTGCTATTGACTACTGTGAGAACAGGAATATTTCATGCTTCCAAAAGGATGACTGGGACAAAGGTCTAAATGATTTTGTTTGTATTTTCACTCCAACTGATGCCAAGCTTCTATCAGGTTTTTGTCACATGTTTATTCTCTCATAATAAGATAATTTAGGTAACTAGATAGTTCTGTAATTGCATGGTTTTTGTCCATTACAGTCTTTGCTTTAGATTTTAGGTGAGCAGTCAACATTTTAAGTTATACTCCTTACAATCCTTCAGGTTGTCTCCAAATCTGACCAAATCTTCAATCAGAGCAGTTGGAATAATCCTGAGATTTCATAGAGTGCTGGATCAGAAGCTCATTTAAAAGGCACATATGTACATGCTTTCTGTATTCCTTTCATCCACTCATATAATTTTCTGAGGGAAAATACTAGTTTCTAAGCCTGTCTTTACTGAGTTATGCCAATGAAAGGGAAATAGGACATATCAAGGTATAGGACATATCAAGAAATATCAAGTAAGTCTATAGTGCTTATTTAAAATAAGCTAAGTTACAATGACATTTCTTTTTGTGAAAATATGTTTCCCATTAAATTGGTTTAGCCTTTCAAAGCACACTACTACAGTTAGGCTCAAAGCGGGAAAAGTGGTGCTTAAAAAGAGCACAGTGAATGTTTTGAAGAAAGATACAAGTACTTTTATAAATAGCTATAATTAGGCCTTTGGTGTAGGCCTGACACGGAAGTGACTCATATGTAACTTCTTCGGAAGAGGCAAGGCAACTGCCCTCTTACTGAGAAATCTCCTTGCCTTCTAAACTTCTCATTATATTTCCCAGGTTTGTTTCAACATACTGCCTTTTCTGTACAATCTGAAAGAATACCTATCTGGCATTCTTAGTGAAGGCTAGGAAGTTTTACTAAAGTTGCTAATGTCATGTAGCAGACAAGGAAGCTGCATGTGACAGAAATTTCCTCTGTCCTTTTATACAAGCTGGGATCATGTTTTAGAGGGACTGCAGGAAAATAAAAAAAACCAACAACCAATCAAACAAAAAGACCTTGCAAACATACAGTTATTTTTTGTACTGAAGGCAATTCTAAATGAGTTTGGTTGAAAGTATTTTGTTCTACTTCCTAGGAACAACCAACTGCTTTTGTGGCAACTATATATTTCACCTTATTTTGTTAAAACATAATTCTCAAATCATGCAGTCTCACCTTGGTTTAAAAGTATTAAACTGTGTTCTCCTGTATTGTAGTGTTGTATTTATCTCCAATTGTTTGATTATGATTTTTGAGTAAATTCTTCAACATCATTCCCTACAGTTTATTTGCGATGCATGAGGATGACAGCATGGAGTACCAGAGCTGATTCAGAGCTTCTGGGCAGTACAGACAAATCCAGTTTCACTGCCCAAGTATTATTAGAATATTCCTGCCAGAGGAAGGGAAGGAGAAGGCAGAGAGAGAGGAAGACTACTCAGAAGGATTGGGTTTGCTGGGAGACACTACTTTTTATAGTGTTTCGGCATCTGCTTTTTCAGGTTTTGGCATTGGAAGTGATGGCAGTGGAGCAGTAACCTTTTTGAGGTCTCTGCAATTCTGATGCCTTAGGCAAATGCTTACTCTGTCTATCCATAACAACCTCTCTGGATGATTTCTCAGCCCACAGGAGATGAACCATCTGGAGGACTAAAATTTGCTTTAGATTTCTGCAAACAATGAAATCATATTATTTTATAAGACAAATTAGCCTCTATATCTGCAGAGCCTTCACAATTCAGAACAATAAAGGAAATGTAGTTTTCATTTTTCCTAATACCAATGCTGGAATAGTGAAAATGTTTACTTCTTTTAATATTGAAATTCTGGAAACACTTTTCAGCTTGAAGATTACTATCTTGAAAGCGATGATGTAAAAGTCATATGAAAGGAAAAAGACTCAAAATATCTGTATATTGATAAGGGACATATTCAGGAAGAGCTTTCTAATATCTACTGATTTTTTTTTTTTAAAGAATACATTAAGAAAGTATTAGGGCAGAATTTCAAAATAAATTAAGGAATAACAATTGACAAGACCCAGTACAATGAGTCATATAGTGGCATACTGTAGCCATCATATGCAATCATTCACATAGTACATTGTGAATAGTTTGGAACAAAAAAAGTGTCTTGGAAAAACTCTGACCTAAGTGCTAGAGACAGCGATCTAAAGAGAGAGCCATTGAGCTGGCTCACAAAACTTGGAAATTTCCCTTGCTAATCTGCAAGTTCAAGGTAGGTAAAATTGCTTTTGATCTCTTCATACGGTGGAACTGGGAAAAGGCATCCAATACAGAAACACAATGTGATCTGCTACATGAATTTTTATCTCACAGAGTTTTTGGCAATATAAGGTGGATAAGTAGAGATAATAGCTTTTATTATAACAACTGCTGGCCTTACCACTAGTTAGAAAGCATCCATAGGTTCCAAAAGTATGCAAACATCAAGCAGGAGTAAGGGTGGGATTGTGCATGTATTAAGGAAGAGCACAGGTATTTTGTGGCTCTGAGTTTCTGTGAAGCAGCAGGCAAGTAAACTTAACAGCAAGAAGTCACAAAGGATTTAGGAGACTCTCACAGAAGTTTTAATAGATTGCAGGACTAAAAGACACTCTTCCCTGGTTCAGTTTCTTGTACTGTATAGTTTAACTGTGCTCATTCCTGAGCACACCCTAATCCCAGAGAAGTCGTTTGTCACTTTTGTTGTGACGTAATGAAAATACAATAGAAAAGTAGCAATTTTCTGGGAGACTGTATTTAATAAATAAAATGTATAAGCCTAGCTATCTTCTGTGCAAAAAGATACTTTTAATGTATTGATATTCCAGGGAAATGAAGAGAAAATTACACTAAATACCAAACCAGATTTTGCTGTTTATGAACCCAGTTGAAAAGAAAAACAAGGCTTATCTAATGGCAAGCAGAGTTTCAGGCCCATCTGAAAACACCAAGACAATGTGCTATTTTGTAGTCACATGCTTAACAGACATTAATAGCACCTATCCTGGTGCACACTGAATGCCTCTACTAACTAATACCTGTCTACTGAAGTTTTCTAGATTATCATTTCACTCTGTCATTTTAGCCTGGAGTCATTTGTTTTGCATAGGTCATTTTGTAAGCTAGGGGGAGATATTTTAGTCTCTGGCCTAGGTAAGAGGGTTATTTTTAACATGGGAACTTTTTATTAGTGTTTACCTATCACGAAATCATAACCCATGGTAGCAAGATACAGCTTTAGCCTGCCATGTTAACAAGATTTTAGCATATTGCGTAGCACAACCTAAATATATCTTATTACCAAGTGAAGTTGCGATCTTCAACGTAGATTTTTGGTGATTTTGGAAAGAAGACTTGAACTTGACTGTTGACTAGAACACTGGATGTGGGGCATCTATAATAAGGGTTTTGTGCAAGGCTCTCTTTGACTTCAGGAGAAATTGTCTCTCTGCTTTGGGTTTCATCAGTTTTAAAAGGAATGTAGTGAAATAATCACTTACAAAAATAAGGCTGTGACTTAACAGATGTTTCTGTTTCCCCAGACAAATAAGAATTTCACATTTGTCTGAATTTGGGTTAGTTTGGGGTTAGAATACACAGCTTAAAAATATGTGCAAAAGCTAAATTACCTCTTGGAATAAGGACAAAAGAAGGATGACTCTTAAATTACCTATTGTAAGATCCTGTGCTCTCAAAAATATGGCTGTAACTTCTATACAAATGAATTACTATTCCTCTCGACAAACATGTACAAACAACTCTGAATTTTTATTTCTTCACATGTTAATAACAAAGATTAATTTAATCAACATAAGGATTCAAGCAGCTCTGTGCGTATCTCAAGATAACCTTTTTCACATTACATGGTGATCTGACAGCTTCTGTGATTGGTAGATCCCTCATAAAGACAACTGTAAGGCAGATGGAAAGGTTTTAACATCTTTCTGACAAATAAACAGCTGACAGCATCCTTTGATGGTGTTGTTTATGACATGGATTCACGAAACACTGTCTCATTTACTTGAAAATGTCAGCAGCTGGAATTGGGTACAAGCTGGTGACTAATAAGTCTGAATTAATTGCAGCCATTAATTTTAATTGAGATTCAAAATGTTCCAATTTGGTGTACATTTAAATTACTAATTAAGTTTCACTCTGTATATACCTCATATGAAGTGATTACTAATAATTCATCTCTGAGATAAATACCTCAAAAGCAAACAGAGGACAGCTTATGATGTCCATCTTAAACTGTATGCATTTAAATTTGGCACTCTCTTTATTTGCCACTTCCTAGTAAGATTCTGTGAAGGCTGGACTGATTTTTTTTAAAAATCCTTGTTTGAATAAAATCCATACCTTTATTCAGAAAATTTTCAGTCCTCTATATAACAATGCCTAGAGGTTTGGGGCTTAGTTTGGGGGTTTTGTTTGTTTCTAATAAGATTTTGCACAAAGGGATGTCTACTAAGCTGTCTGAAGTCACTTAACTCTTTTTCACCTTTTTGGAAAAATCAGCCACCCAACCATGCAGCAGAAGTCTCTGTAATCTACATGACTACTCCACTAACTTTGAATGAAACCAGCATGTTGTAAAAAGGAATTGTTTGTGAACAATGCACTGACTGAATTATGCCCAGAATAGGGTCTGACAAAAATATTTGAATAATAAGTAAAGCAACTATAAACAAACAAAAATTACAAATAAAGTAAAAATAGCAAGGACTGAGATTTTCTAAACACTCCAGAGATCTTATTAGGTGTTTTGCACAAGCACTGTTCAGGTAATAATACAGTTTACCACTGTAAACAGCTCATCATATCATATTCTTCAGTCAGTAATATAGAGAAATGGATCAGCTACTTGCAAGAACCAACAGATTCAGGTCTAAATGTTTGAGAGTATCTGTTGACACTGAGCAGAGCTAGTAAACTAAAAAGATTTCCTTTCAATTCCTAGTCATTTTCAAGTAGTAAAATCAGAATTTTAGTAGTATAATCAAGTATTTAGTAGTATAATCAAGTATATAATCAAGTAGTATAATCAGGTATTCTGTATGACACAGCCTACCATTTTAGTTGCATATGGGAGTTTCATCTAACAGTAATATACGTCAATCAGTTAATCGTCCTCTTCAGTTGCTCACCTGCTCATTTTACTGTATTGTAGTCAGAATTACTGGTTTTTTTCTTTTAAAGTCTCATTTTATGTAGAAGTTCAGCTAAAATAAGTTGGGGGTCAAGCCACGCTACAGATCCAGGAAAGAGCAGATGTTAAGAATAGATTAGTTGTCTGCAAGAGGGCAGCTAACATGAAAGTATCACTTTTTTGCTTAAAAAGTAAGCAGAATGAACTCTGCATCTACCCCCAAGTTTTTTAACCAGTTAGTTTTTCACTTGATGTCTAAATTTGCTAGAAACAAGGTTGAAAAAAACTTACTGTTTATCTTCTGATGCTAAGGTCCTTAAGTCTAATAACATATTTTTGTACTCTAGATGATTTTGCTACCTCTCTGTGTCTGTGATGAATCTTCTGGCTGGAAAGTAGCCTATATTCAGCATTTATATCAGCATGAAAGCAAACCCCTCAATATTGTCACCTTACAGACAAGTCTGAAACAGAGAAAGAAGTTTTCACTATTTTAGCTAGTAGTACACTTGAGTCTTTCGCAGCTACTAGCCTGATATTTATGCACAGACATGAGAAATATGCAAAACACCAAACACTCGTTTCTTCAGAGTGGTTTGATGTCTGGATAATCCATACTTTTACGTGAATATTTCTTACGAAAGCTGAATGATAATAAAAATGTAATGTCCAGTATCCTTACATGAGTTTTTACATTGCGACATTTCTTTTCATCCTAGCTTAGAATGAAAGATTTAAAAAATACTAGTATCTTTTGCAAATGCCAGAAAGATGTTTTAAAACATAAAAATATTTTGGCCAAAATATCATAGTCAGAGTTTTAGATTTGGGTTTTTTTTTTTATTTTGCTGAAAACATTTTTTTCCTGTAATGGCATAATATTTTACAGGAATTATAGTCTTGCAACTGCTGCCATCTTTCTTAAACCTGGTTCGTGGACATAGCTTATGGTGGTTTCAATTATTGGACTTTCATGATTTATCATACAGATAAGTCAATGTTCAGCCTTGTTTGCAGAATAGCAAATAAAGTCTTCCAATAAACCCAGATCAGAGGAAAATGAGACTCTAATTAAAGATGATGATATTAACTTTGATAAAATGAAATAAGGAAATGCACTTTGTCTTTCTAGATGTTTTAAAATTAGATGTTCAGATCTGCTTATGAATTAGAGTGAAATGAAGTTATGTTGAAAGAAACTGACAGAAACATTTGTTAAAAGTATGATCTTAGAATGGAAAATTTCAATTCCGAAATTAATTTTTGATCATAAAATTGCAGTAGTTGAAATTTCCATTCATTTTTGTCTTCTAGTTAATTCTTACTTCCAAGCCGATAAGACACATTGTAAAGTATACCCATTCACAGACCCTACATGGAATTTAACATTAGTGAAAATTCCACCATATTTCCTGTTTCAAATTATTTTATTTAATGTATTTTCCATTGCTTAGTTCTGTATTGTGAATTCTTTTTTTTTATTATTTTTCATAGTGTCGATGTGGCTAACCAATTAGCAATATAATTGTCAATTAGCTGAATTAATCTAAGAGATTCTTATCCAAATTGTGAGCAAGAGCACACTGTCATGCTTTAGATTCAATAAAAAAATATTTTCTTTGTCTTAGGGTTTAAGTGGACAAAGAGAAAAATATGGATATACAGTAAATATGAAATGACAATCCAGCTCTACCACAGACATATAGAATAAGTATTTCAAGAGTAACAGTGAGACTGATAGGTTAGGCATGAAGTGGCATATCTTCATGCAGCATTCTCAGTAGCACAGAATATGTCTTGACTGCAGGAGAAAATCTGATTTCTGTCTACCTGCGACATAGTTTGATCTTTTTTTTTTCTAGTTGTTTTAATAAAAAAGAACAAATGTGGGAGTGAAAGTGTGATGGTGGCATAACATTGAAACTACAGCAATTTACACTTTACCGGACACCTTATTAATAAAAAAATAAAAAATTAAGAAGGTAGGGTGAATTGTGTTGTGAGAATCTGAAGTGCCCAGAGAAACAGAGAGACCAATTGGTCATCCAAAAAGACAAATGATGTAAGCACTTTACTTCTGTACAAAGTTGAGTGGTTCATAAAAGAATCAAGTATTACACCACACTGCTACTGTAAGAGGTGAACCTTGGGCCTAAGGCAAAAATGACACAATAAGAAAGGAAGGCTGTAGGTGTAAGAACAATTATCCTCCAGCTGTTCAAGTAATGGGCACATCTTTATTCCAGGGTGACTAATGTGTCCTCAACAGTTTTGTATTTTATAGCCTTTTTTCTATTATCATAATATTATAACAATTTCTGTTTTCTAGAGATAATTTTAGTTCATGGATTATCTTGGATGACCTGCCTCTATCTTTCTTGGAATACCTTCATTTCATTTATTCTGTACAATTATAGTAAATATTTCAAAAGTAGTTGATTAAAATCTAGAAAAAAATTCAATGATCTCTGGCTTTCATTTGGTTTTTAGCAGTAGTCAGTTGACTTTGCCTTGCTATGGGATTTCTACATATCTAAAGTTTTTTAAATCATTGTAGAAATCATTTTTAAATTATGTAGCTTTCCTATGCATTATCCTGGTAAATGAATCTTTCTTTATCCCTGAGGCAAAGAAGTCTATTTAACATATAACAGGGGAAAATTATAGTTTTCCTATTAACATTATAAAAGGTTAGATGCCATAAATAGGATGCTGCAATGATTTAGTTCAATGAATAAATATGAATAGATAGGAAAATGAGTAGGAATAGGAATAAATGGATAAGTGCACAGTTTACAAAGCTTTCTCAGAGGAAGACAAAATGATCTTGTGACAAAGAGTACATCAAAGTAAATAGAGTTTCTTAGAATCTCTTTTTTCTTCTTAGGGCATGCCTGCTAGAGGAAATACTCTTGACTTAAAATACAAATACACACAACTGGCAGTAAGGATGCCTGTGGACATAGCAGTGGTGGCTTTCTTTTTAGTAATTGCAGAATTATTTTTCCAAAGTATACCAGTATTTTGACACAAACAGAAATTGCAAGCTTCAGAAAAATCCAGGGAAAAAATCACATTGTGTCAATAACTAACAGAGGTCAAGCACTTACGAATACTCAATGCCAGAAATTTTTATAGTTGCCTGGAATGAGCTGTGGACAAAAGTATGGTCTGGAACAAGAGATTTCAAGGAGCCTGGAGGTGAAGAAAGAAATGGCTATTCTTATACCTATAGTTGAACTATCGAAACTAGCTGGAATAGCTGTAATATTTTGTGAGAGATGTGTCTATTTATGAAATTGTTTTTTTCTTGAGTGGTCAATCCAACACTGCACTGGTAATTATTTCTCTATTGCACTCATACGTACTAGAAATAAATGAAAAATAAATGAAATGAAAAATATTATTAGAAACTAGAGGAAAAACAATATACTATGAATTAATATATCATTATACCTATATAGCACAATTGTTACACTAGATGTACTGTCATTTATGAAATTCTCAGAATAACAATGCAAGAATCAATAAAAAGTATTTGAACAGATGCAGAGTAAATTGGGGGAAAAAAACCCCAAACCTCTGAGTAGAGTAGAAACTGCTGTTTGTTACATATTGCACCTGATTTAGTTGTTGATTAGAATGAGTGCAAAATTACCTCTCAATGATTTACACATAAAAAGTCTTTCAGAAGATTAATTGTCTTAGAACTTTACAATGCCTTAAGGTAAATTAGACCCAAACTGTGGTATTTGTACTAATTAATTATATATTCAAATAGTGACAATCATTTGGATTATACAGTTCAATAAATTTCATTTCATTATTGTGTATAAAGCAGGTTTTAAGGTTTAAACAATGAGAATTTTGAGGGTGTGTATGTGAGGCTTTACTTGGTACTGCAACACCCAAACCAAGGTCTAACATTTAATTTTTGATCATGCATAGAAACCTAATATTTTATGCTGTCACAGCAGTTTAAAAAAATAAAAATAAAAAATGTAATTCCCTTTAATCAAGAATCACAGTGCTTTAAATCTTATTAAATCTGGACCCATAACTATTGATTTCTTTGATAAAACAGTGGAAATGGGAAGTCATTATGAACATTTTGCCAGAACTCATTCAGTCATTGATATAACCAATTGAGAGCAATTACAGTCTGGAGTATCCAAGAAGACCATTGGTTCAACTTTGCCACTGACTGCAGCAGTCTTGAGAAAGATACTCAAGTACTAAGCCACAAACATTTGCTGTTGGTGTTTCTGTTTTACTTCACAGGCTTCCAATAATACTCTTAGTTGAAGTGTATGGTCTTTGAAAGTTTTAAGCTAATTAGAAATAGCATTTATCGCATTTTATTTCAACTTATATATCAAAGCAGCTTTCAGAATTCATATGTAGGTATTTTCACTTGCTATGGGCAAAACCAAAATATTCTCTCCCGTGCACAAGAGGCCCAAAGAGCAGTGCTGCTGAGGATGCTTAAAAAATGTATGCAGTTCTTGGTTTAGTGCTTTCTTGTATCTTGACAAGACTATGCCTCCAGCAAAGCAAGGGCATGACTGCTGATGGGGAAAAAAAAAAACCAAACACATGAAATATGGAGATATTAATTTTTTAGTGGTGGGGTATTACTGTGGAATTTATCTTTACTTTTGAAAAATGTCATATCAAGGTGTCAAAGCAAAGGGTGCATTGCTTTTATTTACTCAGATAAATATTAGATAACTGGATATTAGATAATTGCTATTACAGGATAAAAAAAATCTTCTGCCAGACCCAGCCCAGCCAAGATGGGTCTGGAAGCATGTCATAATGCAAAGCTTGTTGCAAGCAACAGCAACAGAGTTACTTGGCTACAAGGCTATACCCTCATTTAGCTCTGCTGTATAAATCCCTACGCCGAATTTTTGATTTCTATTTTCTTCATTTGCCCATTGATTCATCAACTGTCAGATGGTCTGTCTTATCTCTCCTATACTTCAGTCCTGTCCCTGAGCCTCTGTCCCTCCCAGTTCCCAGCTCTGGCACTCCTGTGTGAGGACCTTTTCTCAGACTTTGAAACCTGCTGGTTGGGATTGGAGGCAGAGCTGGTTGTAGGGATGATGCCACTTCTTACATTTGCCTCCGCCTGCCCTCTGGGTGGGATGATAATTTTCTGCACAAAATCTGACAGAAGAGTATTTCTGTTATCAAATGGTAAAAAGAACTTCACTTCCACTGGAAACACAGGGATCCCTAGGGTTCATCTATGCAGTAAATAGTCTTAATTTCGCCAGCTTTAAGTTTTCTGATGGGCCCTTCCAAACCTGTGAGGAGGTAGACAATTATTTACTTCCTTATCTACTTCCTTTGGCAGTTTTCTAGAGTTCTAATTAACATGTTGAGTAAGAGTTGGTAGATAACAGGATAAACACATTTCATTGCTATTCATTTTTTTTTCTTTCATTGCCATTCATTATTTATCTTTCCTAAATTATTGAGAAAATGTAACTATGGTATAAACTGACAATTCAGTTTTACTTTTGATAATATATATTTTTCAATGCAGACATCTTTGACATCACTATTATTGACAGAATTTAAAAATAGAAATATATAATTTTCATTTGAAATGTAATCATTTTACAAGTCAGCTCACAACAGATTCATGTATAAGAACATAGTAAGAAGAATAATACTTCATCACCTTATTTCATATTTAATATCTTAACTGAAAGCAGGATGGAAATGGCAATAAAACATTCCAGCTGTTTACAACTGAGCATTTCATACAGGTTGAATTTCTGTTGGTTTATTTATTCAGTCATTCACTTTCTCAAAGTGTTGCAGTAGAAGTGGATGTAGTCAAATATAAGGAGCACAGTGTGATTCTGCAACACACATTTCAATTTTTGGAGATAAACAAAGTACACAGTATGTCTCATGGTCACTACCATCCTGATTAGATTTCAAATCTTCCAATCTGGAGCGTACCTGAGGGCTTGAAATTTCAAACTGTAGAAGTATATCTTAGGATTTTATATCCTCTAGACTGTTTCCAGAAGGATCACATTTTAGCGACTCCTGGACCTCAAACATTTCAGACCAGGCAGTGATCTAATACTTTGATTGTTTTGTTAAAGAAACAATTTAAATCACTTGAGTCTGCAAAAAAAAATTACTAGAAGTCCTGGGTGTTTTTATATTTTTATATTTCCTTTTTTCTTTTTTTTAAGTTCAGTGGAGATATATAAGTATATAGAGAGCTTAAAACATAAACTACTCCTAACTTAATTTTTAAGGGAGTTCAGTGTAGACATCTTTTAGAACAGACTAACTGCACACCTCTCATGACTGAAAAGTATATATGGACCTACCTTTGCAACTAGGAGAATAAGCAAGATGATCTATGATGAGTTTTGTGGGGAAACACAAAAAAATAGGTAAACAACAAGTAGAAGTTAAGACATATATGAGGAAATATAATAACAAGAATTGATATTTTGTATTTTAAGATTTATTTTTCAATTTAGAAAAATAAATTTCATTTTTAGAATACAAAAAAGTCATTCTGCCATTTTGTTTTACATCTGTAATCTATTCAAACTCTTGACACTGGAATGAAATAAAATAAAATTTCAAAAATTAACTTTTTTGTCATATGTATGCTACGTATATGCAAGAATAGTATAATTGTTAACCTGCTTTGCAAAAAATGTTCAACATTAGGAATATCTTTCATGGTCTCAACTGGATTTAAAGCAGAAGGGTTTTATAATAGCAATGTAATCTTCTTGACTGAAATTATACATGATTTTTATATTGGATTTATGATAAATGTATGAGCATATTTGATTCATCAGTCAAGTTCCAGGCAGCTAATTTAATGTTAGTTTTATAATAGAATGTCATATGCTGTTACTCTGCAGAGCGCTTTGCAGATCCCATATTGTAAATCATTTATACAGGCTGGCAACATACTTGGTCAACTAACCGACACACAGATTCTTATTTTCAGCCAGCGTGCTAATGTCTTTGCATGCTGTCTTGGCTTAACCCCAGCCAGCAGCTAGGACCATGGAGTCACTCGGTCAATTCTTCCCTTCTCTGCCAAGAAGAGGGAGAAAAGGAGGGGAAAGAAAAAAATCCCACTCAAGGATTTAGATAAAGACAGTTTAACAGAACAATAATGTAAGATAATAATTAATAATAATGGTAAAAGAACATACAAAATAAAGTAATACAACACAAGTCACTCTCACCACTCGATGATTGATTTCCCAGCCACTCACGAGCAATGATCACAGAACCCCACCCCACTCCCCCCAGCCAACACCCATTTATGTACTGAGCATGACATCTATGATATGGAATATTTCTTTGGTCAGCTTGTTGTCTCTGTGCTCCCCCTCAGCTTCTATGGGAAGCTGAAAAAATGTCCATGACTAATATCACCTGGCAACAACTAAACCAATATGCATTATCAACATTCCTTTCATACAAAATCTGAAACACAACAGCCACTAGAAAGAGAAGTAGCTCTATCCCAGATGAAACCAGGACACGTGCTTACCTATCAAGTTCTGGACACAGCATGTGGCCATAAACTACTGCTGGTTTGAGTTTTTAACTGCTTAATTTATATGTTTTGGTGATCTATCTTTTATTATATCCATTCGCCTGTAGAAGCCCCATCAAGAACAGGAGTCCTGTATGCTAACCAGTGTTCAGATGCATTGTTGCATACTTGGTGGATAAAGCATCTGAATTGAAATCAGGAGACTCATTAGTGTCAAGTGCAACTTCTTCCAAATCTATTTCAACCCACTTTGTATCACAAGTGCTGTCTTTCATCTCCTTTTATAAAGCACACTGAGATCTATGAATAAAAAACATTATTCAAGACTTATAATGACAATTGTCATTCCTTGTTCTTAAGAGCTAATAATCTACCTAGGGACAGTGGGAAAGAGTGGAATGAATATGATGTAGTGATGAATGCAATGCGTTCATACTCACACAGTTGATTATTGGCAAAAGACACAATTTTACCTTTCTTCTGGATTTATCTGCAAGAAAACACACTGCATTTCTCTTTTATAACCTTCTCAGAGTACCTGCAGTTTTACTGTGCATCCTCTAACAATACTTCTGAAACGTATGTGTGCCACTAACAGATTACTTCCCACTAGAAAGGAAGATGGTTATTTTCAACTGCGTGCTTTACATTCCTACATGTAATTTCTGTCCTAGAGAGGAGTTTGGCACCTGGAAGTTCCACTGAGTTCTATAAGCGTTGGAGGTACTCTGTATCTCTTGAACAGTACTTCATATTTTACAGAATTTGACATTTGTGTCTTCTTTGCTCAGTCAGCCAACAACATGTGTCTTCTTTCAGTGATATTTTTCAAACAGGTGTGAAATCCAGTCACATTTGCCAGTGTTTGGCAGCAGTTTGAAAGACATTCGTTTGTTAGGGCATTGTTTCCCTAGCAAGCACTGAATCAGCACATCAGTTGTCTTACAGCTCTAGGTCTGCTTCTTGTACTATCAAGTCAGCCACAGATACTCATAGCTCTTGAAAAACTACTTTCACCTCTTGTCCATCTTTCTTGTCAAACAAAATATACCAACAAAAATAGTATTTTTATCCTTAATACACAGGATACAAATTTAAGCTAAGCAAATGCTAATACAGCCATTGAAACAGTCTATTTTAGGAAGAAAATGTGAACCAAGTATTTCTTCAGGTCTTCTTTTTCTCTGTAAAAATGCCTTTACAAAAATTAGAAATTTGGTTTGTTAAAAATTCTAGTTGTGTTGTTAAATTTCCAATAAATTAAAAAGCAGTACAGCTTCTATTTCTTTACTGTAGTCTGCTATAAGTGTTTAAATGTTAGCATTGTCCAGGATAATTCTGAATATAAATAATCCATACATTTTATTTAAAATGGAATCCTACTTGAATCACCTATCTAGATGTCCTGCTTAGATCCTGCCTAGATCACATATGAGACTTCTAGCAAGAGCTTTAAGTAAATAAGAATTTTTCATTTTCTGAATAATCTTTTTCTGGTTAGTCTATTACTGGAACTAATGCTTGGTGAGGAAGTGAGCTGAATAGGTAGCTTAAGGTTTTATAAAGTAGTTATAAAGGTCTTGATATAAGCAAATAATGTGGTATTTACATTTCTTCCTAATTCCTTAAACGTTAGTTAAATAACTATATCATGTGAACAAGGTTTAATAACTGTGTATGCAGATACTTTTCAAAAAGAAAATCTTTGAAGGATGGGTGACAAACTCTTCATGGATAAGCATCTGGAGATACATTTTGAAGTATATCCAAACTAGTTAAGATATTTTCTTCTGACAAGTAATGCAGACATCTTTCAAGAGCTGGGCTTTCTGGTCCATGAACTTTTAGAGGATAAGATTACCTTTTGGAGAAGCTTTGCTACCTGCTTACTTGTTTCTGAATCTCCTCTGGGCATCAGGTCTAGGTCATTACTAGAAAAGGATCCTGTTTTCTCTAGACTTCTGTTTTGACTTTTAAGGCCATTCATGGATTCACAGGACATAATTTCAGACAGCATAAACACCAGAAGACCAATTCATTCTAACCATTGGAACAACATCAAGGCAAACTGTGAAATCCATGTGGCTGAAAAGTTAGATCACTTGTTAAATGGCTTTATGTTAGGGCCAACTGATTATTTAATCTGATTATTTGATTACCCTTGTGGCCAAGAAGGCCAATGGCATCCTGGGGTGCATCAGGAAGAGTGGGACCAGCAGGTCGAGGGAGGTTATGCTCCCCCTCTATTCTGCCCTGGTGAGGCCCCATCTGGAGTATGTCTGTGTCCAGTTCTGGGCTCCCCAGTTCAAGAAGGACAGGGAACTGCTGGAGAGGGTACAGCAGAGGACCACAAAGACGATTAGGGGCCTGGAGCACCTCTCTTACGAGGAAAGGCTGAGGGACTTGGGTCTTTTTAGTCTGGAGAAGAGAAGGCTGAGGTGGGATCTGATCAACACCTATAAATACTTAAAGGGTGGGTGTCAGGAGGAAGGGACCAGTCTTTTTTCAGTGGTGCCCAATGACAGGACAAGAGGAAATGGGCACAAACTTGAACATAAGAAGTTCCATCTAAAAATGAGGAGGAACTTCTTTACTTTGAGGGTGGCAGAGCCCTGGAACAGGCTGCCCAGAGAGGTGGTGGAGTCTCCATCTCTGGAGATATTCAAAACCCTCATGGACATGTTCCTGTGCAACCTGCTCTAGGTGGACCTTCTTTGGCAGGGGGCTTGGACTAGATGATCTCCAGAGGTCCCTTTCAACCACATATCACTCTGTGATTCTGTAATGTCCTTTGGTTGGAGTTAATATAAATGTTTGTAGCAGGAGAATATGGACTTTATTTTATTCAACCTAACTCACTCCTCCTAGACTGAAATAAAATTATACCTCAATGCATCAGCAGCTAGTTGACGGCATTGTGGTTATTTGCAGAATAAGACGTTCTAAAGCAAAGCTAAAGCTGTGAATTAGTTCACAGGTATTCTAGGGTTTCTTTTTTTTTTTTTTTTTGTCTTGGGAAAGCTGAGCCAAAATTTCTTTTCACAGCAAAAGCTTTGGCAGTCTTATAGAGTATTAAGCTATTAAGCTAGGCTGAGGACTGGGGATTCAGCCAATGACTAGGTGATAAGACTACCAAGGAACAATTTCAGTTTTGATCTGAAGACTTATTATCAAGCACCTCTTTTAAACTTCATTTTTTACTACAATGAAGAGCCAGCTGCTTTGTTCTGTTTCTCTCATGGTGTTGCATGCTTTCTCTAATTCTGTTGCATTTGAAGCAAGGAGATCAGAAAGGACTTTTTGGACAGATGGTGGTGTTGACTCTGAGTTGTAATTCATATGCAGTCTCTGTCCAGAATTACATTTGTGCCATATGCACTGGCTTTTACATTCCCTTTGGAAATGGTTTTAAGTGCAGGAACAAATGAGATCTCAAAATATGTCATTTTTTCTCCCCTGCGGTTATACAAAATGCATCTCTGCAAGGTGTTAATGGACAAGGTGTTTCTCAAACCTTGTATCACATCTCCGTAAGTGTGAGGCCAGCCTCTGTTGCTAAGGACAGGTCTCCTAAGAGAACTAGTTATGCAAAAGATGGAAATTAACTTATATCAAGAGATGAAACTGAAATCAGATATGTACATTTTGGTTGATATTTGGAGACAGAAACACTACGTGAACTGTCTTCCAAAAATCTGACCCTCTAAAAAGTAGAATTTAACAGAAAAGAGCAATATTTTCCTCTTTATGAGCTTTAATATTAGACTACTTCCTTCTCCTTTTAGCAACATGGAATGTTGTGGTTGTGCTTATAATTCATTATACACAAAAATTCAGAAGTCAAATAGGCAAAATACTATATTAAAACAGTGCATTTATAATGCAGTTTATATTCAAAGAGTTTAGTTTAACAGCAAGATCAACCAAAGGTAGGGCAGACAGGCTTAATTAATTATTGCAAATGTATGAACAGCCTACAGGATACAAGGCACTCACTAACTGATGTAATCAGGAAGAAAATTCCTTTGTGCAGATTACACCATATTTTACTTCTACAGGTGATTTTTCACATTCCATGAAACTTAACTGGAGGCAGATAAGACCATCAGGTGATACCTTAGTCATATTTTTAAAATAGCACCAATTATCTTAGAAGTAAGATGTCATTTGCTAGACTTCCTACAGTTTATGGGTCAAATCCTTGAGTTTGTCAAAAGGGATTAGGGAGTCCATCGCTGACAATTTTACAGGTCATTTGAGGATGTTCCAGTTACAGGTAAGTTTCACATGTTATAAATGAACCGTTCTGCTATTTAATCACCTTTTTTCACAAAAGTCTCTGGTAGCAAAGTTATAGCTACAGCACCTCAGGGAGAATTAGGAATAATCTGTTGGAATTATATTGTTACAAGACATACCTTTTTCATTTTCCAGATAAAAAACTGTAATGATATATTTTTCCAGTTAGGAGAGTAAAATGCTGGCCCTTTGGGTGTCTGTTTTGGAAGTCCTCAGTTTTATTCTCTTTTACAGAAAAAGGATAGTACTTCGTAGGACAGAAAAACTGACCAGTATCCAAGTTGTTCCACATTATGCAACCTATTATCTGGTAGACCTAGACATAGAGAAACATGTCTTTTCTTAGGCTTCCTGTAATATGCCAACACACTTTAAGATACAGACAATACCAAAGTGCTTGTGTCAGAATGTTATTATTTCCTTGATAACTCTCACTCTGTGCATTTAACAAGGGGAAAACAAAAAAGGGGGGGGCTGGGGGGAGGGGAACCAAAGAAAAGAAAAAAAACCACCCAAGCAACAACTTCTAGCCTGGTTTTCAGAAAGAAAAAAAAAAACTTTAAAATAAATATTGTAATCTGGAATGTTGTGGGATACTAGGTACTTTAGACAACAACATAAAGCTTGTAGAAGAGCAATAAATGTAATAAGGATGGTCAGATGAAATTAAAGTAATAGTTTTCCTTCTCAATAGCAGAAAGAACAATGTCATGGTTTTATCTAGGATACGGTTGACTTTCCTGCTGGCAACTGATGTAGTACTATGTTTTGGATTTGGGATGAGAATGTTGGTAGCACAATAATGTTTCTGGTTGTTGCTAAGTGGTGAAGGCCTTTCCGGCTCCTCATGCTGCCCTAGCGAATAGGCCAGAAGTGCACAAAAAGCTGGGAGGAGACACAGCTGGGACAGTTGACCCCAACTGACCAAGGGAATATTCCATGCCATATGACATCATACTTAGTATACAAAGCTGGGGGGAAGAAGGAAGCAGGGGGGACGTTTGGACTTAAAGTGTTTGTCTTCCAAAGTAACCATTATGCTTGATGGAGCCCTCCTTTCTTGGAGATGGCTGAACATCTGCCCGCCAGTGGGAAGTAGTGAATGAATTTGTTGTTTTGCTTTGCTTCAGTGCATGGCTTTTGCTTTACCTATTACACTGTCTTTAACTCAACCCACAAGTTTTTTCTCACTTTTACTCTTCTGATTCTCTCCTCCACTTCGAAATATAAAACAAATTCATTATATTGTGATAAAATGACAGGCTTATAAGACATCATTGTGGATTTATATAATAGGACTTGTTTCTGATTTTCAGATTAAATGTTCTTTTCAGGTCCTGTTGAAAGGAAGTAACAGGTAAGAAAAAATAAAATTCATGTGAATATATGTTATGTATGTGACAGCAAAATTACTCTGTGGTAACTGCCAGATGTACCCTGTATTTTCTGTTCCTTGAGTGCTAACTTCTATGTGCTATATACTTTTATTTGGGGACAGGGAAGGGAGCTTTAGAGAATCCAATGGGCCGCCTCTGAAAAGTAACATCAGTCAAGTTTCATCGGATTCTTAATCCTATTACAACAATGTTATTTACTGCCTTTTTTAGTAATTATCAGATTCTTTAGGGAGTTTTTTGATGATTTTTGGTATTGGTTTGTTTGGTTTTTTTAAAATTTGTGATGGTGTTTGGACGTTTTCTGTGTTTGCATGATTTGTTTTTCGTATTTGTTTGTGGGGTTTTGTGCACCAACATTGGCACTAAGGACCTTATCTCACCCTGGCCAGCCTTATTGAATCTGATTTTCTCTCTCATAGAGTTGATATGCCTGAACTATTCCCAAGCCACCTTCATCTTTAATTATTCTGTTACCAATGCCAGCATTATCTTGAATTTCTGTCTTGAGAGGACAGGGTGTGTGTAAAGTTAAAGGTAACTTAGTTAAAGGAGCACATATTTTTCTTAGTTATTACTAAGCTGACAAAAACGTAGAGAAGGCAACAGTGCAGGAATAAAACAAAAAGATATTACTTTTAGCCAGTCATATTTTGTTATGTAGTTTATCATAAATACCATGGATTTTGCTAACATTTGTTTACATGCATTTTGACTGCATATTTTTCCAGCCCCCTTCTTCCATCACAGAGGAGGAAGAACTTCCTAAACTCTGATCTCTGAAGTGGATGTTGTGGTTTAGGCCAGGTTGCATAATGAATGACAAGACAACAGATGCTCTCTCCCACCTCTTGCTCCAAGCAGAAGAAGAGGAGAGATAACGAGATTTATGAGTTCAGGAAAAACTAAACTGCTTTAATGAAATACTAATAACATTTTTAAAAAAATAAAATAATGAAATAGATGCAATATATACAAATACATACAAAACATGCATACCAAGCATCCAGGGAGATGTCACCAGCAGTCACTAGGGAAGTTCCAGACTGGACTCAGTGAAAATGGGAACTGGATTCCAGAACACACTGACAGATGGACAACTGACAGAGCCCTCCTCAGATGTCTGTCATTGAAGAGAACCACTGACAAAGAAGCTGAAGAAGAAGAGCCCTCAAAGAAGAGACAACCTAACTCCCTCAATCCCTCAGCTTTTAGACCAAGCATGGCAGATGGGATGGAACACCCTATTAGCCAGTTTGGGTCACCTGACCTGTCCCCACCTCCCCACCGGTGCAACCCCTACACCCCGTAAACAACCAAGTCAGCTGACCCCGGTTGCCACGGCAACAAGTGAGAGCAAGAACCCCTCTCACTGAAGAGAAAGTTGGCTCCACTCCACCCCAAATCAGGACATTGAAAAAGAGTAAAGTAAATCAATACTTCATTCTTAGGAGATAATTTCTATTATCCCATGTTAAAACAACAGTAAGATGTATACTGCAGTTCAGACTGCAAAGTGTGCATGTAAATGTGCACATCATGTAACAAAATTTCAAAAAAGAGAATATATATAATACACCTCGTTGATATTTCTTTATCATAAAATTGTTGTCTGTATTAATACTGAATTATCTTCTGGTCTACTGTCCCTAAAGAAGGTGAACAGGTTTCATCTGGAAAGATTTCTGCAATTTTTTTTTTTTTTTCAAGTAGGAAATAAATGTGATTATTTATGACAATGTTTTTATATAAATTTATGTAAAACCATCAAGGGAATTTTTATTTGATCTGATATTTTACAATTAATTTTATCCTGGGATGGATTAGGAAGGCAGGTTGAGGGAAGTGATCCTCCCCCTTATCACTGGTGAAACCACACCTGGACTACCGTGTCCAGTTCCAGGCTCCCCAGTACAAGACAGACATGGACATATGTCATTATAACTATGAATTTTGTATTAGATGTTTTCACCTTTTGCAAATATAGAATGCATATTGTGTCCTCTGAAGATTTTCAGCCATAGTAAACCTATCTCCACCTGTTCTACTGAAATATGTTTGTCAAAATCTTGATTTTCATATACAAGGATTGGAGGTCAGTCCTCCATCTGAACAAGACCAGAGCACTTTAAGCACATATTTTATTTACTCTGCTTTTTAAAATATCATTTCAATGAGGCACTAGTTTTCCAACTAATTTTAAATAACCTATTTTATTGTCAGAGAGCAAGGAGCTGGCATAATTTATAACACTGAAGTTTAGAGTACTTCAAGTGAAGTCAGTGGTACTGACTTTAGTAGTGAATCAGATTTACTCTTGTGTGTTTCAAATTAGAAATAAGGTTTAATTTATTCTGAAAATTAAGGAAGAAAGTGGAATTTGTATTTTAGTGAGGAAGAAGGTATTCAGAGAGAGTAGATTTCTTTTTTCTCTATTAGTACATGATTCTTTCATAACAGTGAAATTTCTGGAAAATTTCTGCTGCCGTTATCTTACTGTGAGACCATATTTCATCAACTCTGCCTGAAATGCCTTGTCACCAGTTTTATCATAGATGGGTGCTTTTCTGAGGAAAGCTAAAAAACAATCTCTAAATTACTGTCAAAAATCCAGGTGAGGGCATACAGGTCAACCTCCACTCTCAGTTCTTTGTTTCCTCAAGTATGAAACTGTTGGCATCCTTTTTAAAAACCTTTAAAATGCCATGTAATTGAGGGAAGACAGGTTTGAGCCTCATCTCTGCACAGCACAATGAATGTGGATATCACATAGATAGAGAGTTAATGAGGACAGAGAAAGCCAAGCTGGGCTGTCCCCCTGACTGCCTGAATCACTGGTAAACTTGTTTCTAAAATAAACAGAATGGAGGTTTTTCCACAGGAGACATTTTAGTAAGTATAAGCAGGGTCAACTATTATTAAAAGTGCTGTCTAAAATGATGGTGTCTTTAATTTCCTAGTATTTTTACTAATTAATTTCTACCTTTACTTTTTTCAGGTAGTGAGGAATAGCACTTCCAACTACCACCTCCGAGACTTGCTTCTGAATTTTAAAACTGTGCTTTCCAGCCCATGCTCTGTTGCAGCTCTTTTTTAAACTGAGCTCTTTGCTGTGCATATGCTCCTGACAAGTGATACAAGGTTACAGTGAGGTGCGTGGCATTGAGCAAGTAAAAAATACATCTATAGGTGAGTCAGCAGGACTTGCACTGTTGCTTTCAGTTTTTACAGTGCGAACTAGCTGAAACTAAAATTCAGTAGAAGCATATAAATGAAATTTGAGGTTGTTGTTTTCATACCTTGTAGATGAGTGTGTTTGGAGGTATGTTGTCTTCCTGCACTTACTCCCTATATTAATGTTCCTGCTTTGATTTTATAAAGTTTCTGTTGACTATCACAACACATTGGTCTTCTCAAAGTCAAAGGGAAATCTGCTTTGGAAAACAAAGGAAGTAAGGTTTGAGACTCATCTCTCCTGTGCTTGATACTCTTAAGCAAAAATTCTTAAGCACTATTCCTGGGCTAAATCTTGCAAATAGAGCCTATTATCAGTTTTGCATGGTTTATGTGAAATGAATTTACCTGAATTAAAAAATATCTGTAAATTGTTTTCAAGATCAGATCTAAAATACTAGCCATATTAGTCATCGAAATACAGATTTAGTTACCAAAGAGAATGGTAAACATATAAAATAAACTCCTGCTGGTATTTATTTCAGCCCAAGACGGGGGTGGGAGGAAGGTCTACACCTCTATAAATCACTGCAGATGTCCTGTAGAAAATAGTTTGTTGTGCTTAATGGCCAAAGATCTACATGTAAGTAACCATATAACATACTTCTCTGGACAGTTGTAGGGTAACAGGGATTCAGGAAATCATGCTAGTGAACTACAACATATATAAAAATATAAAATTCATTGTTTTATTAATAGTATAGTTCAAACTAACACTTAATGCTGTTTCTGCAGATGAATAAAGAAAATGCATATGTTCTAGATCAATCTCTTTCAAAGTACCCTAGAGTTACCTATTAAAACAATAAAGTCTATGAAATATTTTGATCTGTTAGATGGTTACTAGTTGTCTAGAGAAAAGTGATAACGGTATGGTACCTATAAATCAATGGTAGATAATATCACCAAATACAGTACTAGAAATTATTACCAGAGTACCATGGTAGATATAGAATATTTTACCTAGGTTGTTGAAGTAAATTAATGACCTTCATTCACGGAAGTATGCTGTTAGACAAACTCAGAACAAATTCTATGTTGCAACAATGACATAGGGAATAACAAATTTTGGAACTAGTAGTAAACAGTAATGAGAAGCTAATTAATAAACTAAAGCTTAATGTACATTCATAAATAGTGCTACTGTGAACAGCAACGGCCCGCACAAAGGTACTCTAAATGATACACAGAATTGTGTTTTACAGCATCAGACAAATTACCTTTATTTAAGTCAGAAGCTTTCTAAGTTCAAGGAGAAGTAAATAAAGTTGTCATTCACAGAATCACAGAATCACAGAATCTTCTAGGTTGGAAGGGACCTTAAAGATCATCTTGTCCAACAGTCAACCTAACTGACAAAAATAGACACCCACACAACAAACAATGAGCATCGCTATCACTAAACCGTACCTCCCAGCACTACATCAACCCGTCTTTTGAACACCTCCAGGGATGGTGCCTCAACCACCTCCCTGGGCAGCCCA
>JAOXNO010000013.1:80205892-80236665 GCA_028565335.1 Limnodromus scolopaceus | reverse complement strand
TGCCCATGGCAGGGGGGTTGGAACTCAATGATCTTTAAGGTCCCTTCCAACTCAAACGATTCTATGATTCTATGATTCTATGACTACTATTGGGTGCTATTTACCAAAGCAATAAGAAAGAACAGAATTAGTTGTCAGAGACATTTCCACCAAGACAAGTTAGTTTTAAGTGCTCTGAGAAGCTGATTTTTGTAAACATCACCCACATTTTGCTTCCCCAGTGAAATATTAGTAAATTATTTTCATATCTATGCCAAATAAGCATGGAAAGCAGCCAATGGGAGAAGTAAGATCTTTTTTGTGGTCATTTAATCGTTTCTGGTTTTTGCTAGTACATAGTCCTCAACAGGACAGTCCTAGCAATTAGAATTAATTAATCCACAGATAAAGCTACTAATGTGTAATAGTCTTTAATTTGAAAGTGATGGATTGTTTACTTGGTTGAGAGATGTACAGCAAATGAATGAGCATGTTCTAAAGTTGCACCTGTCTTTAAGAAAATTAAAAATACATCCTATTATGTAATTAACATGATTTTGAGTCAAATATCCTGTGTGCTACAAAAAAAGTCAAATTAGCTCCTACTTCTGTATTATTTATAATGAAGCTATTTGCTATTTGGGTATAATTTTCTGGAAGAGTTAATTAAGTCCAGATGGTCATTTATTCCTTTAGAGAACTAACTATGTTGTTCTTGTAAGGTTTTTATTGCTATTATTATATAATTAACAATTTTTGTATATATACATATTTAAAAAAAGCCATAATATTTCTTCAATTTTTACAGCCCCAGCCCCTTAAACTTGTATAACAGTACTGTAAAACAACACACTTCAATGAAAGTAGAAAGGTTCTGAATATGAAGGTGGTTAGATACATACCACTTTTTTTGTGCACTTGAACATCACCTGCAGAGTCTCACCAGAAGCCATCACTTACTGCCGTAGTAAAAGACTAATTGCATTAATTACTGGTCTTCTGCAATAAAGTTAAACAAAATAAGGCCTGCTAATGAAGGAAGTATGTGCATATTACATATGAAAATCAAACTTTGAAGAAAATTAAATCAATAAAGAAGGCACCTGAAATTTCTGCTTCTTTGTGTAGCTATTCTTTTCTTTTTGGAGAAAAAGTGTATGTTCCATTATGAAAAGTACAGTAAAGAAAAGACTGTTTTTATGTAAAAGAAGATTTCCATCATGTACCTGGGAGCCTGTGCCACTCACAGACGCAAGCTGTGAAAGGCCACAGACCACCACTGTAATGAAATCTGAGCTCAGCAGGATGAATGTGTCATTCAGAAAGGCAAACGCTTACCTTGACCTCAAGAACAGTAGCTGTTGCATCACAGTGGCATTTAGGGACTGCAAAATTCAGGACATGTTCTGCAAATCATTAGGGGCTACAGGCAGGGCAGCAGGATCATGCCACTCTCACCCGTTTACTAGATGAAGGTAACTTTAAACACATTGGTGGTACCTTGATACCCTGTAACTCAAACAATGACTTCACTCTCTGACACTTCCAAGGACTCAGGAACAGGTACCTGCTGAGTTACTGAAAGCATTCCCTTTGGAGCTAGGACCATGAATCATGAAGTAACCTGTATCCTGGATCATGTCAACTGATAAGGAAACCAAGTCCTGGCTCCCTTCACTCCCTTTTGTTGCTTCCCCTTGTACATAAGGTCACTGTAGTCTTTTCTTCCCTTTTCTAGACTGCCGGTGAGATCATGTCACACTATTTAAATCCAGAATGCATCTCTTAACAAAGACAGCTACTTTAATATGTCCTGTCTTGTTGTAGCAAAAGTGGTTAGAACAAAAACTCATGAACAAGCAGCAAACTTTAGGCAAATATGATGACCAAGAATTTTTACTGCCTAAAGGGGTAAAAAGAGCAATAAATCTTTTACAGTTTCTCTGGAACTGTTAAAGTTACCATTTCAGGAGCTTTTCATTCAATGAAAAGCTTTCACAATGTGAGGAATCAGAGTAGTTCATGTGTTTAACTTCCTCATTAAACACAAGACTGTGCTGAAGGGTCACAAAAAATGCCTTGACAGGAAGCTAAAGCCATTCCAGCTTCAGGGCATAATGCCAGAATGTTCACATTATTGTTCTAAAGTGAACTAAATTGGACTAAATTAGGTTGTCAAAGTAAAATGAGAATCAACTACACTTTTAAAAAAAATATATATATTTCTGTGTACCAAATAAGTATAGCTTGAGCACATATAATAATTAAAATTTTGGAATTACCTGAAAATGTAATTCATTCAAAGGCTTTTAAAGTTGACAAGGTTAAGAAAGGATGAATTTTTAAACATTTGGAACCCAATAATCAGTGTAAAAGACTGAAAAGGAACTTGAGGACAAACAGTCCAACCTGTTGCTCAGAGCTGGTAAACTCAGACCAGGCTGCTCAAGGCTTTATCCAGCTGGATGTTGAAAATCTTCCATTTCTTTCCATAAATTTTAAAAATCAAAAAGAAATTAGAATTTTAAAGACTTTATCACTTCAATTTACAGTGTCTTCTTGTGGCATAAAATGTAACTGGCAAACTAAACTTTCAGAACTCTGCCAATGAGGCTGAACAATTTCCCTCTGTGAAATTGAGAGCTCTGTTTCACATCTGTTCTCTTCTTAGAGTACTCCTAATAAAAACATGGAGAATTTAGGAGTTATTCAATGAAAACTGTCACAAAAAAAAGGCCAATATCATCTATTTGAAAAAAAACAACTACAAAACACATAGCTATATGTTTCCATAGATAAAAAGAATTTCCTTGTTAATGGACAAACAAATTTTTTTCTACAGCAGTGCTGAATATGACTGAATATCTGCTATGGATAAGTACATGCAGTGTTTAAACAAATATACCAGCTGGTATGTTGAAAATACTCTGTAGACTTACCTTTGATCAGCTAACAATTTTTGCATTTAAAAAAATACAGGATTTTTAAATGAAGAAAATAAAACAGAAAACCAACACTGAATGAATTCAATAGTGACTCAGTCTGAGAATCTATTTGGGTCATATGACAGACCTTCTTTTTTATTAGTTTCTTCTGGGTTTTGTTTTGGTTTGGGTTTTTGGGGTTTTTTTGTCTAAACTGGAAATGAAATATATTTAAATGCTCTGGTAGCTAGCTGTAAATACTCCTTACCCCACCTTTATTTTTTCCAAATTACCCTTTCTTTCTTGTAGGACATACCATAAAATGATCTGCAAGATACATGAATTTTCACAGTGATGTGTATCTCTAGGTTGACAATCAGAGAAGTTGCTTCTTATGTAGTGGTAGTTTCCCCAATTGGTTGATAGGAGTGGCCACCATCTGAGTAAAAGTATGGTTGAGATGTATCGTTGTATGATGTGCAAACAAATGCTAATTCTCATCAGAAAACCTAAGTTTATGTTGATCATGTGTGTTTACTAAATGGATCCAAAGTCATGCGCTTTCCTGCAATATGCATTTCAATAATTACTTTATACATGTATTAAAAGAGGACAAGAATTCTTGTACTTAGTAACTTGCTTGCCTTTATAGCTTATCACTGAGAAAAACATGAAATAAATGAACTGCAATCTTCATTGATAATTAATAGTTTTAAATTGTCAGAACTGTCAAGTAACTCTCAGAAAGAAAACACCTTGAGAGAAATGATAGTTCAAACTGTCAATTTTTAGATATGGATTTGCAGATGACTCTGTAAAGGGTGCAACTCCTTTCCATTTCAAAAGAATAACAGAACCTCTTCTGGAAAGATCATATCACCTCTGCTCCTGCTCTGAATTGTTCTTGGGAAAAACCTATAATTTCTCATTAGCTTTTCCTGCAGCTTCAGTTCATGTTTGTCATAAGCAAGAGAAAGGCCATGAGTATGTGCCAACACAGAATAGGCTTGATTCTGATTTCAGGTAGAGGATAAACCGTTTGTAACATTATCTCCTGTACTTTACAGTAAAATTTTACAAACCTTGTGGTAGATGTTAAAATTCCATATATTATAAGCTTGAAAATTGATAGGAATATTTGGAAACTTCCACATTTTCAGTTTTTTTAATTTAACAACTATATATTTTTTTTAATCTTCATGAAATGTACAGCTTTCTGATTAGAAAAGTATTAATAGCCCCAGTGAAAAGAAAAAAGTCTGTTTATACCTTTCATGTTTGAAACTGAAAGTCTCCTTCTCTGAAAACTCTAGTTAAGAAACTTATCAAATTGTTTTTGTTCTCAATGAAATGAAACAAAACAATAACAAACTAACTACAATCGTTTCACAGAAAATACATCTGTCTGTAGTGCCTCTTCATGCAAATGTGAGTCCATGCTGTATAATGCAAGAGGAATTGTCAAATAATGCATCTGTGTTAATGAGAAGTTTTGTTGGAAAGTAGCAAGGCCAAAGATGGGGATGATTTTTTTCCTGTGACTCTCTAGTTCTCTACACGTGCCTATGACCACAAATAGCAAAGTATCACTTTCAAGTCTCTCTGTCTGAACAAATTTATCCATTCTGACCATAACTGTACAGACAAGGGCATTGGCTTATCTTCTACAACACCAAGTAGCGTATGCCAAACACATTAGAAAGGAATAGAAATAATAATTCATAGAATCATAGAATTGCCATGGTATCATGAATCATAGAAAATAGTATCATGGTATCATGATTCTACAATATAGAATCACCTCACTCCTTTCTTCTCTAAGAAACAAAACTGCTATCATTTCATGATCGCTATGCCCAAGACAGCCTCCAACCATCACATCCCCCACAAGTCCTTCTCTTTTTACAAACAGGTCCAGCAGGGCTCCTTCCTTTGCCGGCTCCCTCACCAGCTGTGTTAGGGAGTTATCCCCAGAGCACTCCAGGAACATCCTAGACTCCTCTCTCTCAGATGTATTGTATTCCCAGCTGATATCTGGTAGGTTGAAATCTCAGGGCCTGCTGATTGCAACGGTTGCTGGAGCAGTGTGAGGAGCATCATCAGCAGTAGCAGCAAGCAGCACGAGGACACACGAGGAGGTATACCCGCAGACAAGTAGAGTCTTGTCTGAACAGGGGGTGTTCTCCGAGCAACTGACCCTGGACCTGCTGACTAGAAGAGACAGCAAGGGGCAGAGCCTGCACCTGGCAGTGCAGGACATTTAAGCAGGTGAAAAAAATAAGCTCAGCTGATTGCAATGGACGAGCATAAATATTTCCCAGTGGGCAGGTGTGTTACAGTGGGCAGATGTGGCAGCATGGTGACCACTCAGCAAAAGGCAGTATCCCGTACTTCTCCTTAGCTTCTAGCACCCGGTAGAACCAATGCAGCCACGCAGACGGAGCTCCTGTTCAAGCATGTGACCACCCAGGTTTCTTGCTGTGGGATATGTGAAGGGATGTTCCTGGAGGTAGAAAGTGATTGCAAGCTAGACTGCAGGAGGTGTGACCAGATTGATGAACTCTTCTGCTTGGTGGCCGAGCTGGAGGAGCAAATGAGCAGGCTGAGGAGTACTTGAGAGTCTGAGAGGGTAGGTGGAGCCATACTCAGACATTGATGATGAACAGAAGCCAACCCACCATTGCCGCTACAGAGGCAAGTCCTGGATCTGCTTTGTGTCAGGAGGAATTCAGTGTCACAAAGCGTAAGGAGTGGTGGAAAAAGGTTACAGCACAGAGCTGTAACCGTCTAAGTTACCCTAGTTTAGCCTAGTTTAGCCTTCAGACTGCTATCCATTTCTGCTTTTTCACATGGGTACAAATAATGCTGCAGCAAAAAGTCTGAGGTGAATCAAAAGAGACTTCGGAGCCCTGGGAAGAATGATAAAAAAATTGGGGAGTACAGGTTGTATTTTCCTCAATCTTTGCAGTAACAGGGGAAGACTTTGGAAGAAATAGGCGAGCCCAGGATATCAATACTGGTGCCTCCACAAAAAAATTGGGGTCTTTAAACCATGGAAGAGCCTTTGAGAGACAAGGTGTGTTGGGGTCTGACAGGGTCCTCTTGTCCTGATGGGAAAAATGGGTCTTTGGGTGTAAGCTGCCAGGGTTGGTTGAGACAGCTTTAAACTAGAATCAATGGGGGATGGAGGTACCAACAGGATTGCAGTTGGTAAGCCAAAGGTTGGCATGGCATCACCAGAGGGTGACAATCCTAGCTAGAATATTTACAGTGCTCCTGGGAGCAAGGAGGGCTCAGGAACATATCTGAAATGCTTGTACACCAGTGCATATGGTGTGAGAAAAAACCAGGATGAACTGGAAACATTGGTCAGCTCCCAGAGCTATGCTATTATTGGTATTAGTGAGACTTGGTGAAATGAATCCCATGATTGGAGTGCTGGGATCAAGGGCTAAAGGCTGTTCAGGAGGGATAAGCAGGGCAGGTGAGGTGGAGGGATTGTACTATACACAAGGGAGAGGTTTGATTGCACAGCCCTTACAGTTAGTGATGATGTAGTTGAGAGTCTCTGGGTAAGGATGAGGGGGATACAAAACAAAGGAGATGCTGTAGTGCATGTCTACTACTGATTACCTAGCCAGGATGTGAGCACTGATGTGTTACTCTATAGACAATCAGTAGCCCTTGTCCTTATGGGAGACTTCAACTTCCCAGACATCAGCTGGGAATATAAAACTGCTGTGACAAGCAGGTCTTGGAAATTCTTGAAGTTTGTCTTGCCGCAGGTTCTCAGTGACCTAACTAGGAAAGGATGCCCTCCTAGAGTTGCTATTTGTGAACATAAAAGAACTCATGAAGGATGCGATAGTAGGTGGCTGCCTTGGCTGCAGTGATCATGAAATGGTTGAGTTTAAAATTTTCAGTGTAATAAGAAAAAAGGACAGCAGAGTTGCTATCCTGGACTTCAAGAAAGAAAATTATAAGCTATTCAGGAAGGTATTTAACAAGAGTACCCTGGGAATCTGCTTTTCAGGGCTTTTGAGTCCATGAGCGCTGGTCAGTCTTTAAGAGCCACCTTTTAGAAGCACAGGAGCAGGCAAGTCCACTGTGTTGCAAGTTAAGCAAATGGGGCAGAAGACCAGCTTGCCTGAACAGGGAAATCCTCGTGGAACTCAAGAGGAAAAAGAAACTGTATGATCTCTGGAAGTGAGATCAGGCTTTGCAGGAAGAGTACAGAGCTGTGGTTTGTTTATGCACAACATAAGCCAAAGCTCAATTAGAATTGAAACTGGCCTGTGGTTTTTCAGATAACAAGAAGGGCTTTTTTGAGTATGTTAATAGCAAAAGGAGGTCTAAATCCTCAAATTTAGAGGATTAGACCAATACTTGTTGAAGATGGTCATCTGACTAATAGGTATGAAGAAAAAACGGAGGCGTTCAATGCCTTTTTTGCTTCAGCTTTTAATAATACTGATAGATCTTGTCCTGCCTGGTCCCCTGAGTTGGAGGCCTACAAGTGTAGAAACTGTGACTTTCCATTTGTGGACACTGAAATTATAAGGGACTGGCTGTATCAACTGAATGTTCACAAGTCCATGGGACTTGATGGGGTTCATCTCAAAGTTCTGAAGGAGCTAGCAGATGTTATGGCAGGACCCCTCTCTATCATCTACCAAAGGTCTTGAGAGACTGGGGAGATCCCTGCTGAATGGAAGCTAGCCAGTGCTGTTCCAATCTACAAAAAGGGGTTAGGGAAGACCAAGGGAGCTACAGACCTGGTAGTCTGACCTTAGTTTCTGGAAAAATTATGGGAAAGATTATACTGGTTACTACTGAAAGGCATTTAAAGAATAATGCAGTCATTAGGCAGAGTCAAAATGGGTTCACAAAAGGAAAGTCCTGTTTAACTAATTTAATATCCTTCTATGATAAGGTCACTTGTCTGGTGGATGAAGGGATGGCAATGGAAGTAGTTTTTCTGGATTTCGTAAAGGCTTTTGATACTGTCCCTCACAGCATCCTTCTGCGAGTTGCCCATCCGTGGGATGAGCAGGTTCTGTGGTCACTGGGTGAAGAACTGGATGAAGGGCAGATCTCAAAGAGTTGTAGCTAATGGGGCTACATCTAAATGGAGACCAGTCACCAGTGGTGTTCCTCAGGGTTCAATTCTAGGGCCAGATATGTTCAATATATTTATCAGCGGTCTGGTTGCAGAAGCTGGATGCAAGTTTGCTGATGATACCAAACTTGGAGGTGCTGTTGACACTCTTGAGGGACAGGAGGCCTTTCAGAGGGATCTAGAAAGATTGGAGCAGTGGGCTGTGATTAATGGCATGATGTTTAAAAAGTTGAAATGACAGATTCTACATCTAGGATGGGGTAATGCTTGGCGCAAGTATAAATTGGGAAAGGAGTGGCTGGAGAGCAGCCATGCAGAAATGGGTTTGGAGGTTCTGGTTGACATGGGAGGTTTAGACTAGATCTTATGAAGCATTTCTTCAATGAGAGGGTGATCAAGCACTAGAACAGGCTTCCTAGAGAGGTGGTCGATGCCCCAAGCATGTTAGCATTTAAGAGGCATTTAGACAATGCCCTTAATAACATAATTTTTGGTCAGCCCTGAGTGGTCAGACAGTTGGACTGAATGATCGCTGCAGGTCCGTTCCAACTGAAATGGTTTTGTCTCCACCTCCCCGTCCGTCCCCGTCCCTCTCCTCCCCTTTCCATCTTCTTCAAAGAAGTTAGTATGTTGATTGATTGGCTAGAAGATAAGTGAGTGGCAGCGTGTCTTTCTAGAGACTTGGAGTCTCTCCAGTCTTGTCAACACATTGCTGCTATTTGGAATACAAAATGTGGTCTTAATTACAGCAACATAAAGATACTCTTACTGATGTCATTGTCTGAGATTTACTGATGTATTCATGTTTTATATTGTTTTATTCTATGATCATAAGAAGTAACAATTTCTCATTGAAATTAAAGGCTGCATCGTGTTAGAATTTGCTCACTTAGCTAAAAGGCACAATGATTTGGAAATTAAACCTTTGCTGCCCTTTCAGTTGAGAAGGAAATGCTGGATGCAGTACCTTAGAGAAAGCAATTGATGTAATTGTTAAATTAACGACTGGAAGCCAACAACTTTTAAATTAATGAATGTAAGTAGAAAGCTCTTACTATTTGTGCCTTCTATATAAGTGTGTGTGTGTGTATGTGCTTTTATTACAGAGAAGTGAAGTGTGTTCATAGTCTCCTCGGAGAGCTCAGCCTTCTTTTTAAGTGTATATGAAGACATTACCACTAAACAGAAAACTACTTTGACATTAATTTTTAGATAAGCCGTTTTTATATGTTTATGCTTTAATATGCTTATGATAGTTTTATGGACAAGTAAGATCGGATAGTGTATACATTAACTGACTTAGAAAATTATATTCAGTGAATAAGGAAATCATGGCATGCAGATAATTTTAAAGTATTTACTGGGTGGAAGAAAAAACAAGTGAGGTGGGTTATAAATAGACCAGTTTTCAAAAGACTGGTAATGTTTTGGTTAGACAAGATTAGTTTTTGAAACTTGGGATCCTGAAGTATGTTTAAAATGTAAATACCCGTAGTAGTGTGGATTAATTAAAATTCTTGAAAACTGTTTCTTACGTGCTTAAATCAATTACATCAAGAACAAGTCTGTTTTTCTAAGGTTTCTTCAAATGACAGCAACACTGTCTAATAGATAATAACAAACTGTAGAAATTGATAAATGAAAGACAGAATTATTTTGGAGTTCGTGGGAATTTCTGTTAAGTTTCTGAATAATTAATAAGTGTTTAAATAAACACCAAGATCCCTAAATATAGACTTAAGCTCTGTATATATACAGAAATGTATATGTATATATAAATTTGCCATATAGTTTTGAAGTGATTCTATTATCTAGACTTCATTTGAAAACCAAGCTAGGTCATTAGTAATTGAAATTGTCTGCTGTCTGTGATCAGACTTTAGTGAAAGAACTTCAATGTGCATATTTCCAAATCCTGACTCACGCGGATTAAATACAACTAAGCTAGCATGATCACCTGCTCTTTAAAGATGATTCCACTAATACCTCAGATGAATTGCCAAGGCTGAAAATATTCTACCATTCCATTTTGTCTTTATCTCTTTTGTGAACAGATGTATGACTTCTTGTCTACAAGACAAGTTCACAATTTCTCGGGACCACTCATTCAGTTGAAATACAGAAGCAGGGCAGTTCAGTCTACATGCAGTAGTAAAACAAGAACTTTTACTTCAAATCTCTATTAAATGTAATGTGCTTTCTTGTTTTCATAGTATTTGAGGGTGAACAAGGAGAAAGCCATTGTGACACGGAAATGATTAACAGAAGAAAGACTGATTCATAAGCATGTGCTACCTAACATGTTATGAAACTGATCATTAATGATTTATGTGTGTTTTCTTTGTAAAGCTGGTGACACTCCAGAGAAACAGATAATAGCTGTATAATATTAATTTATGTAATGCCCATTATAAATGCACTGCAGTGGCAATTCAGTGTAGGGGATCATATCTGAAACAGATAGTCTCTGACTAAAAGGTGACAGAAGAAATCACCTTAGAGTATGCAAGTCATTTAACTCCCAGAAGAACTATTAAACGCAATTGTATCTGTATCCAAAGCCTAAATTCATGGACATAACAGAAGCATGAAATGTATGGAAGTCCATGCCTATATGTTAATACGTTAGAAGCAAATGGCTGGGATTAGAATTAAAGAGGTAAACTAAGAATTTGTTGGAGGGAGAACCTGACTAGGACCATGAATAGTTCTATGAATAAGACCACCCAGTCTGGAAAGCAACACACTTTTTATCTAGGTTCACAAGCAAAGTCATGTAAGGGAACTCCCAAGAAAGCTATATCTGCAAATATATTTAGCATGGGCAGAAGCTGGGAAGAAATTTGTGCCACACTGCAGAGGGTCACTGATGGGTAGAAGAGGGATGGTATAGTCAAATATCTGCACGGGGTAAGAATTATTTTTAAAAAATGCATTAACTCACACTTTTCCTGCAAAAGCAGATGGCTATGTAACATATGGCAGTTCGAAGAAAAGCCAGAGTGCCACAAGAGCCTGTTCCTTTGAGTAATGAAGCTTAAATATAAAATTAAAATGGGTAGCTTTTCAGTTAATGTGGAATAAGGCTGACTTAGCGAGCAACAAGCCTTATTAAAATAGACTGAACAGTTTCATGCCTTTGAAAATGTCTTCATAAAGGACATCCAGGACAATAGGAGATTGCACACCTGCACGCATTGAGTCATATTTTTATCTGGAATTTAACATTGTCCTATCTAATGCTTGATGGAAGCTGCATCTTCCCTGAAATGCAATTTTAACTTAGATGTTATTACTTATTGAACAGGTTAACTGAAAAAAACCTTTTTTTTTTAAAGGCAAAAATGTATTCATAAAAATTCCATAAAATTTAATTTCAAAGAGAGGCGAAATGATGTGGAGCTGAATTAGTAATTAAATACATGAAAGCAACATTAGTGAGCAGATTTAGATTGGCAGCCCTGAAAATAACAGAGTTGCCTCTTCACAAAGTAAAGGGTCATTGGTTGTATTTTTTGCCAACAGAATTGTTTTGTTCTGTGAAGCAAAAAAGTAGCTTTGTTTATGAGCATGTTTGACTGCATTTTTGGTGTCACTGCCCATGAACATGTCAATAAAGAGGACACTATATGTGAATTTCTTTCATATATATATTTTTTTCACAAATTTTATTATTTATGATAAAATACTAATAACTGAACATACCATATCATAGGATATGGAAAAAGAACAATGCTTCCCACATTTTCTTCTTCTCAGGACAAAATCCGTGAGCAGCTTTTGAATACAGTGCTAAGATGTACAAAGCTCCAGGATACATAAAAGCATGCTGAGTCACTCTCCATCATATTTGAAAAGTCATCTCAGTCAGGTGGAGTCCCTGGTGACTAGAGGAATGTTGCACTCATTTTAAAAAAGGATGACAACGAGGATCCTGGGAACTACCAATCAGTCAGGCTCATCTACATACCTGGTAACATCATGGAACAGATCCTCCTGGAAGCCATGTTGAAACATATGGAAGACAAGGAGGTGATTAGAAGCAGCCAAAATGGTTTAACCAAGGAAAAATCATGCCTGACTAATGTAGTGGCCTTCTACAATGGAGTGATTGCATCACTGGACAAGAGAAGAGCTACATATGTCATCTACCTGGCCTTCTGTAAGGCCGCTGATACAGTCACACACAATTTTCTTGCCCCTAAATTGGAAATAGGGGATTGATCAAAGGACTGTTAGATGGATAAGGAATTGTCTGGCTGGCCGCATCCAAAGGGTTATAGTCAACCTCTTGATGGCCAAGTGGAAACCAGTGATGAGTGGTGTTCCTCAAGGGTGTGTACTGTGAACAATACTGTTTAATATCTTCATCAACTACATAGATAGTGGGATTGAGTGCACCCTCAGCGAGTTTATAGGTGACACGAGAGGGACAATTGATTCACTTGAGAGAAGAGATGCCATTTAGAGGGATGTTGACAGGCTTGAGGTGTGGCCCCATGTAAATCTCACGAAGTTCAACGAGGTCAAGTGCAAGGTTCTGAACCTGCCCTGGGCAATTCCTGATATCTATACCGACTAGCTGAAGAACTGATTGAGAGTTGCTCTTCAGAGAAGGACTTGAGGATATTGGCAGGTGAAAAATTATGTATAAGCCAGCAATGTGTGCTTGCAACTCAGAAAGCCAATTGTATTTTGGGCTGCATAAAAGAAGCTTAGCCAACCAGTCTAAGTTGATTCCGTTCCTCTACTCCACTCTCATGAAACCTAAACTGGAGAACTGCATCCAGCTCTGGGATTCTCAGTACAAGACAGATGTGGACCTGTTGGAGCAGTTCTAAAAGAGGGACACAAAAATGATCAGAAGGCTGGAACACCTCTCTTACGAAGAAAGGCTGAGAGAGTTTGGGTTGTTCAGCCTAGAGAAGAGAAGGCTCAAGGGAGACCTTTTTGTGGCCTCATAAGGAAAGACAGAGAGAGGCTTTTTACCAGGGTCTGTAATTACAAGACAAGTGCCAATGGCTTTACACTGAAACAGAGTAGCTTTAGATTGAATATAAAGAAGATGTTTCTTATTTTTTTATGATGAGCATGGTGAGACACTGGAACAGGTTGTCTAGAGAAGGAAAATTTGAAAATTTAGTTGGGCAAAAATCAATAATTTTTTTTCCTCCAGTAGAATAGACAGGAAAGTTTCTCTTACTGTTTATAGAGTCTAGAGAGCTCTTGTCACACAAGGCGATTGTTCACTAAGTGTTTAGTCCACTTGAAATGTTTTCATGCTTGTTTATTAAGCAATTAAGCAGGAGTTCTGCTCCTTAGCAACTGCTTTTTCTTAATTAGTATGTTAACTTAATGCAAATTTCTCCCACGATGTATCACTATTTGCAACAGGAAAAGTTGAGCATGTAATCATTAATTCTTTATAAACTAGCCATATTTGTTACAAAGTTATGCTCCATTTTTCTAAAGCTTTTTTTTAACTTTATTAACAAAACAGTGATCTTGATTACTGTTTTTCACAGAATCAATGTGGCTATTGGTTACTATTCATTGTAATTCATAGTTCAATTAACAATACCCTTTTCTAACCTGTCAGATATTCTCTTTGTCACTGTGTGCATGGATGAAAAGCACTTCCATATAATCTCAATGTCTTTGACATGAAAAGCTGAGACAATAAGTAATAGTGTACTCAGCAGGGAATGCCATTTGTTGTTTCAAATACAATAAATTCTACCAAGTCATATGTATGACAGAAATTCGCTAGCATAGTACAAAAGTCATTAACTCAGACTGAGACCTGGAGTATCTCCAGTGATTTGAGTGGAATTAAGCCAGTGATAAATTTGGCCCATTAGCTTCTGTATGTTTCTGCTACACATAACTTTGTATATCCTCTATTCAAACATTTTATCACTAAGATTAATAGTCTCTCTCCTATTGCATTAAGAATCCAATAGCATGACAAGGAACGTCTAGCATAATGCAAAATGCATAAACTCATTAAAAATAACTAGTTTGACACAGTGGGTTGTGCTACTCGGACTGATTTCAAATTCTACTCAAGTCTATTACTTGCTGTACTGGCAAAATGTCAGAGATTTGTGGAATCTCAGATAGACCCTGTCAGCTCTGTGCACATTGTCATACCTAGTATCTGTAAATATTACCTGCAGAATATCTTTCTTATTCTAAGAAATGACTGTATGATTCTCATTTATGGTGTAACAGTTAACGTATCTGTTAATATGACTGGTTCACTCTAAAGATTTTTGGAAGATTATAAGATACTTAGCTTTTGATGCTACTTGTCCCAAAAGGTAAAAATAGTTTAATCTTCACTGGATTAGTGAAGAAATAGTTGACTTAAATGAAGGGTTTCCATTCTTTATTGTATTAGGTTCCTATTCACTATTTCACAAGAAGGTGCGGTCAATCTTGAGACAGAGTAATTGTTTAGATGGACCTTCAGGAACATGTGGAATATTTTACTGCCGTCACTTTTGATGATGTTGATGTTGGTTTTCAGTGCTGTTAGTTCTGTGCTTTAGCTTCAAGAAGTGAGTTGACTTTAATTTCTAACATGGCTTGTCTGCATTGATGCAGATCCTGTATTTCTGAGCAGAGGAATGCATAGCTGTAATGGTTACCAGGGGAAGAAACAAAGGCATCTGTGTAAGGAACAAGCTCAGAAGGATTACTGAAATGAGCCTGCTACCTCTCAGAGTATGTACACAGGTTTTTAATGAGTGGTAGATCGGTTCTTTTTCCTGTTTCTCTACTGCAGCAAACTGCATATCATCATTCATGTCTCAGAGGTTAAATACTGCTGTTCCAGTTTTACATTAATTTTGCTTATCTGTACATAACTACAGGGACCCAGAACAAGGACAAATCCAAACCAGCCCTGTTGAATAATTCCTGCATACACTCTTATGCCATGGTCATTTCTTTAAACACACATTTTCTGATAGCTCATTATTTGGTTATGAAGTAATACAACTGGTGTTCCCATTTGTGATATTGTAATGAAGGGTAGCAATGTATTGATTCTTTACTTGTTTACCACAGTGAAAAGCTTTTGACAATGCAGTTTATCTCTGAGTTTTTCAAGAATTGTTTGCTTCTCATCACTTGAATGAAAATAGAAATATTAAGCCTCCCATTGACAAGAAGACTATTTGGCATAGATTGTTCAGAGCAGTTGACTTGCATGGAGCTTACCTAGTAATTCATCAAAATCTACAAAAAACACGGGATTTATTTTCCAATACCTTCTCCCCAACTATGTTAGAATAAAATACTTAAAATAGGAAGACTTAAACTCTCAAACCCTGCTATAGTACACTTTTTTTGCATGCACTCATCACTGCCGTTGCTCTATCTGGCCAATGACTAGAAAGTTAAAACACAATGTGGATTTGTTTAGAGAGGAAATGATTCAAGAAAAGAAAGAACCTCAGCAGACAGAGGAAATAGGACATGGCAATATAATATTCATGCTTGTCAGTGCTTCACTACCACTTAACTATGAAAAACAAACATTCATTGGTTTCTAAAAAATCAAAGAGCTAACAGGCAGCCCCCTAGAAGCTGACCTGCCAGTCTTCATTTCCAGCTTATTTACTTCCATTAAAAGAGCTGAATTCAGCTTGATTAATTTCTAAAGCATTCTAGATGAATGTTAATTAGTTGCAGTACGCATTTTACTCATCTATCAGTTTTTCTTTTCTATATGGCTGAAACACAATGATGATAAGAAGCATATTTTATTCTATGTTTTGCCAACTATGTTCTTCAGATTTTTCAGTCATTTATTATTGGGCATATTTACATACCAGAGTCACACATATCATCTTGACAACCATTTTGTACTATATAGCTGTTGCTTAGGGGGTAGACTTCACATTTTCCAATGTTTTTTTTCTTAGCATCTATATTCTAGATAGCATGAAATCTTGAATGGGAACTCTTCTGAAACTGATGGGTCTTCAGTTATGCACTTTTATTTTGGCTACATCCTCTCTTTCAGGTTTCCTGAAGGCAAATGCTATTCAAATGACCTTAATTTCTAAAATGTCAACAAATACTTATATAAATCTAGGTTCGTGTACTGTAGCCATGCCCCATCTGTTGAGCATAAGGTCTTTTTCACTAAGCAAAGTTTGCTTATTCTAGATTGTGCTAGAATTCTTGTTAAAAGTAAGAAAGTGAGGAATGCAGCAGTTTCTGCCTAGGATGGCTAGATACTGCTCTTTGTGTTGGTAGATTTAGATATAAATTCTGTGACGAAATTCAATCCTGTTTTGTCCCATTTGTGTACCTCTCTAAACAACCATGTAAATTGGCATAGTACAGTTCATTCAGGATGTTTTATTCTGTGATGTTAATAGAACTGAAATATCTACACTGCCAAGACTATGTTTTCAGTCTGCTGTTCTACATAGTAAACTTGTATAACATCTGTCCTCTCAATTCATGCAAAAATCAGTATCATTAGTCTTTTATAAGGCCTACATTCACAAGCTGTTTAAATACCATGTCTATAAAATATTCCATTCCCTTTGGACTAGAAACGCAAGACATCACATAAATTGTTCCCATTACAAATAAGAGATTTGTCCATCAAAATATCTTATTTTTACAATGAAGACACATAGAAAAGTCACTGTTTTCCAGTTTAGATTGTAATTGTATGCTTTTCTTAATGGTAATAGCAGGTGCATAATAGACAGAGGTTGTTTTTGCAGTAGAGCCATGTGATCTCAAGAATTCCAGAGGCTTTCCTCATTTAAATAAGCATATGTATGTATGTACATGTGTGTGTAGCATTTCTGCTTTTTTGCTTTTAACAGCTGCATTATGAGAAGACCTGCTCCAAGCACTTTGACATTGGTGAAAATACACCTGCGAGACAAAGCCCTTTAGGTAGTTTTTTGCTGTTTTCTAAAGCATAATTCCACATAGAAAATAGGATAAATAATTTTTAAAGGCCATTTCAGTTTAGTGTGTCTACGTGCATCTGATATTATCAAAGGCATAGATTTCCTCTGTGCCAGTAGTTTCATTGAGAAGCCAATTTACATTGTCCAATGCACAGAAACCCTAATATCTGTTGGGAGAGTGCAAACATTGCCTTCAAGAAACCCATCTTGTGAAAAATACAGGTTGGCAGATGGAGACCATTCAGGACAGATGAAGGCACAGGTATTCAATACCTTCAGAACATGTAATATGCTTCTTTTAAACAATCTGTCACTCTTGTACATATTATCGCCTTTGATTTTTGTTCTGGTTTTCTTTTTTTCAGGTTTTCCCTTTGTGGGCTGTGTTTTTTAATTCCAAATATTAGATTTGCTGCACCCTGCTTGCTTCTGAGATTATAATGAGAAAAAAAAATAAACAAGAGATCTCAACATTATAAGGAGTGCTTCATCTGCCAGAGGGTAGGTACTTAGCTCTGATTTAGGAATATGAAATAGCACTAGGTAACCAAGGCATTGCACAGGACTGGAAAATATAGGAGAGAATCCATGGAAGGCCCAGATGCTTCTCGAGCAGTAGCTAGAGGCCAGGCAGAATAAAATACATATTCAGGAATTAATTCTGCTTTCCACTTCAATGGAGGTGAAGTTAAGAGTGTAACAAATACCTTTCCATGCAAGTATTTATTTTTAAGTGAATTGTCTGATGAAAAGCCCAGATGTGAAGATAACGTGCTTTCAGAGATAACCTTACTGTAGTGAATTATCCAAGTAATATTGGATATTATATGTGTCAGCAATTTTCCCCTAATACAGTTCCAAACCATAGTACTTCATGTATCTCAGAGTTGGTTTGTCTTCTAATAGTTTTTTTTTTACCTAAGTACTGCTGTTTTAAAACTGTGTAGATATTTTAGGATGTTTTAGATTAATAAACATGCAAATGGTAGTAGTCCTCTAGTAGTATATACAGTACTATAATAGTAATGGCAAATGATTATCAGGTAGAAAATAAAAATCTCTATGTTTGGATCACTCTCTCTTTTACTCCCCAGTACTCATTTCCAAACTCTTCATATGAACGGTTGTGCTCAAGATCCCTTTTGAAGGGGAACTATACCTTCCTATCTCTAAGCAGAAGCTAAAAGCAGTTTAATTGATTGGTTTGCATCAGCAAGCACTCCGATAGACAGTACTTGCAGGACCAAGCCACATCTCAGCTACATAGCCCCAGTCTTCTCCAGCATTTGGTTAACAGACTTTACAGTCTTCCACAATGAAAACTTCTTTGCTGTGCATGGAAATTTAAAAAAAAAAAAAATATTAAAAAAAAATCTTAGCATCATGCTTTAAAACACAACTACAGTGTGCTGTCCAACAGCCCTAAAGTTACCTTGGGAATGTTATAAGAAAACACTAATTATTAAAGAGTGTGCACTGAGCAGATTTGAACCCTTGTGAAGTAATTCCAATCATAAATCCAAGAATCTGCCCAGAGAGCTTTTCAGACATGGCAGAACAGCTCTGCAGAGGTCTTCAGGCCCCCAAAAGGGCTTCTCACAAGAAGAGAAGTACAGCCTGTGATATCAAAGACCTTGCTAAGATTTGATATATTGACATGGCATATATGTGGGAAGAATAGAAGTGTCATATCTTGATTTTGTGAAATCACTGAAAGGCCACTGTGTGTGTGAGGCCTGCAAAATAGATTCTGACCCAACCACTGCCCTGTCTGCTGTGCTCTGTGGGCACAATCAGTCCACAGTAGAGGAGACTGGTCATGAGCATGATGGATGTAAGCTAGTTGGCTGGAAGAAAAGGGATTCTTCTCAAGAGCAGGTCATAAATATGGTACTGGTTAGCAGAAATCATGAGTAACAAGATTGCTGAAATGCTTAGACTTACAGTGACGAGTATTTTGGTTGAAAAAATAAAGGTGTAGAAGTTGGTGTAAATAGTGAATACCTTAATGTCTCGAGGCACACCTCATTGGTTTTGGTTATTATGAAGAACAGTGATTTTATTTATGTATTTGTATTGAAATATTTGGATGTCAATCAATTTGTTTGCTAAAACCAGCCCACTCATGTTTTTCAGATCCAAATATCTTAGTGTAATTATGAGCACAGTGGCATGATTTTCTTGTAGTCCACTGGTTACATTGCATTACTTTTTATGGCAAGCATTTGCACCTAAAATAGATTTCACCAAATATAGTAGCTATTATACATTCAAAGCTCAAGCAGAGTATGTGCTCCATGAGACAAATGCTATTTTGTTGATGGAACTTTTAACAATAATCAGCAAAGCTGCATTTAGAAACATTATAATGACTATTAAAAGAAGTCTCAAAGAGAGGAAGAGCGTATCTAGTAACCCATATCGTATCATTCTTACAGGACAGTGAAGAAGCATGTGAAATATAATGAAATAAAAGGTGGGAAAAAATTTAATAAATGCATGAAAATCAAGTGAATGGATTTAAGTTTACATAATTGAAGATGTTGATCATTGAATGCTTTCTATAGCCAGGTGCTTAATGCGATTTTTTTTGTTTGTTTTCTAAATGCATTACACTCATTTAACATCCAAAATCACATTTCAAAATTGAGAACAAGAGAATAAATATTTAAGATTGTTGATGAGTGTAGTATGATCAGCTAAAGTTTTTGTTCATGCCTTCTAATGGGGCTTTTAAAATTATGCACCAATATATCATCACACCCATTTTTAAAAATGGTAAAAAGGAGGACCCTGGGAACTACCAACCAGTCAACCTCACCTCCATACCCCAAACATCATGGAACAGATCTTCTTGGAAGACATGTTGAAACATATGAAACACAGGGAGATGACCTAAACAGGCTAGAGAGTTGGGTGGAAAGAAACCTAATGAAATTCAACAAGGGCAAGTGTAGGGTGCTGCACCTAGGGAGGAATAACCCCATGCACCAGTACAGGCTGGGAGTTGATCTGCTGGAGAGCAGCTCTGAGGAAAAAGACCCAGAAGTCCTGGTGGACTACAGGATGACCATGAGCCAGCAATGTGCCATTGTGGCCGAGAAGGCAAATGGCATCCTGGGGTGCATCAAGAAGAGTGTGGCCAGCAGGTCAAGGGAGGTTATCCTGCCCCTCTACTCTGCCCTGGTGAGGCCACATCTGGAGTATTGTGTCCAGTTCTGGGCTCTCCCGTTCAAGAAGGATAGCGTACTGTTGGAGAGGGTACAGCAAAGGGCTACGTAGATGATCAGGGGACTAGAACTTATCCAACTATCACAAATTTTTTTCTGTGTTTTATAGAGGCCCAAAGTCTTTAGTTTCACAAGAAAAAATATTCTTCCATCATTCTTATAATGTAATATATGATTCTATTATATATAATGTCAATATGGATACAGGAAATAGTGACATGAAAGTATTGAACTGAAACTATTTACACAAGTCAAGCAGTTTTAATCATCCTATTTATATAACAATATAAGATCTCATTTTACTTTTCACTTCATTTGAGTACACTAGAGAAGGGCCCAACAAGCCAATCAGTACAAGCAGCAGTTATTTAAGATGGTTCAGAGTATTTCGCCTGTTTCTTGGTCTTCATCTTTCCTCAGAAATTGCTCTGGCTGTAGAACTTATACTGCTCACTGTGCTACTCCATCAAGGTATCTCTGAAGTTAATCCAGAGTCACGTCATCATAATTTAGAGCAGAGGATGCTTCACTCTGCTCTCATAGATGTTTTAAAAGGTCAGAATTATCTATTAACTTATAAGAAATGTGGTCATTCTAGTTTATGCCAATAAAGACCTTTTTATTTCCATGTTCCCAGTCCTATACAATAAGATTCTCCTAAATGTGAATTTGTTAAGTATTAATTTATGCCTATATACTGCCATAGCTGTTGACTTTCAGTCTTACACTTAAGACATTAAATCTGAATAACTGTATAGTACATTGTGCTTTATAGTGATTCATTCCTTAACCATAGTTGTATAGGTGAGGGAAGGACCCAGATAATATCACAGTAAATAACTTCTCTGAAGGTAAAATAACTACCTTGGTGTACTGAATCCTTACAATTTCCTTGTAAGACTGTATGCATGTAAAGAATATAAGACAAGTCTTGTCCTACTGGTGGATGAAAATGTAAAATAAAATAAGATGTTTTTGTTTAAACCCCACATTCCAGTTTAGAACCCATCTGGGAACTGAGTGCCTAACAGTGCTGATACCACGCAGTAAACGTCTTCCACCTTTATAGATTTATATGCGTTAACAACCAAACCATTTCCTTGTAGTTTTGTTGGGTTTTTTTTAAAGAAAAAAATATTATTAGCTAGTATTTTCATTTAAGACGCAACTTCATTTTCACAAAATATTTGCATTTCCACAGGAACTACAAACGTTTGTATAATAATACTGGACTTCTAAAAGCATCACCAGCATCTCCGTAGAAATTCCTTCAGTACTAGTTCTGAAAAACTGTATTTCCTGCTATCTGCTGTTTAATTATTTTGCTTTTATGTATTACATTTCCTGAACTGAGTGTTCCTCTTTATTAACTGTATCTCCAAAGATGGTTTCCTACATACCTGGATTATTTTATTTTCTCATATGTTGAAGTATAAATCAGGTTAACCATGGACCACAGTACTTTAGGCACCAGACACAGGATGCCTATATCTATTACTGTTCTCCTGTGTGAGCTTTGGGAAACTCTCTGTCATAGTCTACATTTCCTCTTTCTGCCTCCCCAGTGAAGTTAACAACAGGGCTGTGAGAGAGCCAATAGGGTCTGCAGCTGTTCCCCACTGTGGATTTAGCCACATGTCCTTCAGGCTAGCTCTGACTTTGTGCACCTTGGATCTGACTGCTGGTCAAGAGCTGTGAGAAGAAAGGTCTTGCCTTCGTCTCATGGGAGCTGTATGGAAGCTTGAGTGCTCAGCCTTGCTCTTGAACTGAGCTACACTACAGCTCTGCACCTTGCTTTGCCAACCACCTGCCCTGCTACAGAACCTGCCTCATTGCTGCTGCCTCATCTGGACCTCACCAGCCCATGGCCACAGCTGGCTTTGCTCAGCTGGGCTTGCTGGGCATGGTGAGACTATGCTCACCTGGGGATGGGAGGGCAAGGCAGGGGCCCACTGGCATGAATTCAACCCAAGTTAGCATAGCTGTTAGCATAAGCCTGGGAGCTCTAACCAACTTTTTGTTTTAGCAGAAGAGACAAATTGTGACCAACACCTTTCCCAAACACCAGAATGAACCTTGAATGGTTTTCTTGTGTTCAAGGAACTAGAGGGCTGAACTATGTAAACAACATGCTGATCCTCAAGTGCAAACATGCCCAGAGGTGTCCTGACCACTTTGATTATGGTACCAAAAATGGCAACAGCACATGAGAAAACAACAGTCCAAGTTGAAAACACTAGTCACCAAGGAAATAGGCTCTACCCAATACCATAACTTGGGAAACTAAAGAAATTTAAGAGACACTCCAAGGAGAGAGGCAGTGGAGGGAACCCAGAATAAAGGAGAACATGAGAGACTTTGAAGTAACCCAGGGGTCCCCATTACCTTGTCCTAGGATTGGCATCATGCCTTCAATACCAATGGGGAGCCAGGGAACAGGAGAGGAACTCCAAGGGACTCATGACTGCACACACCCATGGCAGGGATGGGACCCTGCAGCCCATGTCTGGATGAGCTACAGCAACTCACCCAACTTTTCTGCTGGACCACGTCATCTCTGCTACAGAACATGGAATTCATGTAATTTGTAAAATTGTACATATATCTGCAATTGGAGGGTTTTGGTATTGAAATCCATTTAGTCTCCACAGTGTCATTTGGTCTTGAACTGCAACACACCCTTCGCTCCTGACTCCACTCTCCACATGGAGGACCCTCTTCTTCCCCTGACAGTTTGTCTGTTTGAATTCTGGGGCAATATGTTAACGTTTCTGCTGTAAGTTTCAATGATACCCAGTGCAGCAGGTTCCTGGCGGATGTGGAGGCTTTCTTTGATATTATAAAACAAATATCCCATCATACTAACTATTCATTGTATTCTCGTCTATTTGTTCTATTTGTGTACACTTTTATTTTACTTCACACAGTCTTGAATATTTTCCTTTTTGTCAAAGTCTTATACAGTTGTCATAATGCATGAAAAATCATTTTTGCTGTCTAGATGCTACTGTAATTACATAAGATGTTTTGCTGCTATGAATCACGTTCATATTGGTAATTATGTTTTGTATGTAGGTTTTGTTCTGAATTTTTGAGACCTGTGTATTTTACATGATTAGAGGACAGAAGCTGAAATGGATAACTCTTTTTATATGAATAGAAGGAAATAAAAAATTATACTGATGGTCATGAGTGTTATTAAGTTAGTTTCACAGTGCTATCCATGAAAGATCTATGGAAGAACCTCCTTATTGTTGTGTCTCCCACTCCCATATAAATAATTTTTCTCTTGGTCCTATTGACATAGAAAAGATTAAATGGACATCATCTTGTTCTTTTATTCATTTAGGTTATTAGTGGACTCAGCTGCTGTGTTTTATATACTTATAAAAGTCTGTTATGACAGTGGTCTACCTGAAAATGAAGCAATGGTTCAGGATACTGAACCATTCTTGTTATCATATGCTGACAGATCTTGTAATTCTATTATTTTGTATTCTGTTATTGTCCAACACATGAATGTGCACTGGTTGGTCCAGTTTAAAAGCTGGATTTATGTTGGACAGGTGTACATTGGGCTGCAGTGGAGAAATGAGAGGACTGATGGTATTGTAGAATTTGGGAGATGTCTTTCCTTATCTCAGGGATTGAATGTCCCAGGAACAGATAATCTATTTTTTATTATTATTTTTATTTTACAGGAAAACGGGAAAATAAAGAAAAAGATTAAGGAATGATGATAATGATGATGATTGTTATTATTATTGTTATTATTATTATTATTATTTTAGTATAATTTAGAAGACTCAGCTTTGATCAGAAATACTAATGTGGGAAGGAGTCCCCAAATCCTGGATACTTAATCTAAACATTCTTTATAGCTGTAAAATCAGTTTTCTATGAACTTTGACCATATTTATTTAATAAGAACTGGAGGAATTTGTGAGCTATGTGTCATAGAATCATAGAATGGTTTAGGTTGGAAGGGACCTTAAAGATCATAATGTAGAGGCAAATGTTTCAGTTAAAGTATAAGAGGAAAAGTTCATCATATTAACCCTTAAAATGGTTATGGCAGTTTTGCTCAAACATCTCAAAAAATCTCTTGCTCTGAAACCAAGCATAGGAAAATAGTAGCTCCCTACCCAAACTCTCCCTCAAACCTTCAACAACTTCAACTAAAATTAAGAAGCTGGGGAGAGAATTAGAGGTGGGAACTCGGTGCTAACAATCCTAGTTATTGTCATCAGATGTTCATTTCTTACCCGCCAAAGTACCTGTACTGTAGTGATTTCCAACTTGCTAATCTGATAGAAGTTGACAAAGAAATCAGGATACGGAATAGAAACAAATAAGTTATCACACTATGCTTTTTTTAGATTTTATCCCTTCTGATTATTTTTGAAAGACAGTTGTGCAATCTGTTTGTTTAGAGACTCATAGCAGCTATTCATACCAAAATATGACAAATTCCTTCGTATTTTACCTCAACATTGTTTTTTTCTTGTTGTTAGTGAGATTACTCTCCCTCTTAAAGTAAACAGCTTAATTGGTGTTGAAATAAATGTTTTCAGTAATTTGTTATAAATCTCATGGAAATGACATTTGAACAAATAGTAAGTGTGGAGCTGTGATTCATCTTGAAATAAGTGAAATGAAAGTGCAGTTCTCCAAGAAAAGTGTACCACTGGCTTTAAAATGGGTTAAGCTTCTATGCTTTAAGGTCTTTGATTACTCATTTAAAATTCTTTGTACAAGTTATTTTTCATAGGGAAGGGTTTTGAATTAGGCTATATGTAAAGCAAAAATAGGATTCTAAGGTTTAGAACAAGTAAGATATGTAAGTAGTAAAAGGATCTTTTAATCTATTTTTAAAATTGCTTAAAATTGAAGAACACATACATTTGATATGCCATTTTGCATGTTGCTTATTTCAAGCAAGTTAAATAAATTTTATTCTACATTAATTTACTTTTATTTTGTAATAAAAAGTCACCAATGCATTTCATTGTCACAAGAAGTAGCAACACCTGAATATATTTTTGCTTTAAGTGTAGATGAACTTGTAGAGTCCTTCCAAGGGTTATATCATCTAGATGCATATTAGCGCCTTTTAAAACCTGTGCTTCGGCTGTGTTGTGGTTTGGGCTGAACTCGCCACTGAAACAAATGACAGATGCTCAGTTCAGAAAAAAATGAACTACTTTAAGAAAATATTAATAATAAAATAAAAAGAAAATAATGAAATATATACAATATATACAAAACCATATCAAGCTCCCAGGATGACAATCACCATCACATCACTGGCAGGCACTGAGAAAGTCCCATACGGGACTTAGTGACAGAAGGGAACTGGATTCAGAAACTGGATTCGGGAATGTGTGGATCCGTCATTCCTGAGGGATCAAAGGTGTACAGAGTCCTCCTTGGATGCTGGCCGTTGAAGAAAGAGAGTTGACCCTTTGATCCCTCAGCTTTTATACTGAACATGAGGCAGATGGAGGGATGTAACACCCTGTTGGCCAGTTTTGGGTCATCTGTCCTGTCCGCTCCTCCCCACAGATGCAACCCCTCTATGCTTTTCCACTTCTGACCCTCCAACCAGGCAAATAACAAAGTTAGCTGGCCTTGGTTGTTAGAGCAAGAAGTATAAGCAAGAGCCTCCTTGCATAACATTTCATGGCATAAATTAGAAACAATCAGGTCTTATCTCTCTGGGAGTGAATAGCGTCTCAACAATATTCTGAACAATATCCCCCTCACCACAGGGGCCCACCCTGCAGCTTCCCTTGCCAGAATCTGTGCAACTGTACTTGATACAAAAGCAAATATGGAACTTCAGAAGTTCTGAAAATCCCTATAGATTCATTCAATTACTTCCTATTATGGCCCTGAGTTCACCACCAGCCCTGACTGTCCCTGTTGAACCTCCGCCAGGGTTCCCCCCATGCTGCCCACAGCCCAGGACCCCATGCCAGCCCCCCAGAGCCATCAGCCCTTGTCCCAGTGAAGCTGCAGCAGGGCCAGCCTCCAGCTCCCCACAGCCCTACCCGGCTCAGCCATGGGCCCCACCAAGCCAGGCCTACCCATGGGCCCATGTCCCAGCTGGGCCTCAGCCCACCCCCATCTCCAAGGAGGTACCCAGTGCCTGGGGCTGGGCCTGTCCCAATGCCTCCTGGCTACCCTGCTCCTGGTTAGGGCAGTGGGATGGATCCTGCCTGCCAGGCCCTGTCTGATTTGATGGACACAGGGGAGCCCCTGGTGCTCCTGGCCTCAGGGACCTGACAGGCCCATGGTACCCTAGTACTAGTTTCTCTATGCATATTCAAAAGCATTCATGGGTATATCATCAAAGCCAGAAATGTGAGTACAGAAGACTAAAAAGTCACCTGGTACAATTCCTGTCATTGATTCCCAATTATAGATGGGATCAGCTAAGTTTCTTCATGAAAATCTGTATTTTTGGTGTGGGAGTCTGCTTTATCTGACATTCATTATTTGACTTAGTGGATAAATGTTTTCCTGGTTTTTTGAACAACATAAGCTCCAATCAAAGTATTCAACCCGTGTCTTTTTATTTTCACTTTGAAAGACAGATATAACTATAATCTCAGTCTTTAATTTTCTTTATCATCCAATACCAGGCTGTGCCTGACACATTTCTGCAAAATTTTTTCCCTGCAGGAAGCAGTGAGCTATTCAGCAAAATTCCTTGATTTCACAGCAAGGTAGCATAATCTCTGTTGGTTTCTTTTTTTCTTTTCTTTTCTTTCTTTTTTTATTTTTTTTTCATTGGGGAAAATCTCTTTCAGTGCTTCCTATGGTATCTCTTGCAACAGAGATGTATCTACTTAACAGTTTTGTAATTATCAATATTTATAAGGCCATGAGAATGACTAGTACTCCATGGGGTGTCTAATTTCCAAGTACATTGCATTTCAACAGACTACAGAGCAAGATGGTGTGGTTGGATCCATCTAAAAGATTTTTACATGAAACACAGCTGAAATCAAAGTGTAATGTGGGGAGAATAACTCCCCCTTTTTATTTCTTCTATGTGAAAAAAGGAGTACAATAGGAGCACAAGAAGTGCTATTAATATGTACAGGAATAATGAAGTTTCAAAGAACAAAAAAACTGTATCATCCAAACACAACTAAATGTGGTTTTCTTACCAAGTAATTTTATAGTTTATCAAAAATAACACTACCAATTTTGAAAGTTATATACAAATATAATGGTTTCAACCTCTTAAAAAATGCCACTTCCCATATTCTTTTTGGGAGTGGTGTTCTTATTAAAGTCTTTTGTTTCAATTTGCTTTGTAAACATTAGTCAGCCTCTAGTTGAATAATGGTTCCCCTTCTAGTTATCTGTATTTATATCCTAAGGTTACTTCAGGTATCTGAAAAAAAAAAAAATCCAAACCTCTTGTTTTTAATGCATATGTCACGTGTACTGCTAGGAATACCTGCCATAAAATATTTCTGAAATCTTTATATGTTTTGATCATCTAGACTGCATTTCTGGAAGGCAGCCTTATTCTCTGTGTGTTAGTTTAAGCATACCTGAAGCAAAAAAGGATCTTGATTCATCCTACTGAAACTGAGTCACTGCAGAAATACAGAAATGTCAATATCCTATCTAATCAGTGGAGAAAGATGAAAAGAATGATTCAGCTTTTAGCTTTTACATGAATCACCTTGTGGAAATATCTTACTAATTAATGACTGAGGAGGACCTCAATCCTGGGCATGCTGCTTATGCAAGAACTCCAACAAAATTACAAAACAGTTGCACTGCTTATGGTATATGAATGCCTGTTCCCCGTTGTATCAACCTTACAGAACATACACTGTCAGTTGGTAAAAATCTATTCCTTACTTGTTTCTATGGAAATGAAGGTCCTTAGGTTTCAGCTGATATATTTGTTTTCTCAGAAGTTTAAGGAACCAGAAATAGACCTTGATTTGTTTTTCAGATTTACCTAGGATTCCCCTTTTTGTTGCTGTTGTGGTTGTTACCAGTCATTGATTAAAGTATTGAAATGGTTGTTACCAGCCATTGATTATAGTATTGAAATTGAAACTTGAAATATTAATGGTCCTCTATAATCTTACTGTGTTATATGTATTAATAGGGCTTTCAAGAATTTGTTGGCAGTCACTGAAAAGACTAATCCTTCACAGAACAGTAAAAGCCTATTGGTTAGGATTTTCCTCTGGATCTGAGAAACCAGAGCTCTGTTCTCTTCCTTAAGGATAACTTGAATATAGAGCTTTATCAGATCTTTCACAGTCCACATAAATACCTTAATTATCAAGGTACTTTGTTGTGAATCTCTCCTGTGAAATCTTTTCCTCTTTGTCTTGACTTTCATTGGACCTTGAATAATTTGAATCTCAGCCTTTGATGTAAAAAGTTATTTTTGTACACAATGAGGTAGTCTTCCTCCTTTGTTCCAGTGATAATTATTGATGAAACAGTAGATTAGCTGCAGCAGAAGAGATTATTGAAGATTTGTTTAGTACTGCAGCAGTTAAATAATCAATTGGGAAGTAAAAGACTGCTGTTGAAGTCTTGGTGAAACCATGAAATCTAAGGTGAGGAATATGATCTATGACCTGCCAAAATGGCAGGAAAAGAGAACCAGGACAGTATATTGCATATATCACTCTATTGAAACAGTGATAATGAATAATTTTCCATTGCACAGTGTGTCTCATGGTGACATGGTAACTGCTGTAGATCAGGAACAAATTGCACAGTCCATTGTAATAATTTAATATGCTTGGGGCAAGGAGGGCTTGGTATATCAGAGAATTAGAGATCATTGTAAAGAGAGTGTTCAGAAGACTGAAAAGTCAGGCCATTTTTAAATTTTAAAGTAAACTTTACTAAATTCATTCATCAGTGACACTTCTGCTAATGAATGGTTAGTTCTTACACATTATTTATTGTGCGTATTACTATGTACAGAAAAAATTGCCCTTAACACTTGTACCTTAAATTACCTTGAGTATACAATACCATGGATCATGTTGGAAGCCTGAATTATATTTTTTGCACTAGAGTCCTGTAAAAGTAAGGTAAATTAGGTAGTATTGCATATACCACATAGTAACAATGTTATCTGTTGTCTAGAAAGAATTGGTCATTTGAGGAAAATTGCCCAAAAACACTATGAAAAGAACAACAATTTCAGAATAATAAGTATTGAAATTTATAAGAAATTATTTTGTTTCAATTGTTTCTTAAATTATCTTTCCTGACAGATCATGAGAATTAATGCGATTAATAAGATACATATATTTTTATGGCAATCAAAAAGAAACACTATGAATAGTATTTGATTCTTCTTTCAATTACAAAAGCATAAATTGAAAAGAATCCCATTGGAATATGTAGATACGTACCATTAAAACCATCTTCAGGTAAAAATTATGCAATGTTGGTTTGAAGAATGTATCTTTTATAATTCATATTTTGTACTGAATAAATGCATGCTTACCATGCATCAGAACAGAAAAATCAGATCAGTGAGAGATACAGTGGTGGACAGAAGAACACTGGAAACTAAGAGTAGGAATGGCAAAGAGAAAGAAACTACTAGTATGCTTGTGAGTAGAGGCTGGGTAGGTGATGCAGACAATGTAAGAACCATGTTCAATTTCCTAGGAAAGTAAGTGTGAACACAAACAACTGATATGTTTCTGTAATGATGAGAGAGGCCTGTGAAAAAGAGGAATGCAACAAACTACTGGTGCAAGATGTGACACTGTCTGTTAAAGGAACACAGAAGAAACACTAATATGAAAGATGTACAAAAGAGATTGGTTTCCTAGGAAGGCATAGAAGAAAGTGAAATTTTCTATTACTGAGGTAGTAAACTCTAAAGAATGAATAAACAACAGCCTGGCTAAAACAGTCTGTGGCACAAAATTGTTATGGAAGGTGAATAATAAGGGGAAATAAAGTGAATAATAAGGTAAAAAAAAGATATTTTTGAAAGTCCTCTCTGTTTGATTTGAATTGGAATACCATCAAATAGGCAAATATTTTAAGGTCTACCTTAAAATAAGTCTTAACATTATCTTTTGTTTTTTCAGTTGAAGCCTGAAAAATAATGGAATTTTGACAGTCTTATATATGGTAGCTTATGTATTTGTTCATAAAGTTTTAATGTACTAATGATTACAAACAGTAGAACCGAAAGGAATCTCAAAAGACATCCACAGTATTATTCTATCTCAAATTAGGCACAGTTGTATGTAATCCATACTTGAAAGGTATCTGACTAGCTACTTCTTAAAAATTTCCAAGCTGTCTCTACAGCTTCTGTAAGGAAACCATGACAGAATTTAGACAACCTTATAACAGCAAATTTGTCCCCTTATTATAATGTTTGCTTGTTGCTTCTTGACATATCTACAATGATGTCGTGGTTTCAGCCGAAATCACTGCAACCAGACCGACAGATGGCCCTTCCCGCCCCCCCCCAAACGAAAGGAGAGGAAGAGATAAGGAGATACAGAAAGTTTAGAATGACCTAAACTACTTTAATGAAGAA
>JAOXNO010000013.1:80194345-80205792 GCA_028565335.1 Limnodromus scolopaceus | reverse complement strand
AGAGTTAGAGGAGGCCTAGCTAAAATGTAAAATTACAGAACACAAAATTGGTTCGGTTTTACCTCAAACCGGGACAAATGAGCATGGAAAATTGCCTTCTTTTTTACTGCAGTCATTTATATGTACAACATTTTAATCACATCTCCTTTCATGCATGTTTTTTGCCAGACTAAACAACCCCCAGTTATAGCTAATTAATCTCAAGCATATAGCTTCTCAAACTTCTTTTTTTATAGAAGTGTGTGCTGGCTCATGGTAATAACATTTCAACTGAGGCATTACCAATACTAGGAATATTTATTCATGTGTTCTGCATTACAGCTTTCCTGTTAGTTCCTCTCAATATAAACTTTGTTTTTCTCTGCTAAATAACATGTTGTCTTGTGTCTTATTTGAGAAACACTGTAGGCTCCACGCCTTCTGTATAACAGCTGACCCAAGCCATTTCCTTGGTTGTTCTTGTATCATTTCTTCATACGTGTGACATTTTTGTCCTTGAACTTGCTGAATTGCAATGTGGATGCTTCTTATAATTTCTCCAATTCTAATCCTATCCTTCAAAGTTATTTCATTCCATTTCTGCCTAGTATCATCTGAAGATTTAATAAATATCCTGTGTATTGCACATCCAAGAAAGCAATGTGCATAAAATAAAAGCAAAACAGGGAAAAACATCTGCAGAGTATTTCTACACCTTCATAAAATTCAGAAAAGACATGAAGAATAATTCAAAAGAAATAAAAAATAAGAAGTTGTACAGAACAATCTTTTTTTGGCAAACCTATTAGGGAAGAAATCTTACTTAACTTTATCTTAAGACTAAGTTTCAAAAACTTGTTTTAGGGAATTTGAAGATTGCAGCCTTTGTATGAAAACAGATTTAGTGCCAGATAACTTTATCTTTCAACAGAAGGCTTTTTTCCACAAGTCGTTAGTACAAAATTATTGTAATCTATTTAGTGTTATCAATTAATAGAAAAGAATTATGTCTTTATTTCTAATTTACATTTCTATTAAAAATTAACTATTAAACGGATAATTAACTAGTCTGGAATTCTCTGAGGCTTTCCAGCCACCTTATTTCCTATTATCATAATTAAAGCTAAATTGAATGTATACTGCCTGCAGTTTCTGTACCGTTTGCTAAGTCACTTTTATGTGTCTTATCTTAAAATTGATGTTTTTTTAAAAAATATATTTATTATATTACATAATACACTAAAGATTAGTAGAAAAGTTAAGATTAAGTCACCACTTCACACCTCCACCAGTTTATCCTTCCAACTGGCCAGTAAGCCACCTGTAATTTTTTTTCTGACAGCAACAGTCACTTATTTTGAATATTTGATCTACTGGTTTAGCTGCTGTTCAGCCAAATACATTATTATTTTTAGGTGTTGCTATTTAGTTTAAGATTGTATCACGGGCAGTCACAGCTGTGACACTTTTTTCAGTACAAAGTCTGTGAGCTCAGATCAGGCACATGAAGCAACAGTATAAAGACATCAAAGCCCTTGCATATCACTGCACTTGTACTGGCAGTGTATGTCCACACCGCAAGCATCTGTGTTGGCTTAATACACTGTACACCATAGAGAGGTGCCACAGTTTTTATAAAGAGCTCAATCAGAGCTCTGGGAATCTGACAAGCTCCTGGTGGGATACTGAGGTGACTTCAAGATCAATGTCATCTCTACTAGTTTTTCTCCGGCACTGCTATTTTCTTCCTCTTGTTTTTCCTGCCAGGTTTTAAATGCCTGTAGTTTCTCATGATTTCTGTGTCATCCAGCTGACTTTCTGAATAACCTTATCTTAAAAATGAGTCCTTCCCTTTATAAACCATTTCTACCACCTACCAGAGCATTAGGATAAGGAAACATATATGCCAGAAGGCTGCAGATGGAGAGGGGCATGCCAAAAAGCGTGAATAGCTGCCTCAGCAAATGGATACTAGGAACTATGGTAGGAATCACAGGCTGACAGAGGCACCCACAGATTCTTTTACCATCATTTTTTGACTCCTATTGTTTTAGAAGTCCTTGATACTCAACAGTAGCCATATAATTTTTGCATATAGCAAGCAGCTTTTGTGAGCTTCCCTTTCTGTTTCAGCACACAAGTCAGGGACAGGTCAAAACTGTTCTTGTGGACTGACACTGCCTTGGTTCACATTAAAAAAAAATAAAAAATCTTTCTGACTCATTGCATCCAAAACAAAGAAAATGCAAGATCATATTTCAAAGCTGAAGTTAATCAAACGGCAACATTATAGAAAATAATCTCTGTTGAAGCAAACCTCAAGCACACAGGATTTTTAATTACTTAGTCAAAATCTAAATCAGAATAAAAAGAAAGGCTTATGACAGCCTCTGCTCTGTCCACAGGTCTGTCTTTTGTGAATTGACTTTTTTTTCTTTTAACAGAAGAAGGTTTAAATGAATAGAACTCTCCTCCCCAAACTGTGCAGAGCATTGAGTATATAGTAATTGATTTCGCCTTTTCACTTATACTTTTCTAAAAAAAATCTAATCAATACAACTAAATGGTAAAAACAATTCCACCCAAAATTATAAGTAAAAATATATTATATTGTAAACCGTGACTTCATCATGGACATAGGTTTCATATAAACAAAATAAGTGCCTTTACAGTTTCAGACTTGGCTTAATAGACTCCATTGCATCTCATTTCAAAATCACTCCAAATATGATTATTTCAAATGTGTAGGGTTTGAGTACTACTGTGTTTATCTTCTGCACGTAGGAGATTTGGATAGAAAAGCCAAGAGACAAATTACATTTTTGAAATAGAGTAAAACAATAAAAGACCATGGGAAACCCAAGAGTTGACTCACACTTAATGGGTACTGTTGGCCAGAAGATCAAGATGCTAGTTTTCCTTTTTTTTTCAGGGACTGTGAAGCTGGGGAGAAGGACTATCGTTGCCCTAAGTTACGCACTTATGACAGAGAAATATCATTGCATTAATCTGTTCCTTTCTTAGTGTTCTTTGAATCGCTAAAATTGCCCTATGCTTGCACCTCTCTTAAAGCCACTTAAGCCAATAGATAGGGAGAGGGAGAGCATAACAGAAAGCAAAGAAAAGCAGGGAAGATTAGTGTTTTCTAATTAAACAGCATAAAGTACTTTATCTAGGTTGTATTTGTGCCAGTGGATTTTCTTTACTGTACATTCATTAGTACAGAACTGAATGTTCTTTAATCAATTAAGCTTTAGATGAGAAAAATAAATATCTCTTATACAAGCATGCACAAATTTAGTCTGGAGAAGATTGCTGACTCATTATTTGGGGATTTATTGAAGCAGCTGCAAAATGTGGGCAGATTGCAAACCACTCTGTTCACATGGTCTTCAAAACACATAAACTTTGCACAGTGTCAGTAACATTCAAACGCAATTTGATGGTGGCTGGTCAGATTTCTCTTCTATACAGAGGACAGGTTGCTCCAGGTCCTGTATTATATATACAGTGAGGATGCAAGACAGTAAATTCTAGTTGGCGTGGGGACCAGGGTCCTGGTCTCTGGCAAGGTGACAAATACAGTTTCAGTATGTTTTAGGAATAAGTAAATACATAAGTCCCCAAGACAGATGGGTAATTAGTTGTATATTATCTCTCAAATGTGTTCCATTATGTTTGAGAATATGGGAGGTTTAGCACATATAACCCACATGCTGAAAAATCAGAAAGGACATAACATGAAAAACAAAATAGTCAGGCAATATACTATTCATTTAGAGTAAGCCACATGCTAAGTTATAAACTGATTTTAATTTGTTGCTAATGCATGTTTGACATATTGTGAAAACATTGTTTGAATGAGGCTGAAAAAATAAAACCAGAAAAATTTAACATTTACCATATCTCCTTTAAAGAAATGTTTTCACAACGACATCTTTTACCAGAATGTGAAAAAGCTGAAAGCACTTTAATCACGGATAATATAGAATTTTAATTAACATAGCAAAGTATGCCTTTTCAATATTTAAACATTTCAATATTTAAACACACTAAACTGAAACTAGGCAATTTTGATCTGTGAAGATGATAAAGTTGTAGTGAAGCACACATTTTCCTGTTCATTCACTTCCTAAAGAGCCTTTAAAGAAATGCATGTGGAAAAGGGGCAAAAGAATGTTTTTTTCCTTCCCTAGAAAAATTACCGTACCCTTACAGAGAGGAAAATTGGTTTGGTCCTAAGTAACTAGGAATCCTTAGTGAAATTTATTTCTCTGATACATGCTTGCTGTGTAATTTTGGATGTGTCATGTAAAGATAGGGTTCTAGCAATATCTCTTTTTGTGGAACAGGACTGACTCCACATTCAATGCAAATTTGAATTACAAAAGCCATTTTCTTAAGGGAATGACCACTTAACCATTAAGTGATGTTATTGGTCCCTTAAGGTGTAGCATACTTAAAGATCAGCAGTTGTGTTATAAGACTGTCGGGTTTCAGTGCAATACTGTTAGGGACCTCTGGGACCTGGTGTCACAACAGCTGTCTTAGGATTTCCGGGCTCCAAACTTCAGTTATCCTCCAGGAAGTTTCAATGACCACACAAGTGTGACTTCAAATGGGACTACCAAAGGTTCCCAGAGCCCCAGTGCAGGGCAGAGAACTGCATCCCAGTTGCAGGTGGATCTCTGCATTTCAGGCTAGCCAGCCTGTAGGCTCAGTAAATCTGACTGCTCCATAATTGCAGAATCAGAAGACACTAATTCTGTGGCAGTGATGTATTTGACTGCAATATCAAATACTAAGAGGATTTTGGGGGAAAAAAAAGCTAAACCAAAAAAAAACCTAAAACAACAACAAAAAAACCCCAGTAGGTCCTGGGAATAAGAAATATGAAAAACAGGAGGCTGACAAAAGTCCAGTCACAAATAGCTTATCAAACATATCTGGTAAATAATGGAGAAGATACAAAGTTCAGGGTTTCACATGCCTTGTGATTGCTCTGCACTTTTCCTCTCATCAGTTCCTGTGATATAAAGCTCTCTTTCAAAAGGCAAGGTAGAGGCACGAGGAAAGATAGTAAAGTGTATTTACTCTGTGCATGGTATTTCTTGCTTGATGTGCTACAGAAATAAAAGCACCTAATCAGGTAATCTTTTGTGTCATCACTTTATTTAGAACTGAAATGACCTCACAAGTCAGTTGTGCAAGAGATGTATGGAAGATCACACCTTGAAGTGAAAGACATTAATACGTGTCATTTATTTGTTTAAAATACCGCATATCTCACTGGCACCACTTTATAGTCAGTTTCACAGAGGTGTAAAAGAGTGCCCAAGGTTTAGATAAGAACATCAGTGACAGAAGCTAAGTGTTGAAAAATTTCAACAAAGATGAAGAAACGTCACGCTAGTGGTAGGGTCAAGGGGAAAACCAGTTTATCTTAAGGAAGCACACAAACTTAAAAGGTGTTTCTACTTCCTTCCTGTATTTAACTTGCATCAGGTTGAAATGCATACACAGTGATTGTCTTACGTCCTCGATTTGCTTAAAATTCTGATGCCTAAGCAGCAAGTTCCAGCTGCTCTGCAAGAGGATACTACCCCACGCCTCTGAAAGGAGAAAACTTTGGGCAACTGCCCCCTGTTCTAATTCAGACAAAATCAGATGGATCTGCCCAAACTGCCCCTTGAAATTATTGAAATTAACACTGTCTGATTTGGGCTGGAGAAGATTCGGTGCCATTCACATGAAGATATTCAGCTTCTGGGTGTGGCAGTAACCTCCAGCAATGTAGAATTGTCTAGTGTCTGGTAACTTGTCAAACCAACAGAGACAGCTCTTTGTTGGGGGCATCTGTCAGAACTTGGCTTCTGCAATCAGAGAATAGCTATGTCATAGTAGCATTTTATGACTGATCTATCAGTTTATATTTTGAAATACTTCTGGTTTTGTTTGTTTTCTTAATATATTTTTCTTAATATATTCAACATCTGAATAGCCATAACAGTTTGTAATCTACATCACCTTCCTAAACCCTGTGTCAAGGTGCTGAACATAGAACAAAAAGACTTTTTGTAGACCAACACCAATCTATCTCTGGACTTAATTGTCTATAACAAAGGACAACAGATGGATACTCTCAGACAAAAGAGCAACATCAAATCTGAAAACAATTGTTGAACTTTCTGGAAGTCATAATACATTTGCAGTATAACTGTTGTACTTCTGGTATCACCTTAATATATTGGAATTGATTTTTCAATATTATAATATTTTGACTTGTGACACACGTAAATTGCATGACCCTCATAAATTCTTCTTTTCTGGTTGTTGCTTTCCCAGAAAAATATGCCCTAGCAAAATTAACCTCCAATTGGGCTCATTAATAGTGTTTCTCTGTCAGCACCATTCCAGTGCTTGTCGTCAAGGAGCATATGCTTGACAAATACTTCTATAGACTGTTAGCCTAGATAAAATAAATTCATTCCTCATGAATCTCTGATGGTCTTGGATTAGAAACTAGATTTGCAAACAAGATTGGTATTTACACCTATTTACAGCCCTTTGTAATCCATTGAATAGAAATGAATTTTACAACCTCTGCAAGTAGAAATTTAATTAAGGCATTACTGTTTAGCAGAACACTTAAACACTAAAATAAGTTCTCATGGGCTGTAGTATCTCTTACTGCTTAAAAAAATACATGCATGTACAGCCCTGACCACGAAGAAAATAGAAACTGATTTTATTTTAAAGAGATTCAAAATGTTGCCAGAATGTGATACAAAGACTATGTACATAACCCAGGAGTTAGATATAGCTCCCCAAGAAGCATACACTGAACAAGTTTGACTTCTTTTTCTTATTTATTAACATCTTACTTCACAAACTAATTCTGGTTCTTTTTCACTTTTCCATGTGAAAAGAGAAAATGTAGTGAACAACTTGGTGAAACTGAAAGACTGAACTTAAATGTGTTCATGATATCACAAAAACAACTTTTTGACCTCAATCGCTACCTTTTTTCACTAGTTTAATTCCCAAACTACTTGGTAATATTTCTTACCTTACCAGGCATCAATGTTTGTTGTTCAGAGGTCAGAAATGATCTCTTACTGGTTTTTTTGGAGTATCACAATGCAATATTTTGCCTGGACTATTATTACATCATTCATTTAAGAGCAAACATTTTTAAGCTTAATTCTTAATTACTCAAGAAAATTATTCTGAAACAATATACAAAATTCTTGATAACAGATATTTATACATAAAACATGCAAACAGTAATATTTGTTCCTGAGAGGTAATCAACATAGTTGATTACACGGCAAATAAATATTTAACGTTTTCAATAACCAGAAATTGTTTATTATGAATACACATTACATTTCATGAGTATGACTATTATTTCAGTTATATAACAAAGGAACATTCGTTTGCTGGGTAGAATAGAAATGAAACAATTTATTCTTTCCTTGCTTTGTAACAGAGTGTTCTTCTGAGCTCTTCCTGTTTGCCCTGACTTTTTCCCAGTGATATTCTTTGCTGCAAGATTTGGGGTGAGTAGTCAAAGGACAGTCTCAAGAGGAGGAATAATGATTACTCTTCTGAGGAAATTCTGAAGTTTCTGAAATGATTGAAGTTATTCTTTTTTTTCATATTCAAATTAAATGTACAAGGCTGCTTTTGGAGTAGCCAACTGCAACTAAATTTGTACTGTGGTATATCCAAAACCTTAGGTTCGACTTTATGTATCCTGTTTTGCTGAAGTTATATCCCTGCTGTGTTTTATATTTAGGTGAAGATGCAAACACAGAATATCATTTATGTACTATAAAAATTAAAGGCGATGGTGTGTCCTATAAAATTAAAGAAGGGTATAAAGTTCAACTGAATTGTGAATATGCACTTTTGATATTCCCCCAGTTGCAGCTATAACAGTGCTGTTAATTAAAACTGTAAGCTACAGGTACTCAGTGTGATTAGCATCAAATGAAGCCAAATTGAATTAATTCCTCCTGGGGTAGTATGGTGTATCCAGCATACACTCCATGGTCCCAAAGCTTAGCACACTACCTATTGCACTGCATGAGTCATCCCTGCAATGAGATGTTTGGCAAAGGACCAGAGAGCCATAGGGGAACTCCTTCTACATTTAACACTCAAAGAATGCTTAAGATGCATAACTTTTTAGTATGCTTACAAATTCTCTTATGCGTATGACAAGAAGTGTGATATTTTCCTCTGAAAGATCTATTAAAAAAAATTAGATGAGGGAAGATATGTAGAGAACCTTGGCAACAGCTCTCAGCTGAGCAGAGAGAAGAAATTTCAACAGGCTGGACATAGACAGTAGACTACTCACATCTACTTATCACAGTGGTTTGTATGATGTTGGAAATGTAAGTCAGATGTAACTACTGTTACATCACATGATTAAAAGTGAGGCTACACCAGCACAGAATCTGCTGGATAAATCCTTGCCTGTGAGAAGAAATGTGGCAACTTGGTTGGTAAGACTTACATTCTGGTGTCACACTGTGATCTAGTTCTGTGCCCAGCTAAACATCTGATGTCCAAGCTGTGCACTGTCTTGGAGCATCTCCTTCCTTTGGATCTGAGAGACATGGGGTATACATCTTCTGCCTCTCAGCTACACAAGTTTTTGAGTCAGAAAAGCTGGCCACTCAGATGACCAGTCAGGCTCGTTAATACATTGACTTAACTAGATCTGAGTCAATAGCAAAGTTCTGAGGCCAAATTCCAAGTTGACCCAAGGTAACTCTGATGAAACTTTGCTGAAGCACTGCTGGTACTCTCTATTCACAAAAGATGGCAGAAGAGAATGAACTTGATTTTGTCAGGACTGACAATTTGGTTGTGTTCTGGCAGCTTTCAGTAGCTTTGTCTTAGCAAGAAAGAAATGCAATCATGTAGTAGAAAAGAGTTGCAAAGGAGGGAGCTTACTTTAGTAGTGTTCACTTTTACCTCTCTTCCTTAAAAGGTAAGTCATGCAGTAGTCAATCATCCTATTATGATTATTCAGTGTAATCAGTGTTCATTAACTGTCCTGTTGTTTCTTTCTGTAGGAAAAGGAAAAAGAACAGGAAAAAAGAAAAAGAGAAAAAAGGTTTGTGTTACAGAAGTTTTGATAATATCTGAACATCTCCTTCACACATATTGGTAGTAGCTGGACAAGTCATATGTCAAAACTTTTTTAAAACATGTACTGTTCCAAGTATTTAGGGCTTCTACACCCTATGGTAGAATCAGTGGATGGTTTAACTGGGTAATACCCAGGTGATTGAAGGAAAGTTTAATGTTTAGTTTAATATTTTTATGCCTCTGGCAGCTTGTTCTGAAATTAAAAGGCAGCAAATGTCAAACATACCCACTTGCTTGATTTGTTGTCATGAAAGAGAACTGTGACTCACATTACTATCATTTTCCCATTTAGTTTTTCTGGGGTTCTTCTGGAAAATGTGAAAAGGAATCAATTATATGACATGTAAGTCTAATGGATTTGATAGTATAATCCTGTGGAGTATTAATGTTCTGTTGCTGTTCTAACTGTTCAACTGCATACAAGGCTGCGGAGAAAACTGGGTAGTGTGCTAGCAAGGCTGCTCTCTACAGTCTTTGTGAGGTTGTTGGAATCAGGGGACTCCTCAAAGTATAGAGGAAGGCAACTGTTGTCCTCTTCTTCAAAAAAAAGCCAAAAGGATGATGTGGGGATCTGTCATCCAGTCAACCTCAGTTCTGCTCTTGGGAAAATCATGGAGCAAGTTGTCTTGGAGTTAATTTCAGGGCACGTGCAGAAGAGGAGAGTGACCCGAAACAGTCAGCATGGATTTACTAAGGATAAATCCTGTGTGGCCCGTTGCCTTCAGTAATCTACCTTGACTTTAGTAGAGCTGTTACAGTTGGAAGGACCAGACAACTAGATGGGTAAAAAGCTAGGTGGAAAATTGGGCCCAGAGGGTAGTGGTTAATGGGTCATACTCTACTTGATGTCTTTAACAAGTGGAGTACTACAGGAGGTCTATACTGGGACCTCTCCTGTTCAATGTCTTTGCCAATTACCTAGATGAGGTTACAGAAAGTATGTTCACCAAGTTTGCAGATAACACCAAATTGGGGGAACCAGTCAATAGGCTTGCAGGCAGGACTGCCTTCCACAAGGGCCTAGAAATGCCAAAGGAATGGGCCAGAGGAAACCTAACGAAATTAATCAAGGACAACTGCCAAATGCTCCCCCTGGGCAGGAAGCTCTGATGGCAAGGACACAGACTGGAGCCTGCCTGTCTCGGAGTGGCTATGTGGGAAAGGACCTGGAGACCTCCCTTGGCTGCAGAGAAGTCCAACAGCACTCTGGGCTATATACACAAGGGTACAGCCAGGAGACTGAAGGGACAGATTATACCCCTCCCTTGCTTGGCTGCATAGTTATTGCTACTGCATATTCCTGGTAGAAAGAAAGAAAGGGCACAACTCGCTGTTTATTCAGTGCTGGCTTTCAATCACGTGACAAATTGTTTTTAGACTGACAGTCAGCAAAACACCAGCCCTCAGACTGTTCTTGAATGGTAAGGAATAAAAAAAATGCTTTTTTCAGACTAATTTAGCAGAACATTACTGCACTAGAAGTGATTATATTGATAAAGTTAACTTCATAAACCAGAGAACATTCACATCCTTGAGGACCAATACCGTCTCCAGTAAGTGTGGCAACTGATTTTAGAGACTAGTTTTATTATTAAACTATGGTATCAGGCTAATGGGAGGTGTCTCAAGACTCACAAGAAATACATGAAAGAGCTAGGAAATCTAAACTGGAAGTTTGGGTTATGTTTTGCTTGGCCCAGTATCTTTTTGAAGTTTAGTGGTCACATCCATGATTTAGTGGATGTCAGTGAAGTTAGTGCCATCATACGAGACACTCCAAAGAATGTAGGTGTGCTTCTTTTGCTCATGTTTATTTGTCAACTGAAAATAAAATTACAAAGCAAGATGAAATTGTTATCAGGGTCTGAGATGCCCAGCTGTGCAATGTGTCCAGACCTGCACACTACAGAAATTTTTAAATGGGGAAATATTTCCCTTCTCTTCTTTTTTTACTATTGACGAACTTGATGATAAATTACTTTGCAGATACAGTGTGTCAGTGCAGTGTGGTGAAAATGGAGCTGGTGCAGCCAGCTCCAGACCCTACTGAAATCAAAATGGTAAATTAGTTAACAACCAGAATCTTTTCTTTCTTTTCTGAGTTTTCTAAGGCAAAACTATGTGAGATAGTTTTATCAAATTGGTGTAAATTTAAGAAAATTTTTTCACCTCTTAAATTAACAGAGAAAAAGTCAGGAGAGCTATCCATGCAAAAGAAATTTTACTGAATTTCACTGAATTTTCACTGAATTTTTAGAGTTGGAAGGGACCATAGAGATCATCTAGTCCAACTCCCCTGC
>JAOXNO010000013.1:80158767-80194245 GCA_028565335.1 Limnodromus scolopaceus | reverse complement strand
CTCCGAGGAGACAGCTGCAGCTCCTTCTGCCGCTCCCTGACCATTTTTAGAAGCACTTTCCTCCTCCCCCTGCCCCCGCCTCAGAAATTTCCAGATAATAAAAAAGAGGGACATTTGCTTTACAGAAGTCTTCATTTAAAGATCCTGTGGGTGTAAAAAAAGATGGAAGGTATAGACAGACATTTGTTAATATAACTCTGGATATGTTTGTGTAAAAATGAAATGCCCATATATAGTATATAGTATTCCTTCCACCAAAATAATCTCCAGCTCTTCTATATGCTTAGCTCCTGTTCTTTGTAATGTGAGCTGGATGCTACTGCTCTCTGCTTGTGATATGATCATCCATTTTCAAACATTAGAAGACTTCCTCACTACTCTACAGAGTCCCTTTTTTTCAAGTCATGAGATCTAAACTGAACAAAAGCTATCTTAAACACTGTTTTGGTAGCATACTAATAACCTCACTGCACCCTCAAGTCCTTTCCACTGACAAAAAGCTTCTGCTTTCAATCTGTGAAAGGTGGTTTTTTTTCGTCTTTCTCCAACTTCACTGTCCTAGAGCTGCTTTACTGCAACATTATTTCAGACTGTTTCCCAAATATGCAAGAAGGATGTCCAAAAATACCTTTTACCATCTTTCATTCAGAAGTACATTTTAGGAGTATTAAGGCATGATCATCAGGTCATAAAAACAAATACTATAACTTCTCTGGAGGCTGTTAATAGCTTCCTTATTTTTATTACGGCCACATCATCTCTAGTTCTTATATAGATATGGAAGGATAGAAAGAATTAGTAACCTTTATTCTTGCTGCCCTGTGCAAATTGTAACAAATGTTACTGTGATATGCTTATGTATGCATTTCATGGTGTCATTATCTGCAGCCAGTGGAGAAAAGACCTATGCTGCTTGAACATACTCACCCTTCATTTCAAATGCCTTGCTGGACAGAAAAGAAGACTATACTACTTACCATATAGGATATTGTAGAGAAGCTCCTTCTGGATCAGATATATTATGGTTTGTTTCTCATTAAATACATTGAAGCTCTCATACCTTCTGTGCCCATTAATAACTCCTTTACTTACTGTTTTAGAAGGAGCAGATGATGGTTATCTGTTACTTACTAGTTAATTGTCATGGAGGGATGGAAGGTTTTCCAGTAAGAAGTTTGCTAACTCCTGACTTTGATAAACTAAAGTAAGGATCATCTCTTTCTCTTTCTTTATCCTGGGCATTGTTACCATTAGGTGAATAAAGTTTGAGGGAGATTATAAAACTTTCCTTTTTCCAGTTCATGCATCCTGAATTTCCTTCTTCTGCAACAATGCCAATGCACTGGATGCATGTGATCTGGCAAGAAATCTCTTCTCTTTCTGGTAATGTATACATGTGACAAATCTGAGCTTGTTAGAGAGAATGAAGAAAAATGTTTCTTTGTTGGTTTGTAGATTAATTCCCTGACCCCTGGCAGTTGACTGTTTTGAGGTTGTTATCTTCTCAGTATGAATAAAAACTTATTGATTCAATAATATATAAATAACAGACCATTTAAACTCCTCATTTAGGTGTCTCAGACATTGATTTATTTTTTCACAGAAGAAATTGATATTTTTAGATGGCTAAAGATGACTAAAAATATCCGAATCAGAAATGGCAGAAATGGCACAAGATTCCTAGAGACCTGCATCATTGTGGAGATACATTTGGAGGCTAGATGGATACTTTAAGGCTTCACAAATGTCAATAGCTGCCTCTGTTTAAGTGACAGAATCCAACTTAAAAGTTTGGCTCTTAAATAACTGATGTGTCAAATGTGACTTTAGAAATTCTGTTTTGAACAATTCATATTTTGTGGTGGTTAAATTGTAATTCTCAATGTTGAAAAAGTTAGAAGACTGGGTTTCCCCATTTTGTGTGTCTGATACAGCTCTGAGAGTAATTTTCTTTTTAGTGGAGTAATATATTGAGAAGGTATTCTCTGATCTATATACGTGATTTATATCTCCCATGAGAAAAGATGCTTGACATGAACCATTTCTATGTGGTTTCAAAGGATTTGCTATTTAGTTTTCTTGGCATACTATATATTATTTTCATAAATGTCAGGAACATTGTCATGAAATATTAGTACAATGCCAATAACTGTAAAAATAACAATAGCTGTTGTTGGTACCTGTGGAAAGTTATAAGTCTAGAGGCCAGAATTCACACTTTTCACTCTTTTTGGATATTGTGTTGGGCTCAATAGAGCTATGCACTACTTATTTCAAAAGAAGTGGAAAATTCTGATCCAAAGCTTGCGGATTGTTTGGATAGGATATGACAATAAACTGTTGTATTTCTAGTATTTGAAATAGAAGTGCCACAAAGCATGCCCTTTTCTTAGGGCCAGTAGCACTTCTATGTACTTTCACAGTAGGATCCAGGATTTTCAGAAGCAGCTGAGGAATAACTAAATTATTAATTTAAAATTAATTTGAATGTAGTAAGTTCTTTTCACTACCAGTGATAACACAATGAAAATTCTGAGTAAAAGCCTAGCCACCTGAGGTCAATGGTGGTTCTGAACTTTATTTTTTCCTGTTAATCTGCTTTATCTGCAAGTGTATGACTTTTATAATCAAAACAGTCAGAAATCGAATTAATTTATTAAAACTTAATTGCTTGATGGTAAACTGCCATATTCATGTCAAAAAATGCCCATTTCATGATCTGAAACATAACATGATTTTTCAAGAAGGCTGTGCATAGATAAGTATTACGTACATGTAATAAAATAGCTGTTTATTAATTAAAACTAGAGTAATGCACTTTAGTAATGATTTAGCAGATCATTTAAACACATTCACTTCCCCTTGAGAGTCTGCAATTTCATAGCCATATTCTACTCGTCATAGCAGTGCAAGTTCTTTATAGCTTATTGTTTAACAGTTAAATTGATCTGATGAGGAGAATAATATTGGCCAGTGTAAGATAAGAATGTTTTCTAATACAGGGCAAACATCTGAAAGCAACTGAAGATCAGGAGGAGGCATGGGAATAACTGTCAGAAGGGAAGGATAACATGCAGTTTATTGAAAAGGATGAGTGAAGTTCTAAGGAAAAAAACCTTACAGCAAACCAATATGACATGATGTTGTGGTTTCATCAGAGATAAAGCTAACTTCCTTACTAGAAGGTGGGGGAGTCCTATGTTTTGGATTTGGGATGAAAGTGATGTTGATAGCTGTTATGGTTTGAGAAAACCCATAACAATCTATTGTCGTTTAGACAATTATTCTATCACCCGATGACCCCTCCCCACCCAGAAAGGGGAATCAGGGAACACAAAGAAACACAAGGGTTGAAATATAAATATATTTAATAGACTAAAACTAAATAATTAACAATAATACTAAAGAACCAGTATTAATCCTGACACTGATATAAGATATACAAGAATTATACTCAGCCAATTCTATCAGCAGGAAGCTGTGCACTCCCAGCAGGGGACAGCAAATGTCGGACACTGCGAGCGCAATGGCTTCAGGAGGAAGGGAAGGCCTCAGGATTCTGGCACTGGGGCAAGGAATTGTCTGGACCACCGTCATCAAGGGAGAGAGAGCTATGCAGCAAACTTTTCTAATTTATATTGAATATGACATTCATGGTACGAAATAATCCTGTTGACGAGCCCAGGCCTTGCTCCTCCTTGTCCCTGCGCCTGGCAAGGCTCAAAAACACTAAGACCTTGAATCCCACAGAGCCTGGCTGGCTAAAGTAAATATTTTCACAAATTCAGACACTAGAGTCTTCTAAAAATGCAATTTCCCCAGCATTAGAAGAAAAGTTAGTTCTGTGTCTCTCAACCCAGGACAATAGCACACTAGTGGTTTTGTTTGTTGCTAAGCAATCAAGGCCTTTTCTGCTCCTCATTACTGCCACACTAGCAACTAGGCTGCAAGGGCACAGGAAGCTGGGAGGAGACAAGGCTGGGACAGCTGACCCCGACTGACCAAAGAAATATTCCATGCTATATGACGTCATGCTCAGCACATAAAGTTAGAGGAAGAAGGAGGAAGGAGGGGGACATTTAGAGTTATGGCATTTTGTCTTCCCAAGTAACCGTTAATGCATGGTGGAGTCCTGCTTTCCTAGAGATGTCTGAACACCTGCCTGCCAATGGGAAGTGGTAAATGAATTCCTTGTTTTACTTTGCTTGCATGTGCGGCTTTTGCTTTACTTGTTAAACTGTCTTTATCTCAACCTATTAGTTTTCTGACTTTTACTCTTCTGATTCTCTCTCCCATCCCACCAGGGGGGAGTCAGTGAGCGGCTGCATGGTACTTAGTTGCCAGCTGGTGTTAAACCACACCACCACGATATCACCGTTGGAAAGCTGTGGAAGTCAATGCAATGGTCCTAGGCATGAAATGAACAAGTTGCCTGCGGAAGTTGTGGATACCCCATCCCTGGAAGTGTTCAGACCAGGCTGGATGGGGCTTTGAGCAACCTGGTCTAGTAGGAGGCAGATGCATTGGAACTAGATGATTTTTAAGGTCCCTTCCTAAACTATTCTACGATTCTATAAAATTTGAAAACTTACTAAAATATAAATGAGGGGAGAAATCATGCGAAGGGAAAAAAATGTCCAAAAAGAGACTGTTCAATATATTTTTTGATACTTATAAAAATGGAGTTGCCTTGTGGATAGGTGTGCTGTCCTTCAAGGTTCTGCTGAGAAACTGTATGAATGTTCATCAAACTTTAGTCCACTTACTAAAAACGGGCACAACACATTGCAAGCTGAAAGCAACTGTTATTTCTTAGTCTCGATGGATCTGTACTCTTCTTCAGCAACAATAACATGAGCTATTAAATGAACTAATTAAGATATGATTCCCACTTGTAATGTGACTTAGTATTTAATATTGGTAGAAATCAAATTATGGGTTTCATTAGGAATAAGATGGAGCCAAGAAATTTTAGTATTCACAATGTCTACAGCAACCGGGGAATGCCACAGTATACAGATAATAGAGACATTTGTCTTGCGCTTACTTGTAGCTGTCTCCTGTGAAATTAGGAGTCAGATTTTAAATCTTAACAGTAAAAACTAGTATACACAACTAATTTGACTTACCATGTAGAATGCTACCTATGTACTGGAATGGCATATAAATTGTTTCATACTTTTATAAAAATAGTTTAAAAAATCAAGTCATTTTGTTGACCTTTCAAACACCCCAACAGATCTACTTGCTCACACTGATGAGAAGATTTAGCAAAAGGTTATTATTCCTGTGAGAGGAAAGTTATAGCCTTTCCCTTTTGATTTATTTCATTAGGATTCCACTTCCAATCTGATGAAACTGTTTCATCTGACAGATTTTTATTTTTTTTAATGGCTTCAAGAAAATGTCTCAGTTCTGTTGAAGCAGTTTCACACTAAAAAACAATTTTATCAGGACTTACTCAAACACCTTTATGTATGAACTTGCAATCATAAAGAAGGGAAATGATACAAGGTTTCCAGGCCCTACAGAAGGTGAATTTCAAGAGGTGTGTATGTGGGTCACTGACAGGAGGAAGAAGACAGGACAATTCAACCTTTTTATTCTGTGACATAGAATTCCCCTTGAAACTGTAGAATTTTCCTGGCCAACCAAAAAAATGTTCCAAGGTTTATATAAGTGTAGGAGCTATTGAACCACTGAACTGATGTTGAGAATTACCCACATGAAAAATAGGTCACAAGATCAAGAAATCTTAGAACTTCATGACAATAAGTGTGTTCCAATATTTCCAGTTAGGAAAGGTCAAACATGGAATAATATACTGTGTCAGACATCAGCAACAGTGTCATGACCTACTGGAAGCTCTTTTATGTTAAACTGCTTTGAAGCTGTCTCAAAGAGATTGTTAATCTCTGTGGGCTATAGATGTATCAGTGCTGCAGACTGTATTTGCTGCAGGTACACTTTACACTGTTAACATTTCTAGTTGACAGATATTCATGGATGAATGATCATAAAACATACTAAAATCACAGTTTGAAATCGGTTTTGTTAGTACAACAGTCATAATTCAGAACATTACAGAAATTTACAATATATTTTTGTAATATGCTATATTTTGCATATTCTCATAAAATGCAATATAAAGTAATTGCATATTACAGAAGTATGCAAAACATGAATACCACAGAAATGCCAATAATTTAGTGTATTTCAGATCAAAAAAAAATATAGGCGAGTAGAATGTTTTCTTTTGCCAAGCCTGCTACCCTTCTGGGATATTTTATGAACTGTATGTGTATAATCCAAATCAGTTTTGTTATGGTTTTAATTTTGAAAATAAAGTATTATTAATGAAAAAATTACAAGTTTTGAGAAATAATTTTGATTTTCTGAATGTGTATCAACAGCGTAAGTCAATGCTGTAGTGCTCTTTGGCAAGATATATTATCCCTGTCTTTGACTATTAGTCCCTGCTATAGCTAGATTGCTCCCAAGACTTAAGCTAGCTTGCTTCTCTCTGCACAAACTGTAATCTGAACTCTCCTTGACTTCTCTTTTTCACATTCCAAAATAACTTAGTACATAAGCTAGTGCTCTAACTGATGTACTGTATTCTAAGGTTTACTCAGTACTTCTAAAACTTTGAGGATTTACCACTGCAGAATTTCAAAAGCTAGTTAGATTTCATTGTGCTGCTACAGATGTTAAAATACTTACCTTTATTGGAGCTCAAAGTCCTAGAATGGCACAATTAAGATGGACTTTCAGCATGCTTTATTTGTGTTTGGTTTAAAGTATGTTTCTGTCACCTGCTATGTAAAAAAAAAATATAGTCTGACACAAGACCATATCTAAAGGTAAGGAAAACTCCCCTCCACCTAAAGCTCTCTGTCTCTCTGTTTTGGGTACTGTTTTGTTTTTTTCTGTTCTGGGTTTTATTTGTTTGATTGTTTTGATTCTCATTAACTCTGTAAGGCAAGAATGATGATCTGTGAATGTTTGATTGAGCACATATAAAGCTTCTCTTTATAAGAGTTTCAGTTGAGATAGCCAGATATGAAGTTACTCAAGCGTATGACAACAGGAGAGTGAAGATTGGCTCAAGCGTTATAAGATCAGATTCTAAATACCAGAAAATCAGGAGCTGCCAATGTGAACAGCTGTCTGAATTTCATTTGATTTTTCCTGAAAGGGAAATTAATATTTTCCACCTCTACTTGCTTGTTGGGGTACCCTGGCTCCTGTTGTCGGACTGCCTCTTGTCTTCCCTTATGTGGAGATAAGGAAATAGAGAGGAAATATATCTGGATACTCCAAAGTGTCCTCTGAGTTTGGATTTGCCTGGAGTTTAAGCTAGAAGACTTTTCCAAGTTGCATAGTTTAAATTAAGCCATCAAATCCAGAGAGCCAACATGGTATATATTATGAAGAAAATAGTCTGTATTATACTGACAGTATTAGATTCTCTGGATGTTCTCTATAACTAAAATTGGCAGTCATTTGCAGAGAAAACAAAACAGTTAATAATGATGAAAACAGCATGTTTCTTTGTACAGTGAAGCAAAATTCAACTGAAGCAGAAATGCAAAAAAACCCCATGTTTGGTAAAGTAAAATTTGCACGTATCTACATTAGTGACCTTATATAGATTCAAATATTTCCCACACAATCCTTTTAGAAAGATTTGCAAAGATGACAAAATAAAGTTAGAATCAAACCACTTATATTCATCTCTATAGCAGCAAAAGACAAGCAGTGTTGTCAAGCATCTTTATCCGGACTAGGTTTCTAATGAGGAGAATAATGAGAAGACATTTTGACATTAACTGTAGAAACAGTTTGTTCCTTGAAGTGTATCAGGAGAGGTATCATTGTTATTAATCCTAAAGTTCTGATTACACCCACACACATTCTAAACTGCACAGGGAAGAAATCTGACAGCAAATTAATTGCAGAGTTCTGCAGAAGGATTTTCTTCTTTGTTCTGTTTTTCTCCTGAATCTAAAAATACCCCTCCCTTCCTACGTCCCCCCCGGCCCCACACATCTAGGAAACTGGATGGTGTCATTTCCATGTATTGTCATTGACTGTGTTATAGATAATAAATGTTCACCAAATGATCCAACAAGCAAAGTGAGAAAGGATAATCCCAGAATTACACAACTAATGAACCAAAACATTTATAAATGCATCTTTAAATTTTTCGTGCTGATGGAATGAGCAAATGTGGGACAAGACATGCACAGAAACTGCAGTTTGCACTTTCATTTTGCATATTTACTTTTCTTGTAGTCCTTTGTAAATAGTTTTCTATTTCATATTGTTCTGTTAGCTACAATGACTGTATTTTTCTATGTAGCAACCTCATTTATCATTGTTATACTGACATGACAGATCCATTATTATGTATTTAAAATTTAAAAAAATTAAGAATGAGTTCTATCTAATCCATTTGTTGAGTGCTGGTCTTCCATAGCATTAGTTCTACTGTCCTCACCTGACTTGATATTGTTTTACAGTGGTATTCCATATTGACTTCAGTAGATTTATTGTGTTTTCATGCCATGGTAAATCAAATTAAAACCTGTCTAACCGTACTTCTTGTACTTCTTCACTGCAAGTAAGGGTACTAGAGAAGCAGTGCCCTTTTGCAAGTTATTTTAAGTGTTTATCTAGCATTATTATGTGTATCAGTAAGTTTTTCAATTTGAATGTCAAATACAATATTAATCTGTAAATATAAATTAGGAATATTGTGTTTATTATTTTCTCATACAACTAATGAACTGGTTACATAAGATCAATATTGGCATCCATACCATGTCGTAGTTTATATTTTAACTAAATATTTCTTCTTCATGTTTCCCTAAAGGATCTTTCTGTACTAAGAGCTGTTTTTATTAAGCATTTATTTGGTAGATACAAAAAGGGAAAAAAATATTTATTGGATGCAAGTCTTATTATTTACATTGTTTTCTTTTCTGATTATATTGTGTGTTGTTGCCACTTTTGATATCAGATTAAATAATGATAGTGAACTAAGTAAATATTTTTATTTTCTAGTAACAACCATAAATTGCATTCTAATTATGCTCTGCATTTATATGGCTTGTGAAGAATGTTAACGCATGCAGTTAACGCATGCATCAGTATTGTTTTAACAGGAATTTTTCATCATAGAAATCAAAGTTAGACTACATTGTGTTTGTTTTGCATTGGAGGATTTATTTTGTTTAAAATCATGGCAAAGCTAAAATATACGAGAAATCCAGTTGGGTGTGTTTAGAATGATTCCACAAGGGATATTGAGCAAATAATAGATTTCATAAAAAGAGTCACATTTATGAGAACAGAACGTATGGGATAAATTAAAATGTCGTGTATGCATGCCTATACTGCATACTTCTGTATACTGTATACTTCAAGCACATTAGTTTGATGCTGCTAACCAACACCGTTTAAGATGCGCTAGGTATTCACATAGTACAGCAGAACAATGTTCCTCATTGGGGTGGATGTGTCACTGCATTTAATTCATGCCAGTTCTCATTAGTTGGACACTAAAAGTAAGACCTGTTTTACACTCTGCATAAGCGCAGTGAATCTTTCCACGAAATCTTAGTAATTGCAAGCAGCATTTTATCGTTTCCCACTGTAGGAGATTGCACTGGAGTTTGACCACTGACGTCTGTCATTGTGGCATGTGCCTACTTCAAGCCAAGCTTTAGGTTGTGTTTGAAATGTAATTGTCCATATGTTGTACAGATGAGAGATGAGTTGAAGTGTGTTGTAGTAGGGGGCAAAAGGCTTACAAATCAATGTCTTTTTTAGTCCAAAAGATCTTGTAAGAGTCTAATATTGTCGTAATTGGAATCATTTCGCTTGCAGATAAAACAAGATTTACCAAATCATTTTCACTTGAGTTTGGTTTAGAATAGTGTTTGGCAGTTAATAATCAGAAAACAATTTACTGACGTCTTTCATTTGAGAGCCCTAAAATGAATTGTTCCCTTTTGATTCTTAGATTTAAAATTAATTTTAAATTAATGGTCAAATGAAGTCCACAGTACTCATTACAGGACAGATGGAAATATTTCAGTTTTAGATAGTTTTTTCACTGTCTTTTTGTTTGGTTGGTTGGGGGGTGTGTGGGGTTACTGGATTTAAAGATCAAACCAGATCAATGTACTTACTCAACTTCTCTCTATAGTTTTTTTAAATGGGGATTGTCTCTCATTCATGTTAATGGATGAAGCAACTTAAAAGATTTGTTCAACTTGAACCTGAAGTATTAATAAACAAAAGAATTACAGCTTTTTTAATTTTTTGATATTATAGAGTTTTAACTGTATTGAAAAATAATGAGAAAAAAATAATATTATACAAAAATCTTGAACTATAGAAAATATATGTGCGTTTCCTGATGTGTATAACATCAGAATTATGTTGAAGCAAAGGAATGGGAACATACACAAGAGGTATTGTGGAGTCTTTGTAATAGGTGACATTTCTGAATCTTAAGAAAAGAGCAAATTACCTTTAGTAGTCTGAATTATGTATTTTTCTTTGTTGTCATCTGCCTTACAGGCAGTTGTGGCTGTTTTCAATAAATATTTGTGTCCATTAGTGCATAATAGGAGCTTTTTCAGAAAAACAGAGATGCTATTATTGACTTTGCCTTTGCTTTCACTGGAATCACCATTGTCAGAAATATCACAAAAAATATTACTTCCTTATAATAACACCTAGACATTCTATAGGACTAATTGACCAAGAAACAAATAACATCCACATTATTCAGTGACTTGTAGTTATGGTGCATGCAAATCCCCAATTGAAGGCAATCACCACCTGGTTTTTCCTGTGAGTGTCCTTTTGTTTTACCCATGAGGGAATTATATGGCTCTTGGCAGCCAGTCTAGCTATGCATTGAACTAGCTATACAGTCTAGTAATGTATTGAATCTCACAAATTATAGAAATACAATACTCTTCCATATTTTTCTTTAAACCTGTCATCAGGAGGATACTATAAAGACACAGTTCCATAGGTTATATTAACTATGTCAGCTTTTGTTGTCCATACCCAATAATCCTGATTTTACTCCCTTCACAAGACAAGTTTAATAAATTTACACAGATATTTTTGTTCTAGTAAAGGCAATAAAGGATCAGGATGAAAACCTGCAATTCCATATCATGATTCACAGATGACCACTATAATTTAATTCTTCTGGTTATGTAGCAGGCTGTCCTATTATGTAGCTACCTGCCCTATGAAAAAAAAGGATTGATTGTTTGACTGATTGATTTTGATTACTGATGCCATTCCTTCTAGAAATAATGTTGTGGGGAAGGTGAATGGAACTTTGCATTTCCCACATGGTTTCCATACATCATGTTATCAATAGAAAGCATCTTTTAGAATATTATTGCTGTTTGGCTTTGGCATTTACTGATGCTTGACTTTCTTAGCTATTCAGCATCTAGTATGTATGGAAGCTCTTCAGTACCCTTCACTAAATTTAGCATGTAGTAGGAATAATAATTGCTAATAGATTAATATTAATAGGAATAAGCCTTTAAATTATTTAACTGTAGAGGGTCCAACCGAAAAAAAAAAACCCAAACAAAAAAAACCCAAAACAAACAAACAAAAAAACCTGAGAAAAGTCTCCACAGGCTTTTAAAGAATGAAAAAGCCTTTTTTTTTAGTTCATAGCTAGTAATTTCATTTCAAATGTCCAGTGGTTGCCCACAGAGCTTTTAAGAATGGGAGGCATCCAGGTTTTCCTGGTACTCACCAGTCATCCAATTACTGATCAGCAAAAGAAAACACCCTTGGGAGCTTACTGACATCAGTTTTAGTGACATCAAAGAGAACAAAGAACAAGTATCCCAAATACATAAAACATATCACAGAAAGTGAATCTGTATGTAACATGGCCTTACAGACCTGTAGAAAAGAAGACCAGAAGAAAAAACAAGTTGTAAAAGGTGTGCAAAGATATAAAAATGACCATAAGCATCGTAACGTGGAGGACAAAACAATCAATCTCAACCTCTTACTCTACCAGCTCAAGGACTGAGGATATCAATGACTGGCTGCAACCACTGTTCTGCTGGACTGAATGAAGCTGGTAACCTTAATGGGATAAGCTTAATACCAGAAAAATTGGTAGTAACTTAAAAGTTTATCTCATTGTAACTGTATATAACAAGAAATGCTAGTATTGCTACCATTAAGATAATAATAATTCTTTGATAGGATGGTTAACATTTTAATTAGACTAACAATAACTTCTTGGATTATAACAAAAAGGTAGAAATTCAAGCATCCTTTTCTGTAACTTGGATGCAAGAAATTAACACATAGTAAAAACTAGTCTTTTATATGTTAGATTTAAAGGTACATATACTAGTTCATGAGATTTCCTGGATAGCTGAATTTGTTGATATTTATCTTATACTGTAATAAGGTCTTTGTGGATGGGTGGTCGAACATTTAGGCTACCCAGAGAGATTGTTAAGTCTCCATCTTTGGATGATACTAGAAACTCAACTGGACACAGAGCTTAGCAACATGATCTATGTAACCCTGCTCTAAACAGAGGTTTGGACTAGGCGATGTCCAAAGGTGCCTTCAAACCATAACGATTCTCTGGTTCTGCTAAAAGCAAAAGTCTTAGTTTAAAATAGTTCCATAAAATTAATGGATTTTTTGTAATTATTTAATTTGTAAATTTCCTAAGTCCAGAGGTTTTTTTCCTTAAAAAAATAATATACTATATTCATAAATGCTAAAGAAAGCCTGATAAAGTAAGAAACTCCAGGTAACACTTTGAAATAGTAATTAATATTGACTATGAAAAGAAACATGAAGCTTATGAACTTGTATTAGAGAGAAATCTTTGAAAGTAGAAAGTGGTGACAGTTTTGATGATCACTTGTTGATGTACAGCTAAAGCCCAAAATTCCTCGGGGATGCACATATGTGGAACTGAAAAATATGAAAGTTAAGTAGGATTTGCCAAAGAGTAGTTTGTTCTATACTTAAGAAGCCATAATCACAGAATTTCTGAACAAGATCAATAGTGTAAATATGTAACAGTCAAGTTTGCAGAAAAATTAAAGCAGCTATTTCATAAAAGTTGATATATAATAAAAAAGTTGACAAAAGCGAATATGTATCCAAGTGAAAAATTGCTCAACACTCATAAATTAGGCAAAGGCACACCAGAACCTGCAAAGATAAGGACAAGAAAATGTGTTCAATTAAATTACAAAGGAAACCTTAGCTTTTATACTGGATTCCAGAATAGTTCTACTATTTGTGTTTTACTAAGAAAACCATTAAAAGGCATTGAAAACTGAAATACATGTAAAAGTAAAGGGCTTGTATCTAAATGTTAAGTGCAGGTGTCTCTGAGTTAAGATTAACCCATAATGTACCACCAAATTTTTAGACAGGCTGAGGAATACAGATAGATTTCAGTAAGTAATGCTAAAAAGGTAAAAGATTATTTTTAACCTTAAAAGTTTGTTTATTATTATAATTATAATATTTTTGATATCTTAATACTGTAAATGAGCCACATAAGGAGTGAAATTTTGAAAACTAGGGTATAAAACATCCCTTCAGGGGTTTAATTATCTAATCAGTGTTGTGAAATATCTGACAAGAGAGATGAAATGACTTTAAATGTGGTATTTCCTAAATTTTCAGATGCTATTGAAAGAACTAGTTCAACTTCATTAACCGTTTTATCACTAGGAGATTGCTTTTTAATATTGTTGTATGTCCACAGATAGCCCTTTATGCCTTTTTCTCACCAATCTGATCTCTTAAAATTGCATTTCCAGTTACATGTGAAGTATATTATGAATATAAAACAATTAAAATTCAATGTACATTGAAAAATAATTATATTAAGACATTATTTTAAAACTTACCAATTCTCATACTTATTTCATTCAAACATGTACAGAAGGTCACTTCTGCAAAAAGTAACAATATTAAGTCCAATTATTATATTTTATTTAAAAGCTTTATAATATTTTAATTTCACTGATGGATTTTATTGTATAACAAGTCATCACTACGCTTTGCAGGAGGAGGCAACAATATTCTGTTGTGTGTATGGACTTGAGATCATCAAATAATAATAAAATCCTATAATTTTCAGTCACAACTTTCAGGGTTGTGACTTTGTCAAGATCATTTTAATAGCTATGATAGAAGTTCAGAGAGAATAATAAAACATAATATATCTTACACACATTATATTGTAGACTATAGAGAAAGGTACCCTTATCACCACTTCAGACCTGGAAGACTGGATAGATGAAGTGTTCAGGTATAGTGAATGATTACGGACTATATATAATATAGAATAAAAGAAGACTTAACTGTTTGTTCACGACAAGGTGTTTTTTCAAATGAAGGATTTTTGAACATATTATTGAGTAGGCTTCATTGCAAGTTACTACTACTGAATTATATTTTCAGATGCTTAATTTCTCTCTCTCCTTCATCCATATCTACCTCTAGTAGCTAGGAATGGATGTAGTTTATTGGTTCTTTCTGTCATAACAGGCTGTATGATTTAGCCCTCGATATGAGTCGTGTTGTCCTAAAGGAATCCTTTCTAAGTTTTCGCATGACTATGAACACTGCATTGTTATATAGTAAAGTGAATTAATTTTCTCAGATTAGGAATTCCTGCCTGCTTTGTTTGCATAATGTAAACATGTAGAATGGATATGGATTTTGCATATCTGCTTCGATTTCTTTATTTTCTCTTGAATCTAATGTTCTCGTTTTTATCTGTGGAATTCAACTCTATAAATTGGGAAATCCTTTTATGTTCTTTCAGAAGGAAGAAATATGTTCTTTCTTTCATACAATGTTTTCCTTTATCAGTTACCCATATTTAAGGAAAACTGAATTCTTTAAATGAATTATTGATATCTCAGATGAAGTGGTTGTAAATATTTTGTCACTTTTATTCTGTGGTCTGCCTTTCATTCTTTCATGTATTTGCAGCATTGGCAATCATTCCCATGGTGTTGTCAAATCCACTATAATCAGTGTTATATTAATAAATATTTAATTTCTTTTCCTTAATTGTTTATTCTGAATTAGATAGTAGTGCTTCACTTAAGATTTAGTACAACCACTAAGAAGAATGTTGAAGCATCATATTTAACCTTAGCGAATAAAATCAAGCACAAAGGTTTTAGGATCATCACAGTTTGAACATACACGTATCCAACCTAACTCAGACAAGCTGAAAAATATACTTTGAAATTGAGTATTAAGGATTTCCTTATTCTCCTCATTTGAAAACTTTCTTCAAAGATTAGCACTAAATTAAAAAAACATGTAGAATTTACCTACAATTTTCTGTTTACTTCAACCTGAAGTTTATTGAAGTCAAGTCAGGGCTTTTTAATTTTGTTTACATCTTGGTTTTATTACATTTATGAATTTGTGAATTATTTGTCATGTAGAGTCCTGGTTGCTTGTTCACAAATTCACTAGTCTTCTCTGAGGTGCTTGTGTATCTTTAAAAAAAATCAAATAAATAACAACAACAACAAACCCCAAACCTTCCAGCTCCTCTATGTCTTTTCTTAGGTTGTTTACTGGCTTGGTTATCTGTCTGACGTTGAAAGTGGAGTACTAGGTGGATGAACAACAGGAACCACAGTTTGACACAGAGTGTTCCAACCCTACGCAGCTTGCTCCCATAGCAGGTAAATCCCTAGATTGTCTCATGTAGAAGTTCAGTGTTAATGAGAAAAATACTGAGCTGCTCAAATACCCACTGTCCCCTGATTAAAGTGATACTTACTTTGCACAGGCTGCTAGTGGCTGTATCAACTATATTGCTGATTTTCCATGGACTACTGTCCTGGTTTGAGGTAAAATAGAACCTATTTTCTGTTTAGTAATTTTACATCTTAGCTAGGCCTCTTCTAACTCTCTGAAATTAACAACATATTGTGGAGAAAACTGTTCATTCTCAGAGTGATAAGACCAATGTTTGGACTTCATGCCAAGGAATGGTATGCAGAGAGGCTCTTGCTTATACTTATTGCTATAACAACTAAGGTCAGCTAATTTCGTTATTTATCCCATTGGGGGATCAGAAACAGAAAAATGTAGGGGAATCTGTGGGGAGGAGCGGACAGCACAGGTGACCCAAAACTGACCAACAGGGTATTCCATCCCATCTGCCCCAGGCTTATTATAAAAGCTGAGGAGTCAAAGGGTCAGCTCTCCTTCTCCAAGGGCCAACGTCTGAGGAGGACCCTTGTGTGTTCATTTGCCTTTGATCCCAGTCTGTGTATTCATGACTCCAGATATGGAATCCAGTTCCCATCCATCACTGAGTCCAGTCTGGGACTTCCCCAGTGCCCGCTTATGTCGTCATTCTGGGAGCTTGGTATGTTTTTTTATATGTATCTACTTGGTTATTTTCTTTTTATTTTATTATTAATATTTCATTAAAATAGTTTAGTTCCTGCTAAACTCACAAATCTCTTTATCCCTCCCACTCCTCTCCTTGAAATGAGCTGCTCCTAACAGCGTCTGTTGGTTGATTCGGCCTGGAACACGACAGCTACTCATATTTTATTCTCTCATATGTGACCAAGGGTGGCTGTATCATGTGGTCCCAGAAGATAATTTGGAGATAAGTTCCTCTTCTACAGGAGAAGCAATCAAGTTTTACACTTGAGTTCATCTCAAGACCCAGTTCAAGTCTTGAGATAACTGAATTCTGGAAAGATCCCGTTTTGTCTCATGTAACCTAGAAAAATGTTCCTCTGTATGCTATAACCAGGTATGAGAGTAAGCAACATATTCTAGATTTTAGTTCTGAAATTGCATAACAAATATCTTGATATATGCCTCATCATGTGTACGTATGGAAAAGAGAAATACTAAAAGAAGTACTATCTTGTCACTTAGATAAATTAGACTTAAGTATAAATAAGCTTGACTGCCGTAGATTTATAGCTTATTTTTTGCCTTTTTAATAGTCTTATGTGTAGCATATATTTCACATAATTTAGAGAACAGTAAATAACTTTTATTTTGAGACTACAATAAAATTGTAGGCAGTAAATTAACATGTAGCATAATTTATAAATATTGCAGATGGTTTAAATCAATTTCTAGCATTAGTGTGGTCAAGAGAAATCTAGACTATCAAGAATTATCCAAAGTGTGAGTAACAGAAAAGTTTGGGCTTTTCAGATGCAAAAGGTTAGAGGAAAATACTCAATGACAAATTACTAGAAGATAAAATCTTTACTTAATTTAGATTAAACTGGGATTATTTACAGTTAATATAATAGGGATCTGAGATCCTGAGAAAACTTTTTTTTTTCCTGAATTGTTCATTCAGAGTTCTCATCTGCATACATCCAAGCCCTTCTTTAAATTTTGTTGTTGTAATTGGGTAAGTTATGAAAGATTTTGTGTCCTGACAGGTGATTTTTCTATTAATGTTTCTTTGAATAAAATTTTACTCTTGTTTTAAAATTTACATTCACTTATGATTTTTCACATTTTTAATTTTTTGTCTCTTAGGCATATAATTATAATTTGCATACGTTTCATGTTGCTGCAGTATGTTTGCCATGTCATATCCACATTAAGCTATTATTCATCTATTCTTTGTATTTTATAAGTAAATTGTTAAAGACATTGTTTTATTCTATGACCAGGAAAACCTCAGTGCAGGTTCCTTACACTGTTGCTATTTCTAAAGTAATATCTGGGACTCAAAATAGGCCTCTATTTTTACCTGCTTCATGAAAAGCTCCTCTCTGTATTATAAATGAAAAAATATCAGAAGACTTAGGGAGAAATCAATCATTTCAGCTCAACATTGAATGTAAAACAAACAATTGCTCAGCTATCCAAAACTTACCTGAGTTATTCAGACCCCTGCAAAACTGAAAATATCAAGAGAAGTTTAGACTTCTGTACCTTTTACTATACTTCGGTCCTATGTCTCCCTCGGACACTGCTTACATTCTTGTATTTCTGCAGCTACGTCACTGTTTCGTTCTTAAAGGAAAAGAAGGATGTTTCATGGGAAAAACAACTATCAACTACAGTTTTGAATTATCTGATACTACACTAGGTCCAATTCAGTATGGGACCTCTAAATTCTGTCTGATAGTTAGCTTTACATAATAGTTATCAAATTTTAACATCTAGGGATTTAAAAAAAAAAAAAAAGAGTCAGATGGTTCAGAGATACAGACAACATAGTGCCCATGCTTAATATTTGGTAATTAAGTTGATATAATGGAGCTTTATACCTTCCAGGCTGTGGTGGGTTAAACTTGGCTGGCTACCAGCTTCCCACACAGCTGCTCTCTCACTTCCCTTCTTTAGCAAGATGGGGAAAAAATAAGATGAAACAGATTGTGAGTGGAGATCACTCACAATTATCTCCACAGAGAAAACTGATTCAACTTGAGGAAGATTATTTTAATTTATTTCTAATTAAAAATAGAGTAGGATAGTGAGAAATGAATACAAAACTGAAAAAACACTCCTTTATCCCCCTTTTCTTCTCAGTCTCAACTTTGCTCATTCATTCATCACTTCTCTCCTCCAGGTGGCGCAAGGGGATGGGGAATGGGAGTTGCAGTCAGTCCATAAGGCTTCCTCTCTGTCTTTCCTTCTTCACACTCTTCCCTTCTTCACACTCTTCCCTCTGCTCCAGTATCTTCACACTCTTCCCTCCCTCCCTCCCACAGGATACAGTCCCTCATGAACTGCTCAAACTCCTACCCACAGCCTGCAGTTCTTCAAGAACTGTTCCAGTATGGGCCTTTTCCATAGGGTACAGTCCTTCAGGAACATACTGCTCCAATGTGGGTCCCCAATGGGACACAGTTCCTGCCAGAAAGCCTGCTCCTGCATGGGTTCTCCATGGGCTGAAGTTTCTTTCAGGGCACATACGCCTGCTGTGGTGTAGGGTCCTCCATGGGCTGTGGTGTGGATATCTTCTCCAGTATGGTCCTCCATGGATTTACAAGGGGGCAACCTGCTTCATCATGGTCTTCTCCATCTGCTGCAGGGGAATCTCACGTCTATTTTAGATAATTCCTTAGATAATTTGTGGATTAATTTGGAGTAAGCGTGTTCACAGCTTTGCAGCAGGCAGCTAGTCATTTTACTTAAATTGCTTTAGACCATACCAGAACTTTGATTGCTTAGCAACATTTATCACAAGGTTATTGTGATGTTGAATTCTTGTTATTGAAAATAATAACAGGGGGAAAATGTCTAGATTCTAAAGTTTGGATTCCAAAACAGGGATTTTAAGTCTTAGATGATGCATTCAAAGAACTGAAAACTTTTTAGGTACCTGGAAATGAAGATAGTATTTTGACAGGTACTTGCAAAAAGTCACTGTCTAAGCACTTATTAAAACCAGAATTTTAAAATCCACCTGTCTGTATTTGTTATATACTAATATTTATTTCATTTTCTTATTTAAAGGTAAATAAAATACTGGGATGATCTTTCAAAGATATTTAGTAAGTCAGCTTATGTTCAGGCCAAATAATCTAGAGAACTGTAGTATGGAAACATATACTCCACTGATTTTAGAATATTTTCTTTTGCAAGCACAAATTACTTAACCTCTCATGCTTATGGAAATGGTTTCTTAACAGCCTTCTTAACAACTGGCTTTGTTTGGGTCATGTCCTTCCCTCTCCCGTCTTAGATTTCTTTGCTGCATGTTCAGCATATAAACATACATAATGATATTACCCTTGCCTTTGAGTGCTTAATGTTTTGGCCCATATCCTGCCTGTCAGGCCATTTTGCATTATTAATCATTTCCTTTTTTTTTTCAGCAGTTGATACCAGCATTCACTATCTTTTTAATCTATTTTCCCTCAAACATTCTTCCTTTTCATATGCAGGAAAATCCTACTCTTTCAATATCGGCAAACCTGTAGCCTCCTCTAAATCTCTACAGTTTTATTCTTGCTGTGCTAATAACAATTTACAGTCCTTAAAATTGTACTTTATTTGCCTTAGTGTTTCTTCCTTCAAGTTACCCATATTTTCCTTAAGTCATTTGTTTGTCATTTGCTTTGTCTTTTTGTTGGTCATTTCTTCTGTGTCTTCCTGTTTGATCTTCCTAGGTGATCTATATTAAATAATATGATTCATGCTATGTGCTACTCTATCCAAAGTTTGGACTTGAGATCTGGTTATGGTTATTTACTTTGTAAATGGCCTGTAGCAAGTTGTTTGAGTTCCTGTTTGCTTAATTTCTCACACTGCTTCATTTTTTTTCAGAAATAAAATAACAGAAGTTGGCTTTCCCAGACCTTTTCCTGTCTTTCGTCTTTAGCCTGTAAGCCAAAATGAAAGACATAGCCTTTCTGCAACTGCTTTTGTATGCTGTTTGGCAAAATAGATCTTGAGTCTTAATTAGTTCTTATTAACCCATACAATTCAGCAAATAGTGAACTAGGTCATGTGATAAAGAAATTCTGTATACTTCTTTTTATCTTTCTACAAAATTTAGCAGTCCAAAGGAACCAGACTGCAATAGTGACCTGTAGTTCTGTACCCTTTCTAAAGCTGAAAAGTACGATGCCATTTTCTGTCCTAGGTATTTCTTAGAATAATATTTCTTTTATATTGTCATGCTACAGCAGAGATAATGTGTTATATAGTTGTTTATTACTTAAGCAAAGAAGGAGAAGCATCATTTCCAAGAGAGTGCTTAGGCAGCCTCATTCAAAGTCCACTGAAATCAATGGTAATATTCCATTAAATTTAATTTTAGATCAAGATAATGGAGTGAAAGGATCCCAAATCCCCTAGAAAGAAAACAGAAATACAGAACTTATTTAGCTTTGCTTATCATGGCAAAAATGAATTAACTGTAGCAAAAGGTTAGAAAGCCAAACATAATTTCTGAGATATATAAGTATCATTAATCATGGCTATTATGTTGTCTAGGGACTAGCCAGGTGTATGACCTCTTTGTGCCAGGCATTGTAAAAACATAGCCCAATAATGTGTTTGTGTAGCAATTTAGAGTGGCCTTAGCCATCACCTGCAACCCCTTTAAGGTTAATTTGAGGCTCTCAAATGCTCTGTTCCCTACGACGGGGAACTGAGATACAAAATGTTTTGGGTTTTGGTTTTTCTTCTCTTTTTTCTACTCTACTCCCTTTTTTACTTCAAAGCTTTTTGTTTCAGGTGTTCTATTATTTGTAGCTACTCATTGAGGTAGATTTTTCCACTAAAACCACTGCTTTTATGTACCCATTAACTTTTTGGGACTGTCAGCTTCATTAAGAAAGCTAGATTTCTGTGCATGGAGGGAGCTTGTGAGTCCAGCTTCTAATAATGGAAGTGTGTTTCTAGAAAAATGATCACTGTTATGGCTCTTCTATAGCCCCTGACTGACAGCTCCTGCTGATTTCTGAGCTCAGTGGGTGGCTGGCAGCTCTGTGATTCAGAGACATAAGGTCTCACCTTCCCAGCATGCGGTGTCAGCCAACTCTCTGTGACTCTATTGTATCTTAAACAAAGGGAGATTACTAGACCAAGTAAGTGAAGGTCATCTCTTGCCTCTACGCTGTGCAGCCAGTACTATGCAGTGGAACAGACCTGAATTCTAGCTTCCAGTGGCACTCATTGTGACAGAATCTGGGACACCTGGCCACCCCGGTAGGCAACATCTCATTACTGTACATGACTGTAACTCCTGGATCACAAGAGTCTTCAGTAGTTTCCGAGACAGACAACAGACGCTGTGATCCAGTAGTCATTGCCACTCACTGGGGGCTGCTGAGCTCCAGTAGCCTATGACAGCTACCAGATATCAGTCATCAATAATTTGTTGTCATTCTCATGGAACATGGCTTTTTCTGTCTGCCTCTTAATTCTTTTCTCCTCAAGCTACAAGGCTGCTGAGCTCCCACAGACTCAGTCGCGCAAGTAAAAAGACAGTTTTAATCAGCAGGATCTTGCGGCTAAGAAATGGTGGCTGCTGAATCATAAAAGCAGCTCCCACTCAGGAAACCAAACTTTTTTCCCTAAGAAACAGAGTTTCTTTTTTCCTGCTAAGCTCAGAATTAAGACCCCATAATTCTTCCATAGGGAACTATAGATTTTATTCAGAATTCTGTCTAGTTTAAGCCTTGTCATGTAAAAGAAAGAATCATAGAATCATAGAATCATTAGAGTTGGAAGGGACCTTAAAGATCATCGAGTTCCAACCCCCCTGTCACGGGCAGGGACACCTCCCACTAGAGCAGGTTGCTCAAAGCCCAATCCAGCCTGGCCTTGGGTGGAGGAGTGGAGGAGGGGTGGAGGAGAATTTCTGCCTGTTCTGAAAAGTAGATCTTAAATTTGATCTACAGTGATTCACATGCTAGAGCACTACTTATGGTGGTAGTTAGAAAAGACCTGATATTTTTATTTTAAGAATACACCTGCACACTGAAAAACAAAATCAAAACCCAGAACCTCCCCCAAAAACAAGAAAACTTTAAGTCTGTTCTCCTTACTTCCCTGCTGTTTGACTTCAAAAAGATTAACTTACCAGATAGAGAACTAGGAATTCAATAGTGAAACAATAATAAATTACTGAAGGCTCAACAGGTTTGCCTAGAATGGCTATTTCTTGTCCCAGAAGAGCATATAAAATATGTACAGTATGTACAGGATGAATGTACAATACTAGAGGTGCAAACGTAAACGTTTCCCCTGAAGAAAGAAAAGATAACATTTATAATAAAAGGTCAAGATCAAACTACAGCTTTCCATTGATTACAAACATATAAAGGGAACAAGTGGAAACTATATCAGATGACTAACGGTGAACAGAAAAAATCATCATAAGCATGTAGAAACAAAATAAAAAAGACCAAGGCACAAATTAACATGCAGCTTATTAACATGCAGTCTATTGATAAGAAAATATCAAAATACATTCATAAAAGGAGAAGCAGGAAGAAAAAATGAAAGTATTGGTCTGCTGTTCAATAGAGAAGGAAGGCTATGAGCAAATGACATCAAGAAGGGCCAAATGATTAATGTACTTTTTGCACACGAGGTTGATATACTTAATGCTAATGTCATTCAGGTAAGAATCTCACTTTGCAATAAGTTTGAGAGATTATCTAGGCAGAAGTAACTTACTACAAAAAAGGTATAAAATGGAAAACAAAGCAGGCAAGTGGTAGTTCTGCAAAAATGGGTTTAAGGGCTCTAGGCTCACAAGCCAGATATGCAAGGAGGCTTTATAATCGCTTTTAGAAACATAAAAGATAGCTACAATAAAGAAATATAAGATCAAAAAAATTAAAAACCCATGTGTTTCAACTGCAGTAAGAAAAAAACAGGTGAGACTTCAAGACAAACTATTATATAGTAAGGATGAATGAATCAACCAGTTTAAGAAATCTGAGGAGTCTTTAAGAATGAGCAAGACAACCTTCTGCAATTAATGGTACAAATATACTGGATAATAACTGAGGATAGAGTATTGTAGCCTGTAATTATATGTTTTTAACGTATTGCAATACAAAAGATGTGAGGAATTTAGACACCAGAAAGAAATCCAACCCTAACGATTCTATGATTCTATGATTTTATTCTATGAATTCTTCACTCATACTCAATAACTACTTGAGTTGCTGTGGTCAGGCTATATGATTAATTATTCCTTTGGTTTTGAAATTCATGTGCAGTTGACTATGTACAGGCACTAATAGCTTGAACATGATGAAGTAAGATCATTTTTCTGAGCACTTTTACTTCCACGATGACCTTTTACATACCTAATGCAGAGTTTAAGTGCTGCATAACAAAAACTAAGTGATATATCCTTCATCTCTGCTACCTCTACTTTTTCCAAAAAGGGATTTGTGCAATGTGTGTAACACCCTTGGTCTCTTACAAGAAAAAAACAAAAAAAAAAAACAGCCAACCAAACAAAACCTCAAACACCCACCCACCCCACTATTTTAGCTACCGAGAGTGAAAAACCTTTCTGAATGTCACAGAGGAGTGAAGGGAGTGAAGATCCCTTACTGCAGAAGGAGTGCCAGGAATTGCATAAGGCTTTTTGTCTACATTGTGCATGGGGAAGAATAAAATATTGCTGTGTCAAGGTTCTTTTTAATGTACTGACAAAGTTTTTGATCTTAGCATTAACTTTTAAGAATTTTTTTTCTTTCTTAAGGGTTTGCTCAGTGAAAATCCCAAGAGCAAAGTTTTCCTTTCCTCTTGCCTTCTTCAAAACAACTACACTCAACTTGTGCTTTTTTAAAAAACATAACAGAACTGCAGAGCATAACCAAAACTATTTTAGAAAAGATTCTACCATTGGGGATCACCTACAACAGTGCTTTTCTCTTGGTAATTCATACATTTTACAGCAGGAAATGGTTTGTGGAGTCTGTTTGCATTCCAGAAAGACTAACATTCTGAAAAACTATTCCATTTTCATTGTATCTTATTTTTGTATAGTTACAATTGCACCTTAGGTGCAACTGCTATTCTGTCATGATTACAATTACCAGGTAAAATATGACTATATCAAATATTTTTGATGAAGTCAAGGGGGTAGAATGAATCTAAAGGAATGCAAAGTAATAATTTAAAATTAACCAACTTGGAAAGGTTAAGTTCATTTTTTATAGCCTGAAAAGAGTAAGCCCAAGGCACATATTTTTAATTTATAAAATTCATTGTGGCAGAAAGACATTCAACACGATTTCTCTCCTGACACCAAGTAATCTCCAGGTACTCAACTGCCTTCAAACTACAGCTGCAAGGTTGCCTCTGTGTGTCGTGTGCCCTGGGCTTGGAAATATGAGTAAATTCGGCATCCTCTAGAGGTAAGATAGCACATCAAGTTATCTGTAAGATTTCGTTATTTAATTGTGCCTGACTTGTCTTTGCTCAATTACTTCGCATGCCTGCAGCCTGCAGTTCTCCAAAGCTGAATATTTATCTATGGCACTTTTTAATCTATATATTAAGTCAGGGAGATGTGGGGAAGGTAGTTTAGGAATTAATATCTGGTTTCTAATATTCTTAAAAGAAAAGGGTGGGTAATGTTACAGAGACATTACAGTGTGTTTTTTGTCTACATATAGGGAGGAGAATAACAAGAATAGCTTCCCATCCTACAGAGTTATCTCTTATACATTTGATATACATTGATGTACAACAAAGAGTTGATCTGTTGCTCTTTGTCAGTGGATGTGGCCATGGGATGGGGTTCTGCAGAACTGCACAGAAGGTTTAGCAGATCAGTGGTTAAGGTATCAAATAAAGATACTCTCATTGGACACAGGAGAAATACAGGTTCAGCCTGAAGCTCTGTTAAGTGCCAAATCATATGAACATAAAATCACATGCACTCCCCCTCCCAGTAAAATGAACTGGGTGTTCATCTGTAGTCTAGTGATCCGGCTTAGTGAGGTGCTGAGAACCTCCAAATACAACTACCTTCAGCTGGGCAGCTCATCAGATTCACATGGCTAAAGCATGCAAGCATCTGTAACCAGCAGCATACAATTGATATTTTCAGCATTGTCTATCTGCTGCATTTTATTTTTGAATTGATGAGGTGTCACTCACATCAGCAGTTGACTGCTAACCAGGACTGAAGGATCAGATCTAGAAGGAACAAAATCATTCTGTGATGCTTGCAAGCTCATTTAACAAGCAGCCACAGAGTGGTTGTTTCTCACCAATGAGAAACACTATACAAGAATAATTTGTGGTTGGATAGTGACTCTGAGATTACGGAAAACACTTCTAAAAGTTGTTTAAACCTTTGATGAATTCCTCATTTCATTTTCTGTTTTCTTTTCCAGGAATTTTTTTTAAAGGTACAACAATTACAAAGCAATCTTTTCACATTTAACATGCTTAAATGTGGAAAAGACTATCTGGGAGACCAATAGTAACATGTTTCATATTTGGCATAATTGTCTACAGTAAACTTTGACCAGTGTGTAACTGAAGCTAACTTGGACACATACACTGTGGTGCAACTATAGATGTGGAGAACAGTGGACTGCAGTGGGCAATATTTGGTTGAGTTACCAAGGGTATGGTGACATCAGCAGTTAGATTGAGGTCTAAGCTCCAAAGTCAAATTTGCTGACCAAACATACCCTAAGTCTTAAGCCCAAATGCCAGATGCATTTCAGCCTAGTCAGGGAATATAGTTGAAGTTGAAACTGTGAAATCTAACTATGGTTTCATAATTAGCAATTTATTTTCTCTCCCTCCTATGCTTTCTTTCTCCATCACCCAGAAGATGGCTGTTATGAATCCCTTTTTCTTTTTCATCCCCTTATTCTCATCATTCCTTTATCATTGATGTCCTCTGACACTGACATTGGAAGATCTGTGCAAGGTTTTTTGGTTAGATGGGTCTGCTTCTTCATACAGAAATTTCTGCGTGATCATCGTATGCTTGCAGAAACTGCAAGCAGAAATAGCTTTTTTAGCTGAGCAATCCTATTTTGCAGTTACTGCTAGAAGTGGAGAGCAATGGAAATCTAGATCACTGGAAACTTACCATGCATGTTTTTGCCTTCACAGCAGGAAGTCTGGCAGTTTGTGGCTGTGACCTTGCTAGATATACTGGAGTTCCCCTTGACTTCCATCCCAGAGGCCCAACCAAAACCTCACTTGCTGTGTTCTGAGTTCCTTCATGCTCCTAACCACTCCAAACTAAGTTGTATAGCTTTGAAGGGACTCATTACTTGTCACTGGGATTTCAGAAAACTGAGAGGTATCAAGTACAAACTAATTCCTAGAAAGCTTCCACCTCAATAGTGTACATAGTCACACCTGAGAAATAGGACTCCAAATTGGCCACGTTTGACAAGGGCTACAGGACACAATAGAATTATAGACAGAGGGAAACATCTGGGTTTGTGATACTTTCAAACTGTTGGGGTAGACAAGCTTTTTTTAAGACCACTATTAATCCCCATCTTGTAGCAAGTTGTTCTTTAAGCAGTATTGTTTAAAATAAGATATATCCATTTCTGGCTGTCCCTCCACATCTCTGACCCTTAATGAGGCTGAGTCTGGAGGGAATTTTGTGAATTTTCCTTTCTAGAGCACCCTAAATTTAAATTGGAGGGGAGGCAATATTATGTAATTGCCACTTTATGAAAGCAAAGTTATTTTTGCTTTATAACAACTAACTATGCGTCTATCCTTTCTGCAGTGCCAGCATTAGTTAGAGGAATGAAAGCCTTGAGATGTGCAAAATTTTCCCCAGGAAACACATGCATGCATATAACAAAAGCAAAATCCAAGAATATTTATATAACTAATTAGTTTTTAAAAAATCATTACTTAGCATAACTAAATTTCCTCCTTTATACACACTGCTTTTAAATCTCAGCCGTTTAACAAATAATTTTGAAGTAGGCGCATGTAGGAGTAAAATAAGGTTGTATTTGACTGTATATGCCTACCAGCAGCAAGAAGTTATTTAGTTTAACTGACCTGCTAATTATGTGCAAAAATGTAACTCCTGCATTTGAAATACAAATTCACCAAAGTTATCTTCTGGGGTTTAGGCCAATTATAGGTAGACTCATTAGCATTTGTCCTCAGTCTTATAAAATGAAGGCAATAGGTAAGAAGAAGAAAAAAGTAAGAGATAAAGAAAGTAGTAAAACCAGACAGGTTTCTCAGTGTTGGACTTTCTCTGTCAAGCTATTAATAATTCACTGCTATCTCCTTCCCTTCCTTCCTTTCCCGTTTTTCAGTAAGTCTCATAACTGGTGATTATTTCTCTAGGAAGTCTAGTTATGACAGAAATTAGTTACAAAATCACCTAGACTTCATACACTAGCAGCAAAATGAATGCTATGTAATTACCATTATTTCCAATAGAATTGCTGAAAAATTTTGTAAAGTTTCTGCTAAAACATTGAGAACTTTCCAGACTATATTCAACTTTGAGTAGGAGGTGACAAAGGAAGCATTTGATAAGAAACAGAGATGATAAAGAGCTACAACAAAATCAAAAGTTTAGCTTATTAGTCATATTTTAGATCAGGTTTTATTTTACTTTAGGTGTTTTGTCAATTTGAGGCAATTTTGTGCCTGTTTGGAAGTACCTGTCTTATTTGCCCAAGCCAACTGACTAGCTGTCTGTAGACAGTGTTTGACAGGGATGATGTTTCAATTCTGATGCAGTAGCAAGTAAATCTTGTATCTAAGCAGAAGTCATATACTTTGTTGTTTTTTTTAATTTAAAAATGCAAATTATTGTAAACTGATACTTTGCAAATATCTGAATTTGAGTTACTTGAAAACTGCAGACATTTGCGCTGGCTTCATCATTTTCATTAAGCAAGAATATTACACAGTGAGCTAGAGGGAGATAGTTTATAAAATGGTATGGCATCTAGAATCATACAGAAAAGAAAATAAAGTTTCTATATGACTTATTTTCTAAAGTAGCTTGGTCTGCCAAGCCAATTGTTATGCAATTTCTTAATATATTTTTTTTAACTCCTCATTACGCTGTTAGCTTAAACCTAGGAAATTGTTAGTAAACTGTAACAACGTCTAGATTTTGTTAGCCTATTTCATATTTCCTAAATTCTTTCAGCTTTAGTCAGCATTAAGCGGCTTTTCCAACTTTCTTTCTGGGCTAGTCATACAATCAACTACACTAATGTGCATAGAGCTGCACTAGCTTTTAACCAGTTGGAAAATATCCACAAATCCTGGCACAGATTAATGATGATGGCACAGATCTACCCAGTTTCTCCAGTGAGTCGATCTCCCTGCTGCTACAGTCTGATATGTTATAAACATTATTATGAATATAGCGCAGTTATATAAAATTAAATCATGCAGATTTCTGCAGAGCATCATCTGACAATCTTTCAGATGAGTATATGTTGTGGACATTCTGGCCAGTAAAATGAAACAAGAATGGTTTCCCATGATTCTTAGTCCCTCTTAAAAATGGGGTGAAAAATCTCGACTTTGGTATAATTGCATTGAGTCAACCCCTCTTAAGGAATATTTATGTCCTATTAAAAAATTATAATAAAAAAAAGGTCCAGTGAATAAAACACTGATTTCCAGAAGTGGCATATAGCTCAGCTGGTCATAAAACAATCCAAATTGAAGTATTTTCACATAGTTTGATTTCAGTTTCTCAATCCAATGTAATATGTTATTTTCGCATGAAAGTAAAATATATTTAAAATTTTGGCCTGCTCAATGAACAGTTAACTTTAAAAGATTTTTGATGCTCTAAAAATTTTTATTTGCATGGCAGTTCTCTCTATACTTCCATGGTACAAAATCTCATGTTTCTAATAAGATAATCCCCAACAGATTTGCAAAATCAAAACCTGTAGCAGAACCTTATCTTTGCCTCAACCCGATATATGAAAAAAGAAATGTAGAACAGAACCACAGTTAAAAAAATTGAAAAAAAAAAAAATTCAGCATGTGTCACAATACTTCAGGTGTCAGCTCAGTGGCTGACAACACAGTGTGCAAATAAGTGATTTGCTTTATAGAGGTCTGCAAAAAAGAGATATACCTCAGCTGAAGTTTGAAAGCTCCCTCCATTTTTATCTTTAAAAACACAATAAGGTTCATATTTTGCTTATGTGCTCGAAGTAAATACCATTAAAACACAATTTTATACCTTTCTCCATTTGGAATCAAAGGTAGAAGGTTTTGTATCACAACCTTTTCACTAACACTTAAAAAGAAGCAAAAGTTAGCTGGTAATGAGCTTCCAGATACAGAGTGACTTCAATACTTCCTGAGTGAGGCTCTTTCAAGAGAGATATCAGTATATGATTTTCATTGTGTTGACTGAATAATTCATTCTTACATCATTCTGTCTGAAAAGAGAGAATGATTCTGCCCTTGTTCTTTTTAAGTCTACTGAATTCAAGTCATAACTGACAGAGCCCGTAGTGATTGGTATGTAGTTATGAACAGATAGACAAGAATAAAATAATGCGTGGGCAAATTTCTGTGGATGGAATAAGGTCTCCTCTAATCTGAGGCCATTCTTAATTGAAATCAAATTCAGTCCTTTGAAGGAAACAAATGTTCACATGTGTTTTGTGCTTTACAGACCCAGAAGAAAGTAACAGATCAGCTCTTGCTTGTAAGGTTTCTTTAAGTGAGCACTTCTCTTTCCTGAACATTCAGGAAAGTTAATCAGAATGGCAAACCTTGTTAGTTTAGTGCCACTAACCCCTTATATGGAAACTTAGGGAGTTAATAAAAAGAAGTTAAAACCACTTTAATCTTAAATCAGTGCCCACAGAAAGATTTAGTGCAGATAACCAATCAATTTTAAAATCACACCGCAACTTAATTTGGATCGATTTTACTGATTGTCCCTGAAGACAGCAGAGGTGTTATAAATCCTAGCAGAAAACCTGATCTTCTGATAGTTTCAGCTTACAGTGACACAAGAGGTTCAGGCAAAAATCTTGATGGATGTTACTTGGACTGAGGTCTGAGAGTAAAGCTTTTGAGGCTTAACCCTTCCTGTCCAGTCTGAAAGCAAAACAAAACAAAAAAACCCCATAAACTTTCCAATTCTACAAGACATAAATTGAGACCATCTGACCATATAGCCTTTTATTTTTCTTTCTTTTTTTTTTTTTCCTCATCATTATTATGTGAATTTTCCCTTCTTTTGAAAGATGGATTTTCAAGCAGATACTTTCATATAACAACAATTAATACTAAATACTGTTTTTACATGGGACACAATTTTTACTAACTAGCTTGGGAGCTTGGAGATGTGTAAAGGTTAGCTGCCAACTAACTTACAGATGTAATTAAAATGGAGGTTTCTTTCCTAGTTTCGTAAGTATACTGTAATTCAGTTATTTAAATATACACATGGGAGACTGAGGAATATGCATATCTAGCTCAGGGTGTGCTACAGAACACATATTTTAAATTAAGCCTTTTTACATGCTGTAATTGTCACCTTGCATCTTCTGTAACGTATGACTAGATTTCCATTTATTTTAATAAAACAAAATGAGGATTGTATTGAAATATCAGAGTTAAAGAAGGAGTGACCATCAACACTTTTTCTTTTAAAGAATATATTTTGATTTTTATATGAACCAAGTTAACAATTTACAATTCTTAAACAAAAATACTAATTTATTAAAGTTCAAATTTATAATATTACTGCTGACGACATTTGTGAAGAATCAGAGAAAACTTAACAATGAAAAACTTTCAATCCAGTGAAAGATTCCTACTTAAATAATTCTTGAAAATCAAATTTTTTCACCTGAATCTAAGATGGATTTGAGTCATTGTTATTCAAATAGTAGGCAGATGTAAGAATCAGGAATTATTAAGGCTTGAATAAATGGTGTTTGTGGATGTAGAACTTTTTCAATTGTGTTATTTACAAACATTTCAACAAAAACCATTTCAGTTTAAAGATAAGGGGTTGTATTACTTCAGTTTTACTGCACTAGAAGGGCAAAGGTTTGCATTAAAGTAGCAGATAATTAAAAAGTGCTTTCTGCAACTACAGTAGTGTTCAGAAGTAGCAGGAATCATTATGAATTCATAGTCCCTATGTTCTAATTGTATGAATATGAATTTTATGTAGCAGAATTGTATTCACCTGAGTAGTATATAATCAGCTTTACTATCTGCCATAAACTTTCTATGAAATCACAATGCTTTTAAAAAAAGTAAAAGAGTACGTGAGCATTCTGCAAGTATTCAAGAACCGCTTTTGTATCAAGCTCAGAAAGCTGATACTACCCTAGCCTTTACCAGAAAACTGTATCAAATATAAGGTGTATTTGGAGACTAAAAGGAAAAGGGCAAGAAATTTTTGCTTACTCCTTCTTCTTCCTCTAGATTCACTAAGGTTGTATGTGCTGGTACATAACCAGACAGAAGAAAGCTGAACTGGTCAATGGTATGTAAACGTACTTATGCAATGTTTGTTGACTTTATTTCAGCACCTGAGGCACTGATTATGTTGAGAGCTCCCATAAATGGCCCAGCATGTAGTCTAGATTGCATTATTGCCTGTTCTTCACTGGGCCTCTCCCATTGCCTTGTAGAAAGCTAGTCCTATTGCACTGTACGATGTTCATGGGGAACTTCCTCAGGTTATCAGCCTTTGGTTTCTCAAGCTAAACCTTTGCTCTGAAAAGCAGATCCACTACTGGATTCCCCTGCATAATACTACCACCGCTACAAATGAAAGTACATGTTGTAAAGGCACATAGATTCAGCCCAACCACAGATTGTTTACACTGTCATGTACTATAAGAGCACGACAATGAAACTTAAATTTCCCCACACTGGAAACAGAATTTCATATCCTTGAGGCCTGTACCTGTGGTGACATACTGAGAATATTTGAGACAGAGTTAGGGACTTGTAAATCCTCAGAACCTTTAGTGTATGATGATGGATTAGTGGAAGACACAGCATACGATCTGGATGTGTGAACAGAGCAATGACTGATGGGAAAGGGCTCATACTTTGTGCAAAAAGCAGCAATAGAGAGACAACTAATCTTAGCCATGGATTATAATGGGCAGTTCACTGCCATCTGTGTTGTGTATGACACCGTTGGTTTCTAGAGTACCTTGCTCCACTTCCTGTGATGATAAGGATGCATGACTTAGTGCTTATTCTTTGGGAGATGAAAAGAATGATTATGCTAGCACCCAGCGATGCACCAGCACTAAGCCTTGATACTTGGATTCCTAAAGCTGTTGATGAGCCATCTCACAGTGCAAGATCATTCTGTTTTATGAAAAACTGCCAAAAATTATGCAGCTGTAATTTGCAAAAGTCTTCCTGTAAAAGGAATATAATTTTGTTATACTTCAGAGATCTGGCCTCTGCTTTTTGCAGAAGTGTTGCAATGTGACCACTTCCCAGCCTAGTAGTTTCTCCTTTTATAGTTTAAGCAAATAGGTTTCAGTTGCCTCCTCTCTGTCAACAGAACTGCCATGAACTTATGGTCCACCATATCCCATCACTTCAGAAACATTAAGAAAAGAACATATTTTTTAATTGAAAGAATCATGCAACATGTAGGCTAGGAGATCATGTGAAGTGCAGGGCAAAACAGTTTTAGGCAGAGCTATTGTCAAGGTGCTGCAACTTACATACCAACCCTTGTGCTTTCCCACTGAATGGGAGAGAAGCTGCCTTTGTAAGTAGAAGAAACCAGCATGCATCATGAGCTTGACTCCCAGGAGAAGTATGACAGCCCACCCCTTCCTATTTCCTCTGAAAATTAGCATTACAAATCCTTTACCAAAATGTTGTGTACAAATTTCTTCTTGACTCCAAAATCCCATGTTATCTGGGAGCAATAAGATGGACTGTAAGTTTCCCAATAACACTGAGAAATAGGCTGAAGTGGCCATGGCAGAATATATGTAATGTGCAGTAACAATAAATGGGGCTCAGATGGCTACAGAATGTGCAGAAGTTGCCAGTTTTCTATGTTATTTTTTTATTATTATTTTGTTGTTTGGTTGGGGTTTTTTTATTTTTGAAGTAGTGGAATGTGAGGGAATTTGGACACAAGTTTTCTTATCAAAGACGTAGTGACCTGTCATTTGGAGCATTAAAGATTAAAATAATGAAAAACAGAAGAAGGGCCTGGAATACTGGTTATGGAAGGACTATTCAGACCAGCCATCATCAAGTAGGAATAAAAAATCCAAAATGTAACTATGTCATTCTAAATTAAACTTAGCTACAGAATTATCCACAAACAAATGTAATGCAGAAAAGATGTCTGACGATGCCTTTTGCACAGATCTGCAAAGGTGTCACTTTATTCAGCTATTCTTGCTCTGCAGCAGGTTGATTTTCTGTCTGTCTATTGTCTAATCATCTAGAGGCTTATTATTAATAATAATATTATTTTTAGGATGCATCTGGATTTGTTCAGGACTGTTACTAAAAGTGATATACAAATTTGAAACTAGGCTTTGTGTTTCAAAACCTCCTTTATTATCCCTCATGTATCTTTTGACCTATCACAGTTGTAAATAGCTAACATTAATTTTTTCCTTAATTCTGCTCAAACATTATTTTGGTTGCCTGTAAAAGTGAGACTCAACTGCCGTCCTGGAAAAGGACTAACAATTACCCCACTGAATTTAAACGGTTGGGTTACATGGAAAGAGTCACGGGGAGGTTTTTCTGCCTTCTTCCTACTTTTTCCTTTAATAAAAATGAAACTGTACACCTTTAAAGATTAGGATAGAATAAAGGCAAATCTGCGTCTCTCTTTTGTAGGTGACACTTGCTGTAAATCAGGTGCTATGAATCTCTCGCTAGAGAAAGAGAGGGTAATCTTCTAAGCACTCTAGTGTTAGGCACTCTAATATGCACCTCAGCTCATTAAATGCAGAGCAAAACTGAGGAAAACCTAATGAAAATTGTTATAGAGATGAAAATATGGTAGCAAACAAACCCCAGATCTTGCTTGCATTTCAGATAGCAACATTTCAGTCAGTGGCAGCTTTGAAACTTTAGATTTGGAACATTCATCTGCTGCAAAGCCTTTTTCTGAGTAATAAAACCAATTTTTGGTCTTTTCCCATCTGGAAGGGAATAGCAATTGGTTTCTCTAGTTTAGCTTACCTCATTGTACTAGTGCCTTGTATACCTCATTGGAAATAGTTAAGTATTTCAATCAAAGTTGTGTTAATGTACTGGCGAGGAATTCAAATAGTTTGATTTTTCTGTAACTTTCTCACTCCCTTATTTTTTACATTGTACTAAATGAGCACTTCTCTCAAACTCTTCTTCTTAAATATTTGTTTGGCTCAGGGGTGATTATAGTCATGACAGCAGTTAGAAGTCTTCTGGCATGTGGTACTACTGCCATATGCCTCACGTAAAGTAAGAACAGTTTCTTAGACTGTTCACTTATTTGTGGCATAGCAGCAAGCCAATTCTGGATAAATATTCAGAGAGGACAACTAAAATGATATGACTGTATTTCACTCACTGATTTTGAGAGAAGTAGCAGGTATTTTTAAGAAACAAATAGCACAATGATGTCCAGATTTTCTGTAGTGCTCATACTGTTTTGAGTTTCCAAAACAATAGGAGTCTTCTGCTAGACTGGAATGCTATGGTAAACAAGCAATCTCTTCACAATGGTTTGGTTCCAAACTTGACAAAAAAGCTGAAAGCAAGTTTGACAATGACACCAAACTCGGTGGTGCTGTCGACACACTGGAGGGTAGGAATGCTATCTAGAGGGACCTGGACAGGCTGGAGAGGTGGGCTCGTGCAAATTGCTTGAAGTTTAACTAAGCCAAGTGCAGGGTCCTGCACCTGGGACATGGCAATCCCAGGCACAAATACAGGTTGGGCGGAGAATGGCTGGAA
>JAOXNO010000013.1:80140480-80158667 GCA_028565335.1 Limnodromus scolopaceus | reverse complement strand
ATTCTTTACAGTGAGGGTGGTGAGGCACTGGAACAGGTTGCCCAGGGAAGTCGCGGATGCCCCATCCCTGGAAGTGTCCAAGGCCAGGCAGAATGGGGCTTTGAGCAACCTGCTCTAGTGGGAGGTATCCCTACCTATGGCAGGGGGGTTGGAACTTGATGATCTCTAAGGTCCCTTCCAACCCAAACCATTCTATGATTCTATGATTCTATTCTGAGTAACTGAACAGCTGAAAGTTAATCAAGAAACAAATTCAGCCACCACATGAATCAAAACGTCAATCTGTATATATCTGAGGGCCAATTAGAATGTAAGGGATACAATGACAAGAAACAAGCACATTGGAATTGTTTACAATGTCAATTGTTGAAAATTAGAAAGAATAGAGTAAGAGATATTTATGGTAATCACAGCTATCTAAAGATAGTACGTAATTTTTTTTTTCCTAAAGACTGGCAGAGGTGAGTGTAGTTTAAGCCTTCAGAAAGATCTGTGCACATGAAAGCTGATATATTCCAGAAAACTAATTGTGAAAAATTTTAGCATAACTGAGATTGAGTGATCTTTCCAATCTGAATTTTCATTTTGTCAAATCAACAGTCAACTTTATATAAAAAATATTATTAATTACTTAATGATTAATACAAATCTGAAATATTTGTCTGTTTGGCCGTTTATATATTATCTGATACAGTTCAAATAAAATAGTAAGACTCACACAGAGGTCTTGAATTCTGCAGCTTCATAAATTCTGAAGCTGTTTTAACAGATTTAGGCAGCTGTGTGAAAAGTATTCCCAAAATGCCTTTCCTTTCTATAGCAACTAATATATGACAGGACTTAGGCTCATACAGTGATACACCTACAAAACTAACCTGGAAGTGATATGAATAGCAAAAATTTCTGGTTTCTGTGTGTAGATAGCAGAGAAAAAGGCAGGTGCTAATTCAGTAAAAGCTCCATTTTGGCTTTGTATCCCCCATGTCTCAAATTCTTTAATTTTATTTTATTTTATTGCTTGTTTGCTTTATTTTTGCCATTACACAGCTTCTGAGTTGCACTAAATTCCTGTGCAGTTCGTAAGCTATATTTCTGGGAGATGGCTTCTGCATGTCAACGCACTAACAGATTTTACCTTACAGTACCCTCAAAGAGTATTTCAGTCCTTTTTGGTCCATTCATGCAATGTACTTATGCTATGGTCTTATATGTGAAGATGGAACATTTTAGTGTCTGGGGGATTAGTTTGGGATTTGCGCATTCAGTTTCTTCCTTCAGCCTGTTAACATCTGAAGCAAAGCAGCTGGTTTTCTTGTGACCCAAGGGATTAAAATAATCAGCTGGAGACTACACTCCAATCCTTCCATATTTAAGTGCCTCAAAGACTGAAGTTATTATGCTCTGAGGATAATTCAGCACCAGATGTAAGCATCTAGTATTTCAGAAGAATCTGCTGATTGCCTGCAAAATTTTTCCCTCTGTACGAGAGGATGCAGACTTCCTTTACCTTTTCCTATCCTTCTTCCTCTAGTGATAATATTAAAGGAAGTTGTTGGGGGAATCCAATATGAAGAAAGAAGACAACATGCTGAGCAGAAAAATTAATTTAGAAAAAGAGCAACCTTTTCTGTTACTATAAAACTTAAAATAGAAAGAAAGACAGTTATGACAAGACATACTTTGCAATAGACTTATGTACGCTTTGGGGCAAGCTAATGATTCAAAAATATATACATTGCCCACTTTATTTCAGATTTTCCTAAATGATGCTCTTTGGATAGAAGTCACACACACGAATTTGCAGCTACAACAAAGAAAGCTTTTCTGAGAAAACAAGGTGGAAGTCATATCCCAGGCTGGAAGTCATCTCCCAGGCTGACTTCTCTCTATAAATGAATTTATTTCTTTGTCTTTAACAGACAAGAACAAGATACCAAATCCTACTTGTGTTTCTGTTGCTGTTCAATCACTTTATTTTATGATTGAGAAACTTAATACAGCATATAATTCCTGTATAATATTTTTGCTCTCTCTGTTTCAGATACTGTTCAGGTAGTGCCACTTCATTATTTTTATTTAAAAGCATATTATTAGAATTTATGGCAGATTAGATCCTAGTTGCCATCACCAAATAAGACTGCTGTATTATTCCTAGAGCTTAAGGTGTTCAGCACACTAACAAAATTGAAAAGAATGAGAGGTGACCTGACAGAACATAGGAACTGTGCAATACAGCTACACATTTTGTGTGTTGCTAAAAGTCGTAAAACTTGAATTCCATCAGCAGTCTAGCAGCCTATTACCTATTATCACTATTCTTGTGTGAGTTCATTTTTTCTAAAGATTGCTTAATTGAACTGACTGAAAATGAAAGCCACAAAACAATATTTCTTATTTTTATTCCCTAAGACAGTTCAGTGCTTGTATCATTGGCTTTTTCTGTACAGCAAGCCTGAGCAATGGCTCAAAGTGGCATGCGAAATGGAGAACAACCGGGATATACGCATAGCTGTATTTTTGCCCAGTAGGTATTTCTCATGCTAAATTGATGTATTTCACATAGGCCTTTATCAAGTGCTCGATTTGCATAATAAAAATTTGTACATCTAATATATGTTTCTATACAAGCTTGAATACTGAAAAATAAGAAACCATTTCCTGCATGCATTTTTGAAAGCTCTAAATTACGGTAGGCAATAAAATATAGTAATGACAAAACTGATGGTATCCCAGCAAATTTTCTCACGGGTAAAGCCACTTAAAATTTCAGATCCCTTTCCTCTGCCTGCAGATGATGTATTTGGGTCTGTAGAGACTCGTCCCCTTGGCATGTGGTCATCAGGTCCAACTTAAATTTGCCAATATTTGCTGCCCAATTAATCCCACTCTCAATGAACATTAGCCAGAGCTACCTGTTTCTGCTAAAAGTAGTTGGAAATCCCAAGCGTGCTCTTTCATGAAATCCATCAGAAGCACCAGTTGTGTCTATTAATTCACTACTGTATTGACAGTGCATAGGTTTATGCCACAGAAACATTTCCAGAAATTACAAAAGCTCCAATGGCTCTTTGGAAAGCGGGTGGGCCGTTTTGGTATCTAATGCTTATATATATAAAGTCACAAAGAAATGTTGCTGTTCAACTACCCATGTTTACTGAATAAAGTCTAGCTACATATTTCCACTGAATCATCTGGATTCTGGCAGCTTTGACAGGATGATACCTGTTAAACAAAGTTAGAGGGTCCCACTATTTTTACAAGTTTTCTAATCTATTCTTTTATTATGGTAAACCAGGACATGGACTAAATTTGTGGTCAGTCTTGACAGAGGTCCTGTTGATGTTCTGACACATATATAAACATTGCACAGCATTTCATCAGCAAGTGAGCAGCACATTCCTGGGTTACAGGAGCTCCCTCCTACAGTCATTTCCCTACAGGTCTGCCACATAACCAAACTGCAGAAGTTCCCATTGTAACTTCACTGCATGTTGAGCCATTTTAAAGGTGAGGAGAAAAAAAAAAAAAAAGGAGAAAGCAATCCACCTTGTTTGGTCTAGATCCAAATACTGTCCGCTGTGTTGTGTACAGCTTGTTCACTGCAGCTGTAAATAGTACACCAGACAGTATTGTAAAGGGTAAATCTACCTTGCAGTCAAAGCATGATTATACCATTTGTTGTCAAAATGAAAAGTACCTTTCAATAAACTAGTATAGGTCATGATAGTAATGAAGCTCAACACAAGACGAAAAACTATCCTTATGGTCCTGAGCTAGTACCAAGCAAATCACTGTGCCCTCTGAGTGTGCTGTAGTACAAAAATAATAAATGATTTGACAAAATATCTATTGTAAATTAGAGAATAAACCAAAATCTGCTGGTTTGAGTTTATTGGGTTTTCTTGTAAAAATGTCATTCAATATATTTCACTTTCAAATAAACAGAACCATGTTTTATGTGTTGACATAGATACAAAGATGAAATGAAGATAAGGTTTAAGTGATCATATGTTGTTTTCATTTATGCTTTTTTTTTTTATTATTATCTGCTAGCTCCCTCTAATATTTTTTAAATGCTAATTACAACCAAAACACAGAAAGATAAGAGGAAGAAAAGCATTAGATTTGTATTATGTTTGTGTGAACCAACAAGGGAAAAAGTAAAGTCCCACACCACGGAAAAATCTGCTTCAGGAATCTAGCCCTGATTACATGTCAAGAAATCCACACAGAGTTCATCCTTGAAACACAAATCCAGAGGGAAAAAATGTTCACATGGATGTAACTGCTCACTTAACCATTTATTTGAATGTTGACTTTGCAGCCTTTTGAAGATTACATATATTTGCTGTGTAATATGCAGCCCCTTAGAATTATATCTTTTTAAAAGATTACTCTTTATAGTAGCATGACTCCGATTTAACTTTCATAATTGCAGCTCTCTGTAGCATTTTGTGTTTAAATGACTTTTTTTAACAGCAGCACATTCAGTAACAGATTGCAATGTGGATTGCACTGCTGCTCTACAGCCAGTTAAACACTGATTAGCTCACAGCTGAAAGTTTTTAATAACACTTGCTCATTTCTTTATTCAGGTTTTAATTTCAAGAATAAATAAACTGTGTTCTTGACCTAATTATTTACTTTCTTGTAAAGTAACTCAACTGGTTTAGAGAGATTAACGTATTGGTTAACTTAAATATTACTTCATACTAATAATTCTATCAAATAACTAAGAAGGCACTATTACTTCAGGAAAAAAAGAAAAAGATTGGTGTATATTTTTGTCGCAGTTTGGGCCAGGTTGGCCAATGACAAGACAACAAATGCTCTCTCCCACCTCTCACTCCAAGGAGAGGAAGAAGAGAGATAAAGACATTAATGAGTTTATGAAAAACTAAACTAATTTAATGAAATACTAATAATAAAATAAAAAGGAAATAATGAAATAAATACAATATATAGATAAGACCTCATCAAGTTCCCAGGAAAGATGCCACTAGTAGGCACTGGGGAAGTTCCAGACTGGACTCAGCAATGGATGTGAACTGGATTCCAGGCCTAGATTCAGAAACGCGTGGATCAGGATCAAAGGTAGATAGACAGAATCCTGTTTAGACATCAGTCATTGAAGAAAGAGAGCCACTGAATGACCCAAGTCATTGAAGAAGATAGCTGACCCTTTGATCCCTCAGCTTTTATACTGAGCAAGGCAGACAGGATGGAATATCCTATTGGTCAGTTTTGGGTCACTTGACCTGTCCACTCCTCCCCACAGGTGCAGCTCCTACACAGGGTAAAAAAAAAAGTCAGCTGACCCTGGCTGCCACAACAACAAGTATAAGCAAGAGCCTCTCTCGCTGAACAGAAAGTTGGCTCTGCTCCTCCCCAGACCAGGACAATTTTAAACTCCAAAGGACGTTTACTGGTGTTTCTAGGATAACTTAACCTTATAAGCCAAGCTATGAAACCTATGGGATGTCATCCATGTTAGCAATAAGAAATCTGAAAATTTTTATATTCCTAGGATTTCAGAGGTCTGTTGTTAATCATGGTAACTGATATAGAAGCTTTTTGTTGCTCATCTATTCACCTATGCCTATTTCTGTGATTATCAGTTTCTAGAAATACAATCTTTGTGTTCAGTAAAAATGCTGAGCTGAGGTCTAGTCCATACCAACATGGGTAACAATGCTTCATAAAACTTTCCCTAAACACCTCCCTCTCCCAATACTCCCACATCATTTTTGTTAAAATAGAAAATTGTCTGCCCTGTTCCTGGCTAGAGAAATGGGATAGGCCTTGGTTGCCAGGCTCAGATCCCCTGACTGACCTGGAGAGCCCCTGACAGTGTCAGTGGAGCCCCACAGTGCTGTGAAGCCACCATCCCCCACAGAACCATGGCATCACCACAGTGTCTCTCCAGCTACTTGGTGGGTACAGTATGAGCTCAGTTTTTTCCAGTAAATTGCATACATACAAAATTAATACAAAAATACAGATTCCAAAGTTGTTAGGTTACTTCCAGTACTAACACTAGTTACTAACTAGAAATAATTACTAACAGCACAGATAGTAAGTAACTGGAATCATTGTTCAGGAAATGAGATGCTTATCCTTGTATTTTTTGAATCATTTTACATAATAAGATGGCAAGAATCTATTTTTTTTTCTCTAAGTTGTTTATAAATCTAGAAAAGTTTGTCAAATTCCATTCTATTTTTTGGAATTTCTCTGTAAGAATCATCTTAATGGACACTCTTCCTACTTCAATGTTTTTAAAGGATCTCAGGTACGTTCATTTGCATGTTAGCTTTCAGTTAAAGTGGTGCACTTAGTTTTATTATTTTCTTTTTTTATGAGTCAATGAATTCAGTGCTGGCTAAAACAGGCTTTGTCAGCTGTCAACATTTCAATTTTCTTTCTGGTATGTGAAGTGAGCTAATATTTCAAATCACCATAGGAAGAAAGTTGTTGATACCCCAAAGGCTAAACTTACGACCTTCCCAATATTTGTTCTTAATAAAAGTAGAACTACTGGCAAATTTTTCTATGTAGAGTTTTCTTATTGGAAAGCTGAAAGATAATTTCTAAGTATAAGTACAAAGATGGCTGAGAAAGGATGAATGATATAGCCAAACACATTACTATTCGTGCATATGTCAATCTGAATTCTCCTTTCATAGTTAGAGTTATTGACTTCAGAACATCACAGAATCAATTCCTAATTATTTTTCCTTTAGTTATCTGAAAGAATAATTTCTAAACTTAAGTTTATTGGCACTCATCAGCAGCATTAACTGGGTTTCTTAGTATTAAAATTACAGAAAATAAGCCTGTTGCATTTGAAAGTTCATAAATGACAGAGATATTTACATTAATGTGTCCTGAAACAATCACAGATAAAATAAAATTTGAATTTCCAAGAAATTTCAAAAGAAAGCAGGGTAGCCAAGAGTGGATAATTATCCAATTTGTAGAAGCCATGACTGTTTTCTAATTACATAGCTCTATTGATACCATGTGCAGTATCCTATAGATCTGAAGGTTTCGAAGGGCAACCTGTATTATAGTGTTTCGTGCCTACAGTTCCTCAGGATGATCTATCAGGGTATTAACAAGTGATGAAATTACATATATTCTTCACAAAGATCCTTATCCTGCAGACATTTGCGTATTTGATGAACTTTACTGATCTGATTTACTTCTTGATTTCAGAGCAAACACTGACAGCAGGAAAATGTTTTGTGTATCTAATAACTTAGTTACACTGTTCCGAGAAGTGTAACTGCTGCATGCATTAGTTTTAATTCAGCTAATTCCAGGTACTGAATGTAGTAGGATGGCAGCAGCCTAGACATCCTCTGCCAGAATCCTAGCCAGTGCCCTGAATTTGGAGTCATTGGATGTGGTGGCTCACTTTCACTCCAGTGCTTAGGAGTTACGACAGTTATTCAGTACAGAGGAAATCTGAATTCAGCTCACAGAGACACCCTATCCTTACAGAACTCGAAACCATAGATCTTTCAATTGGAAAATCAAAAGTGAGAATAACAAAAAAAAAAGATAAAGACAGTTTAACAAGAGAAGGAAAAAAAAAAAAGAAAAAGGAAGGAGTGATGCAAAAGCAGTCACTCATCACCAGCAGACCTATGCCCAAACAGCCTCTGAGCAACTGCTACTTTGGAGAAACTCCCACCCAAGTTTTATTGTTGAGCACAACATCATATAGTATGTAATATCCCTTTGGTCAGCTAGAGTCACCTCTCCTGGCTGTGTCCACTCCCAGCCTCTTGCATATCCCCAGTCTGCTCACTTACTGAGGGGCAGTGTGGGAAACAGCTCTTAATGCTGTGCAAGCCCATCTATAACCATAACACTGGTGTTTTATCAACACTATTCGGGTTATGAACCCAAAACATGTCACTATATGGGCTTCTATGAAGAAAGTTAACTCCGTCCCAACCAGACCCAGTACAACAGGCAGATTTCATGCCAGTCTGTACTATTCTACAGATTTTTTTACCAGTCATTACTTGATTTCCACACTTTATTAAACTGACTGGTTTTCTTTGTACCCACTCCAGAGAAGCTGGGCTTGTAGATCTCATCTTGCACTGAACCTCTTCACTGACTGTTTGACTTAGCTGCCCTGCATCACACTAAGTATCTTTGCTTGAACTTTTGCTCCAACTATGTCCTTGTCTCTGACCAGGATGATTGAACCCTGTGTTACTATGTTTTTAAGGGACTGTATTTTGAGGTTTATGTACTCTATTTGTTTGCATTTTCTGTAACACCAGTATCTAAACAATGAGAGCAATTGTGACATTAGTCAAAATAGGAAATTATTTCAAAAGAGATTTTCAAGCTTTAAATTTCCCTTTAACTGAGAAAAAAACTTTATAATACTGAATGCAATTCAATTTCTAAATAATATCCGCAACCCATTCACAAAGAGCAGATAAAATGGGCTAGTATCCAAGAGTATGTAATAGCTGCTCACAGAACATCAAACATATATCATGCATGTTCAAAAAATTTCATGTAACATGGGCTATAATATGATCAATTTTCATTCTGGTATTTTTAGATTTCTCTTTTTACTCTCCTAAAAAGGCAGTGTCAAGAATTATGGGACAGATTTTCAATTATTTATAAACTGATAGAAACTAGTATTTCCATTATTTCCTGCCAATCGACTGAAGTTAACATTCTGAGTGTCTCTGAACTCAGATGTGACTCCTTGTCAGACAGACTTTGGATACTGAGTTTGCTTTACAGATTTGGTTTCACTTCATAATTGAAAGCTTTCACTTCATTCATAAATGAAAATGTTCCTTTTTAATGCAAAAGACCAGACAATTTAAATGATCTCTGAAAAATACAGACTAGATATTTTGGAAATTTCCCTCAACATAAAATTTTCTTTTGTCCAATTTAAGATCCCTAAAATTTAATGTTCTTATAACTACTCTTTTTTATTAAGAATAACAATTTCCTGTCATACCAACAGACAAAGAATGGAGAGAGTTCAAGAAAAAAACATATTTGTTGAAATCCAGATCCTTTCTCAACACCTGAAGCAAAGGATTCTCTATCTGGTCGAACAGCAGGAAAAAAAAAAAAGGTAAATAAAAAGAAAGAAAGAGCATTAGAGGCAACTAAACTTTATTCTTTTTCAAGAATAACAACTATTTAGTGCTAGTTTTCTGAAACACTTTTTGTCAGTATAAAAAAAACCTCATAGAATCATTTATGTTTCATAACCATTTATTCTCAATCATGGTCAGCTAATTAAAAAAAAATAAAATCCTGCCAATATCCTAAAATGAAGACCAAAAGATTTTTCTGTTGTTTCATGCATTATGTAGAATTTACCCTTTAATGCATGTAATATTTGCTGTTGTCTGATACTAGAGAGACAGACAAGCAACTCACATATTCGATAGTATATCATGTTCCTATCAGAACACCAAAAAAAAGAGAGAGAAAAAAAAAATTGGGTGCTTTCTGTGAAATACTGTCCCCTTGGGCTTTGGGAGTGACATTCTCTGTCACGTTAGTACAGTGAGTAGTAACTCTATATAGAACACAGAACTTGAGTAAACTGCAGAATTTGAGAAAGCTGGCTGAAGATGCAATGTATTAACGAAAATTTTTAAACACTCATATGAAATAAGTTTGATGGAGCTCATAGGTCAACAATATTTTTTACGACACCAAATATTTATTTAAATAATATCATGCTTATATTTCAGTTGCCTTCATAAATTAAGGGAATATCCCTCTCTTCCCTTTCCCTTCTTCACCCTCTACCCTGACGCAATTCCATGTACCATTATTTTCTTGGAAAAAAAAAGAAGATGACAGTGTACTACAACCTAGGAGAACTTCTACATTCCAAAGAGTCCTATGTCACTTAATATACTCTTCATTCTTCCTTAACCATTTACTACCAAATCCCACCACTGAAAAGCAGTATAACATTTAGGTGTACATTTCAACACTGCTATAAACATGAAAACTTTGATTAAATTTTGTCACATTCCTGTCATAAACAAAACACTCACTCAGTAATATGTATTGCTAGTAGATAGTAACCTTGTAAATGAACTTGAACCCCAAAATTGATTTAGAACTTCTTTGGCTGTCTCCTGAAATAAGGTGTCAGCTGTGCCATAGTCTGTACTGTAAACTCTTGGGTTAGAGACCTTTCATGTTATGTATGCAGTGCAGGAGAGCCCCTCTCCTGGCTGGAAAATAGGTACTCCATCAAACCAAATAATTTGCAAGTAAAACTATTTGAGAAGACACCTCTGGGAGAACATCATCAGAAGCTAAAACCTTGTCCTTAGCAGATGGAAGTTACTACCATCTACATTAAAAAACCCCACAGCAACAAGGCAAGAAATAGAGCACAAAGGATAATATCAATGATTAACAAACATCTTTCAATGGCACAAGAAACAGAATCGAAATCAATTTGTTTATCCTGTTAGTGCCAATTTACTCTTTTCAATGGATCCATGGGTTTTGCATTGTTTCTGACCTGCATCAAAACTTGCAATGTATACCAAAATTTAACAGCTGTTAGCCCTTTTAAGACAACTGTTAAAAGCTTGTCCTTGCTCTAAGTGTTCAGTCTCCCAATGTGATAAATGTGCCTCTATTTTTAGCACTTATTAAAAGATATTTCTAAGCATATTACTCTCATCAAGATTATGTCTGGAGCCGTTTGTGCAAAATACATGCAAACTGGCTCTTCTCAACCTCCTTCACGATGTAAGAAGAACATTGCTGAATGCTGGTGAAGTGAACAATTGACCAAAAGTGCAAATACTGTAAAATATTTGCTTACATCCACCTGAAACAACAGCAGAGCCTTCAAAGGTGAAAATATATGTCTACTGTCACTGATGCCAACAGAAATACTCTGTAACTTGGTTGCACTTGTGAAATAAAGTTTAAATTCTCAGGATAAGAAATGGATTCTGTTGTTATTTTAAGACAAATTCTCAGTCATAAATTATTTACAGGTGCCTTGGCATCTGAACCTCACAAGGCATAATTCTGCTCAGCCTCTTTTTAGTGGTGATATATAGCCCATAAGAATTACAGGAGTGCAATTATAACACCCACAGCACACAAACCCAAACCTGTATCTACACTTCTTAGAATATATTCACTCTTTCTCAGTTGAAGCATATTGTGTCAGCGGTTCTCCAAAAGATGGCAAACTGCATCCTGGGGTGCATGAAACACTGTAAAACAAGCCAGTTAAAAGAAGTGATTATATTGCTCTATTCAGCATTAGTGCAGCCTCACCTTGAGTACTGTGTGCAATTCTGGGCCCACAATTTAAGAAGGATGTTAAGGTAATGTAATGTGTCCAGAGGAGGACAATAAAGCTGATGAAAGGGCTGGAGGGAATGTCTTATGAGGAGCAGGAATAAACTTTGGGCTTGTCTTGTTTGGAGAAAAGGAGGCTGAGGGATGACCTCATTGCTCTCTACAGCTTCCTGAGAAGGGGAAGTGGAGAGAGAAATGCTGATCTCTTCTCCTCGGTATCCAGTAATAGGACATATGCGAATGGTTCAAAGCTGTGCCGGGAGGGTTTAGGCTGGACATTAGGAATCATTTCTTTACCAAGATGGTGGTCAAACACTGGAACAGGCTTCCTAGAGAGGTGGTTGTTGCCCCAAGCCCGTGAGTGTTTAAGAGGCATTTGGATAATGCCCTTAACAACATGCTTTAACTTTTGGTCAGCCCTGAAGTGGTTAGGCAGCCAGACCAGATGATAGCTGTAGGTCCCTTCCAACTGAAATATTCTATTTTATTGTAAATAATATCAAGGATCAAGTCATCCATAGTCACTTATGCTCTGGCATCTTTGACAAGAGTATTCATCTTCATCAATTAATTTGCTTTAAATTATGTGATTTACGTGTAAATGTTATAGAAGATTATAGTTAGTACTTAAGTAGGAAAACACTGAATTTTTATCTTAGGTACACATAATCTCATATTTTCAGTAGATTTATAACATTAAAATTAAATTTATTAATCTGAAGTTGCAACTCTATAAAGTGTCAGGTTTTCATGCTTTGAAATGGTGTCAATATCTGATACTTCAGAGTGCTAAAGGAATTTTACTGTAATTAGCAGACAGTGTAAGAGGTTCATTGGTTAGAGGGAAGAAGACATACATTGGAGGACATATTGCATAATTAGAGAGAAGTCTGATATCGGTGTTCTGAAGTCACTGGAAGTAACTTGCCCTTGCTTTCATTAGGGTACTGGTTCAGGGCTTATCTTTGAAAGACCATTCAAGAGTTTTTGTATAAATTAGATAAAATTATCATGCTTAAGACCCAGTTTTCTGTCAGATTTTTTCCAATTAGAAAATATTCAAAAAGTATTTGGAGCAGATGGTCACTCAGACAGACACACAGAATACTTTCATTACCTATGAGTCTCTAGAAAAATAGGATAAATAAATTTTTTTTATTATATGCAAACTGAAAAGTTAACATTTATAATATGATATATTACCTTTTTATTATTTTTGCTCTACTACTCAGCATAGCAGCACGAAGACATGTAAGATGAACAGCTGATGTCTTGATGACTTCAATGGTATGCATCACTTCCAGACAATCTGCTCCAAAAGACACAAAGGAAATGTTCTTAGCCCTTCTTAGTGTCCATTTGTCACCATATTTAAAAGTTTCAGCAACATTGCATTTTGACAGTTTCTGTTCCTCTTTACCTATTGCAACCCTATTGCCTTTACCAGGACTATAAGACCAATACAGATTTGAATTTGCTACACTATTTCTTAGAATCTCCTGCAAGCAGATATGTACAAAATCCTTAAAGACCTCTAGGGTAATTTTTTTTATTATTACTTTTTTTTATCTTAAGAATAATTTAAGAATACTTAAAATTTGATGACAAACTTAAAATTAAGTGCTTTGATGTTTATTTAGAAAATATATATATCTTAAAGTGTATTTGTATTTTGCAAAGTAAATACATGTCTTTTTTTTTTTTTACAGCACTAAATATATATTTTATACTGTCACTGCAAGTAATTTGTTTGCTTGTTGCAATCAGAGAGAAAAGAATAGAGCAAAACAGGTACCCTCTAGTAGAATCATTCTTTATCACTATATTCCTCTAGGCCCACACTGTGTAGACTATGAAATCTAATCTTATTATACAAAATGACAAATGAAGAACCTGAAATGCTAACTCTAGAAGAGATTTTCTATATTATGGGTGTGGGGATGGTGAGAGGAGAAGAAAGGAGAGAAAAAAGCAGGAGGAAAATGCTGTAGGAGGGAAAGATAATTATAGTGTGCAGATGGCCAAGGAAATGTCATAAGGCATACTATCAGCACAAGATACAAATTGGAGTTTTCAAAAAAATATATAAATATGCAGCATCCATCTCCTTTTCCCCTTGGCTTATCACTGCTAGCTATAATGGGTCCTGTTTATGTTCTTAATCTGGAAAGGAAAAAAAAAATCACATTTATATTCCTAATCTGCAAAGAAAAGAAAAAAAAACCAAACTAAAATCATCTTATATTGCTCTTCTAAATGAGAGGCTAGACAACAAAGCAGTGTTGGAAAGCAAAAATACAGCAATCATGTTAGTACAGGAGATACATATTTACTCTGTTAAAAAATCTACTTACAGCAACATTTGGGAAAAGCAAACTTGTTTCAAATGGGTTTTATTGAATACTTTTTAATTTATATCCATACAAGGATCCAATTCTCAAGCTTAACTTAAGGTACTACAATTAAATTACAAAACAGGTAAAATCTATTGTATTGATCTAAAACTGCAAGGTTCAGCTTGTTTTGAAAACAAACTATAATATATTTTCCTTCAGCATAAAAAAAAAAACAAACACAAAAAAACCCCAAACAAATGACTGATACCTACATAGATGGATGTCACTTAATCACATTCATGAGCCCAATTTGCCTAATCAATGGGCAACAGTTCCACTAATATAGGAATGTAGCCTTTATTTTTTTTGCAATCACAATTTTCTTTGTTTGAACTACTTGATATGGACATATTTGTGAGGTTTATAACATACACATTGATTATGGACACTGGGGGTAATTTAAATATGTAGGAAAAATAACAGATGAACAGTGTTGGCTAATGATGTCCATTCATTCATGTATAGCTTTAATTCCTAGACTGGATGCAATGTGAAGATGTGCAATGTGGAAGACAAAGAGTCTCTGAAGAGCTTGAAATTGTTAACCGCAAAGGAGGAGATGATTCAGGACATGCTCATTTTCTTTTCTGGGCCACAAATCTGGGTCATTGAATCTTCTTTAAACACAGTGAGCTGTTGAGAACTCACCTGACTAGTTGCATTTCACATCTTACCTACATTTGCAATGAACAAAGCTTCTGAGAACACAGGTGGGATCTGCTCCTTAAGTGCCTTTCTGAGCTCTTAGAAAACATTCTGCTAGACCCTACCCTAATTTCAGTCAAATATGGCTTCATGCTACTCAAATGATCAAAATTTTTGCATTATATGAAAACATTGACATCTTTACTTGCAAAATTTATGGGCTTGGGGGTCTTTGATCATAGAAAATATATTAAATATATATGTATGCAATTCTTCCTGAAAATGTGAGGGTATGAACTGTGTACCTCCTATGTTTAGTGGACAGGCTTCTAAAAACAGTTCATTGCTTCTTAAGGAAGCTACAGGCCTTATCTGGAAGAAGTGATTATTAAATGGTTCCATGTTTGCAGAAAAAGCCTTGTGCTTCCTGAGCTATCTTTATATATATACTGGCAGAGTAACTATGTACTGTCTACTATGTCAAATTTATTAGACTACTATGTTCTGTGTCTGACCAGGATTATGCACTGAATTATGGCCACTTATTTCCAGCATTTGTAGTGTCTCTGAGTCACCTGAGCTGCAGTATTATCCATGAGATGTGATTTTGTTCAGTGCAGTAAGCCTGACTAACTCCAGTGAAGCATCTCACCAGTTTTACAAACTGGTCCAACCTCAACAGCAGGCAGGGATGAGTCTCAATTTTGGAGTCACATCTCCTGCATGAGAGGAGAGACAGTACTTGACTGTGCTGGATCGTGCAGGCATAGTGAGAGGTGTGTCTTCAGACCAGCAGTGCCCCCTCCTGTTACACCTGCAACTTTCAGCTCATTGCCAAGCCATTCACAAGGAAAGAGATTTGGCTCTTAGGGTACAATGTGTTTTCCAAACACCTGCTCCAATTTCATCCAGAAAAACAAATGCCAGGGATGCCTCTGTCCTGCGGATGGGCTACAGCCTGAGTCATCTGCTGGGTCCCACTGAAAAATACCAGTCATCGTGTATTTTCTCTGAAGCTCAGCAAAATATTCTGGATTTTTCAGAAATTAAGAAACAGTGGCATTCCTCAAAAATCCAAACCTCCTTTATCACCATGGATTGAGAGCACAAATATTAAAGAATAGCCTACAAAATAGGAAGGCATAGGAAGAAAATTGCTACTGGTATCAGAAGAAATTCTGATTCCAGCCTGTGAGTACTGTGGTCAGAAGGATGATGATCTACAGGGAAAAAGGGAAGGCAAAGCAAGGCAAGAGAAAAGTACGTAAAAATCTTACAGAATTTATAATCTCTGTAATGTTTATTTGAAACGACTACACATGAACAGTCTTGCATACATAGCCTATGAGAGAGGTAAGGAAAAAATATTACCATTTCAGTCACATTTCTGTCTATAATGATTTTGAAACCCACCCAACTATGTTGAACTGTCTACTGGGTCAGTTTCTCTGGAAAGTGCCCTCTCTGCCCTCCCATAGTGTTGTGTGTGTACACAGGATTTATTTTCACACCAAGAATTATTTAAAAAGTTGGCTTGCTAGGCTGGAATCACAGGTTGATCACCAGTGTAATTCCTTCTTGCCTCAGCTGATCTCATAGACATTTCATCAGTTCTTGTGCTGTCCTTCATATCTGTGTCAAGGCAGCAAAAATTACGACAGGAATGCTTTGTACAGCCATACCTGGCAGCACACCAGGGTTTTGCTTCAATTGCCTAACAGAAGCAACACCTATTTCCCTGTTTGAGCTATAGTGAACTTGGCTCTCCAGCTTTGTGGTTCTGGGTTGCAGTGTGGATGGATTCCCTCTGGACAGGTGAGATGTATGCAAGGCAGAAGGCAAGTATGATAACTCCTCTATACAAACACAGTCAGCCCTTTCTGTATACATGTCAGTAAGCAGTCAAACTGAAAACTGACACATGACAAGGTTATGTCTTTCTACCCATTGCTTGTAATCTTGTGTGTATTAGAAGTTTAAGAACAGAGTGTTTGCTGATCTAAACAGACTTCATACACACCCTTTATCACTCTATAAGGATGAGCACTTTAGATTAAGTTCCCTAATTGAAATCCTATGATGGTTATTTGGACAGAAAAATTGTCATTTCAGCAGATGGTGCATGACAAACTTTGTTCTGATATGTTTTGCAGCCCCAGAGTAGAAAATGGGAAAAGCAGCAGAATGGAAATCAGTCCAGTATAAATAGCCTTTGTTTAAAGGTTTATAACTTAAATCAAAGTCTTCGTTATTTGAAAAAATAACAGAATGCAACAGGCTAGCAAAAATCCATTGTTAAACAGTTCGCAAGAGGCATAGGATTTCCAAAAAATAGAATTTGACATATACTGGTCCAATAATCAAAAGACAATTGCAGAAATATAGCTTGATCCCACGTATCATATCAATGTGGGCACTGGGGCAAGAAAACACTCCAGTAGTCACATTGCACGACAGCCCCCTATTTCCTAATATTTGCAAAAACTCTGTGTTTTTTAGTATATTTTTGGCCTCTATTTGCAGGGCTGCTGACTGCTAACAACATGAGGAGTCACATCCAACTGTTCTTTTGTTTAGCAGCAGAATGTGTATCACTAAGTGCGGTGCATTTGGGCAGCCTTCATAGTACACTGTTAGCATACCTAAAAATACTTCAGCTGGCAGAAAGATGTATTCTTGTCCCTTTTCTGTGCTGCTTGTTTATGACACTATTTAGAAATCTAAACTTGAAAGCTTGCTTTTTGCATATTTTTTTTTTCATATTTGCTGTATTATTGTAGGGTTGGTAGCATGCCAAACAGTAATTTTCTTGTTGTTGTTCTGTATTTCTTTAACCTGATTTTGTTCCTGACTCTGTCTGGAACATGGCTTGCTTTCAGAAATTCCTCAGGAGGCTTTGTTGCAGTAGCCTTTTCTTGCTCATACATATAGGCCATATGTATCTGTACTGTCACTTCACCATCACTGACATGCCAGCAGACACATCCAGCCCATTTTGATATTTCTTTGACAGGGAGACCTAAAATCCTGCAAAATAAAAGCAACCTTTTTGCTTTTCTGCAGCAAAAAGATTATTGGTTTAAAAAATAGTGAGATTTTTTTCCCTCAAAAATATATCATCACTGACACTACAAAAATGAAGAGTAGAGCAAGTCACCTAACAAATACAGAGGTTACAAATTTTGTCTGGTTTTCTTTTTTCTTTTTTCTTTTTTTTCTTTTTTTTTCTTTTTTTTCTTTTTTTTTTTTTCAATAAATGCTTTTGCGGTGTGTACAAGCTATGATACATTTAGCTTGCTGCTAATAATCTGTACATGCGTTGCTTGGCTGAACCAACTTATTTCTAGGACTTTCTGTACCCAAATATTCCCAGTACTCATCCCCTGGGAATTATGTGCTTAAAAAAAAAATTGTTCCATATAACTTCATGAACACATTTTTCTCCATAGCTCTCACCTTAGGCATTTGTTAATAGATAAATAGAAAGGTAACTTTTCTATACATCTTTGAATATTTCCCTATACTCCATTTGCCTTCTTTTACAGTTAGAACTTGGGATAAATTGTGCCTTTGAATTCCTAAATCCAGTTTTCTGCAAATTAACCTCATCATTGATGATCCTTTTGAATATATCTGAGAAAATATTTTTGTGCTCTGTCTCTCCATGGGATCATAAAGGACTTAAACCACATTTATCACTATCTGTAAACACAAGCTGGATGTATAAAGTTAGGCTTCTCTGAAGTCCCAAGCCTTCATAAGTTTTCAGGAGTAGAATATTAAAGGCAACCCCC
>JAOXNO010000013.1:80054606-80140440 GCA_028565335.1 Limnodromus scolopaceus | reverse complement strand
CATATATACATCCTAATAAAAATCATACTTTATATTAGTAGGGAAAGGAAAAGACAGAATCATTCCTGGTGAAATAGTTTTTCTGTTTGGAAAAAATGGGAATAAAGGATACTACTCTTAAGAGTTAAAGTAGCCCTATATTTTGCCCAAAGGCTGATCTTATACCTGCTGTTGTGGTAGTCCCTAGAGCAGGTAAAATACCTTAATAGAGATTGAAAGTCTCTGTGAATGCTGGGTTGCAGATGATCTTCCTTGTCTCAGATAGGTGCTGCACAAAATCACACCATGATGTCTAAGTGCCTGTGCCTAAGCCTACGGCAATTGTGTGGAATCGGATAAAGCACAATCAGAAAAGCAACTTGAATCTGAGCAGTCATTCAATTATCTACTCCCACAGCACACTGTGATCTTTTCATAGTCCTGTTAAGTCCTGAAAATACAATGGTATTTTTAGGCACATATTTATTAACCTTGCAGTGGAAAGGTGCAACAGAGGAGTGTGAGAGGGAAGGCTTGTATCAAACAACGTTCCTTTAATCTAATAAGTAGCCACAGAAAAGGAAAAAGGAGCTAAAATTGCACGAGGGTTCAAAAGATAAATCAAAGCCAGCCAACCAAACAAACAAGAAAATAAACAAAACAAAACCAAAACACACACACAAAAAACCACAGAGAGTGTGGGGAGAAAGGAGTATTAAACCACTAAGATGTGAATAGTATTCAGGCAGTATCAAGCAGAAATCACTAGAGACCAGCAAAGTATACTGGACAAATACCAATAGGTATTTGCCCTGATTCTCCTTCTTCCATAAGGTGCTCATTCTTCACAAGGGTCACAAACAGGATAAATAGTCTAGGTGGACCTCTTTTCTAACCTGAGCTGCTAGAGAATTAAGAAAATAAAGGAATAGGTCACAAATGGCAGTTTAGATGGCAACTTGAGATTATTGTTTAATGAATGAAATCAATGATAAATTAATGAATGGAATTAGGGCTGTGTAGTCACACTTCCTCTCACAGACACGTGCAGCAAGTCTCCACCTTGTCTAATTCAGGCTGGGTCCTGATCTCCAGGTGAAGAGTTGGTGTAAGTGCTGCCATTTATCTTTGAAATTATGGTCCATACTATAATTTTATTTTTCCCCTTACAGCTTCAAATAGGACAAATAAAGTGCTACATTGCTTTAAGGTATCTTGCATACCATAATACAGGAAAATTAAAACACAATTTTGTTTTGATGGTAGACATATTTGGCAGCAAAAATATCAGGTTATTTTCAAAGAGAATCCAGAATGTTTTGCAATTTTATTTTATTTTGCAAACTTGAATGCATACAGTTTTCATAAGCGGTTTTGCCTCTGGTATCTGTAAAACTTCAGTTTGCCTTGAGTCAAAGTAATGCAATAAGACAGAATTTGGAAAGACCACCCAGAGCATAACATTTTCCCCAAAATTTTACATTCACTGAAAGACATTGTTTAATAGTTTAGACACAATTTTCTCTTTGAAATACTGTTTTTTTAACTGAAGCAATTTTGTGCAAGAGGAAATGTAGATTTAAATCTTCAGAAAACCTTAACTAACCAACTATCTACTTAAACCATACAGTAATGTTCCCAAGAATCAAGATGATACTATTCCCATCAGGTGTGAGTGCAGTCATCTCCCCTTTAGTGTTGCCCTGTGCTGCATGCATATCCATTCACACAGCGCGATAACAATCTTACTGTTTGCCCGATCACATGTAATGGAATGGGAATCTGAAAAAATGTTAATAGTCCTTGCGATTTGGTACAACTGCTAACTCTGCACATAACTATTGCCTGGAGAGAGTATTCCCAGGAGGACTATCTTAAAAATAGTTCCAGTAATTTACATCATTACAATAGCTCCTAAAAACTGATAGTTGGACATTCAGCTAAAAGGCTTCCAGTGGCAAGAGCAGATCCTATTCTCTTAAGAACCTCATTCACAAGGCCAGAGTATTAGGTAAAGATCCACCAATATGTCCTTTATTTGGCCTTGCTATAAGGAAGTTTATGGAGTACGTCATAGGGCCAGAACTTCACTTTCCAGCTTCAGAAAGAATTGCTTTTAAAAGTTGGTGTTTTTAAAAGGAGATTTGAGTGCTCTTAGCAGGCAGTGAGTAGCTTTCCGCTGCTTACGTTTGCACCTCTACCTTCTGCTTACCAGATCTCACAAATGACAAATACAGCCATATAAAAATGATAACAACTGCAAGTTCTGCCCTGAGATGAGGTATATTGCTTTCCATTTTTTTTTCTTAAAAACAGTCTTCCCTCTTTCATAATCTTGTCAACAATTTTTAGCTCAGAAAAACTAACTTCTGCACAGAAGGCTTAGTGTGTGGGAAGTTAGCTGTGAGAGGAATGAAGGAGAGGTGCAGGTGACTGGGTTGCAGAGATACAACGGAAGAAGAGTAGTACTGAAAGATTCAGTAAGCATGGGAGATATGCAGTAAAAAGAAATGCAAAAGTTTAATCAAATGGGGGAAAAAAAAAAAAAGAAAATTGGACTAGTGAAGAACCCTTCTTCAAATATATCTTTTTGTGACCAAAATTTCCTAGTGTACCTACTTATTTACCTGTATCTCACAACAGGGGTGCTTATTTTGTTGATGAATCATCAATGTACATAAATTTATATTCCCATATTAAATATGGTAAAAAGGAACAAATATCAAAATCATTGGTGTAAAACTTTTTTTTAGCAAACTAGAGTCATTGTAACCTTCAGCACATTAAAAGGAAACCAGCAAAAGCTTTTACTTTTTTTTTCCTCCATTAAGAAAAGAAAACAATACATGCATTCATATGTGCCAAGGACAAATTATTCTTGTCTGATAAGTGTTTCCGGCTATAGTTTTACATTTGATGCCAAAGCTGCCCAGGTCTGCTCAGGACCCCTGCTTGTATCTGCTCATTCCTCCTGCCATGACTTCCACTTCTCTTAAAACTCTTTTGTAAGAACATTTGTTTTTGCAGTCGTGCACTGAGTGATATTGGAGAAACAGTAACTTGACTAGCTGCAGAATAACACCTACTTGCAGCAACATTTTTCAACTGTATTAATTCCCTGAACTGTTCCATCATATCAATAGTCACACTGACACAAGACAGGGGTTATTTAAGCTAACACTAGAGGAGAAACATAGACAGAACCACAGTTTTAAGACCCTAATTCTTTCCTATTTATGGCTCTAGTATGACTTTATGCAGTCAACAGACCTAGTCCTGTGCAATCAATAAGAGGGTCACTACAGACAATTTATGATACTAATAGTGATGCTGTCTGCAAGATTCTGTTAAGCCTTGCTAGTTTATTTTATTCCTTTTACGTCATATTGTACTTCTCCTATACTTATTCCTGTCACATTTCATTGCAATACACTTTAAAAAGTTCAGTTTGGATTGTAACTTCTCTGTCTCTAAATTGTCCTTTTTTTATCCCTTGAGATATCTGTTTGTTAAAAAAAAACAAACAAACAAACAAAAAAACAAAAACACAACACCAAACCCGGCCTATCCAGGATTTGCAAAGAAATAAATAGATACTTTTATTTATAAGGAATTTGTCAATGTAGCAGAAAAAATCACTTGGTAACCTAAATTGCATAGAAACCCCTGAATCACAATTGAGCAACACACAGATTTGGGATACCACTATTACAAGAGGCAAACCACTAGGCAGATAAAAATTGCAATAAAAGTAAAAATTCATGGAGTACAATTTATTCTCAATGATTTCAACAGGCTCTTCTCAATTGTGCAAACAGTAGTTCATAGGTCAGGGATCATTAGGGAGCATTTTAGCCAGCTCAGTTGCCTAAACATAGTGCCGCTAAAGATATTCATAGGTATTATCTGCACAAGCATTCTACAAACAGCTTGTTCTCCACAAAGACATGGGTCTTCTCTTGGCTGTATCTGCTAGTCCTCTGCGGATCTTTCACATAACCTAGAGCACCTAAGATGGCACTAGATGTCTGTGTTTGGGTAAGAGAATTGCTGCCCTCAAGTTCATGAAGCACATCAAACACATTCCTAGGACATGATAACATCTAATCACATTGACTGGATTTTCATTGTTCTGGAGCAGCAACGTACACAGCAGCTGCATTTGCAGCAAATGTAGCCCTCATCATGTCTGCCTTAAAGACACTATGCATACTTAGAAACATCCCATATTTTAGCTCAGGGGCTAATTTTTAGAGCCTGACTAAGGTCTCCTCAGGAAGTTCTACAGCCCCAGCTGCAGAAGGAATTGTAAGGAGCAGGGCACTACCAGATGGCTGTTCTTTTTGCATCTTCCCTTCCTACGCTCACAGAAGTCAACCCCAGTAGTCACCAAAAGGTTTACGGAAATAACCTTTAACCAGTGAGAGCTGGTTCGAGGAAGTGTAGAATGTGGGATAGGGGAGGAAGCAGCAAGTATCTAATGAGACAAGTGGGAAAAGACATGTGAAAAGGAAAGACTTAATGGAGAATTACGAGAGCTAGCAGTATTTAGTAAGGGAAAGTCCGAGATCAGAAATTGGACCTAGGACTGAGAGGAAGTTGGAGGTTCGGAGGGAAATTAGATGGCTTGACACTGCAGTCAGAAGAGCTGAGTGCAAGATGTTGTGGGGAGATGTTCAGAGCAACTATGTTTATGCTTAGGATGGTAACATGGTTGTCCTACCTACCTACTGAGTGTATTAATGAATAAATAATTATTCTATGCTTTAAATTGTGTACATCCTGCTGGCAGAAACTCTTTCACAGTATATAAGGCACCTGAACAAAAGTGGCCCAGTGAGGGAGGGTCATTCTTCTCCCCCTGTGTTTCTATCATTACTTTCTTTCTTACAGGTTCCCGTGCAGGTCAGCAGCCTTTTGGAGACTTTCTGGTTTGCAGGAGATTTTACAAAGACCTTTTTGCATCCCCAGGGAGTCCTTTTCATTCATTGCTCTGATGCCTTGCTCAAATGCCTTGCTCTTCTGAGCCTTTTTCTTTTCTCTGCTCTGTTGTTAAGTCAGTGCTGGTTCTGTTTCCCACACACTTAATCCCCTTTTTTCATGGATGTCCTACCCTCATGTTCTGGAAACTTATCTGGACAAACATTGGTCAGTTTTTCTCAGAAGCAAGGTCTCCCTCCTCAGATATTTACACCTGACTCTCTGTGCAGCTACCAGGACAGCACAAAGAAGCAATCTCTAACAGAAGATAACACACATCATAAACCACAAAGAAATCAATTTTTTTCCAATACACCGGTTAAGGATTGGATAAGTCGTTAGCTTTCTGTTGTGGCAACTCTAACCTTAAGTAATTTCTTTCCACATCTGTGTGTTTGCATATATGTGTCCACATTTATATTATTGATCCAATACAGCTTATTGCAAAAGGCTTGTGTAAACTTTTCTGCACCATTAAGCTTCCTATATCGAGGGATGTTTAACACCTAATGGCATCAAAAATGAATATTTGCTTCCATAAAGAACTGCTGGTACCTTATTTAATTTTTTCCTTTAAAGACCATTATATTTTGAAGCAGCTGTTCATTCAATATGACACTTTCTGTATGTTTCATTGTTCCTGGTCATTGAAAAGTATGTGTGCACAAAAAGAGTTTATTTTTTCTTGTGTTCATTTGCCTCTACTACCTCCTAACCATAACAGAGCATAATCATAACAGACGCAACACCACATATAAACAGTACAGTTAGTAGGTAAAATAAATTTTTAAATGTCCCATATAGTTTCTGTTGCTTCTTAGTGTAAAATGATAAAACACAGATTAAGATGCTTTACTTGGCCATAGAAAAAAAGTATTGAATGTTCACACTCATTTTGAACACCTTTGGTGTTCTGCATTTCTGGACCTTATACTGCAGGTCCCAACTCATCTAGGGGATTCATTCCCACAGCAGACAACACAAGACCCGTTCTTTAGCAGTACTGTGGGCATGTATCATGTCACCTGTGCTTTCCTTGCCTTCCTGAGCAGAGATCTCCATACACTTAATAACATTCCTCATAGCCCAAGAAGATTTCTAAAAAGAAAAAAAAAGATGCTTCAGTGGCACAGAATCAGGTTCCAATATGCTGAGATGTTTGTTAGTAGAAGAGGTTTGTTAGCTCACTGCTGCTGGATTTGATGGAATCACGGCAAACCGATGCTTCAAATGTGAGGAAATGAACAATAAAAAGTCTGGGGAAACTTATAAAATATTTTTGCTATCTACATTTTTTATTGGAAGAAAACCATGGTATTACTGGTAATCTGTGACCACGTGGCTCTCAAAACTGGCCTGCATGCAAACCACAAAAGGAAGGATCTTTAAAAGATGAAACTCTGGGTTCTAGAATGGCTTTGTCACTAGGAGTCACAGGTAAAAATGAGCTGAAGAGGCTCTCCTGCAAAATCGCTACATTGCTACTGAATTATTTTCCTCAGCCAATATCTGTTAACACCAGGCAATTCTTTGCTGCTGGACAGAGGCCAGCTCTGTGAATGAACGGCTGGTTGTAATTAATTCTTCCAAATCTGAAAGTTGGAGTAGAAAAATAAGGGTGAAGGTATGGACTATGGTGCATGGACATAAATTGGGTGCTGTTCTATGCTAGAAGAAGCATCACAGGTAACTTTGGGAACCATTCCAGAACATGTTGTCTTTTGCTAAGTATGAGTAAGGCTACCCTCCAGTTTTAATTGTATTCTAACACTGAAATGGTAGGAGTGGTTAGTGGCTAAAATCGTCCTGTCTCTAATCCTTAGAAAGTTTTTCTTCTGGCATTTGTTGCACACTCTAGCAGATGACTGAAGATTTACTTTATTCCATGAGTATGAAGCTTGGGTAGTTGTGCAGTTCTTTTTTCTGCCTACTTCTGCTAACACTAGTTGGAGTAACCAACCATTAAATCTTCAGGTACTGGGATAGATCAGTACAAGCACATAGTCTCTTCTTGAGTGTGAGTTTTATCCTTCCTAAAGCAAGAGTTTGAAGGTCTCATTAAGTGCAGGAAGAGTTCCGTTCCCTTTCCAGTTAGGCCTGCACTCCAGCCTTTCCATAAAATTATAGAGGCACTGGTTGCTGTACAGGTAGTTCAATCTTCCTTAGAAAGAATAATTAAAGAATTCTCAGGGATTCTACTTTTATTGCATGTCATTCATAGCACTTCTGGTTTTTGCAATAAAACCTTTATTGGCATTAGTTGCAAACTTGGCAGTTACATAGATACAGCATGGGACAATGAAAAGTTCAGAACATTTTCTTCTCACGTTACTTATGCTCGTTGAGCATTTCAATTTGCAGAGGCTGTCCATCTTAAAAGCGATAAGGAGAGAAAATGCCAGTCATTTTAATCAAGCAAACTGCCAAGAAGAGAAAAGAAAATTAATATCTGTTTTTCTTGTCTGATCACATGAGATAACCACAGACCATCACATTTCAAGTTATCCTATCACATTATTATCATCTGCTTGCATCAGATTGTTTGGGGACCTTTCTGCGTAACAGAAGTCAGTGACAGTACTGTAATTTAACCTGCTTTTCCTTCAGGGAGTAGCTCATGCTTGTCTCAAATAAATACCATTATCCATTGTTTTTCAGCCTATATAAAATGCAATAAACCATATCCTGTTTGTGAAAAAAAAAGATCAAAGTTTGTCTACTAAAAGGTTCAATAAACATTTTCATTGCCAGACTGATTTGATTTATTTCTAAAGGTGTATTTTTATTTGCATACATTTTTCATGTTTTAAGTTAGGAATGTGTACAAGGAAAGGAATGAGGACTGGGCATTTTTGTGGGTTTGGGCTTTGTTGTTTATTTTTTGGTTTTCATGGGGTAGTTTTATCAACCTGTTCGTACTGATTTATAGATCATTATAAGACAATGAACTCTAAGATAAGAAACCCTGGCATAACATAAATTTGACTTGCATATTTGTTGTAATTATGTTGAATTGTGATAATTATAATTAATATTAGGCTAATTTTCCTTCTTGTTCTTTGTTTCCTAATCATATTTCTCTTCTGTGACTGTTATTACAGTAAAGACACAGACAGTTCATCTGTTGAATTAGTATCTTTCCACTTCAGTAAAATTACAAAGCATGATAAATTATACAATAACAAAATATTTTGAGCTATGATTTACAGCTCATCCTAGAAATAGGAAATAATTTGTGATGATTAAACAGTCATAATCTAGATTAAAGTAAGGGACTAGATTATCATATTCATCCTCAGAGCTTAAATCCTCCTCATTATCCTCCTGAGCCTGGAAACATGGGTTAGAAATCTCCCAAAAAACAGAGCTCTCTGGAGTGAGGGACAAGGGAAGAGTGGAAGAGAGGAAAAAGTTACAGGCAACTCTCCTGGGTGGGTTAAGAGCAGTGGGTAAAGAAAACTTTCCTCACGTTTCAGTGCTCCCACTTATTCTCACAGTTAGAAAAAGGTGCAGCAGAGTGAAAAAACTAGTACCAGCCAGTCTTCTGGGTTGAGCTTTCTGTGTGTGCTCATGTGTTTCAGTCAAAAAAAACCAAAACAACTCTTATAGAAGTTCCGGCACTGCAAAACTTCCAACAAGTATATTGACAAATAATTGATTCTGAGAATGCAGGATTGTACCAGTTGCAGGTGCCCAGGTGCTGGCAGCAGTGGCAGTAGCAGGGGATGCCTCTATGAGGAACAGCCAGGGCCATCCCAGGCCGGACACAGTGCAGACAGCTCCAATGGCCCCACCGCAGGGCACAGTTGAACCTATCAAGAAAATCATGGAATCATAGAATGGTTTGGGTTGGAAGAGAACTTAAAGATCATCAAGTTCCAAACCCCCTGCCATGGGCAGAGACGCCTTCCACAAGACCAGGTTGCTCAAAGCCCCATACAACCTGGCCTTGAACACTTCCAGGGATGGGTCATCTGTCACTTCTCTGGGAAACCTGTACCAGTGTCTCACCACTCTCACAGTAAAGAATTTCATCAGAATATATAATTTAAATCTACTTTCTGTCAGTTTAAAACCTTTACTCCTTGTCCTATCACTGCACTCCCTGATACAGAGTCCTTCCCCATCTTTCCCATAGTCCCCTTTTAGGTACTAGAAGGCTGCTAGAAGGTCTCCCCAGAGCCTTCTCTTCTCCAGGCTGAACAACCCCAGCTCTATCAGCCTGTCTTCATAGGAGAGATATTCCAGCCCTCTGATCCTATTTGTGGCCCTCCTCTGGATTTGGTCAACAGGCCCATGTCCTTCTTGTGTTGGGGGCTCCATAGCTGGACACAGTACTCCAGGTGGGGTCTCACAACAGTGGAGGAGATGGGCAGAATCACCTCCCTCAACCTGCTGGCCACGCTTCTTTTGATGCAGCCCAGGATGTGGTTGGCTTCCCAGGCTGTGAGCACATGCTGCCAGCTCATATTGAGCTTCTTATCCACTAACACCCTCAAGTCCTTCTCCTGAGGGCTGCTGTCAATCCATTCTCCACCCAGCCTGTATTTGTGCTTGTGATTGCTCTGACCCATGTGCAGGACCCTGCACTTGGCCTTGTTGAACTTCATTAAGTTCGCAACTCTCAAGTTTGTCTGGGTTGCTCTGGATGGTATCCCTTCTCTCCAGCATGTTGGTCACTGTAGCAGTGAGGAAAGTCATGGGCTGAGATAAAAGAAGTTTAATAGATGAAGCAAAAGCCATTGAAAATGTTTAATAGAAACTAACTCATTGATAAGTTTAGAAATAACATATTTGACGTGCACTGGTAATCACAGGGAAGATAGCTTTTTCCTGTGGTTAGGGCGTTATTTGATTGGTCCTTGTAGCACATTACAAACTTCAACTAGGGAATTTTTACAGAAGTTTTTATCAAATTTATCTAGCCAGTGGATGGTGCTTTTTTTCTAATCTGTTAGGATTTAAGAAGTTTTTATGCAAAGCTTGCTGCTTAAGTAGATCTAAAAAGGCAACTTAGTGGCAGAAAGGTCTGTATTTTGGTGATAAGGTAAGTGGGAGCCCCTTCTGCTCATCACAAGAGGCAAGCAATAGTTAGCAAACGCTGAGTTCATATCTTCTTTGATATTATTGTATTTTTTGATGAATAAAACATGTTAGAATAACTAGGCAAGTGTTTAAGACCTCTCCTTCTATCCTGAAGGTTAAGATCATAAGGTGAAAAGTTTCTTTGGTATTGCTCAAAATGCAAGTGGTCAATGATACGATGTCCAGAATCAGTAGCTGTTCACTGTAGGCTGTGCAAAGCTGTCACCTTTGGGGCACAACCTTGCATAGCTCTTCTGGGTTTACTGCTAGTAGGTGACTGGAGCCTGAGCAAGACCACAAGGCTTCTTTCCTTTCATAAGAAGAGTCACGGTGAACATTTGTAATGGTTTTCCCTGATCTACTTAGAATACTAAAACAGAGTGGTGTGCTGATGCATGTTAGTTCTGCCATTTAATAATTCTTCCAAGTAAATGAGTGGTAACAATATACAAGTTAAATTACCACTATTGAGTAGCTGAATTAACCCACTGCTTTCATAAAACAGCCTGCTTATGCTGCTGTTCAGGTATATTGCAGTTTGCTGCATCTCTTACACTCTTTTCAAGTGCTTTCTTTGTAACTGTTAAGAGCTTATGATGTTCTATCCTTTTTATGAGGGAGCTTAAGGTGAGAATAGCAAGAGTGCTTGTGAAGCACAAGCTGGTACACAAGCACCAGCTGTTTCTGAATCCTGCTTCTGTTCCAGAATGGTTCTGCTTTACCTTGACAACTGCATTTTTCTTTTACTTTTTTTATGAGTTCTGTGTATTCCTGAGAATTAACCCATTATATATCATGTTTGCTAGAAAGAGGAGTTCTTCTGATAGAAGAAATGCAAAACCTAAAGGAAGGATAAACTTTTGTAAATTCCTGTCTGCAGTGTAACTTTCAATATTAATTTTAAAATTACATTAGATAGCCATACTAAACATTTCATACACACATGCTGCATTTACACATATTCTATCCTCATCTGTCTTCCAGATTATCTAAATATTTGCACTTATACTTTGCATATATATACTAATTTTGAAGTCCACATGGGAATATCAATACATCATTTTGAAATAACACAAAGAAGATGGAATTTTTTTGGTAATGTCTATGCCCTCTTTGCCATTTTATGCTTTCTAGATGTTTATTCTCAAGATTGTCTTGCAGCAGTTAAATTTCAAAAGCTGAATGTGTAAATAAAGTATATATATTTTAAAAACCACACGTAATTAATGAGGCTTAAGTTTAAAATATCTAATTTATCTGAGCATGTACAGAAACTTATTCTGGTAACTCATTCACTCTTTAGAACAGCATGTTCCCCACTGAAATTTGCCTAAATTTTTTTTTTTATTGGAAATCCTTTTAAAGCTGTAGAAATGGAAGTATACCATTCTCATGGTTTAACCCCAGCCAGCAACTAAGCCCCACCAAGCCACTCACTTGCTCCTATGGTAGTGGGATGCGGGAGAGAATGGGAAGGCTAAGAGTGAGAAAACTCATGGGATGAGATTAAGGCAGTTCAATAGATAAAGCAAAAGCCTTGTGCACACAAGCAAAGCAAAAGAAATTAATTCACTACTTCTTATCAGCAGGCAGGTGTTCAGCCATCTGCAGGAAAGCAGGGGTACCTCATGTGTAACAGTTACTTTGGAAGACAAATGCCGTAACTATGAATGACCTTCCTTCATCCTTCCTCCCCCAGAATTTATTGCTGACCATGAAATCATACGGTGTGGGATCTCCCTTTGCTCACTTGGGGTCAGCTGTCTCAGCTGTGTCCCCTCCCAGTTCCTTGTGCACTCCCAGCTTACTTGCTGGTGGGGCAGTGTGAGAAGCAGAAAAGGCCTTGACACTGTGAAGCACTGCTCAGCAGTGACTAAAATATCCTGGTGTTATCAACATTCTTTGATGCATTACAAATCCAAAACATAGCCCCATACAAGCTACTATGAAAAAAATTAACTATCACAGCCAAAAAACAGTAAAGCCACAACATTTTTTTCTTAATGTACTATACTTGGGTATGTAAAAGACATTTTCATTTTCAAAGAGAATGCAAAGCTTGATCATGTTTAACAGGCAGGATGTAGTCTGGCATTTCAAGAATTTCAAAATGTAATTCCAGCAGCTTACGTGTCTAACTTTGAGGGTTCTGTTTTCATCAGCATATCCCTCTTTACACTGAAAAATCATACACTTTGCAGAATTATTAACGTACATATATAAACACCACCTGTCATCAGTGAAAATCATATTGTAAGTAGGATCACAAAAATTCTGACCAAACAGAAGCTCAACTGCAACTATTAAAAATAAAAATGAGATTTGAGTGCTGGTTTTTGGTGCTGTGGGGTTTTGTTGGTGGTTTTTTTCCAACAAATCTGCCTTTTAGGTCTTTCAGTGGGGAAAAAAAAAAAAAAGACAACTAAGAAATAAAAAGTGTCTTTCTGTCTTCCATGATCAGCTTTGGTGTTCCAAGACCAGTTTTGGTAAGGCACATTTCCCAGTTGGAGTAATGCTTTTCCTATTCTTTGTTGATACACAATCTCATTTATTTCAGTAAATTTCCCTTTGTAAAGTAAGAGTCAAAAATAATTACAGTGTGAATGAGGACTGGTTGATTTCACCTGTTATGAGTTTAATGATGATCCGCATCAGCAGCTGCAGTATAACATTTATGAATTGTTTGTAATTTGCAGTTCACTCCTTCACACAAACTCTGTATTGACATTGCAAATAGTGTCTCCTGTCTATATCAAAAGGGAAAAAATGGACTTGACTGTACGGAGAAGAGCTTCTTGACAGTGTTTATCTTGAACAAGCATCTCGACTATTTGTCAAAAAGACACAGAAATATATTATTTTTTCATTATAAAATAAATATGCCAACCTAAATTTGAGAAAATAAACATGTTCTCACTGTTCAAAATATTCAGATACTAAGATCTGCTTTAGGTCGACTTTTCAGTATATCTTTTAAATACTTCCTGGATTTTTGAACCTATTTAACAATGTGGAACTGTATCTGAAGATTCTTAGTAAAATAATAATCCTTATTTTAAGGAAAAATAATAACAGTATGTTAAATATATATATATTAAATCAGGGGTTTTATTTCTGTCTATGAAAAACACAAAGCAGGATTCTGAAAGGGTTATATTTCTTATGAAATAGAACGTAGCAGTTTCTTGTGTGTGTGGTTGCAAATGAGAAATTATCTGAAGAAAAACAATTTATGGACCTATAAATAATTAGAAAAAGAAACCAATCACACCTTAATCATAGCAAGTGTGAAATGTTCTTCCCAAAATGAAATTCACATATGTCAGGTTGCATCCAAATTGCATTTCAACGCCTGAGATAGAAAACCTCAAACCAAGATTTTACTATGGGAATAATGGACACCGTCTTACCCTGTGCTGCATTAATACAATCAACATTTAAAGCTAGAATTAATCTACAAACTGAATAAAAAAAGATGCATTGGTTGTAAACATGACAAAATTCCAACTCATGCTCTCATGTTTAAGGAACAGTGTCCTTCCTGGGTTCATGAATAGGATAGATCAGGGGAAGCCAGCTTGTGGCTCTTGGTCTACTTGCATTTCATGAGCCCTAAGAGTGGCTGCTTTACAGCAGCTACAGCATCGCTGACAACCACAGGCTGTTCTGAGCTGTGAACACTTTCTTCATTAAGAGGAAAAAAAAGTGAAATTAATATTATGGGGAAACCTTGGAATCAGGCTGCAAGAGTTTCTGTCCCTTACCTCTAAACACTTCCCAGAGATATATTTTCCCAGGTCCTTCTCTAGGATATAGATTAAGTTTTTCTTAAATTATTTGTTCTATTTTGCTTGCTAAGTAAGCTTTCGGTATGTGAGGCTGTCAAGCTCCAGAACAAAAGAAAACACCTAGGAAGGGACAATTCAGGGAGTTAAATGTATTGAAGTGGGATTCAGAGAAAACTCAAACCCAAAAAGCTACACGGAGCAAAATACAAGTATTGCTTGACTCTAACCTGATCTAAAACCAAACTTTTCTTTGGAGATATCAGTTCAGATGCCACTTCACTAAACTTCTGATAAAACAGCACAGTGTAGGAGGAAGTCTGTTGTCAAGGGTCTGGTTACAGTTCCTCAGTTTTCAGAATGGATTTCCTCCTCCCTGAACCCTGGAAAAGGTTAAGGTTGATTAAAGTGAAGTATGTCAGGTTGTGTCAGCCAAATCAGTACGGTTCATAAAAATAAGTCATAAAAATATAGCAATAATCAAGAAAGGCACAGAGATTTTAGTTTAAAAACACCTACCACTAGGTGTAACATTGCAGAATCAAGTCTTGTATGAAATTTGATCAAGTTTGTCGGAGCTAAAATATTCCAACCCCCGTATTTGAGGTGCTGAACTAAATAGCTAGTTTGACTGCTTACACAAAAAATCCAGAACTATTTACCATGCATTGATTAAATTGCAGTTTAAATTAGCAAAATTATTTAAAAAAAACCCAAACAAACAACAAAAACAAACCAAAACAACAAACTCAATGAACAAAAACCAAACACAAAACAACCCAAAACAAAAACATCTCATAAAGTGCTGAGAAATAAAATATTTTGGAATTCACCTTTAAAAGCAGGCTTTCTGCACAGCTGAAGTGGTTCTTGAACTACTACTTGTGGCTTAATGTCTTTCTGCATAGGAACTGAAGAGTAAATGGTGATTAAAGGTGACTGAGAGGTTTTTCAGTTCACTGTTTTCCTCAGCAAAAGCTTATAAAAGATAACAGGTTCAGTCCCATGCTGACAGTCATGCCCAAGATGGAACAGATGATCATTTCTAAAAATCAATAAAAGTAGAAATGTGGGCATTGACTAGACTAATATTACAGGCTTGGCTTGCATTTCCTTTGGTATTTCCAGTCGATTTATTATCAGGTAATGACACAGTATTCTCTGCAGTTCTCCTGAGCAATTTGGCCATATCTCATCAATCAATCTGTCGATGCATTTTAGAAATTCTGCATATTTTTCATATGCTTGCCCTTCACAACATAGTTGCTAGAACATTCATTGTCTTCCATTAAAGTCTAAGGATGTCATTAGGATCACTTCTGAAATCCTTCAAGATATTTGCTTTCAGATAATGAGTATTAAATGCCAGCAGACACTCAACACATAATAAAAATTCTGGGTTGTGGAAAGAATGGAGTATAATGCATTTTAGAGAATGATTCCTTTGAGCATCGTTCATTTTGTTAACTTCTAATGAAAGAACAGAGATAGATGAAACTGTTTTGTGTGGACTTACATAGTTTGATTAAAGTCATATTTTAAAATATATTGACTCTGCGTGGTTCTCTTTGAAACACAGTAAGAAATGATGTATTTTATTTTTTCTGAACTACTATTTGTAATTAAAGTTGCAGCCAACTTTTGATGGCATGCTCTATTTCTTTATGTCATTTTTTTTTTGAGAGGACAACTGTGTTAGTTCAGGCACAGTGCCAGACAAAGTTAATGGCTTCTTGGCTTCAGCCGATTCACATTCAAACAAGCAGGAGCTCCACACCTGCCCTAACCAGTCTGCATAGCTGAGTCAATACTTCCCAGAAATAAGCTCTACGTAAGACTTACTTTTCATGAATTATAAAATCTGGATTGTAGCCCTCTTGGATGCAGCCACAGTACAGTAGACATGCTTCCGTCCTGCTCACACAAGTGAGCAACAGAATTTTTTCATAAACATATATTTCAGATGAAAAGGGTTCAGAAAGTTAAAGATGTAAGTCAACAATAAGGTACATTTTAACCCGAAATTGATCTTCCATTATTTTATGAGCCCAGGGATCTAGATTTTTTTTTTTATTAACTAATGCAAACAATTCAGATTGGAATTATTGGAATTTAGTGGGAGCTTCCAAGAAGATCCTCAGGTGAAAACAGCAAGCAAGTAAACCTCTGAGATCCAAAGAAGGACCCAGATTAATACAATCCTATTATAGAATCAGAGAATCATAGAATAATTAAAGTCAGAAGGGACCTTAAAGATCATCAAGTCCCAATCCCCATGTCATGGGCAGGGACACCTCCCACTAGACCAGGCTTCTCAAAGCCCCATCCAGCCTGGTCTTGGACACCTCCAGGGATGGGGCATGCACAGCTTCCCTGGACAACCAGTTCCAGTGTCTCACCACCCTCACAGTAAAGAATTTCTTCAGAATATCTGATCTAAATCTACCTTCTGTCAGTTTAAAACTGTTATCCCTTGTCCTATCATTCCACTCCCTCATAAAGAATCCCTCCCCACCTCTTCTGTAGTCCCCCTTTAGGTACTGGAAGGCTGCTATAAGGTCTTCCCAGAGCCTTCTTTTCTCCAGGCTGAACAACCCCAACTCTCTCAGCCTGTCTTCATAGGAGAGGTGTTCCAGCCCTCTGATCATCTTCGTGGCCCTCCATTGGACCTGTCGCAACAGGTCCATGTGAGTTTTGGTGTATCTAAGTGCTTTAGTTCATACCAGAAGTGCACCTTGAATACAAATCTTCCATTTTGCCCCACTTAGTGCACTTTTGCTCATGTCGCAGAGTTACCTCAGATTGTGTAACTGGATGAAACCATACTGAAAGATGTGATACAGAGTCATGTTTAATGTGCTTACAGTTGCAATTGGCATGCAGTCCACAAGAGGAAAGTCCAGTTAGTCTGAAGTAAAGCTTCCCAGAATGGGTACAGTGTGGACACTGAACAGCACCAACTGCTTCATCTATTAAAAAATCAAAGCCTCTCTTATGCTTCTGTACAGTTTAAAACAGACCTAGGGTTTTTTTATACCCTCAGAAATACCTGTTATATCTATCAAGTAGTCAACAATAAAGTCAGCACCATTAGTAAAAAAGGAATTTGTTTTATTAATTCTACTCTCTGCTTCTCAGTTATATAGAAGGTGAATGTATATAGAGAGTAGGATGGTTTTATGTTACTGTTTATAAGAGAGAGAATTACTACTGAAGTTCCTTCTATTACTCTCATGGCAGTGAACCTTTGGGTGTTACAATTTTATCTTTGTTGGCTTCTAACATCTGGCTGAATCTATCTTATTTTATTGCTTCAGTGACATAATTTCTCTTTTCTTTTACTGTCACATTTACCCAATCAAATGATCAAAGACATTGAGGCCAGCATTAATGTATCAAGTACGGGTGATGTCATATCAATTTATGTAACTCTTGAGCTAAAAGCTATCCATAAACTGTCTACGGTTATGTTTGCAAAGTAATGTCTTGTTTGCATTTCCCATCTTACTGTGCTAATCCTGTTGGTAACATGGTTAATATTAAATTTCTGGGGGAAGGAGGTGGGGGTATCTTTTTTTAATGACTGAAAGATGTCTTGCCTTATTAAATATAGACTCAGTGCTGAAAAGGCTCTGATAAAAAACCACTGTTGTGGGTGTTTACTACAGGCCACCTGATCAGGAAGAGGAAGTTGATGATGCCACACAGATAAAGTAGCCAGACAGATAAAAGTAGCCTCATGATCACAGGCCCTAATTCTCATGGGGGACTTTAACCACTCTGATATTTGCTGGAAAGGCAACAGAGCCAAGCATGTACAGTCCAGGAGGTTTCTGCAGAGCATTGATGATAGCTTTTTGACACAGGTGGTGGAGAAGCCAACAAGGAGAGGTGTGCTGCTGCACCTTGTACTAACAAACGACTGGTTGGGGATGTGAAGGTTGTGGGCAGCCTTGGCTGCAGTGAACATGAAACGGTGCAGTTCGGGAATCTACATGGAAAAAAGGCAATGAATAAGATCACAGCCCTGGACTTCAGGAGGGCTAACTTTGGCCTCTTCAAAGACCTACTTGGAGGAATCCCATGGATTAGGGCTTTAGAAGGTAAGGGGGTCCAAGAGGGATGGTTAATATTCAAGCACCACTTCCTCCAAGCTCAAGATTGGTGCATCCTTATGAGTAAGAAATCAAGCAAAGGGGGCAGGAGACCTGCATGGATGAGCAAGGACCTTCTGGAAAAACTCAAATGGAAGAAGGAATTTTATATAATGTGGAAAAAGAGACTGGAAACTTGAAAGGAATAAAGGAACATTGTCAGTGTATGTAGAGATGTAACAAGGAAGACTAAGGCTCACTTGGAATTAAATCTGGCAAGAGATGTCAAGGACAACAAGAAGCCCTTCTTCAAGTACATCAGTAGCAAAAGGAAGACCAGGGAATATGTACACCTGCTGCTAAATGACATGGGTGCCCTTGTGACAGAGGATGCAGAAAAGGCAGAGTTACTGAATGCCTTCTTTGCTTTAGTCTTCACCACTAAGGCCAGACCGCCCTTATCCCAGTCCCTGGAGGTAAGAGAAAAAGTCTGGAGAAAGGAAGACTTTCCCTTGGTCAAGGATGATTGGATTAGAGATCATTTAGGCAAACTTGACACCCACAAAACCATGAACCCCAATAGGATGCACCCATGAGTTTGGAGGGAGCTGGTAGGTGTTACTGCGAAGCTGCTCTCCATCATCTTTGACAGATCACAGAGAACAGGACAGGTGCCTGAGAACTGGAGGAAAGCCAATGTTACTCCAGTCTGCAAAAAGGACAAGAAGACCTGGGAAACTACAGGCCAATCAGCCCTGCCTCCATCCCTGGAAAGATGATGTAACAACTCATCTGGATGTCATCTCTAAGATGGTTATCAGGAGTGGTCAACATGGAATCACCAAGGGGAAATCATGCTTGACCAAACTGATAACCTTCTATGATGTCATGACTGGCTGTGTAGATGAGGGAAAGGCAGCGGGTGTTGTCTACCTCGATTTTAGCAGGGCTTTTGACACTGTCTCCTGTAACATCTTCATAGGTAAGCTTAGGAAGTATGGGTTAGATGAATGGACAGTGAGGTGAATTGAGAACTGGTTGAGTGGCAGAGCTCAGAGGGCCGTGATCAGCGGCACAGAGAATAATTGGAGTCCTGTAACTATCGGTGTTCCCCCGGGGTCAGTACTGGGTGCAGTCTTGTTCAATGTATTCATCAACGACCTGGATGAGGGGACAGAGTGTACCCTCGGCAAGTTTTCTGATGACACACAACTGGGAGGAGTGTCTAAAACACCAGAAGGCAGTGCTTCCAGGCAGTGAGACCTGGACAGGCTGGAGACTTGGGAAAAAAGGAGCCTAATAAAATTCAACAAGGGCGAGTGTAGGTTCTTGCACCTGGGTAGGAATAACCAGTAGTACAGGTTAGGGGCTGATCTGATGAAAAGGAGCTTTTCAGAGAGGAAGTCCTGGTTGACAATAAGTTGATCATGAGCCAGCAACGTGCCCTTGTGACAAAGAAGGCCAATGGTCTTCCTGAGGTGTGTTAAAAAGAGCATGGCCAGCAGGTCAAGGGAGGTTATCCTCCCCCTCTACTCTACCATGGTGAGGCCACATCTGGAGTACTGTGTCCAGTTCTGGGGTCCCCAGTTCAAGAAAGACAGGGAATTACTGGAGAGAGTCCACCAAAAGGATACAAAGATGATAAGGGGACTGGAGCATCTCTCTTATGAGGATAGGCCAAGACCTATGTGAGTCACGTACATGAATTCATACCACTCATGTAACAAATACAAAAGAAACTATTTCATACAAAGAAAAATGAACTATTACAAGATCAGTTCACAACATAAATATTAGACATCATGGGGAAGTACATCAGTAAGAGGTTTTACTTAGCAAGCTAATTACCTGTTAAATTCTTCTTCAACAACCTGATGACAGGTAGGCCACTTTTCAATTTTACGTGTCCATAATAAAACACTGACCTCATACACCACACAAGAATCTGGGAAAATTGATCTAAAAATTCTGGTGCTTGATGAATTCATTTTCCCTTCTTAAAACACAAATTGATTCATTTAATGAACAACATTTCATTGGAGAGAGAAACTCAGTACCAGTTGATTGGGCAACACCCTATATCTAGTCAGTTCTTTTCCTGAAGTTTTACTATTGACAGGCCTCTACTCTTACTTTTTTCATTAAACAAGTGCAACACCAGTTAGTTGCTTCTGATTTCCATGAATAACAGCCTAGATGTGGGGGACTGACCTACGGAGCCTGCTTGAAGTTGAAAGATAGTTTAGAAAATAACTCTCAGACTTGATGGTAAGGAAATTCTATTTCTTGCTTACCTGATGGAAAAATGTATGTTCCTAAATTATTGGCAAAACAAAGCCTATTAGAAGGGCCAGAATAGTCACTTTGTGAGTACAGACAGCTATATTTGATCTCTTTCTCAAGGTGAAGAACATCCACTTTCTCCACTGAGTTTTGTGATTACCTAATCTGTTTTTTTTAAATATCACGTAAGTCCCCAGTTCAATTAATAAATGTAACATTTGATATCCTAAAATTTCTATTTCAGAACAAACTGCCTACCAGAATTAAAAAGCTCTAAAACAACAAGGTTCCCTAATAAAAGTGGCGCTGCTTATGTGCCTGGATAGGTACAAACATTTCTGAAATTTGGAAAAATGTGTAGAAGCACAGTCTGTGTTTCAAAAACCATTACTACTTTCAGCTTATAGAACACTGTGTCTATCACTAAATTTTTAAGGCCAGCAACCACCCGGGTACATTTAAACTTACAGGACATTGGAAAATACAGACAGTATGTATCTGCATCTTCAATCAGCCAGCGACTCATATTTAAAACAGCGTTCACATGGCCATATGAGTCTTAAGGAATTGGCATACAGGTAGGCACTGAAAACATTGATAGTGACAGTCATCACACATCAGGAAACTAAATAGCTCATTAGAGCAAGGCAGAAGAGGAGTAACATTAGCAGGGAATATTTTGAGGGGAGAGGATTCCTGTGCGGTGGAGAAGAGCACTAAACAAAATGTGACATGTTCCAGACACAGAAATGGGATCAGCTATTTTAAAGCAAGCAAATCAGCAGTAAAGGAGTAAAAGAGAAACCAGCAGTATCTGCCAGGCTTAGGAGTGATTATTGACAGGGGCAGGGAGAAATGGGATGCCAAGGACTCGCTGATGAGTGTACAAGCATCTACCTGCCAAAAGCCAGGAAACTGACAAGTCATTTAAAGAACTAGGGGAAAAAATGTCAAGACTGAAAGCTGTCAGGACTCCAGGAAGCATTTGAAACGCTATTCGCTCTTCACAGAGCCTGTCTTTCTAAAAATAACCCCACTGCACAAAAAATAAATGTGTGTATTCTCTTTCCAAAGAATTTAAATTTTCACTTGTGACACAGGCTGAGTACATGTGATTCTATATGGGACTTATTCACCATGTTGTTCCATTTGTATGAGACTTTAAATTTTTTTTATGGGATTTCAGCTAATAGAGAGCTGTCTCTCTGTAATCACTCTCTGGTTCATTTTGTACTTCACCATAAGAAAAACATTATAATTTTGTACAATTTACAAGATAAGGTATTTGAAAAAAAGGCAAATAGTCACGCTATATGTTCACAGATGTTTAGTGAACAGGAGAGCTCTACCTTGATCCTGCAATATTTGATCTTAATTTATTCACAAATGGGTTCACTTTATATTGATATATATCTTTTTTTTGGAGAGGAACCAGGCTGTAGGTTTTTTTATTATGATAGGCACTACACTGGCATAATGAATTACACTTTTTCCCTTGAGAAAAATTTTACCTCAAATATTTATTTTTATATTTATTTTCACATTTCTGTGTAATTTTTCTGTAGTTGAAAAAAATAATTATACATGTACTTTATAGATTTTTTATTTCCTTTGTAAGCAATTTTGATCAGCAAATTAAGGAAAAGAATGAAAACAAAATAACATGAATAACTACTGTCAATATTGAAATATTTACATGAAAAACATGAAAAAAATTTCAGGGATTTGTTAAACATTTATAGATACCTTTTGGAAATAATTATAAGCTTTACCAGTTGTAAGAGCTAGATTTGGAAATGTTTCCTAAGGTGGTACAAGACTAAATAATATTTGGTCATCTCCAGTGATCACTCCACAAGATCTCCTTTGTGAATATTTAAACATCCTTTTTGTGTTCAGTGAAAACCTTCCAGAGGTTCTTCTCTCATTTCATTCCACTGAAAATATTGAACCATGATGGGGTGGTAAGGGATGGTAAATTGTGTCTGTCTCTTAACGTGGTGTAGATTAATAGTTCCTCACTGAAGTAAAAGCAATTCTTCAGATTTCCATCAGCTGAGAAGTTGGTGCAGTTTTGTCAGTTTGAACAGTAAGGAACCAAACAGCTGCCACTGATTAAATAAAAAAATGAGGTGTTCATGTACTCTTAATCTCTAGTTTCTGTAGTAAAATAATCATTTAAAGCACTGGGCATTGATGATGAGTAGAATAAAATGTAACCGTAGTTATTAAGCCCTGAAAATATCACCATTGCTCTGAAAATACAGAACATTATTTTTGGAAAATTAGTTTCTACAATCAATCCTTTTATTATTTTTCAGCCTTGAGGATAATTATGACTGTCAAATATTAATAATATTTCACAAGGTATACTGTGATATTATCTATTCATTTAATGTTATTTCTGAAAAATATTGTGGAAAGTGATCCCTTTATTTTTTGTGCTTGGATTTCAGTAATAGATCTAAGAGGTTAGAATACTTATCTTAAACCTAGATATCAGATTTTGAAAATCCTCATCACATGTGGATTTATATGACAAGTAATCATGTCTGCTTCACTGGGACTCATGGACCAATGTTCATCATGTGTCAGATACCACACTCCGACTTCAGTGTAATGAGACGTGCATGACTCTAAAGGAATATGCAGACATGATCCTGAATTTGGTACAGAGAGATTCTTCTCTCTTTCTTATTTACTAAGAAATTAATTTGCTTCCACTTTCCTTTATGATTTCTATGCGGTATACTTTGTTTATTTATAGTAAAAACTCTGACATACCTCAGCAACTATAATAGATTCTGTATTAGTTGTTAAGACAACATGGTGTTCTAGGCAACCTGACATCAACATTCAGAAGAGCTCTCAGAGCTCACATGTACACTCTCTTGGAATTACAAGCAATACAGAAAAATTCTTGATGATTTAAATGCTATCAGGTTATCTTTAGAAATCTCCAAAATGAGCATTTTTTGCAGGTTCATAGTGTTCCCTTCAAACTGACAGGTTGTATTTATGTTGAAAAGTTGAAAATACTATTTTACTGTATAATTTCAAATAAAAATGTACAAAAGCTGGGAATGGGTGTGAGGCTGGGAGGAAGGCTCACATTCCAGAGAGTTTAAAGCCTTTTTGCTTTTAATTTATATGATGTTCACACATCCTGCAATTGAGAGAAAGGTTTCGTTCAAATGCTCCAAAATTCACAAATCAAAGTTGAATATTTTCCATAAATGCAAAGAAACTGTGTGCTATTAAGAATCACAAATATAAACATTTGCTTTGTTTGCTTTATAGAATATTGATGATGAACAAGTAGGGAAGTTTTTCACGTGATCTGCACACAGTAATTGTAAAGTTAGAGCATCATATAATATACTACGTGTCTGTTAATACACTTCTCAGAATATCCAATACCTAAAAATCGTGCTTCATGGGTATGCTAAGAAAAATAGTAAGAGAAGAGTAAATATGTGGTCATGTTTTTAAAAGTGATCAATACTTGCTGAGAATTCTGTGGACAGGTATAGTTTTCATGTTTCATTTTCTGATAGATATTGGGCAGGTTCCTATTTTAACTTTAGAGAAAAAAATATCTATTTTGGTCCTATTTGTTTAAATACTCACATGACATGGAACTTGCAATATCTGAGCATTACAAACACTATAAATTGATGCAAATTGTAACCTGCCTGAGAAGATCAGTGAACTTCCAAACATTAGTTCTTTTATGGCCTTCTTCTTTAGCACTTGTTTTATTATTCATAAGCACCACCATAAAACAAATTTAATTTAAAAAGACTGGGCAATAAACATGGTTTTTAGCCAACTGAAACACTGCAGTATAGACTGGGTTTTGTTCTGGATGTAAAGTGTAGATAATGCATGCTCTGAATTCCTTCCTTAAATGAACTCTATCTTTTTAAACTGGATTAGCAGAATGAAAGTGAGATAAGAGAAAGCTAGGAAAAGGACATAGGAAAAGGGATTTTTTAATAGTTTCCAAACTGTTGAAACCTTTACCCAATCCAGTTGGAATCTTTGTTTCTGTTCAGATGTCCTGGCTCCTAATAGGACCAATGGTCTTTGTGCTGGAAACACCATAGGAGGAGATTGACAGTAGGAAATCTCCACAGTTCCTTTTGATCTGAAGATTCTGTGAAGGATAACACTGCACCAAAACTCATAAACATAAGTTAGAGAACTGTGACATCAAGAGATTAGGAATGTCCTGTTTTAAGACTAGACATCAAATGGCTTTTATCACAGAATCAATGAGTGGCTGAGATTGGAAGGGAGCTCTGTTATCTGGTCCAACTCCCCTTCCACCTAGAGGCAGTTGACCAGCACCGTGTCCAGACAGCTTTTGAATATGTTCAAGAATGGAGACTCCGCAACCTTTCCAGGCAACCTGTGCCAGTGGTCGGTCACTCTCACATTGAAAAAGAGAATGAAGTCCTGAAAACAAATACTCAGAAAGGTGCTCTCTTTTATCATGCTCTTTTCCTGAGTGATCTTTGATCAGCATATATATATGTATATATGAATATATGCATGTATGTATGTGTATATGTCTATGTTTATATGTATGCTTGTTTATATATGTAAATATATGTATATGATGTATGCATATGCATATGTAAATTAGTCTCTATATGTATATATGTGTGTGATCCCAAGGTCCACAACATTGTGAGGTTCACATAAAGGGGCAAACTGAATACCAAGGTACAGGAATTAAGATTTGAAGGAGAATGTTTTTATATAAATGCTCGGTGACCCAGCGAGATTTTAGGGTAATCTATTTCTAAGACTGCCAGCTCAGTCCAAGTGTATTTGATGATATTAGAATTGGGTAGAAAATTTTAAGTCTAAAATCTTTGCAGGTGGATGGTGAAGTAGATTAAGACTATTTAAAATCCTGTATTCCTCTTAGCAGCAAATAAGGACATGGACATTTTCACATAAGAAAAGTAAAAAAACCCTCGTTACTAAAATGCATCACAACTATTACATTATACAATTTCTTTAAGCTATTTTAAGGATAGTTAAATCACAGTATAAATATGTCATCATAAACTAAAAAAAGAAAGTCTGTAAAAATTAGCGTGACATGCTAAGTGCTTGTATTATTTTAAAGTTCAATAAATGATCTATAAAATGTTTATGAAATCCATGAAAATATATTAAGGTGTATCTTGTGATGTTAATGACCATAAATTGAGACTAGCTGCTGAAAATATATGTATTTTAGCTTCATAACCCATATTTCCAAGAAGAAATAAAAAAATCCATAATAAACATAATTTAGTTGCACTTTGTGAATAAAACGTCACTATTTATTGCTCTAGTGGGATCCATATTTGTTAAAATGCAAACAAGAACCCATAACTATAATCTATGCAAATGAGTAATAATATATTATTAAAAAACCCTGAGATCTCACTGTTTTTCCTTCAAATATTTTTGCATTTGCTGCTGCTGTAAGTAGCTATATTCAATGCTCAAAAAGAAAACTTCTTTTTCTTGTATGCTATTCATGAACTTGTTTTATGTCTTATTGGATATAGAATAAACACCCAATAAATTTCAGTGAAAATTAGTCTCAGTAGGCACATTAAATGTGAGGCTAAAACAGATCATTAACCTTATCTAATTTTGCCAACTATTTAACTCAGTCATTTTCTGAATTATTTTCTATTTGTGTTAGTGTCAACCACATGCAAAGTGAAATTTAATCCAATTTCTGTTTCATCTGAAGTAAATAAAAGTTCTTTCGATTTGCTGAAAACGTCTACAAAACTTGGTTGTCAAGAGGTCTGATTGCTATATGAAAAACTTCATTTGATTCACCACGACAAAGAACAGAGACACTGAAAAATACTGAGATGTATTCAGCCTTTGAAGAATACACTAAATTTTTCTAATCTACCATCAATCCAACTCCATGACATTTTATAACCATTAAATCACTGCATTAGGCTGTTTCACAATAATCATAATTATGCAAATCATTTAAATGGCAAAAAATAAAATAAAAAGCAGATGGAAACATCAGAAATTAAAACCAGCATTGGTATTTCTAAGCTTCTGAGCAGAATCTCAGGCATCTTTATTGGACCTGAATTTTACTGTGATGTTCTGCAGTTCAAAGACGCTTAGATTTCCCTTCTAAAGATTTGACTGAAGGCATCAAATTTTGTCGGCTTCAATATCTACTTCTTTAATGAATCTTAACTCTTCAATTTGACAAAGTTTTCTATAGTATAGAGAAGCTGAACTAACTGGGGGCTTTTGTATTATTACTTTGAATGTCCTATTTATGGTCAGCCTTTTTAGAGTGTCTTACTGTACACCAAAGCCTTGGGTACAACTGAGTCAAGGCTATTAAGCAGACATGAAATCCAAACTTACACTGAGCATGGTGACACAAACAGAAACAAAGAAAATAGAAACTGAAGGTTTAGCAAAAATTAATGGTAAATAAAAACAAGATGAAAATTTAAAGGCTGGGTCTTGTTCCCAGTTGACAGTATAAATGGTACATTTATATACCATTTGTAAACATGCTTGTCTTTCTTTAAGATTGGTTAATTTTCTGCTTTCATAGGAAGTGTAATAATGTAAATTTTGCTGTAATCATTCCTCATCTAATACCTATAAATGTGAAAATTGAAGATTAGTCTCGTAAGATGTTTACATTTTCTGACTGCTGTCTGAGTAATCCGAGGATGGTTTTTTCCAGTGTGACCTGAGTTGCAATGTGTTTTTCAGAGCCAGTGGGTAGCATTGTTGCTCAGATTGAGTTCTAAGCCCTGAAAATGTAATCACAAGGAACTCAGAAGATGTTGGCATTGCAAATAACGATGTAGCATTTGCACTTATCCTAACTCAGGAATAACATAAATTAGACCAAACCATATTGAAAACTGAAAAAAGCACGAGGAAATATGAAGAGAGAGTTCACTGCCCATGACAGACATGATACTGCTTCTGTTTGCATGGAAGAGAGTGGTTCTACATATCATCTAGAAACACAGAGAAACGATTTACTCGATGACAAGTTACTCTCTTGACACCTGTGGGCATTTATTTGGGTTTGAATCTATTTTTCTGCTGAACAGTATTATTTCTGAATCAAGTTGGTCTATAGTCCTATAGCTGGGAACACACTTTATAACAGAAACATCAGGACTCCAGGTAGGATCATATTGAAACTGCTTTAGATATGATGGCAATATGCGAAACCTGAAATATTCGAAATCTCTATACTGTATTGCATTACTGAATGTCATATGATGTAAGGTGGACAAGGCCAGACACCAGTTACTTCCTAGTTTAACCAAAGTACTTTTATTCACAGGCTTAGAGCTCCACTTCGAACTTAGTCAGATATTTTGCGCCTGCTGTACCTAATGAAGAACTCTTTCAAAGGTTAATTGTTCTGAGCACTAGGTTAATTTTTTTCATATATTTCTGTTTTTTCTTACATCAGTAGTGGGCTTTAATGTAAATAGTCCATGTTTTTCCTTTGTAATGGAATGTCCTTCGTAACATTTGACAAATGCCAAAATCAACAGATACATAAATGCAAGATCTCCTTTTTATGTCAATTCCACAATTCCAGAAGACATGCTTATGCAGACAGTAAAATAACATTATAAAATTTTACTGAGATGAAAATCATTAACTTTTATTTTTTCAAGTTAAAATCTGAGATGCGAATAACGTCTTTTCTTTCCAAATACAGAAAATGGAATCAATGCTCATTTAAAAAAAAAAAAAAAGTAAAAAGAAGGCATCTACCTTAGCACCAGCTTGCTCTATCCAGCCAGGTTTTACTTCACAGTCTGTTTTAAAAAGTCACATTTCAGTCCAAATCTCAAAAGACTAAAAAATGCAATGTACACTGTTAGGAGAAGGAACAAGATATCTTACTGATGTGTCATACACAGGAGATAACATTAATACTTTCCCAGTTTTTCTCGTCCATGGATGCACCATTTGACATATGCTCAATGGAACAGAAAGTGCTCGTTTATTTTGCTGTTTTTGAAAAGGTGCATCCATTTTCTGTGTATGTATATATCCCATATATGAGTGCTTTGTCTTTCAGATTGGCCACCTCTTCCTTTTGTGACTGTTGTTGTTACTTGTGTCACAGTGTCTATATGTTTTTGTGATCTTGTGTTCTTTGTGGAAGAATGCATGCTGTTCAGAAACTTCTAAGGCAAAACACTTTCAATTCTTTGTTGCAGAGACTGTATGGCCTCTTCCATCCAAAGCGAAATCTGACTTAGCATAGACACCAGGAAATCATTAGAGCAATTGATACCTATCCTTCTTTCCTGTTATTCTAATTTCTCTGGGAAAAGGTGGTGAATTTTATTTGTCCTCTGAGAAGTTTAGAATATGAACTGTGGAGCAAGAAGTGAGAGTAAGAGTCTCATTTAACTAACAAATACAGATTATTGAAATGTTTCAAGTGTATTGTCACTATTTAGTGCTGTCCAACAGCTCAGCCCCACACAGCCGCTTGCTCACTCACCACCCCTCCTCCAACCCAGGTAGGATGAGGGAGAGATCAAAAGGGTAAAAGTGAGAAAACTTGTGTACTGAGATAAAGATATTTTAATAGGGAAAGCAAAAGTCATGCACACAAGCAAAGCAAAATAAGGAATTCATTCATTGCTTCCCATCAGCAGGAAGGTGTTCAGCCATGTCCAGGAAAGCAAGGCTTCATCACGTGTAACGGTTACTTTGGAAGACAAATGCCATAACCACGAATATCCTCCCTTCTTCCTTCCTCGCCCAGAATTTATTGCTGAGCATGACATCATATGGTGTGGGATCTCCACTACTCAGAAATGGCTAAAACATCCCTATGTTATCAACAGTGTTAGGCAGTACAGATTGAAAAATATAGCCCCATACAAGCCACTATGAAATTCCCATCTGTCACTGAGTCCAGTCTGGGACTTCCCCAGTGCTTGCCAATGATGTGAAGGTCATCCTAGGAACTCGATACTGGTTTTGTATATATATTGTATGCATTTCATTATTTTCTTATTGATGTTATTATGTTTTCTTTTTATTACTAATATTTCATTCAAGTAGTCTTAGTTTCTTTTCGACCCAAAAGTATTTCTCCCTTATTATCTCTCCCTCTCTTCTGGGAAGGGAGAAAGATGTTTCAAGAGAGCATCTTTTGTTTGTTTATTGGCCAGCCCAGCCTAAACCATGACAGCTCCCCTTTAATTTTCTGTCTCGCTGTAGTCACATAAGAGAAAAAAAAGATAAAACTTTAGGAAACCAAATGCATTTTGCTATTTTGCGTTATATAATGCAAATACTATCCTGCTTTCATGCCAAAGCTAGTTACTGACACTGTATTCCTAGAGAAGATCTCCAAACATTCAGAGACTTATGTGGTGGGGGGAAGTAGCACATCCTCTGACAGAAGATGGTCCATCTTCAAAGGTCTCTGCATGTTAAGAGAGTTAAAATGAGACCTGTGACTGTGAGAGATCAAGGGCTGATGATGGCCTGGATTCTGAATGTGTGCAGAAGGGTGCTTTCTCTCTCCCATTCATTTTTTCTCACCTTGCCCAAACCTTGCTTGCAATGCTGGAATTCAGTTCCATATTCTGCAACTTTCTGACTGAAACATGTACCTGACCCTTGCATTCAGTGTTAAAATAAACACTAAGTATTTTTGCGTTCTTGTTTCCTTATGGGGTTAGGGAAAAAAAAGGAAAAAAAAAGGGAAGCTAAAAGGAAAAATCCAAATGCAAAATCTATTTACGAGCAATTATCCCTGCTTTATTATTGATTTTACTTTTAAGGGTAAAATTATGTCTGATAATATCTGGGAAACAAATAAACATGACAATAAAATATAGACTAATACATTAATTCCAAAAGTAGGGCATGCTTTTTTTCTATTTCTTTCTTTTATGGAAAAGTGGGGGTTGGTTTTTTTTGTATACATTTTTCACTAAAAACATACTTCCCTAGCTCTCTAAAGTATCCAGAAGGGATAATAAAATGCATGATCTGAAACAAACCTTTCAGTTTAAGTTGAAAATATATTATCAGTTTCTGTAACTGTTTTGGTTGCTTAAAAAAAAAAAAAAAAGGTATTTTCTGAATCTCCCAGGTCCATCTTGGTAAACCACTCTCAATAACTTTTGTATTCAATGCATTGCTGTTTAGAAAGAATAAATGAACATATATGTATATACATGATCTTGTATTATGTTTAATAGAGAGCAAACAAAGACAGCCCCATTTTGCCAGTTATCTTCTCACAACCATTTTCACCATGGCTGTATCTGGCCTGATTGTTCAGGAGTAATAAATTATTTCTTAAACCTCCCTGACTAATTTATTTCTGAATTCACAATCTATTTCCAAGATGATAGTAAGAATATTTTCTTCACTGTTATTTCAGCAGTTGTGAGTGTTAGTAAACTTTTCTGCATATGCAGGTACTCAAGGACTTATATTTGTGCAATACTCATAGGGTTATACTACCTTTTCCTTCTGTGCAGATTCTTAAGGAATAAAAAGGTCTTTTTGTGAAAATATACAGTGATAACACATGTTTTGTCTATGGCTTTGCCAGTTATGTATTTGAATATGAAATTATTACTGTGTTTCCTCAAACTGTAAGCTAGCAGCAAGTTGTTAATATATTCTGTACTGTGTCATGCATTGGCAAGTGGCTTTTAATTGTCTCCTAGAGAATCTGTGATTGTGTTTCTCCATTTTATATCCACACCTTTTTCAGGTGTGGATAATCTGAATAAGGACAGGGACCGATTTAAAATCAATTTACAAGTTAAATTTAAAACATGTTCATATTCAGTATGTAGAACTGCCAATAAGGGGACAGGGCTTCAGCCTCATTCATTCACAAAGGGAGTCTCCATTGTTGGTAGAACTGCCAATAAGGGGACAGGGCTTCAGCCTCATTCATTCACAAAGGGAGTCTCCATTGTTGGTAGAATGATATTGGAGCCTTTTCATATTTTTCATACAAAGATTTATAAGTGTTTGTCAGTAAAATTTAGTCATTTCTTCAAATGCTTACATTATAAACCAGAAGGCTTGGCTTACTATTCCTGAAAAATCTTTATTTACTTGGTATTCTTAAGAAGTAACCTGATGTTTAAGTGAACAGAGTGAATAGTTCCACTGAAGTTGTATGCTTTTTTGCTTTTTTTGGGCCTGATGTTGTTCTCAATGAGTTGGATTCCAAACCTTGGAAAAAGTAAGCTTTCCCATACAAGGAGGATGATTAAAACAAGGAAGCTTTCCACTGGTCTGAAGGCTGAAGTATTATTTTTAGTGAAAACTGAAGTCACACTGTTCTGTGCAAGCTGTTTTAGCAAAATTCAAATTATTTTGAAAAAGGTAAAGAGAAAAAGATACCTGGCAGCTGTGGAGGTTGGTCAAGAAAATAGCCATTTTCCTGGCTATTTTGTTAGGGTTGCCATTATTGATCTTACTGCAGGAAATTAATTAGTGAAAAAATATAGTTCTTGCTTTCACAAAAGGAATTTTATCTTCTTCAATTATTTGGGTTTTAATGATCCGAGAATCTAATTTAAGGACAGAGGTCAAAATCAGAAAACTAGAGCTCAATGATCTGCCAAATGATCTTCCAAAAAAATTTCAGCTGATATAAATAAGTCACAATTAATTCAGATGAACCAAACCATGATACCATGAACGTAAGTGTTCTGGTTTATACTCTTACGGTATTCATGCCACATTCTAGCAGAGAGATAGTAAATACCATCTCTTGGATAAATGATCGCGCCATAGGCTGCAGGATGGGTGGCATGGCCACAGCTCACAGTTCAGCATATTAAGGTAACATGAAAGGAATGGAAGCTCAAAATTATATTCTGGGTTGTGATTTGTGGCTGCTCAAGGTGGATGTTTTGCCGCCTCAACTAATATGGACAGCAATGCATTGCAGAGAATGGACAGGTAGGTAGGGAAACATATTGCTTGGAAAGCCCTCACAAGAATTGCCCAAGGTTGCGACTGAAAACCTTTAATGCAAGAACACATTGACATTTGCATTATCATATTACAAGTGTACCCAAAAAAGTTTTATTGTCCTAAAAGCAGCCTGTCCATTTAGGGAGGAAAACAGCCCAGGAAAGTCAACACAACCAGAAGGGGTGTTTCTGCCTTTGCTGAGCAAGCAGTAGGTGCCTGTATATTGTTCAGTCTCTATTTAGAGCAGAAATGTGAAGATAACAAAATCAAGACCTTTTCTAACACTTAGTTACTTGTAAAATGTACTGTAATCCCATTGACCAAAACTAGAAATGATCAATAAATATTCAAAGATAATTATGTTAGTTATTAAGTAAATTTAAAGCAAACTAAGTGTCAAGAATTAAAGGTATTTCATAGATAAGTATCTCTTTTATTATTGTTTCTCTCCTGTGTTGGTTATACAGTATGAAACTAAGAAAGTGTACATAACTTCCCACTAGTGATTTAAAATGTGTTCCTAATAGCAGAAACTTTAAAAAAAGGCTAAATTTTTGCATTTTAACAGCTGTTCTTTCAGTTACAGTCTAACATTCTGAGGAGTGCAATGAGAGCAACACATGGAGATGGTCAGAAAATAGCTTAGAAGATGTCTGTAGTGTAGTGGCAAGAAAGTTAAAATGAGATACTTAGGAGATTTCCTTGCAAAATATGCTGATATAAAATTCAGTTTAAAAATTTAATTTTAAATATGCTTATGTTCAGTATGTAGACCTACCAATAAGAGGAGAGGGCTTCAGCCTCATTCATTCACAAAAGGAGTCTCCATTGTTGGTGGAATGATACTGAAGCCTATGTCATACTGCTACATACAACTGCATTTTCTGCAACTGCGATATGTCTGGCTTTGGGCTTATGGCATTACAGTGTACTGTCTACTGAATCCGTCTTAAATGGGGATCTGAATGCCCATGCACTAAGGAGGAACTCAGTAAATGCTGGATGTCTTCTTAGCACATTTAAATTGTGGTAGGAATATCATTCCTAATAAGCAAGAACGTAAACATATCTCCATTAGCCATGACCCTTTCCCTTTAAATAATTAAATTCAGCCTTGAAAAGTCCACTAGGGCAAGTGCTAATCATTAAAATCAGAGCCAGGCATACAAATTCTATACTGTTTACCAAACATGCTAAATTATGAAATAAATACCACTAATTCCATGCTTCTGGGAACACAATTAATGAGATGAATTCATGTGTCTCCTATGATTTTATTATCATTTATTATAAATTCTTAACTTAAAACAATGCATTGACATTTGGATAATTTTTAAAAATGAAAATATTCTTGTACGTTAATACTGCCATTGAATGCAGCTTTCTAAAGTACATGCACATAAATATAGAGAAATGTTTGTATATAAAACATAGTTGGCCTCTTGATAAACTGTAAGTATAGATTTAATGTTACTGCATTCTTAGGTTTATTTCTCATTCCAAACAGTGTCAACATAGCCTGTAAATGAAGAATAGGCTTTGGACTTTGCAAAAGGTTTTTCTGTGTCTGTTGAAGCTCTAAGACATGCAGTTCAGTAGCAGCTACTGGGAAAAATGTTGTTATGCTTTGCTCATACTTCCTTGCCTGAGGAGCACAGAAGCCTCTCAAACTGGTGTCAACAGAATAGCTTTCAAGTTAATTGAAAAGTATAGTCAATCTGCTTGGGATTTCTATCACTCAGAGCAAAGGGAAGGATTGTATTTAAACAAGCCTTTGTAGTGTTTATGCATGATGTGTTCTAAGTGCCATGTCAAGCTCTAGATGAAAAGTAACCAGAAAGGTAAACAAAAGGTAATTCCTCAGAAACACTGCAAAAAAAGTTCTTGTAAAAAGGATTACCTGCAGTACTGTGACAATGCATTGCTGGGATAAAGCCCTTTAGGGTTCTAGTTCAGCAAATTTAGAAATGCTCAGTTGATCTTGATGACATGATTGTCATTCACAGACATTTCCCTAGGTTGCTATCTAAACAGACACCAGTCAAGTCACTCACACGATCCAAAAACCTTACTGATCTCCATCAGTCTGAAGAAGTCAATCTTCAGTGTATTTCATGAGTTTGGGACTCCTGATACCATATGCAACACACATTTTAAATGACAATGAGCAAGTCATCTGATGTGTGTAACTGCTGAGGTACAGTGTACCTCTGGATAAAATGGCCTTATAAGTAAATACCCTTTTATGTCTTTTTAAAGATTGCATACTGCATTTAGACGGCCAAGAGCGCTTTGATAAAATTTACCTAGAATGCAAAGCCTCTTAACCACTTTCTGGGGATGTATCTATCCTCGTTTACCCTTTTTATCTCCTATTTTATATAATCAAAAGAATAAGTGTGATACTAAATATTGTAATTTGAAAGATTTATTTTACAACCTTCAAATCTTAAGGCTACACTATTTTTCTTCTACTAAAGCATGGAATGAAAAGTTAATTTTACTAGATCACAACTTTATTTTCTGAACTGTAATCATAACTGCTTCTCTAGCTGTAGATGTATTTACCATTTAATCCTGTGTGATTCTTTTATAAGCAGGAATTTGGCTTTTATGAATTTTTTACAGATCCATACAGTCAGAGTTCACTTCAGTGACTTAGCCTACTAAATCAAACTCTGTAAACTGACAGCTTAAACCATCTTTGTGACGACCATTAATGTACCTACAAACTTCTTTTTTAATGTGAGCCTTATATGCAAATAATTCAGCTTTTTCCTTCATTGTTATCAGCAAAAATATTTATTTCTCCCATAAAGTTTGAAATACTAACTGCATAATTAACTTTCCTTATTCTTCCCATTCTGGTGCAGTGAATGCACTACATCTGAATCCTAAGTGAAAAATAATGTTAGCTTATGTACATTCTGTGGTTTTGGTCTATTTAAACCACTGTAAATAGTGTACTGAATTTCCGGACACTATTATGTGACATTTTTAAGATTTTGCATTTGCTAACACACAAAAGAATGTGAGAAAAAAATGTGTCTAAACTACAAACGTAACTATGATGATTGCAGGTGAAAATATATTATCATAAATAAAATAATTATGTATGTGGGTCGCACATATATGACAAAAGCAATATGCATGTAAAATGGTGAATTAAAAAAAACTGACTCATATATGTGCCCCTGAATAGTCTTTAATCTTGAAATTGGCATGGAAAGCATAAATGGCTAAAAAGAATTTGCTATCTCTTCCCAAAACATGGTAGATGACATCAACTGTTCCATGTTTTATTTGAACTTCTGATAGCTGCAATACAAAGTCTGGATCACTGCTGTTATCTTTCTAAGGAAAAAAAAAAGATTGCCTTCTTTCTGGCTGGCTTATACACTATACTCAAGGCAATAAACAATGGGCTATGACACAGATTGATAGAGAACATTTTATTGTACTTACCAATTGTCCTACAGTGCAGAAAGCTTTACACAACACAGAAGGATTCATGTAACAATGAGCTTTGAAATACTGGTTTTATGTATCTGTAGATACTCATATTTTTAATAAAATAAAATTATTACTTAAAAAAATGAAGCTAAGAATAGGGGTGATATTTCTTATTTTGTGTGGTTATTCACAGCACCTAAGGCAATTAGAAGTGCACTTTCCTGCTTTTATCAAATTAAGAAGTGGCATTGTCAAGGTAAAACATATATTGTCCCCTTACCAACATTTTAACACATGCCTTGTTAACGAGTAGGTTTTACAGATTTTGCTAGCAATGCAGTCTCCTTAGAATGCCTTCAGAGCCTGTGAGGGAGAAATTTAGAGAAATAAAGCCTTACAGACTGTTGTAAAGCTTCCTCCATGTGCACTAACAAAGCTAAACAAAAGGAGAGAAGAAAACCAAACTGTAATGTAACAGTTTAGATGTATATGACTGTAAGCTCATAAAATAAAAGCAAGTATACATCCTGTACTAAGCTAAATGATGAACAATGCTAATGTCATTATGACTGCATAGTGAATTTGATGCAATGAATTCAAAGGAATTTTACCGGACTTGCAAATAGCTCTCCATAGTACCACTTTTCAAAATCTTATCTACATGTTCCAAACAAAAGATACTTTTGCCAGACAAACAGGGATTATATTCACAGGTGTGTAATGTTATATGCATAAAAGACTTCACAGATTGCAGTTCCTTACCTACTGATTATAGTTAACTGAACTCTAGCATGTTCGTCCTTAATCAACAAGGCTTAGATGCTCGCCACAGTGTGTGAATAAACGAAGCTTAAATGCAATTGTAATGTTGAGGTTATTAAAAAAGGTTGTATGGGCATCACCATTCTTTACACCTTCATAGAATCACAGAATCATAGAATTATCTATGTTGGAAGGGACCTTCAAGATCATCTAATCCAACCATCAACCTAAGTGACAAAAAACCCCATCACTAAACCATGTCACTAAGCACCATGTCAGCCCATCTTTTGAATACCTCCAGGGATGGTGCCTCAACCACTTCCCTGGGCAGCCCATTCCAATGGTTAACAACCCTTTCAGTGTAAAAATTTTTCCTAATATCCAATCTGAACCTCCCCTGGTGCAACTTGAGGCCATTTCCTCTTGTCTTATCGCCTGTGACTTGAGAGAAGAGACCCACTCCTGCCTCCCTACACCCTCCTTTCAGGTAGTTGTAGAGAGCGATAAGGTTTCCCCTCAGCCTCCTTTTCCCTAGGTGGAACAACCCCAGCTCCCTCAGCATCTCCTCATAAGACTTATTCTCCAGATCCCTCACCAGCTTCATTGCCCTTCTCTGGACGCGCTCCAGAACCTCAATGTCTTTTTATTTTGTGGTAAGGGGCCCAAAAAGGGGGTTACTGGCAGTTCAAGTTGCCAATAGAAAATAACATGACAAGCAAGGCTAATGTCAAACCAGCTAGGAAAACTGACACAGTCAAGCAAAAGAGAATCAATAATAGGATTAATTATGATATATAATGATTTTAAATTTGCATTCAACCATGTCTTGTTAGGAGAACCTAGGGTATTTCAGTTGAATTTCCTGCACAACTGAGTTCGTAATATCTGCATTATCATAATCAAATTTAAAAAGATAAATTTGTAAAAGTAACAATGGCATTTAACTGAAAACATGCAAAGATGGTACTGCAAAGGCAATTTTATGTATGTGTGTCTCCAGCATTTTAGAAATTTTGCTCTGTCAAAACTGGGATTATGAGGAAAAAAAAGTGACAGTTTCTAAATTAGTTGTTACAGCAGTGAAAGATAAGACAAGTAGTCAATTTCTGACAAAAAAAAAATGATGATGAAAAAGTTGATGTCTTAGAATCTAGAGGTTCTCTGTATATAAGACAGGTAAGATTGGTAGGAGTTTAGTCTTTTTTATTTTTTCAACAATTAAATCAAGGATTATGAAACTGAATTCCTGTGGAGGAAAGAGTTCCACTAGTATGTATGTGTATGTGTGTGTGTGTGTGTGTGTGTTACTCCTCTTTTGCCTCTGTTAAACTTCTAGTCAGTAAATTTCAACTGTGTTTGTTAGAAATAGAGCTCTCAAAGATAACCAAGTTTCTAAAAATTCCTTGAAAATTTTCTGTAAATAAAGGAAAGACCCATGTCTTGGAATGTCACGTGAAAGAGAGGCAACAATATGAGGGTATTCCTTATTAACTACTAGGTAATCCACTCTGGAAAAAGAGCAGAAGAAAGTGAGTTTGTAGAGAAAAAGAAAGACTCTCCAGCACAAAGAACATTTATTTCACAGAATCACGGAATTGTCAGAGTTGGAAGGGACCATCGAGTCCAACTCCCAATTGGTACACATCAATTCATGGGCAATGATGGATAATGATAAATGTGAATCAAGAGGAAACCAAGCTCAATTTATTCCAGTGCTCATGGACCTAGTTCTTTTGGCAATAATTTTGTTCTAAATATGTTGAATTAAGTCTTCAACACAGGCTGCCCTGAGGTTGCGGAAGAAGATATGGTTTGAGCTTTGTCCAGGTTGGTTGAGATGTTTATAGGTACTGTATATAGGATTTGGAACCCAGGGCCTAGTATGAGAAAGAGAAAATCATGTGAATTTTACCTCCCTTGGTAAAGATTGAACAGTAGTCTCAGCCTTGAGAAACTTGAGAGACACTATGGAAACAGGTGAAGTTCACTCAGAAACCATGACTGAAGCTATTTCAGGCACAGTAAAGTGTCACAGAAAGGCTGTAGCATTTCATATAAAAATAAGTAAGATTGTCACTCTGCACGAGTATTATTCATACAACGGTAAATTTGAAAAATGGCCTTTTGAAAATGAAGGCGACTTTTAGTATTCTTAAAAGGCTAAAATATTCTAAAAATTGCTTCTCAGCTCTTCTAAGTTTCCAGGCTTCATTAAAACCATTTATAGGCAGTTTTCCAAGGTGATGGCCAATTCACCTTTTCTGATGTTAAGATAAATGTAGTTGCCTAAATTGTCTTTAAACACAGTGCAGTTTGTCTATTGAAATGCCAAATCTTAATAACTTAAACCAATCAGCAACTTTATCAATTTGCTGCTGAGTTTCATGTGTTTCCCTACTAATTCTTCTAGCCAAAAAAAAAAAAAAAAATTCTCCATGGCTTTAATTCACTTGCCTTCCTTGAAAAGAAAACATTTTTCCTAATTTAGGAAAACCCAGCTTCAAAATGCTCTTTACATTCTACCTTCAGAGTTACAAACTTCTTAAATTGCCCTGCTGTCCTTACAGCATTTCAGATATCCTCTATGGAAGTCCAGTGTTGGAGTGCAATAGGAAGGATTTTTTAAAGAACTGACTGCTATATGAAATCCTGGTATATACTTCAGTCTTTGTCAGTATGTTTTGTGTTTTCTATATCCTTCAGAATAAAAGTTATTGTATAAAGAGAACAAAATTCCTCATCCTAAATAACAGTTCAATAGTCCTTTAATTATGATGAAAGGGATACTTCAGAAGGATGTATTATTTCTCAAATATCCCTTGTGACTCGTGAAGTGTGTTTTATAACAGATGAGAGTAAAATTTCACATATGGGGTGCTTTAAAATTTTTTAAGCAATTCAATGTTACAAGAAATTATTTATAAGCTAGATAATATGATCACTGTCCAAAAGGGTGGAGTTAATTCAAGATAGCTTCAAAAAATTGGCTTTGTGTCACATCTCCCAGTGTTTGGCTTTAGGGCAAGAGTTGGGTGACTAGTGGATAAAATTATCGTTGATTGTCCCACATTTAGGTATCATAACTACATCCATCATACATTATAATGGTGACAGTCCCAAAATTATTTGATCAAGCCTACTAACATTACATTGTACCAGGGAACATTCTGTAAGAGCTACTACACTCTTAGGGGATTTTTCTGAAAAATGTCATGGTAATACTAATTTCAGAAGAAGTCTCCATGTAGTTGCTTGCATTTTGTCTAAGAATCATTTAGTTCAATAAAACATATTTGGAAGGTTGTAAATTAAGACTTTTTAATTTTTGGCATGTGCTTGCATAAAATTCATTTCACTTAGATACAGGATCCATTGATTTTGCAGTCATTATCCAAACATTACTTGTCCTTTGTCTGGCTGTATCTGGCTCCTTCTCCTGTGTCTTGCCTTCCTAGCCATAATTCAAAGCTCTGTGACTTCTCACTATCTCCTCCAGCACCAAGAAGATGTGACAAACTACAGTAGCAGGCATGTGTATATGTGTGTGATATTTTTGTTTTTCTCTGCCTTACAGCCTGCCCAGACATGACAGGGAGTTAGGAGAGGGAAGGCTACTGAGGAAGAGGTCTACTGTCATCAGATTAGCATCCAGATCTGTGAGTCTGCTTAGGTCACTCTCATGTCACATTAACTAACTGCCTCAGCCACCAAATTATTGGTTACTCTTAGCTGAGTCTATTCACAGTTCTTGAATATGCTTCTCTTGTTTTACTTGTATAACTTTATTTATATTATTCTATACTTTACTATTCCAAGTCAAATATTCATGACTAGCTTTTATTGTAGTAGAAAAATGCATATAAACACTGAAAGAAATGGATGGGTGAAATGGGTAGAAGGATCTCTACAACACTTGTTTGGCTGTGGCTCTTAAAAAAAAAGGCCTGTTTATGGACTTTTTCCAGATACAAGTCTGAAACTTATTTTTCTGTTGCACTGTCTACTTTAGAAAATGCTCCCATGGTAACTGAGTCTCTTAAAAGCTTTTGATTTGTTTTTGGTTTTCTTGTATATTTTATTTAGCACTTTGCTTTATTTAACCAAATTCATACCTCCTTTCATTTATTTGCTTAGCTTTGGTATTGTTTACTTGCTGTTTTCCTTTGTTGAATCTTTCCCACTGTTCTTTTATGCACACATGTTCTTGTGCTGTACTGTTCCTGCTGCCACCGAGGCGGAAACCAAAGGAGAGCAAAAGCAGCCATCACTGATGATTCTGTTACTGAATAAATATTAGTAAATATACTTTAATCCCTTTCTATTTGTAGTTAAGTTTTCCAGGGTCTTTCAAAGAATAAACCTTCTTGCCCACTGTGACAAACCAACATTTAAGACTTCCTTCTCAATATCAAGAGGTCCATCAACATTTTTAGAATAGTAGTTTGAACCTAGAGTTTTTACTTGTGCCTGTTTCAGAAGAAAAGGCTGTAGGACAGCCTGCAGTTGGCCTGGCCTAGCCTGCAGCAAATCTAAACTAAGTGCAGGTTTTTCTCAAATAAGGTGGATGCCAGTCAAGTGTAACTAGGTTAGATACAAGACAGAACACAAATGCAGGATGACTGAGAAAAAAATACTTTGCCTGCAGCTCAGGAGTGGAAGGCTGCTACTGCCGCTGAATATAAGGACGGCTAACTTGTACAGGAACTACTGCCTTTTGTTGTTGTTCTTCCTCCTAAATGTTCAGAACACCATAACCTACATTGTCTGCTGAACGATATTTACCTTGTCAGATGAATTCTGTTTTGTTGCCCCAGGTGCTATCCATAGCCTTCAGGGAATACTCACAACTAGCAAAGGACAGTAATCTTATGAACCAATGAAATGAAACTGAATGAAGAGAAAGTACAAAACATAATCAGACCCTGAACAGACATTAGCTAGTTATAGTTTTCTATTGTCGATTCCAGAAAATCCTGGATCTATCATGCAGTTAGTCAAACATTATTGTCATTGTTTCCGTTGAAGACTAAAATTAAAATACTGAAAGGTGATTTTTAAAAAAACATAATGGGATTTAAATCACCCCCAAATCACAGAACCATAGAATGGTTTGGGTTGAAAGACCATCTAGTTCCAGCACCCCTGCCATGGGCAGGGACACCTTTCTAGACACACTAGGTTAGGGATACACTAGATTAGGTTGCTCAAAGCCCCATCCAACCTGGCTTGAACACCTCCAGGGATGGGGCCTCCACAGCATCTCTGGGAAACCTGTTCCAGTGACTCATCACCCTCACAGTAAAGAATTTCTTATGTAAATCTAATCTAATTCTACCCTCTGTCAAGTTAAAGCCATTACTCCTTGTCCTATCCCTACACTCCTCCCAGTTCGTGGTGCTCTAATAACCTAATTATTAGCTTATGGAAGAGTCATAATAAAATCCTTTTTATGAATAAGTTATTTTTAATTCTTCATATCTAAGTCTTAAGCTTTATTCAAAGAGCAAACAGAAAGTGAGTGAAGGCAAAAGCAAATTTGGGGAGGAAATGGACGCAATAGCTAAGTAGTTTAAACTTACTGGTAAAGCCAAAACAGTTTTGGATTTTGCAAACTTGGTCCTAACTTCTTCCTCTTTCATGCAGACAGCTTTACACAATTTTAACCACTGTAAGAGAGCAAGATAATATTTTCTCTTTACTATGTTCTTCTTTAGAATACAGTTAATGGATAGTAGAAGAGATTTTCAGGCAAATCCCCCAAAACTAAATACTGTAACATATAGAATATAACCATGTATTATTTATATCTCTTTCTAATTTTAGCTTATACATGGCATGCTCTCCTAGACAGGTAGGAAAACCTATTTTCACTTTAAGATATGAAACATTAGATTTTCTCAATTATTGTTTGCAGTTTCATATATCCAATGTCTTGTAATGTTTCAGCTCTTTGGAATGATCTTCCCTTGTTATAGAGACAAGTATTTTATTTTCACTATATTCCATATTAAAATTGTCTTTTTTTTTCCCCCTCATAAAAAGCTGTTGTGATACTGTATATTAAGAACAACTTATAAAATAAGTTTTTACAACATCATGTGAGGAAGAGCTATGACAATCTTTAAAACTAGTTTCTACATAAATAAATTTATGTTGAGTGACTCCATGTACCAAACAACCTATAAAGTATGGGCAACAGAAATTGACAGGCTCATGTCATAAGATTAACTCAAAATACAAGGAAATGGCAGAGGACACAGTCAAGAAATTTACATTAAAAAACAAAAACAAAAACAAAAACAAAAAACAAAGACCAAAATAAACCAACCCTAACGTAAGGCAAAACATTTCAGTACAGCAAAACGTCTATTTTCACTTTTACAATTTTTAGGCAGGCAATGGTTGATGTAATTTCAATATATTTATTGATGCACATGTAAATGATAAGCCTGGGATCCATGTCAGAAGGGTAGTTCTGGTAATAGATTCACAGAATATATTTTCTTTTAAGAACTAAACAACAAAACAAATAAGAAATTTCTTATGATACAAGGAATATGCATACTCCTGAATTCATTCTGTACTAAAAGTTGTAAATTTGTAGAAATTCCAAAGTAACTCTAAAACAATAAGGATTCAAACCAATATCCTAAAGCTCTGTGAAAACTGAGACCTCCAATTTTTCATTGCATGGATGGCATTGCATTGTGCCTTGAAGGTAAAAGCATTATTTGCCTGGACATCATTGAAGACATCAAAATATTAAAAGTATCAAATCTTCTGCCTGCAATAAGTTTTGTTATAATTGGTACAAAGTCAAAAACGTTATTAACTTTAGCTATACACAAGGGTGCCACCCATATTCCAGTGAAATACTTTCTAACTAATAATTAACTTTCCCTGAAATCAATTGACATCAAGATATCCTTGTTTGTTCATGAACATGCTAATGTATAATCATTCCTTTACATATCTGAAATGTTACTATGTAGACAAAGAAGATTAATCCTCAAAAGTGTAATTAATTTCTATATGAAATTATAATGTTCTGTTAGCGACATCACAAACATAAACAAATCTCATTTCTGTAATTCTTCACTTATCTTTGAAAAGTGTTAATGGCGTAAAAGATGCATTAGAATATAAGGTCAACAGAGTAAATAATTGAAGGATATGGCAAAAATTCTCTTTTTTTTTTTTTTTTTTAAATGAGCAGAATCAATGAGGATTATTTTGATAGGCAAATCCTGAAAGTTTCAACTAAAAAAACACCATGTCTTATAAATGTTACAATTAAGGAATGAATGAATAAATGAATGAATAAATAAATAATGAGAACAAGAAAGTTGCGTAAGAAACCAGGATTCCTATACGTAAAGCAACTATCACTCTAAATATCTAGGAAAAATATATCATGTAAATTGTGGAACTCTAATGCAAATTTTGTCAGGCTGCTCTGTACTCAAAATGACTACAGAATATCCAACACAGTTTCCCAATGTAGATAGGATATTTGTAATGCAGATCAGAGGAAGGACATTCTGGCTATATTTACTATATGTATGCTGATGCATGTTTATGTATTACTTACATGCCTACTTGCACAGAGACCGTCTTCCACATAAATACAGTATTTTTTATTTTATCTACACTTTTAAAAATAAAAATGGTGATTAATTTGGTACTTGCCCACCACTATAAAATCTCTGCTAATAATTTCTGTTCCTAGGGATCAAAGGAAGGAGAGCAGAAACACCGTGTATCCTTGCACACAGTCTCCTATTTGAGGGGAGACAGTCTTTCACAGCTTCCCCTTTTCACTTGCTATTTTGGTGATAGCTGACTCCCTTTCTCTCTCTACTCTCTTTCCCTCTCTGTGTGTGTCTATCTAGCCATTTATCTGTCTGCTTTAGCTCTGATATATGCAGTGGTAGTATATTCAAAATTATTGCTCAGTTGCCTTACCATCAGGCTTCAAAGCTAAGGTGCCAGTTGTTTAAGCTCCTTGAATACTGCTGTTCAAAATGAATGGCACCAAGTAGTAGATAAGGTTTCGGGTTGAATCAAAGTCTAAGTGTGATTTAGATTAAATTTCAATAGTTTTCATTAAAACAATGGTCTGAAAAAAATGCACATTTCACAAGCTTATCTCTTTCCCTCTAGATTTTCTATTCTCTTACAGCAAATTAAGAAGGGGATGGTTCTTCCTAAAACATAAAGACCATTCAAACAAGAGAAAAAGGAACTTTTAGTTTGGATTGCACCCAAAGTAAAAGCTGCAACATAGGGTCAGCAATCTTTCAAGGTTGCTGTGTCAGGCTGTGTTTTTTCATTCTCAAATTGGAGACTGAATGCAGTGGCAGCCTCAAGATGTTGCTTCTCAGAGGAAAAGGAGTCCAAGTATCTTAATTGCTGTACTTTGTCTTTGGGTGAGGCAGCAGCTCCCAGTATTTTGCTGAGTTTGGACCTCAATGGAAATTGGAAAAAGCAACTATTTCTAACAGATGCCACTTTCCAAATATTAATTCTTCAGTGATTGACCTCCTGCTTGTCATTTAAAAATCTGCTTCAGACAAATCCCTCCATGCTGTATTTGGCACCTACGCTGCCTACCAGCAGCCCCTGCTATATCAGCTGCTTGAAATCTTTCTCACCCTTATTCAAAGACATTCAAACAATGAACTTTGTATTACCACCTCTCTCTTGTCACTGCCATTTTCTGATCCCCTGATGCTATTATTATGACAGGGCTAGTAAAGGGAGGTTGTTGCATGAAAAGCAGAGATTATGCAATTAAATGTTTTATGGGGTAGTGTTCCATATTTCCTAATCACTCATTTCTGCAGCAGCCTCATTCCCTGTTAAGTCCTTAGAGCCCTCTCTTTTTTCCCTTGCACAAGGTTCCCTCATTGCTCCTTGCATTTAATGGAAAATTCTGGATTTAGTTCAGAGATACAAGTATATTGATTAAGTAGCTGTTCTTAGGAATGACAAAGGACAGAGGAATGACAAAGTTTAAAAGTTTTTCAACTTCAGGGAATCACCAAAGAATTTAGGCCTGTTCTTCATTCTGGAAGAAATACAGGCCAGAGTTACAACTGCTTTTCCATCACTAATATCTCTCCATCCATTTACTAATTTTTAATGGACTAATAGTAATAGAATAGCCTTGAGAGCTCTACTCTCAGCCAAATTAAACTGACATGACCAATGTGTTCTGAAGTTATTGGGAGACATTCACAAATATACAGATGGAGAGACAGTATGGCTGTATACATCTAATTTCTCTAAGAAGGTAGGCAGAAAATGCTGCATTAAAACAGTTTGATATCACAGATGGTTTACAAACCTTTGCTCCAAACCCCATTCATGGGGTTGTCTGGTGAAAACCTTACTGAAAATAGTGGATCAGTGCAACAATGATATTTAAAATTTATAAAACCATAATAATCTATAAACTCACATCCCCATTGGAGAAGTGTGCCTTAGCCCCTTATTTCTTATAGTATTAAAACTCTCCGGAAGGGGATAAAAGGATCAAAATATTTTCTCAATCATTTATGAGAAGTCTTTTTTTTTTTTTTTTACTTTTCTAGCTAGGTTCATTTATACTGCATGGTTTATTTTTTCTCCTTTAGGGCAGAAGTCATCTTACGTGAAAAGCTGGAGTTATTTACAAAAGCCATGGAGGAATGACAAAGCTCAAAAGAGTTTCAATTTTGGAGAATCACTGAAGAATAAGAGACCACAAAGAGAAACTCTGAGGTGGACCTATCTGTACTAGCAGTGGTAGTACTGTGTGTCATGCTTGGATCTTGGAGGGGTGAAATTAGAAAAGCTATGAAGGGATTTACATATAGTATCCCTCTTTGAAAAAAGTGATTTGTGGTGTGAGCTGATATAGAGGTGAAACACTGGAGTTGATTGACTAATTCATGCAGCTTCTTCCTCCTCTAGGGTTCCCTGTGGGGGATGTAGTCATTGCAGGCCTTTGAGGGGCTCCTGAGTAAAACAGATCTGGTGAATATCCATGAGCTGGTTTGTTTGTTTAAGCAGAAGAGAACTAAATCAGTTTTACTGTGTTCTGTAGGATCAGATTCCTGGTAACCTGCAAGTGTTCAAAAGATCAGTAGTACTAGTAAACATGTTTACAAGTTGGATGCAAAACATATTTTAAATGCAGTTATATTCAGAATGTTCTTATTCTCTATATGTATTATTCAGTATTTACTGCATATTATGTACTAGATTCAAATCTACAAAAAGTAATATGTTGTATCCTCCCAACAGATTCTTAAAGGAATGGAGGAAATGTCTAGCTTCACGATGAGGTGTTCTGTTAAAAATAGTAACAACAGAATGTAAGTTTACATTTTATCACTGTTTTAAGGCAACAGCTAGGTTTAGATCTCTGGGAAAAATAGTAAGAATGTGTGAACTGTCATATAACAGGGAATTAGCTCCAAGAGTCTGTTTGATGTGACCCAGCCAAAGCAGTCAGATCCTATTCTCTGTCTGTTACTGGGATGCTGGATGAAGGCTAGCTGTTACTAAAGCTGTCTTCAGATAAAAAAACTATGAAGTCACAAAACTGTATGAGGGTAAGTAGAGGACATGGTAGAAAATCTTTTTGCAGTTTTTTGTAAAATTGGTTGGTGAAGTCAGCAGCTGAAAATTCTAGTTGAACATTGGTATGGGCTATGTCTATACTAGATATTCAGCAATCCCGGATCTTGTTCCCAAGTAAACTAAATCAGTTGTTTCCCTGTTTTTAAGTTAACAATGTGGTCCATGACAGGACTGTGGTCCATGACAGGACTGTGGTCCATTCCTACTAGGGCCCTTGGAGAAATTCCTGAGTGTGGTCTGGGTGTTAGCATAGGCTAGAAATCATTAGCAACAGACAATATGTTTGCGGCCACCCTGTTCAAAGGAAAAGACAATTTAATAGTATAGATATGAGCCATTCGGTGCCAGATGGTCTTATATTGTGCACATATGTGGAGCAGCATGTGGCAGTTACCAAAAAGCTATGGAAAAGTGGAATGTAGCAACTCAGTTGGTTATTAGAGATGTGAATACATTCAATCAAATGTTCCTTTACTTGGTTTCATCATGTTGTCATCTCTCTTAATTCAAAATAGTTCAAATCTTACTCTTTTGGGTTATACTGTAAATCTGCTTCATCTAACAATTTAAAAAGAGGGGAGAAATTAGAAACAGTATAATTTGAAGGTTTTTAAAGGTATAGAAGTATATTGAAAACAATTTTGGACACATGTTTTCAGTATAACAGCAATAATAATATGCACCAATGATATATACCAGCATTTTTCTAGATTTTGATAGATCTTACTACAGCAGTCCCTTTTAATAAAGAAAAAATATCTTCCTAGTCCAGAAAGTCACACAGACGTAGGTATCATATTAAAAATAAAACATAATTGATATACCAGCCTTTCATAGTAGAGCAGATTTCACATGCAATGAGGTTAAAGGAAATCAATAACATGTTACTGAAATCAAATAAAATAAATAGAAAAGAATAAAGGGTTTTGAGTCGATAACTATGCCTAAGTTGGTCTGTCTTTATCTTTAAAGAGAAAAGAGAATTTCTTTGGCTTTGAAATGGAACACACTATAGTTGTTAACTGTGACTCGAAGAAATAAGAAGTTAAAAAAAGAAAGGTGCACTTGTATTTGAGCAAGTGACAGGCCAGTTTAACAAATTTTAAATGGAGGATCTGGTGTTCAAGGAATCTAAAAATGCTAATCGTTAGATTTACTCTGTAGGGTTTTCCCCTAAGGAAAAATAACTTACATATTCATACAGAATGTGTGTTTGTGTCTTGGATTCATCCTACTGTATTTTGAACCCACTACTTAATCTCAGTAGCAGGAAACAAAAGGGTAAAAGTCTTCGAAAGACTATCCCTCTACAATGTGAATGAAAATTGACAGCAGGGTAAAAGAAAGTCATCTTTGCAATGCTTCTATGTGGGAATACCTAAATTGTGAGTTCATCTGTACCTTTCATGCCTTTGACTGTCAATACCTAGGCAACAAGGGTATATTTACCAGCCCAACAATGTCAAGGACTGGTACTTACTTGGCTAGCCATACAAAGAAGGATAGGGAGGGAAACAGCTGGAGTACAGCATTGATATTGCTGGACATGTGGAAGGGTTCACTGTTTACTGTAGCATGTTTGGGGGCCACAGGAAGGTACATTTCACACATAGGGTGGGGAATAAAGACCAGTCTAATGACAATGACATTTTTCAGTGAGACAACTTCAGTACTTTTAAATAAGTCTATAGGAAACAAAGTTTCATTAGATCTGCTGTTTGGGAAGCAATTCGTGTTTGATGTTGTTATCAACACAGCTTGATTATAAAACTGAAGTACAGGTGTGCAAAATCAGTTGGTTTGTTAACTATCATTATAACCACGTGGGCATGGAAATTCAGCCTGACAGCACCATCCTCCCTTCTCAGGGATTTGGGTGAGTTACTGTTACCAGTGTTACACTGAGTGTTTGTAAGTACAACAAATATTGGGAGAAGTACATTGCAATTGCTTTATTTGATATAAGAAATTTATAGAAAATATATATAAGCCAAAGAAAATGGACTGGCTGGGTTAGTGTTGTCACTATAAACAGCTGAAAGTGCTCTTCCATACTCTGCATGGAGAGTACATCATGATAAAAATGGTCTGTTTATGACCTCAAAAAATAGTGGATAACTTTTTTTAAATATAGCACATGCATGTTATTTAAGATTCTAAGTTGCCTCTTAAATGTTTGTGTGTTTATCACAGCATTTGAATATGAAATTTTAAACAAGGGATTTAAGCTATTTCAACTACTTAACAAGGGATTTTCAACTGCTACTTACCAGTGCTTCCACATACTCTAACTTGTTGCATACAAGCATAACTCTGCTTGTTGAAGTCAATGTGACTCTGTTTACAGTCTCTGTATATAAAGTCTCTGACTCTAAGAAAGCAATGCATATTAATAATCATTAGTTTTAGCCCCCTCTTTGATTAATGGATTCTGTCCAAGCATCAGGAACCTACACCACATAAGACCTTTCAGGATCAGAGCCCAGTATTGTTGCCAGTATAATGTACTATTATTCTTATGCTAAATGATATAAATATGAAACATTAATGGACATGGATATATACTGGTGAAGTTAATGAGAGATGTCCCATTGAACTGAGCTGAGCATTGGATGCCATGATTTTGCCTAGGCACTGCATTGATTAAGTCCTAAAATTAAATTCAAATCTTAAAATTAAATTAAATCCTAAACTAAAATTAAAATTCCAGAAACTGATTAGTCATACTCATATAAAGAAGTTATTGCAGGTGGCTCAAAGCAGCCATACAAAGTTTCACAGATTTATTTTTCAACTGGTACCAGAAGATTTTGATCCATCTTTTATTTTGTTTGAATTAATTATTTTACCTTTGTCTAGCTAAAAGTTTTATTTTTATTAAAAAGAGGACAAAAGTTCTCTTTCTACTAAACTATCTTATGAGATTTAAGGTTGTGGTTTCTAGACGCTTTTACAAATTGCACAAAGATAGAAAACAAACGAATTGGTTTACAACAGAAGTAACTGCTGAATGATTAATATAATTTTTCCTCCAGAGTTATGCCATCCTAAGAACAGACTGAAAGCCATTTAATTAGCTTTAAGTTGAAATGAAACATAACTTTGTGCCTATTAAATATTCATGCATACCACTTATTTTTATTTGTTTATTTAATTACTTTAGAAAGGCATCTATTAACGTGGCAAATGGGAACCTCATATTCAATTTGAAGATTTATTTTACTACTGAGGATGCATCTTGTACGTGGGGAAGTCTTTAATCTAGTGGAACAGATTAAGTTGATTTTCCACTGCCGTACTGGGGTGAGAGTATGATGCAAGAGGAAAGGAAGAACGGAAAGGAAAATGTCATAAACCAGTTTTCTTTAAATCCATCTCCTGAAAACCAGCGCTGTGACGGAGAGGGAAGATATCCTGCATCAAGAAAATAATTTTTCATCTCCTTTCTCAACCTCATGTTTTAGTGCAACAGAGTTTGTGACAATTTGCCTCCTGCTTTTTTCTTATCCAAAAAAGACACATACAAACACAGACTTTTACCATGTGCTCCAAATGATATTATTTCAGGTCATTCAGCCAATCAAGCTAAGGAGTTTCTTCTGTGTTTTTTGGATATATGTGAGATGGATGGTCTGTATTTTATGACATTTAGGAATTCAACTGTCCATTAATGCAGGTAATCACTAGTCAAGCTACTTCATGAACACTCTAATCTTAGAACAAACTTGATTGATTAGAATTTACTCAAATTCTAGCTGACCCTCCTTCCTCCCCCAGATTAATTTGAATTAAATTAAACCTTACTCTTCCTGGCCAGCATTTTGCATAGCATTAGAGTAGTTGCCAAGTGGATAAAAAAAAATAGCTACCATCCAGTTTGGCAGCGTATTATATCAGCTTTTCAGTGGTAAAAACAATTATAATTGCTACATAGCAGGCAAGAGTGTGGTTCACCATTTTTAGAAAAGTAATTTTCAGGATCTGAAGACAGAAATGCCAGCCAGCCTCTAAAATACAGACTATCACTTCATTTACAAAGTACACTGGAAGCTAGGGAAACTGATTTGTTCAAGACAATTGGGAAGTGTCCAGGAATGTATGTAACCTACCAAATAACCAGCAAAGACTTCCCAGAGAATGTCACATCCCTTAGACTCTAGCCTCTAGCCACTGTCCTAACAATATAAAATCCCCCCCAGCAAAATCAGTAATTGGTAACATATACACCAATGCTTCAGCAAACCTATTGAAGAAGATGAAACTTTTTTTTTTTTTTTAAGAGAAGAGCTGGAAAAGTAACTGGAACTTGAAAACTGTATTGAATATGGCCTTAAAACAGAAGATAAAATTCAGAATACACCTACTGGCTGAGGACTATTATTTTACTTTTGATTAATATTAGCCTGTTACTGCAGTCATTACTTAAGCTTTCCATTAGAGTTTTAACTCCATTTTGTATCACCATTTATTAATAGCATAGAAAGACCAAGGAAGTAAATAAAATTATCTCATTTAAATAATTTCTTAGTAACATTGGGGTAGCTACCTTTCCAAAAACACTTCTGTACAAACCAAAGCAAATAGTACAGAGATTTAGTTAACTACTTCAAGCAGTGTATATAAAAACCCTTGTGACACAAATATAAAATTTAATGACTATTATCATTACTACGGACACCCAAGAGTTCTGTGTTTGTATGAGTTTTGGTCTCACACTGATTACACATTGGGGATTCCTTCTATGCATCCCTGTAACCAAAGGAAGAGAGAACTTTGTAGTTTTGATCAAAAATACAAACAGAAGAACCGGCCAATTTTTAATGCCATATTGAAATTTCCCTGTGGTGCACACACACAAAAAGAAACCCTATGTACAGTATATATTATAGTATCTGTAAGCAGCAATTAACACACAAAGAGAGATGCTCTACAATTTCCAAAGCTTCACACTGCCAGCATGCTTTTCACCAGCAATTAACAGCAAGAAATGATACATCAAAAAGTGTCAAGGGGAAACAGACTTTGATGAAGTACAAGCTGTTTTTAAAAGAGTTTGATACTATTAAAAAAAAACTTTTTCTTTTCCCCTTTTCAATACTATTATTTTTTAACACCTTTCTGGTGTGCAAGTGTGTCCTGCCACCTTCAAAAAGCTAAATGAATATATTATAAAGGTATATACCACAATTCAAAGCTAAAAATATTTCCATCAGAAAAAAAAAAAAGTTACTACATTTCCCAAACACCAGAAGTTTGCCTTGAGAAGGAAACTTAACACTTTCATAAGCCAGAAAAATCTTAACTCTTCTCCCTAAATCTCAGGAACAGGGTACTTAATAGTCAACATTTCAAAATCAGTGGTTAGCCCAGAGAAAATTCTCACTATGACTATTCACCATGAATGTCTTCCAGATTCTAAAATTTTCATTCTGGGCTTCTTGAATTTCTTCAATTCTTTCTCCAACGAACTGTGCTACATCTACATATGGAAATAGCAACTGATGTAAAAATTTGAAATATAAGTAAAACTAATTTTCTACTTAGTCTTTACACTACCATAATCACGACTTACTCTGAGTCACCTCTATAAGATCAGGATAATCTAAGACAGTTAATCATGCAATTCCTATGGGCAGAGGACATCATAATTCTCTTCAAAACACCTGCTCTATCTACTCACTGCTCTGCACTTTTGAAACTATAGGTTCCTCTTGACTTCACTGCCTAGAAAAGGGTGACCCTTTCTGTATGTCCGGGGAGGCTAAGTTAGAAAGGTAATAAATGAAGGGAAGGAAAATAAAGGCAAGAAAAGGAAAGGAAAAGAAGGGAAATAAAGGCAAGCAAATAGGCAAGGCAAGGCAAGGGACTCAAATGACATATGCAGTTCTACCATTGTAGTATGGTGGCAGCACTCAATCATGTCATAATTATATTTTCTGTAACATGCTGAGTGGGAATCACAAGATTTCAGGAAGAGACGAGCAGGCCATGGGGTGTAATCTACCAGAATAGTTTGTTCAGTTTGCAATCTCATCTGGACAAACATGAGGCAAGAGACATCAGGGATAACCAATATCTAATTGCATTTCTTTAGAAGAAAGTATCCAATCTTCAGGCTGTACATAGGACATCCTACCATATAAAATAAATAATAATAATAAAAAAAAAGAGAATGCACATTTTATAGAAAAGATTTAAATACAATGCTTTACATAAAAATGTTTAAATACAATTTAAATGCATTTAAATAAATTATTCAAAATTGTTGTGGAACTTCTAGTCGAATTCTAAAAATGAATTATCTGAATGAATTATATGATATTCTGAATGAAATATGAATGGCCCTATCATGATATTTATGGTAATATCCCCCACTTCAGCAGAAAGGGCCTGAAGCGTGCAGCCCACATTTCATAGCATGCTGATTCTGAATGTATCATTGTTTGACTGACTACAACATTTTAGGGTATTTTATAGAAATGGAAAACACTGTAATTTGCTGATGGTCATGTGTTCTGAATGCTTTCATTCTTCACTGTTTATAGAGAACTTTTTACTCCTTACATATTGTAAAGTTTGCCGATTTATTGCCAATATATATTTTCCTTTTTCAGTTTTAATCACAGAAGTAAAAATTATGCTGGGGCTAGCGGGTTTCATCATCTGGTTATTTTTACAGAAGTAATTCCAATTAACATAATCAAGAACTTAAGAAAGCAATAAAAGACTATGTCTGCTTTTTCCCTTGGGTTTTAAAGACACATGGGAATAACCATGTACATCAGCAGTAACAGGGTAACATTCAATCATCTTTTTATGGGTGCAAATCAAAGATTTATGAAAGAACAGAAAAATGATTTTTTTTCTCTACTTTCCTTTGTGAATAAATCATTGTTTCACAAATGTCTTGCGTAAACTTAATTTTTTTGAAAACATTAGAAAGCTGCATGCTTTGTTTCTTTTACATTTAATTATATGTTTAGATTACAAAAGAATAAGAATAGAAATAAGAAACAAAGGTGAGTCTGAAAACCAAAAATAATATTACTGAAAGAAAATTCTCTGAACATTTTTTTCCAGATGTTTCAGAGGGGGAAGATGAGAAAAAGGAAAACTGAAACTATTCATTTTGTTAAGGACAAACAGAGGGAACAGGCTACATGCTTACTGACAAAAAACTTACTAAGAAGTGCTAGCACTTATCCCTGAACAGAAAGAAAACAACTAGTTTCTTCTTTTGATTTGTCAGTGAAGCAGCAATGTAAGAACAAAATCAAACCAAAACTTCAAGAGAATACATCTATTTGAATTTAGATACTGAAAGTCTGACTAAGCAGCCTCTGTGGGCCAGCCTTGATGGCTCACATGACACTTGCTGCCTGTTAAGTGCATATTATTTCTGCATATATGGTAGCTACAGTAGACAACTGGGCATACGCAGATTTCAATTTTGAATCACTTATTAGTTTTCTATCCAAGACTTACTTCTATTGCAACACAGGGTTATGCATCGACTCAACCAAGAGCCAAGAAGGGATCACCATGCTAAGCTAAAAGCGAATATGGGCAGGGAGAATCTGTTTCACTTTTTCACCTAACCACCCAGATTTACATAAAAAAGAAACTGGGTAACAAGGCTAGTGTAAATATTATTTCTCAGTCTGTACACTAGTCATGGTTAAGGGTGTATCTCAAGACTGCTTCTAACATTAGAAGAGTTAACAAATCCTGTAGTTCAGAAAAAAATTCTTGGCATTTTCATTCAGACTGTTGCTCAATTTACAGAAGGATTCTGAGTCATAGTAAGTATAATTTTCCCTTTTCTCTATGCAGCAGGATAAGAAACTAAGTCATAGTAATCTTAGATAAGTAGCTTTGAAATCTCACAACATGAAAATATTTTCTGATTTTGCAGTCGCTGAGCTTGTGGGATCTGTTTTCTAATTTTTAAATTCTGGGGAAAGTTGTTCCATACATAAATCCTGGTGTATTTCAGATGAAAATTTTCCTGCATGCAAGAAGTCAGGATATCACATCTTTCATTTTTTACCTCATGGGGAGCACAATTAACAAGGACTCCTCCCATGCATGCTACCACTAAACACAGGATTTTTAACCGCTTTTTTTCCTTAGCTAATGCTTCCCAACCTGTTTTCTTCTGGGACTTGCTGGGAACTCCCTCTGCACTTGTTTTCTCCCTCCACTGCACATCAAGAAGCCAAGTCATTATTGAGAAATGGGATGTCCACACATGATCCAGGAAGGAAATCAATATTCCTCTGGATCTCCAATTTGCTTCTGTACTCTTCTCCCTCCCCTTCCAGAAGGTAGTAGAAATTACCTCTTTGACTCCTCTCACCATTTCTTCCTTACTACCTGCTACTTTGGAGCATGGTAGCCTGACAAAGAGCTTCCCTATCATACCCACCTGTGATAACTCTTTCCCAGAACACTTTTAACTGCAGCCTGTACCTTTCAAAGTATCTTCCTAAGATATAGGATGCTGTGATTCCTCTATATACATTTTTCTGTGTATAACTGTGGTCTTTCAAGAGATACAGACACCAACATGCCAGAAGGTCCATTTAATTTTTACCTTTTAAGTGACTGGGTTTTAAAGTCTGTGGTCTTGTATTGTCAGTGCAAGAAATAGTTAGAAATGCAACAGAAGTGTCTTTGTTTTGCAAAGGACAACAGTAGTTTTTAAACAACTTCATTCTTCAGATCCAGGGATACACCTGGAGTATTGTCAAATATAATGATTTTATATTGCATTTCTAATGAGTCTTAGGTGCCTGCTACATGGCAACATTGTTAAAGGCTAGGTGTGTGAGAACTTTCCATTATTCAAAATGTTTTTCATGTTCTATTAATATTTATAAGATTTAAGCTAACTGGATAGCTACCGTTTTAAATATCTTCATGTGGACATGCATCTGCTAATAACAACGATGCCATGACCTCCTTGGGGGTATTAAAGGGACAATCACCATTCCCACGGGCAAAACAATTGTCAGTTTACAGTGCAATGAGATGGATAGAAAAACATCTCTCAAAGGAGCAAGGGAGCCATATGCAGACCATGGAGATGCAGAAAAAAAGGGGCAAGATGGAGTGCAGAGTACACAGTGAATTATATGGGAGAGGGCATCAAATAGAGAAGTAGTGCATAAGAAGTATTCACCTTTTCAAGCAGCTTGGGAAACAACTCACTTTTTCAAACCAGGATTTGGTCTGCTGTGTCCAGGTTTGGGTAAATAGTTTGCTTTCAGAAATTCTGAAGTAAAAAAGAATATTTTACATATTCATTTCAATTTCAAAACAGCTTAAGGAAAATCCTAGAATTTTTGGATATTCAGTGTGAGACTTCAGAATGTGTTTGGTTCATGTTTTCTTGATGGAATGAACGAAAATGCCAAAACTTAGTGCAAAATAGGTTTTACCATTTTTCTAAAGGAAGGACTAAAATCTCTTCCCATGCTTCTTTTTTCAGAGTACCTTTGTGATTTCTACACCTATTTGCATCTACCAAAGTAGATGTTCTCTGTTCTTTCCACTGAATATGAGACAACAAAAAATGTGCCTCATGATAAGGGTTGTGGCTTAATCCCATCCATCAGTTAGGACCATGCAGCTGCTCAAGCAGCTCTCCCCCTTCTCACCAGAAGGGCAGGGAGAAGAGGGAGAAAAGGAGAGGAAAGGGAAAGGGAAAAAATCTTGTGGGTTGAGATAAAGACAGTTTAATAGAACAATAACATAAAATAACAGTAACAATAAGAATGACACAAGTAACTCTCACCACCCAGTGAATTGGTACCTATCCAAGCAGTGAGCATGGATCCCCCTCCCCCTTTCCAGCCCCCATTTATATACTGAGCATGACATCTATGGTACGGAATATTCCATTGGCCATTCTATTGTTTTGTCTGTGCTCCTTCTTAGCTTCTATGAGAAGCTGAAAAGAGTCCTTGAATAGTATAAACATTGCTTAGCAACAACTAAAACAATATGCATTATTGACATTCCTGTCACAGCAATCACTAGAAAGAAAATTAACTCTTTCCCAGCTGAAACCAAGACATTAAGCCAGAATGTGTATGGGTGAATATTACCAGATAGAGAAATGGAAGGTTTGTGTCAGTTTAAACTGTCAGCATGAAAATTACACAGATAATTTCCAGAAACAAATTATCTGGAACACATAGACTGTGTAACAGAAATTTCTTCCTCACTCTCCTTGAGGTTTATGTTCAGATACCTCCGTAACAACCAAACAGATTTTTATCAAACTTTTTAAGCACTTCACCTCTGGATTGAGCACAAGGCTGAGAAATTTCCTTCTAGGAGTTAATGGCTTGGAAAGTTATAACCAGCAGAAATTAAGCACTTAAAATGTAACGAACATCCTAACCATGACTATTAATCTTGTACCTTTGTCACCGTTAGCTGTGAGTTCAGATCTCACAAGATACCTAGCATCAGGCTGACTCAGTGTTCAGATGAGAGCCCTTTAGGGAACATTCAAGTAGAAATTCAGCAGATAGCAGCATTCCCACTGAGCTGCTAATGAAGTTGTACCCATGTCAGGTATATGAGGCTATCCATACAAGACATAGAATTATTGTCTTATGTGACTAGTAATATAGTTACTCTGGCGATGTAGATGTGAATCCTAGTGTCCTGGTCCAATGTCAATTTACATAGTTTCTTTCTATCACCCCTCAGCCTCATTTGGGTATGCAGTTCTCTAGCTGCTCTGGAAGTGTCACAGTCTATCAACAATAATTGTATGCCACCAGGAGCTAGACTTTCCATGGTCTCCGCTATCATTTCATATCTATGCAGCGGGACACTACTAGCCACAGTTGTACTGCTCAGACCCTGTCTGTGTCCCTGGACAAGCCACACCAAATAGAGTTTTTAGCCTGGTATGCATGAAGCTAGGCTTTTAAACAAAGCACTTTATCCTCTCTAATTGTCTGATCTCTTTGACTGAAATGGAAAGACAGCTCTATCTCCTTTTAGAACTCATTTGTTCAATGAGGAGTTAAATTTAAGTACCAATACATACAGGATAGTACTGAACTTCAGTCAAACTGTCTGAAATCCTTCACTATATTAAACAAATATCTGCAGACATTCTTTTACTCTAGTTTCCTAAGGAAATGAAACTTAAACATTTGCATGGTTTATTTATATATTGATTTATCACCCTATCCCTGCTGCCTGTTTAATTTATTGGCCAGATTCAACCAAATTTGGCAAAAGGAAAAGCCATTTCAAATATAAATAGAATTCTGAGATTATAACCATTAGTCAGTGAGCAGAGTTGCAGTTACTGCAGAAAGAGATGAAGTAATTGTTTTCCTCTTCTGATAAAGAGAACAATGAATGCAATTTATGCACCCGACAAGGATATGCACAGCCCACCTTCATCTTCTATGAAGATCTCCAGCAGTTGGAGAGAGATTGGGATCACCAGGTCAATAGCAATATATTTTTGATGGAAAGGTACAGACACTTAATTTGAACCTATACTTTCTCCAGCATTTTCATGGTTATTCCAAGTTCAATTCTGGGTCATCAGGCTAATCAAAAGAGGTTTTTTTTTTTGCCAGTTAGAATCCTGAAAAGTGTAATTTTTATACAATTTTTACATGAAATATCTGTGGAATTAAGATTTATTGGTTTATATCTTTATTAGTATTTCAGATATCATCTATATATTTATTAGTATTTTCAGATATCATCATATAGATCATATCCATATAGTACATAAAACACAAGCGGGAGCAGACAGAGCTCAGGTTATAGTGTGTGCCAGGAATAGCACGTTCCCAAAGGTCAGGTTTAGGTGTAGCTGCTCCATTTAAAAGAAAAAACAAGAACCGTAGGCATATGGACACAAAATTTGACAGAAACATAGAATCATTTAGGTTGGAAAAGACCTTTAAGGTCATTGAGTCCAACTGTTAACCTAACACTGTAAGTGTACCACTAAACCATGTTCCTAAGTACCACATCTGCTCTTTTAAATACCTCCAGGGATGGTGATTCAACCACTTCCTTGGACAGCTTGTTCCAATGTTTGATAACCCTTTCAGTGAATAAATTCTTCCTAATATCCAATGTTATTATTGGATATTAGGAAGTTGCGTTCCCCCAGCGCAACTTGATGTGTCACCTGGTGTCATGGTCATAGAACACTCCTTAGCATATTTTTATAAACAGAGAAACAGCCTCAGCATATTTCCCAAAGTATTTAACATATAATGAAACATGCATTTAGACACTTTTTTTTAAAAAAAGTGCCCTTTAATCTCTGGACGCAGTACTAACAACAAAGTCAAATGAGTAGTGATATTTTATGTATTTGCCAGCTGGAAACATATTAATTGATTTAACATTTTGTCATACTACTGTAATGATACAAGCATTGGTCAATAATAATGAATTATTATCTTGCAAGTATACTGAAAAATCAATTCTTTTCCATGGCATATGAACTCATTCGCATACCACTACAGTAAATACAAGAAATAAGCACTGTTAAGGATATTTAGATTGTATTAGTTTTGGAATATCTTGATTTAGCAACAAATTGTATTATTCTAATGATGTTAACAGTATTCACTGAAATTGGAATGCCTGTAAACATCTTAATTTTATTCCCAGAGAACATATTTGTTTAATGTATATATGTATAATTTCTCTTTCCTTTATGCCAAATATAAGAAATAAAGTTCAGTTCCAGAATGGAATTTTGTTAATACTGAACATATGGATGAAAAAAAATTATTCTTTTTTTTAAACAATGTTAAAGAAATACATTATTAATTGAGTAGAAGGAAAAATACTGCAGTGCAGTAACTTTCAGCAATATTCATGCTTGTCAGCTTCCTACTTTGTTGTTTTGAAATATTTATACATGCATGCAATGGGGACCAAATCATCAGGGGCGAAATACAACATAGTTTTATTGAAAATAAATCTTTATTGTCTCTGAGGCTGAGCCAATTTGTGTACCTATGCAAGAAAAATATTTAATTTTTACTGAGAAGCTCCCACTCCACACATTAAGCCTAACTACCTTTCCATGTGGAAGCAAGGACAAAGGAGGATCTTTCCCTTTGGATTACATAACGATTCACTGAAATTCTTCTATGGTCCCTTTAAACTGTTGCTCTGTAACCCAAAGAGTTCAGAATAAATGCCTGTAAGGAAGAGGCTAGAACTAGTATCCTTGATTCAAAGTATAAGTTTGGAGATATGTGTAATAGGACTTTAGTCTCCAAACTCCACAAACTTGGGACTCAGAACTGTAGGGAATCAACTCTAAAAAGCACTACAGTTATTCCTGCCTCCTGACACAGCAGGTCTTACTCTCCTTTGCTCTAGCTCTGCCTGTGTTTTGCTCACCATCTTCACTATGTTTTTACTCCTAAACAGCCTCTGCTCCCCTGATATTTGTCCTATGTACACGGAAACTGCACAGAGAAACATACAGCAGAACTTCAGTGACCCAAAGAGGTTACATCTCCAGTGGATACTGATGGAGTAACCATTAGTGACCAATGGTGATTCCTCCTCTTATATAAAGGATCAAGAATATGCAGAATGAATTTTGATAGAACTCATTACATGTGGCACTTAAGCAAGGATAGGATGTGAGGAATTTAAACATCAAAAACCAGGACTAGCACGCATGAATGGGCTACGCAGTCACGCTTCTCTTACTAGGGAAGCTCCTATGGCAATAACTGTACGTACTCACCCATTATTCATGGCAGACTGAAACCCACATCTAAATAACTGAAGCCGTAATCAATCAATTCGTATACAAAATACAAAGCAAACAAACAAACAAAAACAAAATCACCAGAGAGGTGGCTTTGAATGTTTTAAATTACTTTCTGAAAGGTAATCATCACAAATTATTTGGTAAGCTCAACCAAAGCACTGTGGTGCACAGTCTATATGTCAGAGCCATATGACTTACTTTTGTGTGTTCTGAAGAAAAAAGTAGTATAGGATTCAAACTGCAGAGCTGTTGTTACCAGGTTTTTAACTCACCAAGTGGTCTCAGCATTTCAATTCCATCTTTTAAAACCTAAAGTGTAATTTGATCACATGCCAAATTGATTTTAAAATTGCTTTTATGACTTATGAAAGCATTGCTCGGTTTGGGATCCCCTGCATATATGTATCTTCAGTTCTGTCTCTGCGCTCAAATTCTGTGTTGCTCTTTGAGAATAGTTAGAAAGAAAGAAAGAAAGGAAGGAAAGAAAGAGAGGGAGGGAGGGAGGGAGGAAGGGAGGAAGGGAGGAAGGAAGGAAGGAAGCAAGCAAGCAAGCAAGCAAGCAAGCAAAGAAAGTTTTCTTCCCAACTTTTTGATACCCAGATCTCCTCCCAATGAATTTGGTGACATTGATGTAGTACAAGGAAAATTATCACAATGTGAAGACCTTGTGAAAATCTCACTCAAAGAAAATATAGTTCCAGGACCATCCCAACTAGTACTAGCAAACTTTCAGAGAGAGATGTCCCAAACTATCTAAGAACTAAGAAATTTGATTTGCATAAGACGTTTTTGGGCCATTAGAGTAACGGCTTATTACTTCCATGCTGTGTGGAGTTCTTTTTCATACTGATAGAGAGGTTTGTGATAATTAGAATGTACTCTTGAAATCTCATCATTTTCTGAACCTCTTCCTGAAAGACAGCATGGCAGACAAAGAAAAGAAAGCCATCTATAAACACAATAGTCTTAATTTGCAAAGCGCAGCCTATACATCAATAAAATTGTTGTTCCAAGATGAAACAAAAACCTTAGTCTGTATACAAAACAGGTTTTTTCCTGCTGATACTTGAAAAAAATGAGTGAAATTCAAGGTATACTCAGGAGAATCAATAAGGCAATTAGAAAACTTATGGAAATAGCTATATAGGTACCAAAAGGCACAACAATTACTCTCAATAACATTTGATTTGCAGAATGCTGAAAATTTTGGAAAAATTTCTCAACATATTGTCTTAGGTAAACAAAAGGGATTTGCACACATCCTGGAGCAAGAATGAGTGATGGGATTTGGCACAGTATTAAAACTGACACATTTGCACAAGTAATTTTAATGGTTGCAGTCTAATAAGCAATTTGGCATGGATTCAGAACTTAAGAATTAAATAAACTAAATGTTGTAGTGATTGCCCAAAATTAATATCAAAAAGATTGCATGTGACTGAAATGACTTATAAGATTGAAATTTTTGGAAGAAAAGTAATTTTGACACTGTTCCAATGTAAATAATATTGGTTAAATTAAAGCAAGTACACTAGCTTTCTCCAAAGTAATTCTGGAGATGTCCAAGTCAGACACACGGTTCTACTAATTAGGTAGTTAAATAGACAGGCAATAATAGTAATATTATTGGACCTTGGAACTAAATATGTTACTACATTCCACTTCTATTTTCCTTCAGAAGTGATAAGCCTTACAAAATAATGTAAACTTTTTTTGAAATTTACTTAGGACTTTTTAAATAAATACATATGCATGTAACTTAGAGGTTGGTGTGTTGCTGGGAAAAAAAAATCTAGCTCTATCACGTGCTTTTTACCTATTCATTATAGCATAAGTTTTGAAAGTGGAATTACTTTTTCATTTAATTCATAGTCATTCCATAGAAGTCACTGTTACAAGAAATATTAAAAGCTATAATCTTAGCCTATATCATCAAGGAGGATTAGAAACCGATCAAAAATACTTACAGAACTACTAGAAATGATGAAAATTAAGGCATATAAGTAATTTTAATTCAAATCAACCTGCAGTATGAATGCCAGAAAACTGGAATTAGATGGATATCTCCTCAATATCAGAATATTCTGTAACTGTCAGGATACAATAAGAATATCATACTTTCTGAAAGGATTCAGTACTGTCGACATCAAAATAAGATATTTGATGGATGAATTGATTACATTGAATCATTGTGACTAGCTCTTTTAAAATTAAATATGAGCTATCACAGGTGGCCTTCAATTGTTTTTCTCAGTTTTTTCTGCATGTCCAAGTTGTAATACCCAACGCCAGTTTCACAGGGGCAGTCAATACTGTAGGTTAAAACAAATTTACTTGAAATTCAAAAAACGTAGAAAAATAAGCCTTCTGAAAAATCAAGCCAAGATTTTGAAGCTGAACACACAAATTAGATAACACTTGCAGAGGCTGACATCCTTCGTACCTTGCTGTCTCCTCTGAAAAATGGGGATGATTCAGCCAGTCTCATAATTATCACCAATAATGTTTGTGATTCACTTTATTATTTGAGTTATATTAAAATTGCTAAGAGATTTATTATGTTATATTTTAGTCATGATAAACAAACACTTAGGACAGCACAGTGAATAAGTAAGATGAAAGAAATGTTGAATCAATGCAGTGAAAGAAGCAATGAGGCATAATCATACCTATGCATGGAGTGCAAATTAAAAGACACAGGCAAACAGCATCATAATCTTAAACTGGGCTGACAATAAAGATTATGGAATATTGTGGTGGGTTAACCTACTGGCTGACAGGTATTCACTAAGCTAAGCTCTCACTCCCACTCCTGAGCAGGACGAGGGGAGATAAAAAGATGAAAAAACTTCTGAACTGAGAAAGACAAGGACTCACCAATTACCATCATGGGTATAACAGACTCGACTTGGGAAAGAGTATTCTAATTTATTGCAAATTAAAAATAGAGGAGGATCATGAGAAACAAAATCAAGACTAAAAATGCCTTTCTGTCACTCCCCTTTCCTTCACAGGCTCCAGCGTGAGTCCCCTACAGGTAATGACTCCTGCCAGAAAACCTGCTTCTGCAAAGGTATCTCTCCATGGGCTGCAGTTAATGCCTGGATTCTGCTCCAGTATGGACTCTCCACAGTCTGCAGCTTCCTTCAGGGCACATTCTCCTCGTGCGGTGTGGGGTCGTGTATGGGCTGCAGTGTGGATATCTGGTCCAACATTAACTTCCATGGGCTGCAGCGGTACAGCCTGCATCACTGTGGTCGTCTCCATAGGCAGCAGGGGAATCTCTGCTCCGGCACATGGAACACCTCATCACCTCTCTTCTTCACTGACCTTGGTGTCTGCAGGGCTTTTATCTCACATTTTTCTCACTCCTCTCTCTCTCTCAACTGCTACATAGGTTTTTTTTACCCTTTCTTAAATATGTTATTATAGAGGCTCCATCAGCTTTGCTGATGCGCTCAGCTTTTGCCAAGAGCAGTCCTGTTTTGGAACCGTCCGGAATTGGCTCTGTCTGACATAGGGGCAGTTCTCTCTTCTCACAGAAGCCATCCCTGCAGCCCTCTTACTGCCAAAACTTTGCCACATAAAACCAATAAAAATATCTGTCATTAAAGTTTTTAAAGAACATTTTATGAAGACCATGTATTATCCATCATCCTCAACTATGATACAGACAAATAGTAAAAGATCCTTGGCAATGTCATGTCTCAAAAAGGAAACAAATAGACTTCTAGAAATAGAAACATAACCTCATTTTCTTATGAGCAACCTACATAGAGTAGGAGGAGAGACATTTGTTGCATTGCATTTGCAAAGTCCCTCAAGTTTTATAAGACATCAGAGAACAGCAATAAAGAGAAGTCTTTATTCAGCCTGCTGAAGGTTCTGCCTTTCTGTCTTCTTAGAGGCCAAAGTTACTAAATACTTAGTCTTTTAGTCTAAATAATTCTTCCCTATACATGGCTCTACCAAGTTTCCTGAAGTTGTGGGACTCTCCGTAGCTTACACTATAACATCTTTCTCTATTTACTGTTTCAAAATTAAGTGGACTATATATGCATCAGTTCTTGTCACTAAGGTTCACTGTATGCTGCGTACTGCTTAAATTATATCGACTGGAAGATGACAGCAAGTATGAATGGGCCTATGATTTTTGGTCTATCTGCTAGCCTTTGGGGCAGTTATACAGGAGACTGCTTACACAGCTTACATTGTAACTAATTGTAACAGTATACCCCCAAAAGATATCATACACATAAATTTTTTAGAGATGTTGAAGGAGGACGATGAAAAATAAGTCAGAAATAGAAACAATGTGTGATCATGGGGAGTGTTAAAACAACAGAGGCTCATTACTGAGATGGCTTAATTTCAGCAACAATACACACTTTCAAGTTATTCTTAACACTATACGATGCTCTTTAGCACATTTGAAAATAGATGTACATTGTATTCAATGTTAAGAAAGCAATACAGATTAAGATAATGCAGAATCCAGTGTATTGAAACAACTGTTCAATGCATTAGTCTCACAAAGTCAGTTACAAGCCCGTTAAATTCTCAGGCTTTTTCTAGCACATGAAGATCTGTTAACAAGAGCCCAGCATCCCACATCATTGAAGTAAATAGAAAAATATCTATTGATTTTGTCCGGATTTGTATGAATATTTCAAAACACTGGTTTAAGGTTCCAGAAGTTCAACTTTTTCAGAATGACACCGACATTACTACTAAGAAATTTTATCTCAGAGGAAGAGGGCATTATTGGATTAGCCTTGTAGAATAGGAATCTTCATGATCTGTTACAGCAGAGCGTGGATCCATGTTGTTAATTACACTTGGAATGAATATTTCAAATACTCAGATTCTGTTTTGCTCTTTTGGTGTAAGCTTGATGACTGATAGTGGGTAGCTTAAGAGCCTTTTTGATACTGCTCATCCACAATTCCTCAGCTAAATATTTTTACCTAAATATGATGTATTTTTATTCTTCCATGAAAGTATTTGGAGCAGAGGAGGGAGTCATATTTAAAAAAAAAACATTTAGAATTCATTGAATATGAGTCCATTGCATTTCTAAATATGTACTAGTATTTTACATCTGTAGGTAGTCTTGTGGCAAAAATAGGTATAATAACAATTCACAATACTTGTTGCAATGTCCCTTCCATTTTTGCTGGGTGCAGCAAGTGAAGGTAATGGGGGAAAGAAGAGCTGTGTAACTACATCATTTTACTTTTGTCATGCAATGCAGTAATAGTGGGGAGAAATTGCCATTGCTTCCTTAATACAACTCACCCTACTCTTCACTGTCATTTCCAGTAAATCAATGTTACTAAGTTGCATAAAACACAATAAGTGCTAGGCTTTTTACACAAGTAGAAAGGACAGTGTCTCACAGAATTTACTTCCTACTGTGTTAATTTCCGCTGAAGTTAAAACAAAATTGATAAAAAAAAAATAAAAGCTGGAAAAACAGAAGAAAGGAAGGGAAACATGAATACCAAGCAGAAAACACTTTGAAAATCAAGAAGCTATGTGGAGAGAGAAGGAAAGTGTAAAAGAAAGAAGTAATCAGTATGTAAAGAATAATTATGATACTATCCCCAATGAAAACAAATGGGACAAACCTGCTTGGAACTCAGAAATTTTTTTAATAAGGGAGAAGGCTGCAGAGGTACTGTAGAAGCAGTGTCCTCTATTGCAACTTCTATTCTTTTTAAGTGCTGTTCTGAGGCTTCCCCTCCACCAACGTGTTTTCTTCAATACTATGTGGACAAGTTATACCCCCCATAGCATCTGGGTGCTTTGCAGTCTTATCTGTGTGTTTTTACAAGGCAATCTCACCCTTTTGCAGGTAGGACACAAAGTGCAACAAAGCTCCTGACTATAGCATCAAAAAGTTGGAGAAATTGTACCCCTGAGAGCAGCTAATCTCATCATTTAGACCCAGAGGAACCATCAGGGAAATATGCTTCCAGATGGTTGCCCAAGTACCTTCTAGACAATGTGAAGAGAATGAAGTGGGAGAAGGAACAGCAGGCAAAGACAAGAAGTTGGCAGCAGGGTGGTACAGTAAAGCTCAGCTCCTTCTATTAGCTGTATATGTACTGCCCACATAGGTCTCTTGTGTTGGCATTGATATTTTGGCATTGTTATTGCAAACAGATGAATGGCAAACCTTTGTTTTCCAGCCGGAGAGGATATTTGTGAAGTGCTTAGCTGCCTTGAAGCACTATTCAGGAAGGGATCTGAATTTCTAACAATGCAATTTCTGATGACAGTTTGGACTGGCAGCTTTTGGGAATGAGGTAGAGTTCTTCCTGTTGGGGGCAGAATGAGAAAATAATGTTCGTGTGAGGTACATTTCACTCCATTTTTATGATTTAGCCAAGAAAGGATAAATAAATTTATATAAATTATAAAGCTCAGGGAAGCTAGAAAACAAACCATCTCTCTACAGTTCTTCATCTCACTCTTTATGAACAGTTATTGTGCTAGGAAAAGATACCATGCAATAAGCCACAATGCAATAACAGTTTCATTTCCCTCTTCCAACTTCTTCCCTCTTTGGCAACAGAAGTTATTTCTAAACAACGAAATCCATTCTGTGATCTTAATAACATATGCTTCTATGTCAGCGTGATATTATGAAAATGACTTATCAGTAGGAGCTGCAAGCATGCAGCACCTCTGAATATATTCTTTAACCTTAAAAGGAGAAAGTAAGTATCTATTGCTGAGCTATTGCAAATAAGCACCAGTTAATTAGTTAGAAATCTATCTTCTTTTAAGTATAAAATTAGGGACTCTATGTGCTATAAAACCACAACCAAATTAACTTAATTTTCACTATACAAGATCGGTAACATGGGTAAAAAACTCTGTCATGGGTGAGGTTTGCATTTTGAATTGATACTCCTTTTTCATATACCAGTTAGAGAGAAGATTATGAGAGAAGGAAAATGATTAATATTTTTATTTGAGAGAGAACACAAAGACTAAGGTGGATAAGAGCTATTCATTATGCAGTCACCTTAGGATATCATTCAGAGTATAAAGATTATGACCTGGTTTTTTTTAAGTTGTATTTAAGAAACACATGCTCCCAGGGAAGATTCAGAGCACCCATCTTAGAAGCTTGAAGTAAGCCCTATGAGTACTTGTTCACTTTCCTGCCCACTCCATCCTCATTCAGTTTTCAAGGAAGCAACTAAAAAGCTAAAACAACTTCTGCAATGGGAGCACATCGGTTATCCTGACTTAATGCTGTATAATTCACACTATTCATCAAAAGGTCTCCTGAAATACCTGGAATATCCATCGAAAGGTCTCCTGGAATACCTGTACAATTGTTGGAAAGGCTGTGAAGGCTGTGACCCTGTGGGAAGGCTGTGCTGGACCACGCTCCTGGCAGAACCTATGACCTTGCTGGAGAGAGTGTTTAGGGTTGTGGTTGACCTAACATATACTGTTTTTACATATGTCCTAATTTTAACCAGCCTTTATGTTTAGTTGGTTGGTTTTTTTAACATGCTGTGCTAATCCACAGCTGGTCAGTTCTCTGCCAAACTATTGTTCCTTTATCTTAACTTGGAGGCATCAGTACTCTGGAAATTATATAAGAGTTTACCTTGCATGAAGACTCAAATATTTTTTTCTTGCTGAGAAGTAAAGGAATGTCAACCATGATAGTATTTTTAGCATAATGTCAACATCTCAAACCAAGTCCTACATATGTTGAAGTCAGAGTTCAATAGGAAAGGAACCTGTCATCTGTCTCACAGGCTGTGATGCCTTCTCTTATAATTCTGATTGGTTTTAGTGGTGTTACACAAAAGTACAATAGCTAATGACTGGCGCAGGGATTTTTATTATTAATATTTCTGACTTAAGTCATTAAAATATTCAGAAAACACATAATTACGGACAGGAGACTCCCTTTGAAGGTGTTGCATTTCAGAAGTCCACAATTAATATTGTAGACGTGATAAAATTTTTGTGGAGGTAGACTTGACACCAATGCAAAGTCACACTTTTCCTTGGAATTTGTCAATACTAATTTGCCCATTTTATAGTTTTATTTTGAGTGAAAATAATTTTCTTGATTTATTTTCACTGCATGAATTTGTGTCACTTTACAAGAGTAAAGTCACATAACATTTAGGAACTGTCATTTTTACAACAGAAAAAAATTATTTATAACCCAGCTGTTGAGAGCTGGCAATTTTAGAATTTTGAACTTTAAAAGGCCTCTTAGACAAACATCTTTCACACATTTCAGTCACATTTAGATTGGTAAAGAAACGGAATTCCAGCAATACAGAAAACATAACCCAGAAAATGAAGAAGAATTACTGAACTTTTGGTCCAGAGGATTTCTAGCCTTTATTGCTGGTTAGGCTATAGTGCCATGCACAGCATAAAGAAAGAAGCATATTAACAAAATATACTTGCCTTCAAAAAGGTTTTACTTTTATCAAATACAAGACTGTAGACTGACAAATCTTCAACAAATTTTCTCTCCTGTCTTACATATCAGTGAAGATGAGAAGCTGGCGGCTTCTCATTGTTGCTGGGAGAGGAAAGATGGAAAGTGATAAAAAAGTCCATAATGTTTTTTTTAAATTAACTGGCACAAGCTGTAAACATACCTCCATAAGCCTAAGTGTCTTATTCAAACTGACTGTGAGCTGAAGAACTTTATACAGAGAACACCATAAGGAACAGAACCATGCATCATAAACACTCTGATGCAGGACTGTTGTGGATATTTTTATGATAGTTTTAAACACGAAAAGGTATAAATTCTTAAAGCTTACACCCTAAAATCTATTACTAAAAAAAAAAAAAAAAAAAAGGGAAAATTTGTCTCAATTTATAGAAAGGCAACTGAAGCAGCAAAGGAACATGTTTTCAACACGTGCAAAGGAGATGTAATGGGTAGGGTCACTACCAATGTATTGAAACTGAATCCAGATCTCTACAGTTCTTAGATATTTTTCACTACAAGATGCATTTCTGAACAGTTATTTTGTAGCAACTTTAAACATAAGCGGTTCTTTAACTTTAATTTTGGAATTCGAGCATTTAAAAGGAAAAGGCTTTTAAACATTGATTTTATTACTGAAACATAGCATTTCACTGTAAAATAGTCTAATTTGAGGGAAGGTTTTCTTGTTTCTCTTAGTTACGGCAATGACTTTGTCATAGCAACCCGTTGTTCACTGATTTCTTTGTTGGTTTACTGTAAACCAACAGTGAATGACTGAATATAGAGGTGAAAGCTGCTATTCTCCAGTATATTGGAATCATAACTGCTATCATTATAAATAAAGAAACCATGTTCTGGATTTTTTCCCTAGGTATGAAAGTATCTTCTACTAAGCCATGGTACGCATATTATGTATGGGAAGAATGAGAATTTTAACACCAGTTTTCTGCTGTGAGCAGAATATATGAGTGTGAGTAGACTTTCATATTGAATTCTACAGTCTGTATTTATCTTTTTAGATCTAAACAAACTCCTTCCAATGCTATCAGTCTTACAGTATTCCTGGGTTCAAACACACACACATGTTGTGTAAAAGTATAACACTAGAGAAACCTGTTGGATGGAGTCCTGATACCTCGTTGATTATAGCATTCTGGAAATTACATTTATTAGATCACTCCACAAAGGTTAAGAAGCATAAACAATGATGGAAAACATAGTTCAGCTGCAGAAGTTAATGCTGTCTTTAAGAATGGGTCTCAAGCCCAGTACAATAAGGAGAATTTTCCACATTTTTTTTCACAAGTCAAAATAAAAATGGAATCACAAACTTCTTTTTTTTTGTTTGACTTTGTACAAACACTCTCAGATCTCTTCCAAGTAAATCTAAAACACTATTATGGCTTTCCAATTTCTGTTAGAGATTGACAAATACTTTGAATCAGGATTTTCTAATTACAACATTTCAAAAGTAACTTTTTGACTTCAAAGCATCTAGAATGTTTGTAGAAGGTTAATTTTAACAATAATATTATTTATTTGGCCAATCATGACTAACCATTATAACTTAAATAGCTGGAATAAATACTTAAAAAGCACTTCAGTCATCTGCAGTACATTGCAATCTTCTATAGAAATGGAAACTAAGATATATACTGATGTTCATTTTTAATTCTTTGTTAATTTCTTTGTGGTAAATAAACATAGATCAGTAAAATGATAAAAGGGCTTCATTGTGCAGTTTAACAACTACAGAAACGAGAGAGAGAAGAGAGAGTGAGAGAGGGTGCTGAAGGTTTCTGACAGTATGAGAATGTACTTGCTTTTCCAGCAGACTGAGGGAAGTAATTTTCTCTCCTGCAATCACACAGTAACCCTCATTAAGAAATAACTGTTGTTTATCTGCTAAGACAACATGAATTAAAGGAAGTGAACAAATAATTCAGCCTGTCTACTAAATTATTAAGATTAATACTTAAATTGTTTTTAATCATTAAATGCTAGCAAAGTGTGCCAAAAAACACGTTCCAATAAAAGACTAAACAAGTTAAACTGAATCAGCAGTAAAACCAACTCAACACACTAGTTGACATAAATCAAGTGTTATATTCCATATTTCTGCAGTACACTGATATTAATTGGTACAAATGTTTATGTTTTCAACACGTTTGTAAATATAGAAATTTATAAGCAGTAAGATTAACACTAATCTTGAGCACCATAATGGTAACTCATAAAATGCTGTTAAGGCAAAGAATTATCTGAAAAACTGAAGACCAAAAGCAGAATTGTTGCATTTTGGCAATGCATTTATATGCTTTTTTTTTTTAATATACCAATTTTAAAAAGATAGCTGCCATCTATTACAATGCGGTATTACAAGAAAAATGAAACTAAATTGTCTCCAGCTCTCAAAGTTCCTTCCACGGTTTTCCAATTAAAAACCAACCATGACATATTAAAGAAGTAACTTATGGCCTAAAAGAATGGATCCCAAATCAGACATCATTAGCTGCTTTATTTATAGCTCCATTTTTTTTTGTGGTTTCACAGCAAGAAGGGGAAGACAGAGAGGAAAAGGTAAGGGGACATAAATGCAAATCATGCTTTACTTTCCTTGCATATCCACCTATGTGCTTTCAAAGAACATTAGGAAAATGAGAATCAATGATGACAGTAAAAGCAGGTGCTATTACTGTAGACTGAGAGCACTGTTAATTCCAGGAATCAGTGCATTTGGTCACCAAAATGTCCAAACACACCTGGCAGTTCTTACATAATCTAAATGAGCAAAATATGCCACTGTATAATATCTGTAATCATGGTGTTAAAATATTCTGGTTTACACTCTGAAAAATAAGGCAAATATTGCTAGCCTGCAAATGACTATGGAAATGTAGACTATAATAATTATTCCCTCTATAATTTACACAGATTAAATAATTCCTGACTTTATGCGACATTTAATTTCATTAGCACTATATATTTTAAAGCAGTAACTCCATGATAAAGAGAAAATATTCTTCTTGAATATCACAGTGGAAACTAGTTCTGTCCTGACCATGACTTTTGACTTAAAATGACATTTTAGTACTGTCATGTCATCTATATTACTCTGCTCCCTGCTTTTTTAATTTTTCATGTATTCAGACTTGATCCAGGATCTGAATAATTACATGTTTCAGTATGGGCAATGTAATGTATTGTGCCTTATTATCAGTCTTTGACCAAACTGAAGAAAACACAATGTGGAGATTAAATTTACTTTTTAAAGGAAAAATGGGAAGAAACCTTTGCCCTGTTATAAAATTATATCCATTAAGCTAAGAAACTTTAGAAAAACAAAATTATCATCATTTGTAGCTTGTAAATGATAAGAAGTTGAATAAATCTACAGAAAAAAAAATAGTTATGTCAGCATTAAAAAAAGAAAAAAGTTATTTTCCTTAGCTAAATTTAATATAGCTATCTCGGGTCCTGCTAACAATTCAGCCAAGGGAGTACTGGAGTATAGCATAGGTTCCTGAGCGTTTGTCCAGGACATTGGGCAGATTTTACATATTACTTGGAATCCCCCACTGCCATAAATTACTATTAAAATTCATTGATGTAGTTAGCTTAACATTAAATCAGACATATCTATATAAGCTTCAGTTACACGTTTAGATTTTATTGTTTTCATATCTAAAGTCTAATTATTTCAGATATTTCTAATATTTCCTGAAAGACTTTTCATAGAGCCATCTAGTTCCAAGTATATACAGTTTCACCACATTTCTGTTCTTAGCCTGAGCTTTTACCTTGGCTTAATAAGCTTGTGGCCTACTGTTGATCTGCAAAACTAAGTTCGTCAGGCACGTTCCTCCCCTGAGGGTGGCACATAATCTAAATTTATCTGTAAAACAGTGATCCTTGTTGCCACCTCCCAACTGAAAATAGTAAAAGCTCTTATCCATCAGACTGCCCCAGTGTGGAGAGACAATATGTTTGGCCAAGCTCTGAAACACAAGCATCCATGCAGTCAATACTAACCCCCGCAGAAGCAGTAGCTACCCACACCCTTTTTCAGCTTTCAAACTAGACTGTCATCCTGAACCTTGTCCTGGAAGAGGGTTAGGTTGAGGTGCTACCAGGAGTACTAGAGCAGAAGTCAGAGTTTAATTTGTGCATGCATGACAAACGTGGCCTCAAGTTCTAGTTCATGCAAGAGCCTGTCTAGCAATGTAAACACACCAAATATTGTTTAATACATGTAATAGTTCCATGTCAGATATTTCAATGCTGATTTATGCTACAGCTTGAATACTGAGACTTCTGAATTGCAAAATAGGCTAAACGCAGACAACAAGCTTAAGTCACTCCTGTTTCATAGCACTGCTTTTATACACACTTAGACATATGAACCTTTTCTTCCTAGGGACTGGGGTAGCAGTTCACCCATCCATAAGAGACCTCTTTTTCACATTTTTCCCTTCTTTTACAGTGAAATATTAAATATGTTCTCAATGTTTCCTACCTGTTGTCATTATTGAGGCTAGCAGTATCATCACCTTCGGGGTCTGGTTTCAGAACAGAGACACTCATAATCATAGAATCATAGAATCATAGAATCATCTGGGCCGGAAGAGACCTTCAAAGATCATCTAGTCCGACCCCCCCACAGTCAGCAGGGACACCCCCAACTAGACCAGGTTGCCCAGGGCCTCGTCGAGCCTCACCTTGAATGTCTCCATTCAGATAATCTCCATATCAGATAAGATACCTTGACTAGACTTACAATTCTTCCTCAGACGAAAGCTGCACTTTGAAGAGTTATGTTAAAAGCAGTAAAAATCAAGTAATTCTTTCTCTTCATTTCAAACCAAAAACTTCAGTACAAAACCTCAGCTACTTTCACCAGAACTCAGATACACTGTTAAAAATCTCAGTAATCACTCCTGTTCAATGCAGAGTTTTTCAGGACTCATTGACCTTTCAAAAGAACCCAGAATCAAATGTGATTCTCTGTATACATTAACATAATCCACAATTAACAACTTTGCATGGCTTATACATAAAACAAAAAGAACATTGTTGTTTAGAGGGTTTTTTTGCCTGTAAGTGTATGATTGTAATCAAAATTCAAAGCAGAACTCTCAGTATGCAAGTTCATGTAGATCAAAATTGACAAAAGATTTGCATGGACTCTTAGGATGTAGGACTGCAGAATTTTGCATATCAGGTTCACAGGGTGTCACAGTGTGACTCATCAGGACTATGTGAGGACAACAGGCTTCCTCAACTCCTGCAGCAGTTCTTTAGAAATGACAGGCTGACTGAGTCATGAAAGCTACAGAAACCATATCCTCCTTGAAGGAGGGACTGGAAACTGTCCTGAAGGACAGGAAACTAACTGGCAGGGTGAGCTGGGTTTTTTTGCTGTTGTTTTTGTTTTTGTGTAGGGCATTGTCTCCTTACACAAGCCAGACACTCCACTGCTTTCCTCTCTGGGACTTTTGACAGGGGAACCCCCATGCTCAATTCAGAAGTTACCTGGAACTCAAACAAAAATACATTTTGAACTTTTCTTCGTAGACTAATAGCTGAATTTAAAATATTATTTTGAACTTAAACCACCCAATCATGCAATACCTTCTACAACAAAGTTTTATTCTCTGAAGATGAGAATAACTTACTTCGACCGAAGACAATTCCTTTCTGTATTGCAGCATTGTCTGATTAAGTTGAATGAGGTACACTTTAATTGCAAAAGCTAGACAAATTAGTTGAATTAAATCTGAACTGAAAAACAATTTGAGAAGGACTTTTTTCTTTTCTTAAAAAAACGACTGAATGTGAGCTATTGTTTTGAGACATTTTTAATCTAAATCAGATATGAATCAGAAAGAATCCATCATTGCTAGTAAACTAGCAATTATATGGAAACTTGACATTTTACAACACCCCCTGTCAAGGACATATCCATAAGGAGACTTTTGCCATATCTACATTATAAAGTCATATGGACCATGAAGTCACACCAACACTGAGTGCTGCTGTGCCAGACATGCTAGAACTGCAATATGAACTGGAGTCAAAGGCAGCCAAGTGGTATGCTACAATTGATACTTATTAATGAATCTCCTTATCTCTTCTTCTCCTCTTTTTTTTTTGGGGGGGGGACATCTGTCAGTCCGGTTGCAGTGATTTCGGCTGAAACCATGACAGACAGAGAGGAGGCCTAGCTAAAATGTAAAATTCCAGAACACAGAATTGTTTCGATTTTACTTCAAACCAGGACAATGTGCATCTATGACCTAAACAGATGGCATTGAGGACTTGACATTGACACTGCACACGGTTCAAATGATAAAAACCTACTTCAGATTAGCCTAGATCTGTGGAAAAAATGCCCCATTAGAAGTGTGGGTACATTAGGTATATGCCTGGGAGTCATCTGCCAGTTTAGTTTCACCTGAAGGGAATCAAGGCCATGGTTTTGAAGTCTGTTTCATGATTTTGCCCAAAATATGGTTCACAGGGCTAACTGGAATATTTACTTCTCCCAGTCCTAACTGTAATGCTACTGTAGCTTACTAAGGTCCGCCTAGTGATCCAGTGTTTCAGCTGTTCCCTCTAATCTCCCTTGGCACATGATCCACTAGCATTTTCACACCACCACCATGAATGCTCACTTCTGAAACAATGCACCGGAGACGCAGACAAGTTATAAATATTCAGGAAGTGGGAATTGCACCTACCTGAAGTAAACTTGAGTTAAATTTCCTTTAAGAAATGGAGAATAGGGGGGAGTTAGCAGCTATATCTTTAATTATGACTCTTCCATGTTGGAAACCATGGCATTGCTGCTGGGAGCTGGATCTTGGCAGCACCCATTGCGACCAGTATCATGTTCTTCTTTCCCATCTTTCCACTGATAGAATGTGCTGCAAATAAATGTCTGCATGTGCACTTCTGCTCCTTCATTCAGATGCATAAAATTTGGGTGAGGAGGTTTACTGTAATCTCCTTTTTCACTGAAATCTCCTTTTGCACTCTAAAAGCAGCATTTTAGGTCCTCTGCTCCTCTATATCACATTGGAGAGCTGAAGAGAAGTGGAAGTGGTGATGCAGAGACACACCTACTGACACTGCTCCTATAGGAAAGTGGGAAACAAGGCTACAGTCCTCTCCTGTCTGTAAGTCTGTGCTGATGGATCTTTCCCTTTCTTAATGCTCTGTTTTCCAGTATGAATCATATACTGCATTTGGTATAGAAAAAGAAATAGATATGGATTTGAATTTTTTTCTCAGACATGTTGGTATGTACTTGACAGCAACAGAGCTGAGAGAAACAATTTGCTAAATGAGGTAGATGGGAATATCATTATATATTTAATATTCAGCAGTGTGCTTGTTGAAGCACAAAATAGCAGCATGAAATAAACTTTGATGACATGCAATTAATTTGCCTACCTGCAGGCAGTTAATGCAACAAATAAACTAATTCAGTTCTTATTAGGGCCTTAAACTTATGGCGAGTTTTTAGTTCATTTAATTAATACTTAACAAATAGCCTGCAGTTAGGTAAATCACATCACAGCAAAGCAATATCAACTGGCATTTATTAATCCATTTACTGATGCTTACTTAACATCTTTTAAATAATTTTGTTTAAAAACCATGGTAAACATAACCGTCTCTTCTGGCTGTTCTGATTTACCAAAAATTTTGATTCAGTGGTCCAACCTGAGTCCTGCTTTCAATGACATGTCTTCCTACCAGAAACCTCTTTGTTCTGCTCTTATACCTGGCCACTGCTGTATTTGATACCAGCCTTTCAAAGTTAAAGAAATCTTTCAGAAGTTTGCATTTTATATGATTATTTATTATAATTTCGTAGGGAAGTTAGTTCTCCATTAACGAACTGTTTTTAAAGAGTATGGAGTTGACTGGCTTTTGATTTGCATAATTTTCCATTAAGGAGAAAAAAACTCAACTATTAAAAGTTATCTATTCTGTTTTCTGTTCTTAACATATTTTTTCTGTAATGGATTAATACTCAGCCCTTACATTTACACGTAACAATTGACTATCTCCTGCCTCTTTCACAGAGACCACAATTTCCTGCAGCATTCTGATTAGCAAGGCACATTTATGGCCTAGAAATTACATTGCCATAAATGATGAAAACTTGCAAGAGGAAACAGAAAGAGCCTGTATTACAAAACCTGCTCCTGTTTAAAAAACCTTTCCTACATTTATGGCAACCAGAGAGGTAATTTTTTCTACTTAAAGGCAAGTTCAGCACTTCAGCAAGAGGTTTTTTTCTTCCTTAACTGATACACAGTTATTATTCACTGAGTTAAGAAATGAAGAAAGTGTGTGCTTAACTCAGCATATGCACCGCAGTATATTAGAGAGTTTGAAAGCTGAAATATATTTGATGGATTTCCCTCCTTCAGCCTATCCCTTGCTGTGAGAAGCAGTGTGTTGCATTAAAATGATTCATTATTGAGGTGATGAGCTGGATTTTGGGACAGTTTACCCGAGGTATAGAGCAGCACCAATACACAGAAAATGAAGTCTGGGGACAGTAAGCGATATATACAGACCAATGCCCATGGGCTGAATATCTTAGTAAGTCAAATCCTTATGAATTAAAGATTATTTAATATCAGTCACCAGTTACCACCAAGGTTCGTATGTTTCTACTAGTCAGTTGAAGTAAGAAACCTTGTGGTCTCATACACTACTTATTATGAATATGGACAGCAGAATAAAGCCTTTAATAACTCTTTCTCTCTAAATATATAATGGGATTAAATAGAGAGTGTTTATTCTGCATGTATTGTGCATATATATCCATATGCATGTGCGTCTATATAGTTACTTCCACAGGAATTCAGGGATTGAGAAACTTGATGGAAAACATTGGGAACATAACTGAAAAAGGTACTGTGTCCTAGTTAAGAAGCAATGCCCACAAACTTGCACTTCCATTCCTCCTTCTCTGCTGTAAGTACACACTTTTTTTGTTGAACGATGTTTTACCAGCCTTCATGTGATTTGCTTCAATCATCATAGAATTATTTGGATACATTTAAATATTTATTGGACTTACTTTTACAGAGTTACATGCATATGTATGGTTTTAGGTACCTTACACCATAATTAAGACTTATTTGCTGACACTTTCTTGGTAAAATATGTTTTTTACATTTGAACCTTAGGCAGCTGCACTGTAGTTGTTCTACTGAATAGGATTGCTTCAGGGTAAAGATAGATGTCACCAAACTTGCTCTTTCTAACTGTTGGCATACTTTTTTTGGTAGTTTTTATCTAGCATGATGGCAGCAGGAAAGTCTGAACTTTTGGGATAAAAAAACTCCTCAAATGTCCAGAACAACTGTACTGGAAGAGTCCCCTGTTATTAGTATGATGAGCATCAAGAGAGAAATCTGCTTGAATGCTATGATTTATCTTTTGTTATTACTTTTTCATTGTCTTGAAAGATTTGTGCAAAAGAATAACCACAAAAATAGCCCTCTAAGGAGGCAGGTGACAAATTGTGGCAGTGGACATTGAGATGCTACACAAGCCTTTGTTCAGTGTATTTCTGCTGAGCAGAGCTATATCAGCAATCTAGCAGGTACATCTCTGTCACTTTGCACAGACCCATAATGGCAGCAGGAGAGGGAAAGGCTGGGGCTGGTTCCACCCTGGCACTTTTTTGCAGCATTTCCAGTGCCTTTGCCTGTCTCTATGTCAGACTCCTATCCAACAGAGTCGCGATACCGTAGTGTCTTTACAGAGGATAAAATGCAGCAGAGATGATCAATACAAATCCATACATATTTTAATGTGCATTACCGGTGCATTACCACCGGAAGAGTAAAAAATTACTGCTTTTTTTGGCAGAGTATATAAAAGATGTTTATACGATGAAACAATGCAATTTCTAGACACACCTATTAGTTTATCTGCGTTCTCACTTCAGGCGGTGGAAAAATTGCAATCAGTTTTAGTGCATGGACTGACACTAAACACACTTTGAAAATTCTAAAACTTATACACTTCCCACACATAACCTAAGATAAAAATTATCCCTCAAATGGCTGGTTGGTCATACTCTGTAGAGATGGTACACATGAAGACACCTCAACATCTCGCCTGCCTATGGAAGATTAGCACATAGAAAGCTATCAGAAGAGAAGATGCCCAAGAAAAGGATGGCAGTAATATCATGTTATTTAAATAAGCATTCATAGTCAAGTCACGATTTTTTTTTTGCATCAGCCAAAAGACCAGCTTTTTAATAGGAAAACTGCAAGAAGAGAAATGTGGGAAATCAATTTACCATTCAAGCATTATTTCATAACTCTATTTTAAAATCATTATTTTAAGGTCTTTGTGTTATAAATTCTACCTTTCACTTTGATAATCCAGTTTTCAGTCATGTTAATAAAGCCATGTAATTCTGTTCCTCTTTTTCCCATGCCCAGAGCAATTACTTACGATGACACAAATAGGAAAATAATTCACCAATAAGTTTAATTCAAAAAACCCAAGATGGATTCATTTCTTGTTTATACATAGTGTAACACATTGTGTATGTAAATGGGAAATACTTGTTTTCATGTTTAAAGAAATGCAGACAATATCAGCATGAAAACATAACTCTAATATTAGTATCTTTAGTAGCAGACTTGCATATCTGCTGGAATTTCTGTTAGAATATAATAATGCAATATCTTTTTGACAGTGAAGTTGCAAAGCAATTAGAAATGCCTAAACTACATTTTTCAGATCAAAAAAAGAGTTTGGACTACACATCCACATTCTGTAACTAAACCTTAATTTTTAAGCCTCTCTTTTTTCAGGTTGAGTTCTCATGGGGATGTGAAATAAATAATGACTTTTCATTCACTTTTCCTCTTTTCTCCAGAGAAAATAAAATAAAGTTGAATCCCACAATTTCATCAATACTGTCAAGAAATAGATAAAGTTGGGGGAAAAAAAGCATGTTTTCTATATATGTGAAATCTTTGTGGTGAATTTTGAACTCTCTTCACAAGTCTGCTTCTGCAAAGCTTTAAACATCTCTTTACACTGGAAAGGTGACTTAGGTTTCTATGAGATCTGAAGTTTGCATGACTCATATACGTATTTCCAGCAGGTTTTGTTACATGGAAGAGATAACCACGACAACTTCAGTAAATTAAAAACACTTCATTGTGTTCCTTTATTCTAATAGTCACCCTCAAATGACAGGATACAATTCTGCCTTTAGTTTTAAAAATGACCTCAGCTCTGACATAAGCATTAGAAGTTGGAGGTTGGTCAAACAGTAAAGATAGACAAAGGATTCCTGTGCAAACAAGGATATCGCAAATGCAAGAAGAACACTGAATTTGTGGGCAATTTAAGCTGCATCAAAAGGAGGTACAAAGGTCTTGATTTATTTCATTACATTTTGTACTAAATAGACAAGTAGGCATCTTGGATGCTGTATCATCATGAAGAACTGGCAAGATCAGCAAACAGGACTTCAAGGAGATAACTGATTTTCCTTTTTCTTTTTTCTGACTCTTGGCCAAATAGTCCTAATGTTGGAACTTCTAATTATTTGCAACAGAGGAAATTCAGCACTTGAAGTGAGTAACATATTTTGAAATACAACAATTCCTTAAAGACAAATACACATGGATAGGCAGATCGAATGTTTACATTCTGATGCAGAAAAAGATTGTGGGTTCTACAAAATATGGTGAGAAGGAAGACAATATATATCTTTTGATATATATAAGGGAGCTGTCATGCTCTCTTATACATAAAACTGTTTATATATCGCTTATATATAAACTGTTCATTAAACAGTTTATCCAGCATTGTGTGGTATACAGTATTTTCTGATCTATTTTAAGTATCTAGGTTTAAAGCTGTGATGCATAGTTGTGACCAAGAGCTACAGAACAATTTTTAACAGTAGTTTATGTTAGTAAATGGAAGTCATTGACAAAGGAAATATAATAAATTATGTGAAATATACATTAAATATGCATTTACCCTTGCTAATCTAAAAGAATTTAAATTATATCCTGAGAAGGGATGTGTATATGCATCATGGGTGGAGACAGTTGCCTACCTGAAGGACTTAGACTCCCAAAAGAACCGAAAGTTCTGTTTGAAGTGTTCTGAAACAGCTATTCCTCAGCTGAAAGAGAATTGAGAAAAAAACATCAAAAAAACTTAATATGCAGTGACATCATAGGTATGCTTACAATTCTACCCAGAATATAAATTAAAAATATGATTTGCTGTAAAGAACACTTCCAAACAAAACATTTTAGTCAAGCTTTTTTAACATTTTGCATTTGTCTTTCATCTGCTAAGATGATCAATGCTCACACAACACAGCTCTTGTTTTTGGCATTGAGGGTTGTGATGGTACTTCACTAGGCAGTTTGCCGTCTAAAACTGCAGACTTTTGACCCTATATCCCACATATGCAGAGTCTTCAAAGTCATGCTGATTGATAGATCATCATTAAGGATAGCAGGTCCTGTGCTAATTGTTATGCATACCTGTAAAAGCCTCCTATTTAAATAGAAAACAACAACCACCAGAGGTCAAAACACATCCTGAAATTGAACTCTGCTACAAATGCATTTGCAGAGTAAATTTGGAATATACTGGAATTCTTCTGACTCACTTCAGAGCCTTCACTTGATTAGACCACACGATTATTAGTAAGGATAAGTAGCCACCATCAAGAAAGAAAGGATTTGTTAGAGTGGTCTTGGGAAACCTTATTTTTCCTCATTTGTTCATGTAAACTTTTTGATTTTGGTAAAGTCTGTTGACAGAGTAATACACATTCGTTCATATCAATAAATGTAAAAAAATTGTTCCAAAAAGTATCGTTGAGTTTTTGTTCATTTGTGTGTTTGCTTGTCATGTAAACAAATCAAATAAAAGCATCTCAGGAATACTCTTGGCTAAAAAGATACATATGAATTTAGAATGTCTACTTTCCCTGACTCCCTTTTGTTGCCATGGAAATCCTTCTTTTGAAACTACATTTTTGCTGCTTGCCCTTAAAGACAGGCACACATGAAAAAAGTTGCTTTGGTGTTTCCATTACCTGTAATAAATTAAGTCCACATTTCACAACATTAATGGCAATACATTAAAATACTAAAAGTTCAAACCACAGGTCCTTTATATGCTCTGCAGGCATAATAACACAAACATATTGAAAAAATGTCCAGGTTTACCAATACACTAGTTCAGTTATTTTAATTCATATTAATGATATAAAGTAGCTGTAAAATAGATTTCTGCAAGCCAGAAAGGAACAATAAACCTGCGACATCTTTAAAACTGTCTCATTGCAGGTTTACAAATGGAGAAAAAAACACTGTCATTATTATTTTATTTTTTTTTTTAGAAATAGAAGTGTTATTTATGAACATTTTCCTGCTGTAAAAGGCACAGACTGGAACAGATATCCCACAGGATGGCTGTATACTTAGGGGAAGCTGAGAATATACTTAATTGCTACTTGTTAAGTGAAAGAGGATGGGAAGAAAGAACCATTAATATTCTATCTGTGGTTAATGAAAGCAATACTGTAGAGGTCTCAGTGAGTCATTGTAGAAGTTCGATGGATTGAATTGACAGCACTTGCAATGATGTTGTATCATCAGATACCCTAGCTAGATATTCAATCAATTATGTGGCAATTTCAAAACAATTATAAAGGAAAAAAGGGTAAGATATCCTGTTGCTTCTTCCCCTCCATCCGCCTTTTTCTCATATCTTTCTTTTTAAATACAGAACTTGTGAAGGGCAAACTGAAAGAAGCCATCAAAGGACACACAAAAAAAACGGAAAGGGAGGTGAAGACAGGATACTAGCAGATAGTCATCAAATACCGGAACTTTATAAGAAGGAATACATTTTAAAAGAGGAGCAATACGGTGAAAAGTAATGGAGAATAAAATGGATGGAAAAAATGGACCTATTTTTATTGGAAACCTGATTTTTCAACTAAGGAAGATTTTAGTAAAAAAGTCCACCATCTGATGAAAGTTTAACTTTCCCAATGCAAAGCCAACTCTTTTGAATTGAAAATTCTCCCAGAATACCTTTTGTTTGTAATTTATTTTCTCAAAGTCCATGAAACACTGTGTGTGATGACTGCCATAACAAACTCTTTCTCCTATGAAAGGAAGAGATGATGATGCTTCAGTGCAATTTCAACAAGGACCTCAGCCCAAAGAAGAAAAATGTGAGCATATCTGCTTGAAAATTCCTTTGAGACATCAAAGCATTTCCAAATCATAACACTCATTTTGCCTGCTAACGTTTTAGTGAAAAGATCTTAGCTTTGATAAAAAAAAAATTCTGCAGAAAAAAAAGTATTCATTTTAAGTGTGACATTATCAAGAAAGAATGCTCAAAAATAGCAAATGCTACAGGTAAAACAGGAGTCCTTGAATATCTTAAAATCTTACTAATACTTTTTTATTACTATTTTTTACATAATTGGCTACAGCGAGCTAGAGTCACAATGACAAGGAAACTAGACTAAAGGTAGCATATTGCATCCATTCAGGTGATTGCTCTACAAACCTTTACCACAGAAAGGAAGAAGTTGCTGTGAAAGACAGGATGCAGAGAAGGAGAAGAACAGACTTTAAAAGAATTCACTTGGAAGAATTTTCAAGATAAAGACATATTCTTGCGCAGCAGGACAACACTGGAATTATTTCAAAGAAAGAAATTTCAGGAGTTTCCAGCATGATACATCACCAGGGACTTATTATATTTTTATTGGAAGATTTATATAATCTGGATAGCATTGTTATAGCAACTGAGATGCTAGGCAGTAGGAAGCATCTAGAAATACTAGCAAGCTGAGAGATTAAAAAGCAAAACGTATATTTCTTAGAATGCCAGTAGAAACACACTAGATGTTTTAACTTGAATTTTATGTTAAACTCCAAAAATTATTTCATAAAATAAAAGTACCTCTCAAGAATATCTTGACAAGAGAGAGAACATTAACTTACTACAGTTTCTGACTGTAAAGAGGCAGCTCACACGATGCTGAGAAGACAGTGCATTAGTTGCCACTCTTGTAATTTGTGGATGATTATTGTTTTCAAAGGACCTCCATCCCTTTCTTCCATTTCATCTGCACGAATATGCCTTGAAAGTCTAACTCCTCAAACACTAAATTCACAATCACCTGTGTGTGAAGAAGGGACTACCTGTCTGAGCATTAAAGCTACAACAGCAGGTTTTGCTTCACCTGCAGTGCCATCTTAAAATTGTATGACTGAAGGCATTACTCAAACAGGCCAGCTGCCTCCCACCTCTCACAGCTGTTTATAAAAGGAAGGCTGAATGGCTTACAAAGCAGCTCCTGAATCATCAGAGTTTTCTCGTAGATTATGAGATTCAAATAAGGATCTACTATTAACAGTGCACTAAGCTAAAAACTGCGTTGATTCAGGAACTGTTAAACTATTACAAGGCTTTCCCTGGACAATGCTACAAAGCAAAAGAGAGAGCATATACGAGTGGTAACTAAATAGATTGATTTTTATTCCTCACTGTATCTGTGCCAGAGTTTTCAAAGAGCTAATTAAATAAATACTCTCAGTGACTTCAGAGTCCAGTAAGGCACAAGTTTATGTACCTTGCTGTTATGTCAGTCTACTTAACCACCTGTAAACTGGCTAACAGTTTTGCTTATGCCTTTAAGATGAGTTATTGACTGCAATCAGTTAGAATGTTTCCAGAAATCAATGTTGTGTTACTCTGTGGGTGTTTCTGGATTTCTTATGAACATTAAAAGATCTTATTCCTCCAGTGTGCAATACTGCTGTGTTTATGTGCATGGTTTCTAGTGGAATAGGGGAAGTAGAACTGAAAAGGAGTACATGTTCTGCACATAGAGCTAGGGTTGAATTAGGGACATCAGGACAAGATTTTGCTGTCTGCCTTTAATACATGGGAAAGTGAGGTTTAAAAGCACTTGTCCTGCTACCGGCTTCAGGAAAATGTACAATTAATATTTTATGTTGTTGAATTTTATCAAGCGCTTGCAACTTTGAAGTATTGCTTTGTCAGCATTCTGTTTGGTTTTCTACAACTAAGTCTATAAAAATTAGGACTTGATTGACATCAAGGTGTGGTATAATATTGCCAACCCCTCTACATATCAATTCCAACAAAAAATAACTAACACAATTTAACTGGAGCTCCAGTAATTTTTCATTGGAGCAAACTCTATGGCCTTTAGCACAAAAAATAAAAAATATTGTTTGACTGATAGTGCTTTTCACCTGACTAACAGCTTATTTCCTGAAAGGAAAAAAATAGTATCAGTTTCTGTGGTTTGATTTCACTGAATTTCACTGAATTTTTAGAGTTGGAAGGGACCATAGAGATCATCTAGTCCAACTCCCCTGCTGAA
>JAOXNO010000013.1:80016336-80054506 GCA_028565335.1 Limnodromus scolopaceus | reverse complement strand
CACTCTGTCCAAGACGACCTCCAACGTCTACATCCCCCACAAGACCTTCTGAGTTAACTATCAGCAGGTCCAGTAGGACACCTTCTCTAGTCGGTTCCCTCACCAGCTGCATTAGGAAGTTGTCTTCCATGCACTCCAAGAATCTCCAGGTCTGTTGCCTCTCTGCTGTGTTATATTTCCAGCAGATATCTGGGAAGTTGAAGTCCCCCATGAGTACAAGGGAGAATGATCGTGAGGCCTCTGCCAGCTGCTTATAGTCTTATTGGTCTTCTGGTGGCAGTCCCCTACACATAGATGATTATCACTTCTACATAATGGCCCAGTGTTACTATAGACATGATCATCTTTTGGTTTGCAGTTATACAGTTTCAAAAATGCCATTTACTATTAAATTTTAGACTTCAGCACCTTTCCTGCTGACATAATCTTCTATTTTATGGTGCTGTGAGCGCAAGCAATCTTAATCAAGCTTCTGTGCTACAGCAGTTGAGCTCAAGGACAGAATGCTGAGTCCATGCAGATTTCAGAAGGCTGTTTTGGCTGATTAGCCTTCTCCAAACATTGTTAACAACAGCACAATTGGCTATGTACAGTGTTGAAAAAAGGGAAAAGGATATGTGACACCTCTCTTATGGTTCACATTTTTAATGACATTCAAACTAGGCATATAATCCAAATTTTGTCTCCTCTCCTCTCTTCTTCATTTCAGACTTCGCATTATGCTGTTCCTGATTCCCAAGATCTTGAAAGAGAAAGTGCTCCTAGGTGTAATCATCTCATAAATAAATCAGTGCTTATGAGAAATTACATTTGTTAATAGGGAAGGATTTTCTTATTTTCCTGGAAGTACACAAAGGAAGAAAAGAAATAATTTTTTTTACCAGTGATTAGCATAAATTGACCTGACAAACTTAGCACTTTTATTTCAACCCCAAAGAAGATCATTGTTTCTGTGACTATAAAATCCTCCTCAGAGTACTTAGGTCTGGAATTTAAGTATAAAAAAGGCCTTCTTTAAAGAGACCGATTGGTAGTTCAAAGTCTGGCACAGAAGTACTTCAAAATTATGCAAATGTTAGCAGTTTAAAACTGTCAGTTCTGCAACTGAATAATTAGCCTCTCTGGGGAAAATGGACAGGCCCTGTCTGACAAGGCCTCCGCTCTGCCAGCCTGGGGATCCCTCATTGCTCCCATCCTGTAGGGAACAACCAGTCCTTGCAGCACCCTGACACTGAATCAAAGAACCGCCACTAGTATTTTTCACTATAAATATTATTAATTTAAGCATTATTTTCCAGTACAGTTTAGCAGTAGTCCCACATCATTTGCTGCTTCTTTTCAAGGAAACTTGACAATGGTCACAGAAACTTGGCACTAAAATCTTGGCATCTTTTTGATCAGTCAAACATAACAGCTAAGAGGTAACGTTTCAGAGATGTTTAAGAGGATTTAGCAAGGTGCATGCCTTAACACCTGTTCTGGGTTCTGAACATTTGTCCTTATTAATATTTAGGTTATGTTTTATGCTAAAAGCTCCCAGGACAAATGCCCCAATAAAGTTCCTGTCAAAAGGATATACTCTGTTCATTTCATCAGCCATAACTGGGCATGTAGCATGCGTATTTGGAAATGGTATGTTTTGTAGATGTGCAGCAGAACTGGCAGAATGTGTAACTGTGGTACCAGGACTGATGGAAACTAATCTGTTTTATTTTTGTTAAGGAGTGGGTCTTCAAATTTCTGAGAATACTTCCTTATTTTTCTCATCTGTTTTTAAAAACCCTGAGCCAGCATCAGCTCAGTCCATAGAAGTTTATCTGCACTCTGAAGAAACTGAATCACTACCAACAAGGCAGGTAGTATTTTCCTGGCTAAGAAAAATTATTATAGCAGCAATTGTTCTTCTTAATTCTTGTTGTATAGGAATTAAGTTGTCAATAAATAATTCTGCTTTTTCTAAAACACATGGCCCTTTCTGAACCTCAGGTATCATGGCGCCCAGGTTTAGAAAAATGTGTCTAGCCCTGCAGAACTATGTTACAGAGTGGAGAGTTGCCAGAGAAAAGCATATAAGCGGGTATTATTCTGTTTGATTACTAGAAATGGAATTATTTAAAACTTTCTTTAAAGCAATTAAAACCATATTAATCACCCAAAAGATGCATACAAGGGCAGCATGAAAAAATTGAACGCAAATTTGAAGTTAGTGTTGATGAAGTAAACCAACATGCTTCAGAGGTACCTATGGCCATCTTCTAAAACAAGCAGTTACCCAAAACTCAGGGCCCCGTGGGTTGCTTTTCTGCAGAGAAAATGAAAGAATCTGGCATCTCGGATATAATCCCCTTTTTATAAAGTATATCTAAAATCCTCTGGAACCTAGCAAGAGGAAACTGTATCTTTGCTAACAAGACCAAGCTCCTTTCAACTTGCACTTGGCAGGTTTTTCATGTCTAGCTTTTTGACTTTCTAAGTTGTGCTGCTGGCAATTCAGACATTTCCCTGATACTTTTCAAGGTGCTTTGTCTTTCCATTTCATGGAATAGTTACATAAAAACTGGCGAGCAAAAGTGATTTTCTTCCCCTTTAGATTCACTGTTAGATGATGACCTGCACTTCTCTTTGGAACAGGGTCATCAGGCTCTATTAGTTTCTTACAGCTGTCATAAATGGAGAAGAGTAATCCCTCTTAATCCATAAGCAGTCCCTTTAAATCAATAACATTTTCACATGGCACTACGAAAAAAAAACTGCAATAAAGAAAAGACAGTGTTGTTGCTGCTGTTGTTTTCTCAGACTAAACTTATGCAAAATATTAACATGAAAGAAAGGTGGAAATACATAAGCACTAACTTTCATAGTGATCTTCCCTTAAAATGCACCTATGTCTCACTAGAATAGTTTGCTCTTCTCTTGTCTGGTTGCTTGCACGCTGTGCATATGTAATAATCTGACATGATGGAGAGCCTGACACAGCATTGGACTAACCAGCATTCTATAAACTATTCAATAAGGACAAGAATATTTTACCTGACTTGCTGGTGTTGTGGAGTCCTATAAGGAGATTGTGCAAAGGGAGATGAAAACCACAGATCAATGTAGAGGAGTAAAGATAGGACTGCTTAATACCAGATTAATTCAGTAGAAACAAAGGCAAGCTCTGTGTACAAGAAAGAAGCAAAAACATGTTCATTTTATCTTCACAGCCATTTTGTGTCTTACCATCAGAGCACCTTGATGACTCAGACATTAATACATTTATCCTCACAAAACACCAGAGACAGGTAGACAATGCTTTGGAAGCCATACCTCATATAACTATGGATACAATATAGAAAGTCTATGGCAATAGCAGAATAGAACTGACATGTATCCCAGTGCAGTACCTGAAACATATCTTTCTCATCATTTAAAAATAAAAAGCAATAATCATTCATATAAAGATTGAATTGCTTAAACCATAGTCTATCTTGGTACCTATATTGTATAGACACTAAGTGGAAATTTTCATTTTCTTTCCAAATCTTTTATTCTGACATTAACTTTAATATTAAAACTTTTTTACTTCTGGTCTTCATTAAAAAGACTGCCTCTCTCTATCTCTCTCTACTGTCACATACACATTAGAATACATGGACTAGATCATTTGTTTCATAATTGATGGGTAAAGCACTTGCTGTTTTCCTTGGACAAGTACATAAGCAACCATATAAGCAAGTGAAATAGCTTTGAATTATGGAAAACTTTAGGTTTTTTCCAGTTCGCTTTTGGAGTCATCTATGACAGCTATTATTTAAAACCATTTGTACAGGACTTTTTAAAACGAAATATTTGAAGTGAAAAATCTGAAGTGCTGTTCTAGCCTTGAAAAAATAAAGAACTGCAAATCTTCAAGGGTACCAACTTCACTGTCAGACCTATTATTGGAAAAATTAGCATTTGAATAGCCTTGCAATGTGAAATAAGTTGTTTCTTCCGTGTGAAATTATTCAGCATTGACAGACTTACCACAGCTCCTGCTTCACAACCACTGGAGATGGATCAGTTAATCAATGGTGTTAAAATTGTGAATGTTTTCATTCTTCTTGCTAGTTGGCAAGTCCAATGTACTCTCATACCTATGGAGTTAAACCCTATGGAGGCAAAATGCACTTGCTGTTTCCAACGGAAACTTACTTCACAGGAGCAACCTGATATAAAGATGGCTATTTACCAGCAAACAGCGTGAACACTTTTCTGAATCTAAACAATTGCCACCCGATTATTTAACTATCCTAAAAAACCTGCATTCATGTACACCCATGACTGTATGCACAACTCTATAAGGAGTACAGTAATGGGTTAATTGGTAGGGATCATGTTCATAAAACATCTGCCATGTGCAATGACAATGTTGGAAAAAACAAGGAGAAAGTCAGTAGCCATATCAAGCAAGTTACTTGCTAACATAAACTTTTTAGACTAAGACACTATTAGATAAATTCAGGACAGTGTTACAATCTCTTTACTACATTCTTCCCTCTTAAACAGCTAAAATTAAGCAACTACAGGGGATGCTTGCTCTGCAAGGAAAAAAAAAAAGAAAAAAAATGCAACAGCATTTAATACCCTATTCCTAAAAACAATTAAACTAGAAAAGCAAATCCCCCAGCACTGTCTTATATTCACAACTTCCTTGGCTTGGAACGAACATGAAACAGAAGAAATACCAAAGATCTCATCACCAGAAAAAAAAAAGCACCATCTGAAAACAGTTCAGCTGTCCTATTTATATATTCATTCATGGTCACATATGCACCTAATAAACTGGACACGTTCATATCCTTTTAACATCAGCAGAAACACTTCAGTCACTTGTTATATCAGTTTGAATTCACAACTATCTCAAAGCATGTGGTGTGAATTCCACCGATCTTTACAAATATTTTCTAAAGCATGTCATGCTAAAATGTTTCTATTACTCACCGTATGAACTTTTCAGTTTAAGAGTTTAACACACTAAAACTGCATGAATTTATTATCCCCATGATGAAATAATGGTTTCTTTTTGAGGTAAAACATTTCATTCCATTTCCAAATAAGAAATACATAAGGATCCTAATCAGCAAAGCCTCTCAAGAACATGGTCCGTTTTTGCTTATTGTTAAGGTGCCGGGAGCACCAGGACCTCCCCAGATGGGTGATGGCAGGACGTGGCACCCAGGGCGCATTCCACCCCTCAGCCAAGAAAAGGGCAGTTTGGGGCACTGGGACAGCCCCAGCCTGTACATCAGGCACCTCCTTCAGAGTGTAGTCCTATGGGTGGGCCCAGATTAGCAGGGTGCCTGACCAGGCAGGGAGGTTATGGGGAACTCGAGAACAGCCGCACAACAGCATCACTGGGGCAGTGGCAGAAGGCTCCAGGGGGCTGCAATGGGGTCCTGGGCCACCGGCAGGGTGTGGGAAACCTTGCGGGGTAGGCAGGAGTGGTCAGGGTGGGCAGTGCCCTTAGGGCCATGACACTCACCTAAGTTGTAACTTTAATAAAACATATCCTGCATACTCTCAAAGTCACAGTTAAAAATTCAATGGTCCCACAGGCACAGTGATGACCTACATGTAAGTATGGGGTTTTCAGTCTAGAAGTCTTTGTGTAGGGGAAGCTCTCTGAGAGGGGGATCAAAAAAGGACTTTAGGCACTTGTTCAGAATTTGTATACTTCCAGCAACTAGGCCATTGACAAAATGGCTCCTTTCAGGGCACAGCCTATGAATCCAGTATGACCAGAGTGCATTTGGTATGGGCTGTTGACCTGCACAAGGACTAATATGGTGCCTTGCATGGTCTGCAACACAACTGTGCTACTACTGTGCATGGCAAACTCTCCACAGCAAACCTCCACGGTCCAGTATCTGTTCTCCATGGAACAGAAAGTGTCCCCACATTGAGGGGAATAAAAAGGTATGACAGATAGCCAACAGATTTTCATGTCTGCGAGGAAACCCTTCATGAAAAAGAGACACCAACAGGAATAAATATAGTTTATAATCTGTTGTATCACCAAAAGTGGTTAATAGTGTCAAGAAGAATCATGGAGAAGAGACGTCAGTTCACAGGAAGACAACTGTCTGAAAGAAGGAAAGCTATTTTCTAAGGTGTAGGAAATGCAGGACATTTTAATACTGACCAGAAACAGAAAGTGGAAAATCATAGCTACTAGAGGAAGAGCTAAGTCACAGAGCCAAACTGTGATAATACTCTTCTATCTGCAGGTAAGCCTGAAACAATACTTGCTGAAGAGCCACAAGGCAAATCTGACTACAAAGGGAAAATATACCTTCATTTCAGGACTGGATGAATCAAGAGCAGCACAGGGGCAATCCTCAGATCAGCTGCCTTGAAATCATTGACATCACATTTAGCTATGTCTTCCAGTTTGATTCACTTCTCAAAGGATCTTGGCAATCCCCACTTAGAAGATTTCCATAAACACATAGGTGAATACTCAGAATCCTTAACTGCAGAAGGAAAGGTCTTTCTAGTTGATGTGAAATAATATAACAATCCATCTTTATTCAATACACACACTAAACAGGCTATTCCAGCTCCAGTTTAAAACACTAATGCATACAAGAAGTTTATTTTGAGGGCTTCTAGTCCTACAGTTCTTTGTGCTTTCACTTAGTCAGAAAGAGACTGCTGTTTTGCAGAAATTCTCATATATCATTGAGGTTTCCATATAGAAATAGATGTGGTAGTAAGATTAGCCATAGTATTATAATTAATTTCTATTTTCAAGTAGAAAATACAGTTTCAGTATAATACATGCCCATAGCAACAATAAAAGCTACAGCTCAGTTTCAAATATAACCATAGCTGGGACTCGTTACTGTAATGATTTTTTTTCAGTAATAAAAACTGTGTCTCCAAAGAAGAAAACTGTGACAAGAGTTAAAACCAGGTAAGTTATACAAAGCTCATTTAAATCAAGGTTATAGGTGTGTCATTTTTTTTTTTTACCTTTCCATTCCAGAGTGACTAAGATGTGATGACATCTGCTTTTCAGATTTACTGACATGATACTCATTAAAATATTATACCATTCAGAACTAGAAAAAGCACACAGCCAGGACACTAAATTCAAATATTCAGGATTTTAGGTAGAGGTTGAATTCAAATTTGTCAATACAAATCCTTTTTGTGCTCTCAGTTATGGGTCAGAACTAAAATCAGAACTTTAAACATCATCCAAATCCAAATGTCAATGCTTCTGTTCATCTTTGCTTACAGCAGAAAAATGCATTTGATATTACAAGATGTGAAATATTTTAGATCTTGTATTTCACATAAATATGCACTCCTCACCTTCACAGTAAAATGTACCTTTGCTCATGAGTCAGTGGAAATGTAGAAAATTCAGAGAACAGAAAGGAGGAAGGGGGAGGAAGAGAACCACACCTCAGTGACAACAGAGATCATCAGTTGTCAATTGAGAATTTTATCACCAATCTCAGTTTTTGCTTTGACTCACTCACTTACCCCATCAAAATAATTTGATCAAGACTCCACAGCACTTCGAAAAAGTTATTTTCCTTATATCTTTTTTCAAGAGAACAGGAAGAATCTGAGAACAAAATTATTCTCTATTCCTGACTGTTCATGCATTGGGTCAGATTTGCTTTCTAATTTGAGAATAGGACTTGGAGCAGAGATGCCACACTGCCCTGTTTAAAATCTCTTGAATGCTGAAGAAACTCCTTTTCACCTTCCCTCTGGTCTTCTATAGTCTCTGTTCTGGAATGGTCTTTTTTCCAGGTCACTAGGAGGAAGCGTTCAATGTCAGAGAGAAAAGCTCAGAGGACAAGCTAAAATGCAACCAGAAGAATCACCAGCTTCCACAAGCACAACCACTGCTTTCTGTTCATTCAAGGTAGACTTTAGTGACAGCATTTTGACTTACTACCACCAGAAGGTCTCTAATAAAATGAGTGCAGAACAGAAACTGTAAACCTGCTCTTCTCCTGAGGGTGTCCCAAATTATCTTGTTCCCCTTTACACTCTTTCAGTACTTGAATGTGATAGTAAGAATAGCAGGACAGTGATGTTTAAGATCCACAGAACTTCATATTTTCCTGCCTACTGTAGAAACAATAGGACATGGTGTCATACAATTAAAATGAATCCCTTAATATTGAATTAAAAATATTAATTCAATAATAATTTTAAAAAACACATTTGAAAGCTGTATTTGAATTTTTCAACACATTGAATAATTTTGGTAAAGATTCATAAATTATTTACCTGGTTCATAAGCTCTGCAAATAAAAATATAAGAGAAGCACATTTAAAAGAAATTGCAAAATAAATAAAAGGAAGTGTTTTACCAACTTGAATCCCAACACTCCACAACTTGAGAATATTTTGCAGAAATTCAGTCAGTTCCTCTTTGTGCAATGTGTTTTAGGGAATTGCTGATCTGAAAGGTTATGAAGTGAATGCCTGACTTTTTTCCCTGGTTCCCCCCCTCGTTTCATATTTCACCCTTCACATTTAAGCCTTCAGTAACTTCTGGTGTAAAGATTAATAGAGAAAGCTGTGATAACAGTAGTCAGAGGATTAAATGCCTCTTGCTGGATTTAGTCTTGATTAGTACTTTTTAATTAAGATTTTCCTATCCCTGTTGACATCATAAATACCTGCCCTAAGTGCTCCTTATCTAAACGGTTTCTGATTCTCCCTTTTGCAGAAACAAATCAACACAACTAAATATGTGAGGTTATAAGTTTCAGGTAGGAGCAATCTGACAGATGGAGCAAGTGATTCGCTGAGAGTCCCTGCCCCAGTTTTCTCCAGAACTCATACTTCAGAGTTTTTCTCTGAATTTCTCAGCCCCATTTGGTCCTAAACTCAATTTATCTTTCCAGTTTCTACCAAATAACTTTCAAAATCTCCTTCAGTCTTCCCAGTAGCTCAGTACATACTCACAGCACATAATAATGTAGCCTAGTAGGGGATAGAAACTTTTTCTGTTTATAAGTAACCGAAACAAATTTCTGAGGAACTCCAGTCACGCCCCCTGTCTAGACAAGGCCAGATGCCCACAGCAGGTGCTGGATTGTTATCTTGTTTCGAAGACCTAACCTGTACGCAGACTTCTCTGGACTTTTGCAACAGGATATAGTAATGCCCAAGGTAACAAGTATTTTCTGTTTGCACAGCCATTAACTAGTTTTCTTCCAAGTTTTACTCATTGACTGTCATTTCCATACTTAACCTGGAGAATCTTACCTTCAAAATGCAAAGTCACTAACATATAGCTGTATCAATGGGGTTTGCTTCAGGGGTGATGCTGGGATAACATAAAGAGACACCTTTTATACAGAACTTACGAACATAAACCCTGAATGAAAAAGCATGCAAGAGTTAGAATATTTGACCTAATAAATTGCTAATTCAATAATAAAAGATCAATTTAACAAATGTAGCAGACCAATCCTGCATTGCTGTTTTTAAGTTACAGTGTGGAATGACTTGGATAAGAAGCAGGTTATCAGAAAAATCGGTAACATTTAATATGTGGGTTCAGTTGTCTGCAAAGAGAGCACTGGTTAGCATGTGTTTATGTCCTTATTTGTCTTAATATTTATTTAATATTTTTAAGGCTATGCTTACCAATTTGTCATATGTAATATCTGCTCACATAGCTCTAACAGATCCCCAGGATTGTCAGTTCTAGTCTTAGTTTGACAAAATGCTCTTGCATGTAATTGTTATGCAAGGTTTTAACTCTTTTGTTAATAGATGCTCCATAGTCCAAATCCATTAAATTTATGCTGATTTTTTATTTTTATTTTTAATGTGATCCACATCAGAAATGCTGTAATGAGAGAGTTTTGCAGTCTTCTAAATGTACATTTCTGAGAGTAACTTTATACTCTTATTCCCAAAAATTTTGGCCAGCTCGGCAAAGAACATTTCTGCCTTGGTTAAGTCTATTAATGGACTGAAGTAAGAAAAGTCTCTTTTGTGAAGAACAAGCACATTATTTAGGAATTGGTTAGGGATAGGAGAGTTCAGCTTAACTAGCAAACAAAACCAGTTGAAAGACCATAGAAACGGCAAAACTCAGAAAAGCTGCCAGACGTAAAATGATGTCTTTGTAGTCTCTTAGCAGTTGCTTCCTTTTTTAAAAAAAAAAAGGTAACAGCAATGATCACTTGAAACATGAGTCAAATACAAATTCAAGCTGTGTTTAGTACAAATGGAGTGATTAAGACATGGGCACTCAACTCTCAAAAAAAATATTTTTTAGGGTTCCCCAAACTCACTTTCTAAAAGTGATTGCTGATACCTGAGATTGTTCCTTGAACTGAAATGTTTCATTTATATAAGCAGAAAAATAAAACAAAGAATACAGTGAAGAATATGGGGTTCCAAAGCTCTTAATTATTTTTGTGGCTAAAGGAATATAAAGCCTCTATAGTTATCTCAATGCTTTCATCTAAGTAAGCACAAAGAAGATGTAGAGCTGCATAAAATATGCCATCTACTTTTTACTACTATGTTCATTAGTGTTCCAAGTTTAATGCATACTTCATTATCTAGAATTTCATGTGATCTGCATCTTAATGGGACTTTGTGTGAGTTTGCCTCATACTTTCTCTTCCTATAATATTCAATAGCTAAAACAAGATAGTAAATAAGGATTCTAGAAATCAAATCCTTTCACCCAAATAATTTAAATTACTTACTTCTGATTAGATACAACATATTCTAACATACTAATATCATCAGATGACATAATACAGATACAAGCAATTGTTTTATCTACAAAATTCTTTTTACTGATTGACAATTTCCTTCATTTATAGTATTGATTTATAATTGTTCTCCTGAGAGTACCCCCAAGAGAAATCAAATTTCTCATTCGTATGCTAGCTGCAAAAAGTACACAGCAATCACACATCATCTTAAGCATTTTGCATATTTTTGTAACAGACCTCAATTATGGCATCAAATACATTCATTAATATCTGCTTTGTAAAACTGGGAAATAGAACAACCTTGCATTTTGGGGGATCAGCATTCACATTTCTGCTCAGAGGAAAAGTGTTTGAAGGAAAAGAATACTTTTAACAGAACTTTAATCTTCTGTACTCTGATCCATTACAAGGTCCTTTCTGTAACTCTTAAATCAGTATCTACTCTTCGATAACTTCTGAATCTACAACAGCCCTTTCTAACAGTATCAGCAATCTGAGTTACAAAAGAAATCCAAAATCTGCACTTTATGCCTCTGGGCATCAAATTCTATAATTACAAGAGCTACCTCTGCATATGATTACTTTTATCTTCAAAGAATCTGAAGGGAATGTACACGGCTATATCAAAAATATGTTTCATTAATAAAAGACATATCCTATCTTACAAGTATCATCTCCGTTTTAATCTGTTATCTTCTCTAATACTATACAATGGCACTCCTTAAAGATATAACTTTATAACAATGCTGAAACTGGATTTTTATAGGACCAGTATGTCTGTCTTAACTGTTAAAAATTAATGGTCTTTCTTATCTATCCATGGCCCTTCATGATAAAGGGGCAGCACAGATTATCTATTAGAGGAGTTACTGTACTCTTTGAAAAGTTATATTCTTTCAACACTGTGCCATATATAATCAGTCAACACTAGTTATTACCACCATAAACTCAGACACTTTTTTTAAATACTCCTAAATATACATGAAGAAAATTAATCAACACCCAACATTCTAAATTAAGAAGTATATAAAAGGTACTTTATTGTTTTCTATTTCTTTTTTCACCTATGTTAAGTCAACATTAAAAGGATTTTCCATACTTCTCTTACATCAAACCAATATTTTGATGACTCATTTCACACATTTTTTGTGGGTTCTTCGCACATTTTCCACCTTCCTTAAAGAAACACACTAGCTTCTAAGGTATGAAATGAAATTGTGTATTTGGGTTTTGGAAGTGAAAGAGTATCTCCCTTTTCCAAGCAACTGTAGCTTCCAACCTTGTGTCAGCTTTTAGCTATTTGATCTCACTTTGGAAAAGAAATATATTTTTTAATCAGACAGAATGTTACATAAAGACAGCATCTTTGTCATCCTGTCAAATTGATGAACATCTTGTACATACTGTGAACATATTAGTAACCTTGAAAAAAGTTAACAAAATCTAAGTCATAAAGGAATAAAGGAGTAATGTAATACACTTCTGATTGTTCCTCTCTGTATTACATTTTAAGACTGTTTTCCTAATGCATATTCTTCTAGGTTTTCAAGCTCAAACCACTTCCAACAGATAGAGGGAACTATTAAAGCTATTAAAAAATAATGCAGATAGACTGGACATAAACTACTTATTGGATGTCTATTCTCCTTATAAAATGCAAGTTAATATATAATATTCAAGCTTATATTTTCCTACTTTGAGACAGAATATAGACATTTTTGCTATTTACATTCCTAGTTTCATAAGCGACATGACATCATTACTACCTTCGTTCTAAAGCACTAACAGTTTATATTTGGTATTCAAATCTATGTTATTTACACTGATCCATTATTAAGGCTTTGATATTTTTCTTGTGGGACACAACTTGGAAGTGATGCTTCTGAGAGACTGCATGGCAGCAAAAGAGAATTTTGGTATAAAGAATTAGAATTATTATCATCATTATTAATAATATTATTGTTCTACCAGAAATTTTAAAAGCCAGTGCAAAAAGAAACAGTCAAAACCTCTCTCACATCTAATCATTACTCTTTGGTAGAGCAGTCCATGAAATGTGCCAGGTTATTACCATTTTTCAAAAGAAAGTTTTGTCTAAAAATCAATTAATTCACCTGAACTGGCAAATATTAGAAATAGCTTATTTGCAAAGCATTTTGAATGATAGAATGACACTTATTCTAAACTGTTCTGAGATAAAATTTAAAAAACCTAAGACTGTAAAGCATTTGTGAGGTAGAAGAGATAGCCTGAACGGGAGAAGAAAAGAAAGATTTTTTTTAAAAGGGTATGAAGGACTGTGGTGGGTTCAGTAACTTTTTTCAATATCAAATATCACACCACTCATCAGTTCTGATTATAATTTATGCAAACTTTTTATCAGACTAGGATTCATCGATATTAATTTTAAAGTGAGTTTAGAATTCCACCCACTGCCTCTAGTCAGTTTTGAATGGCAGAACTCCTCATAGGAGAAACCCCCCCAAAATAAGAATGAAGCAAAATCATGCAAAAGGCAAGGCGTGTTGGGCTAGATCATGGGGATTTTTTGGCAGTCATTTCTAATTGAAATGCTAAATTTGGAATTTTATTATTGTACTTTTTGACAGCAGTGAGCATCATTAGAACAATCCACAACATTCAACCTCTTAAGTTTCAGAAAATAATTTCTCCAGAAAGCTCAGTTTGACAACACATGCCACATCGTTTTTTAAGTCAAAAGCTATTGAATGCTTGTTCTTCACAGAACTTAAAAGTGAAGAATATTGCCAGATAGCTCAGAACAGCTTTCTGAAATTCATAGATAAAAGGATTAAAAGATATTCCTTAATATGTATATTTAATGAGAAGTAAGCAGCATGACTGTTCTGAGGAACATTCTATTTCTGCAATAAATGTTCTTGTTAAGAGATATGCAGTACTTGGATCCTCGTTTTTTTCAAGTTAGAACATGAAAATCTTGCCCATGGGCAAGTTTAAATACATTTATATAAGTTTAAATCTGAACTTTAAACACGATCTCTGCATAATATATATATATATAATGTCATCCTTTACTGTTTAACATACGATACACAGATTCATTTACATATATGCTTCTGTTTGATAATGATTCTGATCATTATGCCACAGCACCAAGGAGACATGACTTAAAAAGGAATTGACCATACTGCAGTGTATGACTTCGGAAATCTACCTCATCTATTTATACTCTTACTCATAGCGTTTCCTTTTTAAAAATAACAAACTAAGAATAAACAAAAACATGGAAAATGGGATAAGTCGTATGTAAAGTTTAACAAGTGGAAATAGGTCAGATTAATAAAAAGCATCATAAACTAAGAGCCACAGCAAACTAGTTAAAATTAAAATTGTTAATGGATGATGGTCAGCTTAATACTATGGTCTGTCATAGGAATTTTCCTGTTTCCAGATTTGCAAAGCCTGATCTTACAAGGTAGGTTAAGAAAAACCTTAGACCCCTTCCAGTCTGAGAGAACAGTTGAAAATTATGACCGTGGCTCCCTTTGCTTTCCTGGGGCCTCCTTCAGATTTTATGGTTCCCTTGCTCTCTTAGATGCCTTCTTTTCCTGTTGACTGAAACCGTACTCAGTATATTAAAGAAACAATTCATGCATGAGAACTATACTATGTGCGTAAACCAAGACTGTGCAGATTCCCATACTCTGCTTTAGCTCTTCATCACCCCCCAGTATGACTGTAACAGGAGTAAGACTGACCAATACAGACAGCTGCACTTTTGGAAGATGCCCCTAGTGTGGCCGAAGAGCAGCCACAGAGGTCGTTCAGAGATGTTGCCAAGACAGAGCAACATCACCTGCCAGCATTGCACTTAGGAGACCTCTCAGACAACTGGATTTTCAGCTGCCTGTCCCATCTTCCTCTCTACTGCTCATAAAGCAATCCAGTGTTTCTGTTTAAATGTGATTGCTAACTAAAGATTTCTTTCTAGCTTCTTGAGTTACTGTTGTGATTTAACCCCAGCCGGTAGCTAGGACCACGCAGCCACTCATGCAGTTGTCTCCCTTCCCCCTAGAAGGGCAGGGAGAATAGGGAGAAAAAGAACAGAAAAAGGAAAGAAAAAAAAAATCTCATTGGTTGAGATAATGACAGTTTAATAGAACAATAACAGAAAAGGATAATAACAATAATAATAACAACAACAAAAATAATACAAGTCTCTCTCACCACCTGATGAATAGGTACCTTCCCGAGCAGTGATCTTGGTTTCCCCCCTACCCCAGCCACCCCCCGTTTATATACTGAATAGAACATTTATGGTACAGAATATTCCATTGGCCATTACATTGTTCTGTCTATGCTTCTTCTCAGCTTCTGAAAGCACCTACATGCTGAATAAATAAATACAAAAATGTATTAAGTTAAATTACCAAAGTCACATGCAGAAATCCAACATGAGCAAAGTGAGATTTAGTGTTCCTTACAAATAAAGTTAATAAAATTTGGTTATCATTATCTGTAGAAAGACAAGCGAACACTATAGAAAATAAAATGTATGCTAGAAAACATGCGTTTCAATTCTAAATGCAAATCATTTAGTAAGAGTTTTAGTAGGCACAGGTCAGATGATAATTTATCAGATTTTTTAGGTAAATTTTCCCCAACAGGCTAGAAGTGTATTCCTTATATATTTATTTCTGTGCTATTCAAATAGTAAATTTAAAATTTCGTGACAGCAACTCAATATGCTTGAATTTTGCAAATACTCTGATGCTCTGATAAAACTACAGAAATTGCTGAAGAGAAAAGCATTGCTTTCTTTTTAGTTTGTCTGATTGCTTCTTCAAACTTCATCTATCACTGTGGGGAAGGGGGGAATATGCAGAAAAGCTAAGGCTTATTATCGAAACCATTAAGAATCATGCATACAATTTCCCTTCTGTTTACTTCCTATGCTTCAGTGTAAAGAGATGATGAATATAAATCAGATTGCATAATATATCAGTGAGAATCAGAAAATGTTATCTCACCTCCTTTCAGAAGATATCCTCATGTGAACTTAAGTTTTCAAAAACAAAGAAAAAAAATCACTTCTATCCATATTTCTCACTGGAGATGATAGCACTTCAGTCTCATTATAAAATACTGCCATTGCAATATACCAAATTTTATGTTCTTTATGATCAGCAAGAAAGGACTCAGGATGCAATGTTGGCATGATCTTTCCGGTCTTGAGCAACACTCATGTAAAGCAGTTCACAAAAGCACCTAGCAAGGTTCACAAAATCAAGAACCTTCTCAACATACAAAAATATAATTAGCCAGAGCACATGCATTTTAAAGATAATAAAAAGTAGAATATTTATCTTGAAGACCACTAGACGCATATACCAGACTTTGGGAAGAACAAAAAGGGCATTATTTGTTAAAACTAATTCTTTACTTCTACAGTTGATACAAATACAGTCATCATTTCAGTCACATGTGAATGAGCACACTTATTGTTGTCTCTTTTTGGACTTGTACTTGCCCCAGCCAGCAACTAGGACCATGCAGTCACTTGTTCACTCTCCCACCCCAGTTGGTAGGGAGAAGAGAGAGAAAAGGAGGGTGGCAAAAACCTCTTGGATTGAGATAAAGACAGTTTAGCAGAACAGTAATAAAAGAGGAAAATAGTAATTATAATAAAACTAATAATGGTAAAAGAACATAAAAAATAAAGTGATACAACACAAGTCATTCTCACCACCTGATCATTGATCACCTATCCTATCCCGAGCAGTGATCACAAATTCCTGCCCCCTAACTAACCCCCATTTATATACTGAACATGATTTGTATGGTAGGAATATTCCTTTGTCCAGCTTGTCCTGTCTATGCTCCTTCTCAGCTTCTATGGGAAGCTGAAAAAGTTGTTGAGTATTATAAGCATTACTTAGCAACAACTAAAACAATACGTGTTGTTATCTACATTATTCTCATACTAAATTCAAAACACAGCAGCTACTAGGAAAAACATTAACTATATCCCAGCTAAAACCAGGACAGTACTAAAACCTGAATTAAAATCTCAAATCCTACAAATATTACAGTCTTGTAGCTACATATAAATTTTCTGTGGCCTTTCCATAGTTAGCATTTTATTGAAATACACATGTATGATATTTTTTTGTAAAGAAATTTTGTAAAGTTGCACTTGCTCTCGCTTCTAATGAATTAAGTGTCTCCAAATGTTCCTCATTGATACTGCTGATCTTCAGGAATGCACAACAAATATTACAAAGCGACAACATTACCTTTCTTCAGATCTTGCCTTAAAAGTAAGCTCATACCATACTTGCAAAATACTGCGGTAAATACTTGTCATGATTTGGGGTGGAGCAGAGCCAATTTTCTGTTCAGTGAGAGAGGCTCTGGCTCTTGTTTGCTGTAGCAACCAGGGTCAGCTGACTTGGTTGTTTACCCTGTGGAGGGTTTGCACCTGTAGGGAGGTGGGGATAGGTCAGGTGACCTAAACTGACCAATAGGGTGTTCCATCCCATCCGCCATTCTCACTATAAAAGCTGAGGTATCGAAGAGTATTAGGTTAGCTCTTTGTCTTTGATTCTTTTTTGGGGGTTCTTCTTTACTGATGAGGACCCTGTGAGTTTGTCTACCTTTGATTCTCATCAGTGTTCCAGAGTGCACATTTCCCATTCATCTCTGAGACCAGCCTGGGACTTTTGATATATATTTTGTATATATTTTTAAACATATTGTATTTATTTTATTATTTTTTTTTTATTATTAATATTTCACTAAATTAGTTATTTTTTTTTCCCTAAACTCATAATTCTCTTTATCTCTCTCTCTCCTTTGAGCAAGAGGTGGGGGACAGCACCTGTTTTCTTGTCATTGGCCAACCTGGGCCAAACCATGACAATATGTCTCCATTGATTCCAGAAATATTAATTTCATATCCTACCCATTTTTCTTGTGTATTTACTGTGTTAAACTTTCCGTAGTGTTCTGTGGAATTCATCTACCAATGTGCATTGCTCTTAAGTCATTTGTTGTCTATGTCAGAAAGTCTTTCTATACACGTTTCCTAGCTCACTAGGAACCTAATTCTTTAAGTCCTGAAAAGGATTTTTTAGGTTTAGCACAGATCAAATAAATATCAGAAAGCAATCTATTAAAATTAATGATTTAAACAAAGGATACAGCAGTATACAGCAACTGTGTTCTCCAGAATTTAAATTTCAAATATTACGCTCTTAAATACAAAAGGAGGTTGTTCCCTATTTGCATAAAAAAGTGAGGAAGAAAATCAACCTATTAGCGCTACGTGCTAATCATACAGAAAAACAGTAATAAAAACATTTCCTTTGTGCGGGCACTAAGAAATCCAAGGTTTTAATTTTTCTTCTCTTCTTTAATTTGCATTATTGTATGCAGGATCTTTGTTCTGAACCATTGCCATGAAAAACTTTTATTAATAGATTGATGTTTTTGTTCTCTTGATCAATATCAAACACTGTACAAAAATATATATCATTTCAGATTATCAATCTGTGCATTTGTAATGATACTTGTTTCCTGTAAGTCTCATTTTTTAGCATGTAATTAAAACTCCTTCCTCCAGCTATATTACAAATGTTGCCATCCAATAGCTTCACTGAGATTAAGTACATAAAGTCTGCCTGCTTATGTCATATACATGTGTAAGTATGTGTGTGTGGAAAAAAAAAAAAACAAACCCCAAAAACCAATAATATAATAAATACAGGAGGTAAGTGAAGTAATTAGGATATTATTTTCTTCAGTTAAACCTTGATATTTTTTTGCACATTCAGACATTTGATAGAATTACGTAGACTTACTGAAAATAAAGATAACACCACGTTACATGAGGTATTGACATACCTCCTTTGCTCTTTTCTGTAACAGTAGCTCTTTAGTTCTTCAGAACAAAATGAATTTTATAAAATAAGTGTCGTATGTGGTAGTGGGAGAGAAGGGGAGTTTTCTAAGACCTTACTAATAATCACTAGTCCTCATTTACTGGGCAAGAAAGAAAGGAAATGGTAGAGCTACAGATATCCTCCATTACAAATTGCAACAGAAAATCATATCTGGTATGATAGTCCAGATGACCTATATGATACAGACTCTAAATTGTAGTTTAGCATTAGCTGAAGACATTAACTTGTATTTCCCTGGGTTAAGCCTGGACTATTCTGAATACTGTACCAGTACTTGGACGTTTCCAAACGAAACCTAGACATGGTTAAATACCATAGGCTACAAAACAGTAACAGACCACAGGGAAAAGACAAAGGCATCACTTTGCCTAGGTCTTTGCAGTGTTGGAGGTTTGTCAAGTAATGTGCCCAGAAGTCTCAGTGCCCTGGCACTTCAATTCCACTTTTTTTTTTTTTCAAATATCTTTTCATTACACAAAAATCATGACACATTTTTGTCTATTATCTTTTTACTAGAGAAAAATCAGTGCTAATTCCTGTGAAGAAATAAATGGAAGCTCCTTTACTGGAGGCCAAGACACCCAGATCAAGACCTATTTCTAAAAATCGAGTCACTTTTTTGTTAGATCAGTAATAGAATTCTTCTAGACATATTTTTCTCTTTCTTTTCCTCATATAATTTTCACAGTATGAGTTAAAAGTTTAATAAATCCAAAGTACAAAAAAGCTTATAATGAACCTGTCAAAGGGCATGCTTGTAATTTGCCTGAAAGGATATTATTTCCTGAGAATGTTGTTCTGTCTTCATATAATTCTTCCTGAGATGCTCAATGCAGAACTCTGAAAATGGATGTTGACAATTTTGAGTAACATCCACTGATAGCTGCTATCCTAATAAGCTGGCTGAAATGCCTCAGCGTGAAGATCAGATATAAATCAACTTTACCTTGCAAAGAAATTTTTTTTTTCTGAAATAATTCTTTTCTTCTGGCATGGTTGAACCTAGCAATGCATAAATGTATCTTTCTACTTATTAACATGCTTTTAATGCAGTTCAACTACTACAGTTCAAGTTAATGCTATCAGCTTTTAACTGGTTTTGTTGGGATATTCGTCACAATCATAGCACTGTATAAGAACTGAGTTGATTAAATACACAATTTGTTTTACATGGGCAAGTATTCAGCTGGTGTATGAATCATGAATTACTCTTTACTACATCTTCCAGTGCATCACTTCTTTCAGCACATTTTGTCCAGAGAGTTTCCAGGAGTGAGTAAGGCTGGTGCTTCTCTCCCTAATGGCCTCTGTAGGGAGTAGGATAACGGGAAGATGATCTGATTTAGTGCAGCAGTCCTTACATTTTGTAAATCCTGGCTTATACTCAGCAAGAAACAGAACATGGTGCTTGCCCTTGAAAGCATAACAGGCATGATCTGTCTCTGTTTTCATCTTGTTTCAAAAAGAATAGAAGAATACAATACTTTTTTCTGTAATATGTCACTCTATCAGACATGCTACGTGCCAAGTCTCATTCTACCTCCCTGTACCTGCTTGTTCCTGAAAATAATGGGACACTTTGTGCCTGTTCTGTTTACTCAAGCCTTTCTCAAATTTGCCCACAACTGCTTTTGGAACTAGGTCTAAACAGCCATTCTGGGATTTTGTAGACATTCTTTCATGAACAGTCAAATCAAACCCATGTTAACACAGGCCCATATAACTAAAAATAAAAACTTCTCACCTTCAGTAATGCAATTAACTTGTTTCCCTTTTAAACCATATAATATCACTATTATTAATTCATATCTTAAAAACATAAATCTTGGAAGTCATAATACACGCTATTTTGTGAATGTAGACACTATTTGTTCAGGCATTTACATGTTATGCCATACCATTCCTTGCATATTATCCTATTTTACTCCTTACAAGCTTGTTATGCAGTGTTTGTGCCACCATATGGCAATAAATGTTCTAGAAGTTGTCCCTTCACAAGATGTATTGGAATTTAATTTACATTTAACCTATAGGACAGATTCATCAGATCTAGTCCATGTGTAAATGTTTACAATATATCTCAGCTTCAAATGTGTTGTCAGCACTACAAATATGTTTTCTTCATGTAATATGTTTCCTTCTATTTGAAATTTTCTTGGTTTCATGAAGAGAGACTTTATGATTATTTTTTTTGATGGCTTAGTGCCTTTTTTGAAAATCACTACCACTGAAAAAATGATTGATTCATTTTATATTCTCTAGATATCAAGCAATTAAAGGAAATCCAGTGACTGCACTGTAACTATCCCTGTTTATTACTAATGTAAATCTGCAGATGAGATTTCATCTACTATCTCATATGGAATAGCAGAATACGAGATTATGACTAATAATGCACCAATAAACAAAGCTCATTTCAGAAATGAAAATTAGACTGTTGATCTGATCTGGAGGAAGATTTTTCAATATTTGGGGAACGTTTTTGTCTCATGGTCTTGTTCATAAACATGAGTGGAGAATCATAGAAACACAGAATATAATATATTAATTTCTGCAATGAAATTTACTCTGGTATTCATGTGCTAGTTTTCTGTATTGCTTGCCAGGCCCCCGGAAAACTATCCAACATTAATTATAATGTATGTGTCCTGACAGAGTAAAATATTTCTAAAGGATATGTTCTCTGCTTTCTTGTTTCAGTGTAACATTAAAGGTTTGTCAGCCATTGATACAAAACACACAAATCTGTCTGGACATTAATATCTGAGCCTCTGGCAAGGTTATATTCTTTCTTTACAGGAGGCTTGACAGAACCCTCACTTCAGACAAAATATCAAACACTATTCCTGAACGTTGAACCAACTCTGCTGAGGTCAGAACATGCCTGAGACTGTTTGGGAAATGGTTTAGAATCTCTAGTGCAGTCAGAAAGGAAATGATTGCATGGGACAATATAGATCTCAAAAATAGTTCTATACTTTTTTTAATTTACTAGAAGATAAGTAATAGTGAAAGTTTATTTCTCAGACACCTTCTTACAAAATAAAGCCACCTGACTGAAAATATGTTTGAACTCTAAAGGATATTATCATACTGTGCATTGATGTAATCTTTCAACCGAGGAAAAAAGTCTTAGAAAAAAAAAATCTTAAAATATATTATGAACAAATCTACTTTTCTGGGCAATATAATTTCTCAAGTAATTGTACCATTCACTCCATTATCACATACCATTTCTTTCAGTACCAAGTCATTCTCCCTGAAGGCAACCTTATAGGTGTATTAACTAAATGGTTGATTTATTTGTTCTCTGGAACAAAGAAAATTAATTTTTCTTCCCCCACCCCTCTCACACCTTTATTCAGCTAACTAAAAGAAGTCATGCTTGTCCTCCCAATTCTTCCTTTGCTTCAAATAGGTATCTGATGATCGGGAGAGAGGCCTGCCAGCCACTTCTGCACATAGATACTTTTGTTAATTATGGACTTTGCAGGGGTAATTTTACTGTTTCCTTTTCCTGAACCAAATAAAAATGATTGGCAAGTCTGTGTCACCTATAATCTCTCATTAAGAAGGAAAAAACAGTCATCAAGTCACTTGTACTAGCCTGTCTACTTCCTTCCACCAACTGGTCGAAAGACTTATGTCCATTTGCAGACAGTAGTAGTGCTACAGGTGTCTGGTTTCTTTTTTCAGTGGGACCCACTATTATTGCTAAGAGCTACTACCACCATCTCTTTAATATTATACAAAGAATAGTTGAATAGTTTATAGCTGAGTAGTTTACCAAGATATTAGTTGTAGATGGTTGGAATGATAACACAGAACAGCTTATAATTTTCTTTCTTTTTTTTTTTTTGAGAGAAAACATATATATATTCAGAACATTCTTTTCATGTTTTCTGATATTACTGCTTAACACTGGAAACAACTGTGTTATTTACAACACTTGGATTTTCAAGTTATCAAAGGCAAATGGAACTTTTTTAGACTCTGACATGTATGTTTAATTTGAGACCAGTGAATCTTCTTGTATCCCATCAGCAGAAGATTACAGGTCCCTGAAAGTCCATAATTCCCATAAACCATTCAAAATGCACATAAACATCTTCTAGTTTATTTTGAAAAGACAGATCTTAGAAGTCTTTCGAGAATGGTATATTTCCCTCTCTTCATGACAGCTGTTTCAAAATTTTTATTGTCCCAAAAGAATCAAAAAGACAACAATTAATTCAGTCATATAGAAGAAAATTTAGTTGTCTGTATTTTCAGTCCTAATCATTTCACTTCTGGGCAAGCGGAACACTCTGTTGCTTGTTCTTCAACACTAGCTGGTGTGATTTAGAAAGTATTGGGAAAAGCAGTAAAATTGTTCATGTAACCAAACTGATGGATTACTTGCGCAAATGCTGCAATACTTTGCTTCTTTATTCACAACCAGGTTAACCAAACACCAGGTGGATCAGGATGGGAACTTAGTCCAACCAAAAAAACGCATTTTACATTGCTCAATATAGCATTTCAATCAATACTTCTACAGATGCATGGGAATATAAAGAATGTGAATGTTTTTCCGCACATGCTACAAACTATTTGCTTCACTCTAACAGAAAAACTCTTCCTAAAAGGGTTTGCTCTGCAAGACATTGTTTTCTAAATCCTACAGTTATTATTAGCAGTATTAGCAGTGCCATGAAGGATAAGGCCAATAAGAGAAATGCATCATGGAATGAAGTGTGCATCTTTTCTGTCTGGTAGTTGGACTTGTGAAAGCCAAAATGCAGAGCATATATATCACTTTAGTTGCATGTACATGGTCCTTAATATCTGAAAGGAAACGTTTAAAAAACTTATTTCTGCTCTGTGTGATCACTTTGTCTCTTTCCTTCTGTTCCATATTCTTCCTCCCACATGAAGTAATTTGTCTTTCAATGTCATCCACCAAAACTCACCCCCAGTCTGTCCATGTCCATCCTCAAGCCTATTTCCCTTTCTCCCCTTTCTCTTTGAAGAAAGAAACACCAAGAGGAGCAGCAGCAGAACCCTACTGACAAGGGCCCCTGCACAAGCAAGAGACAGTCACATCCTCAGGTGAGCCAATACCAGAACTCAAACTCTCCCACAAGACTTTTGAGCACCTTTTAGCACACACATGATTGCTTTGAAAACCTGAATATTCAACAGTATGTCATGATCTTGTGGAAGCTGTGGATAGTGAAGTGATTAATGGTAGCATGGATTCTGAGACATTTACTTTTCAAAGGGTGAATTGGACCTTTTTACCTCAAAACTAGGTGCAGTTTAAGTATTATTATTTGTCAGGCATCATATAAGTTGTAGAAGAGTAGATAAGCAGTTTCTAGTCAAAACTCATGAACAAAAGTCACTATAACAGAAGAAGAGTGATAATTTCACTTGAGACAAAAAGCTAACTGTACCTTAAACAGGTAAGATAGCAAAGGCTTTCATAATTTTTATCATGGCAAAACCCCTGGAGAGAAAATACAAATTAAGGCCAAGTGTAACATGCTTTGTTTAAACAAACAAAGATGAGACCATTGCCTCAATCAAGGATCTAGAAAAACACACATTTGGACAGAAGAGAGGTATGTAAAGCAAGATCAAGCTTATGCCTTTTTTACACCTAGTTCCTATATTTGCTTTGTATTTCTGATACATAATGACTGTGGCTAGAAAGCAAAAATGGAAGACAACTGCTAATGAAAATGTCAGACATTGCCACAAGTGGCTTGCTTTTAAACTGTGTTTACCAAAAAGGAAGTGAGAAGAGTCATTCCATTACAGGGGAAAAAAAAATCATGCCTCATCCAACAGCATGAGAGAAGTGGGGCTGCTGCCACTCCATGTCCCCAAATCCAACCAGTAGTGACACTGAAGATGTATTCCCAGCAAGCATGCACACACAAAGCACTTTCATATTCTACATATGTGCTATATCTTGTTTGTGACAAAGGTAAAACAGGTACATAGCCTATATTCTTAAAAGAAAATTTATTCTGTCAGATCCAATAGTCTGAGAGAGGTGAGGCTGCTGCAGGTCCATGTCCCCAGGTCCAACTAGTAATGAGGCTGAACATGTATTTTCAGTAGGCACACACATATAGAGCACACATATTACACCACTTATATACATATATCCATGGTCAGCCACGTAGATCACAGTCAGACACTGAGAGCACTTGCATGAACATGGACAACACCAATGGTCTCATTTTGCTCCTCTCTCTGGCTGGATAGGAGGAAAGTCCACTGGTGAGAACATATACATGCATATGTACATGGTGGAACCCTCCAGCAGCTGGGTTTACTCAGTCTGTCCAGTTATTGGCTCCTCGACACCATTGTCCCCAGCTGTGCTGGCACCTGGGCATAAGAAACCCTACTGCAGTTGCTGGTGCAGACTATTGTGCGCGCACGCACATAGACATCCATCTAGAACTGGCAGGGCCTCCCTGCTCCCACATCCAGCCCCCCTCTGCTCTCAGCCCTAGAGACACACACGTGCTCTCACTTCCAGACAGATGAGCTTTATCTTATAACTTAACACATTGTATCATGCAAATATTCAGTCAAGCAGCTGAGCACATGAAAATAACAATTTTTTTCATTTTCTTTTCTTTTGGAGTGAAGCACCAAAGTAGACTCCAGGGGAAACAGAGAAAGCATAAGGTTAAAGAAGTGGGGGAAAAAAAATAAAGTGCTGTTAATAATGCAAAAGTTTTTAAAAAAGCAAAATGTTGAGACTCCTAGTTAAAATAATATGTTCAAAATATAATTGTGTGGTAAAACAGTTGATGCAAATCTGGGCTGGTTATCATGTTTCTGACAGGTTTTTAATGTGAAATTAGTTCAACAGCAGTGCTTTGTATTGTTATATTATTTTTGCTATTTTTTAGTTCTTTTTATAAGCTTGGAGGTAAAATGCCTGTCAGCTTCAATTGTGTACTATTTGTTATTTTAACTAGGTCATAGAAATCATTGGTTTATTTCAATAATGCATTTTCCTTAAAGTTTTCAATAAGATAATGATTTGACTTGTAAGGTTCAGACCATACCCAATTATACAACTCTAAAACATAAATTCTCCTCAAAGTCAGGAGAACTTGGATATAGTCATTCCTGTTCTATATCACCCTTGATTATTTAGGCTACTAAATTACTACAGAAATCTCCAGAGAAGACATTATGCAAGTTGTAGCTTTTCCTTTCACCTTTGTAAGATGGCCTTTCTCTGAATATTCGTACATCTGTTAACTGTGGCATTCCTAAGAGGAAAAGGGTGACATCTGATATATGTCAGATAGAATTTCAGCTGAACAGAAGTAAATCTTGCAGGATCATTCTGTCTTCTTCTCATTGTTTTCTTAGAAATTCAAGTGTCTTCTGTAGAAGAATTTGCATTCACTATAATACAGGATAAATCCTCATCAGTTGCAGGTCATTAATTAAGGTTTATGTTTTTAATTAAGCCTGAGTGATGTGTATTTTTTTTAAGTTGTGCTGTACATCCCAGAAGATCGCATCTTACGCTTAATTGATCTTGTATTGTAAGTGGACCTAGAAAGTTAAAAGAACTTCATGTAATTAACTCGCATTTTGGGCCATGTAAGAGACATCTCACCATTCAGAAGATGTGCATATGCATTATGGTTCAAGTGATGAAAATGTCCAAATCATGATGGAACATTCAGCAAGGAATTCTTCTAAGGACTCTACTTCCTCAGAGTGGATCTTTCACCTGAAGATTTGTTGCTCCTTACGGCCATGTCAGAAAGGCTGAAAAGCAGTGTGTAAAAAGCCTAGCAAATTTAAATTGTTTGGGGCTACATGTCTAACAGGTTGATTTTTTGCAAAATTTTAGTGAAAATGTTTCAGTCGTTTCAGAGAACAATACTAAAGGAAATCAGAATAAATGAAATTGTTTTTTTCTGAGTAAACTTTTGAGAATTTTTTTGAAAACTTTTTTGAGAAAAGTCTGTTGATTTATGTTCAACTTAAAAGTCACAACCTCGGTCAACATAAAAAAAAAAAAGAACTCTTGAAGCTAGAAACCTAACTTTTCCTCTAAGTCTTGGGCCTACTTCAACTCAGAGCCTACAATTTATTTTTTTTTAATGTCATTGTGAGATGGTGCTATAGTTTACAGTGGTTCCAGGATGCTGATCTGAGAGTAGGCATCCGTCTTTCCTGTATTGCTAAGAACAACTTTGGGGGCTAAAGCAGAATAAACACAGTATTAGGAAAAGGAAGCAGACAAATAAAATGTAGGTTTGGATGTGGGTATGGGTTTGAAGGGCAAGGAAGGTTAAATGTTTCATGGGGACTTTATCTAGCAGTATCTGTAAAACATGCTTTCTGTAGCTCAGGAAATCCCTGAAGAGCTGAACGCCAGAAATACAGAAAATAAGAAGGATCACTTTAATAAGCCCTTTTGTTGTACTCTTTCTAAATATCCAGTACTGGTTATTCTTCAAAAATTACAGAAGTCAGATATAGATTGGTTGGGTAGGGCTTTGTTAGGGTTTTCCTGATCATGTCCCAGGACATGGCTGTCCCTGGGACCCGGACCGTGCACCCTTGCTTTGGCCCCAGCCTTGCTTGGCTGGTTGGAGCATGGTGAGCCTGCACCCTACCAGGGAAGGGAAGGACATGTTCCTGCCACCTGTGGCCACCTGCCACCTTTGCCCAGCCCTTAGGACAAAATGGGATTGTACTTGAAGACATGGTGAAGAAACATTTGTGTCCAGCAGAGCATAATTCCAGCCAGAAAATGTTCTGCTCTCAATCCTGCGCTGCTTTTGATGAAATTCTGTGAAACCTACTAGTAAAGAATTGCTTTTGGTACTGCTCTTGTCCTTGTCTCCATAAAAGCTAACCACTTACTTCTGTTATCAGGTATCTTATTAGGCCAAGTAGCAACATTCTGCATGAAGCAAAAAGCTATAGCATTGCTTATAACCTGTTAAGTATCAGTGCAATATTACAAAATGAAAACTGTTTTCTCAGTGTGAGATTTTAGAAAAAGCCTAGAAAATCACACACAAATTGTTAGTACTGTAACATTAAGCACTCAGAAAGTTAGGAAATGCAAGATTTAATTTTCAATGTGATCTTAATTCAGGTGGTTGGTATGTATACATCTTGATTCAGTTTTAATTATATGATTGCAATAGTCTGTTCCCCTGTGTTTAATTCTGTGCCCTGGCAGGATGATGTTTAGTTAGCGAACAGCTGTTCAATATTTTGTTGCAGCATTGTGCAGTTTGTTGTTTTATACTGTATTCGCTGCACACTTTTCAATCCCTCTATAAACTCAGAGTTATTTATTTACTTCCAGGGTTTTGTATAGCACTCATCATTACACAGAATTCAAGTGCTTCACATTTATTAATAATTTTTACGACACCCCTGTGAGATGAAGGGACACTATTTATTATCTCATTATTACAGATGGGGACAGATAAATTAAGATAAAAACATCTACTTGTTACTGGAGACCTCTCTGAGACATTTTGCCCATGATTTCCCAAAGTACTCCTCCTTTTTATAGCACTTTACACATTCAAAGTGCATACCCCCACTGACTTCAGTTTGGAGTTCTAAGCATTTTTATGAAATTCAGGTGAGGCATTTAGAGATGCGGACTCTTTTCTTGAGATAAAAAAAACCCACCTGTTTTAAGTAGATTGTTCAGCAACGCAAAGGAATCCTATGACAGTGTTCGGAAAACAATCCAGCTTCTTGGGGCAAGATACCTTGCCATAAGCTGCTTTTCACTTATTACATAAGCTCACCTTCCAAAAAAGTCCTTTCATTACACAGATCCACATTTGTCTCCAGAGAATTTGATTCTGTACAGTGAGTAAAACATTTTCCATCATTATCTCACATGGGGGGAGGAGGGTGAGTATGGGTGAGGGAATGGATGAGGTTAAATTGGAGCTGTAGAAACAATTTAAATTACTGCATTTCAGGATTCAGGTTCTCCTTTAGATGCTTAAATTCTTGCATTTTTATTATTTTTTTTTAGTTTGTGTATGGGATATCTGCTAATATTTTACATATTTCTATATCTAGACAGGTGCAGATAGATATTTTAAGTAGAAAAAACCCTGAACAGTTTCCAGCTGGAGAAACTGACTTCTATTATGGATGAGTTCATGTCATCCGATCTATGAAAAATTTGAAGGTTAAAAGGCAAATTCCACTCCTTAGAAATGACTCACAAGGGATATTGCTACATGAGTTCACTACATGAATTTCAAATTCTGGATTTTTCCACTGAGCACACCTGCCTGCATGGAGATGGAAGATTGGAAACAGGGTTGCAATCACCTGTGAAAGAAGCAAGGGGACCATCACTGCCCCCAAATGGTCAGGAAAAATTTAGTGATGAAGGGCAATCTTATATAAGTACTCTGGTTCTCTTGGTTTTGGAGCAGATCTCCCGGATTTGTTCTGCTGTCCAACACATTGCTGTTCCCTTCAGTAGATTAACTTCTACAGGAGTTACCCCCAATTGCTTGCCAGCCCTAGCTCCCAGGCCCCTCAGATAAGGAGTCCATCCACAGTGTTCTCTCTGCCATCTCCTGTCTCACTGTATTCTTATGACAGGAAGGAATATCTTGGGAAAGGTTATTCAAGCAATGTTATTCCACGCTTGTGAAGTATATGTCAATACATTCTTCTTGCTTGCGGCAAAACTTACTCTCCATTGACTTAACCTGAGAGAGGAAAAGAGAACAGCCAAGGTCACAATGGCACCACAGGATAACAAAACTAAAAACAGACACAAGTTTTGGAGGGAGGAGACAAAGATTTCAGTGAGTAAAGCAAAAAATAGCAAGGAGAGACAGTTCTTTAAAAGTACTTTAACGGTACTTAATAGTTTGCTAAGGTGATTTAAGAACACACAGAAGAGAAATAGGGATCAGAAAAGTGGTAGTGTGAATATTTCAAGTTCTTATCCAGCTGATAGGCCAAATTTATGCAACCTATGTAGAAATATCCTCCTGCTGCTTTTGCAATTCTATCCATATGCTGATAAAGTAACCACTTTGTGTCTCCAGTTGCTGTCAAGAATAAATGCTCTTCTCCAAAAACAGAGAAATAAAGAAAGAGGTCATTCATGCATCTGAGTGAAAAACCGTATCTATTTTGTTGGTGACAGCTCAGAAGTTCATGTTTTTGTGACTGATCTCACATCCTTTCTCCACTAGGAGCCAGGAAAGGAGACAACTTATAAGAATTCCATGGAAGCATGCCAATGAATGAATCACCATGCTAAAATATGGAAGATGTTACAGTAGATCAGATGAAGATGCCATTCATGTCTACTGGAGTATGTGTACCCTAAGTGTCACCGTTCATGCCAATAAAAAATTCTCTGTGATTTTAATAAATTCTTAATACATGAATAATTTGTGATAGAATATGATTAACACTGTGTGTGATCTTGTTGGAAGATTAAAAAGGATGCTTCATTTTCTTCACTGATGATTATTAAAAACAATAAAAGCATAACCTCTGCTCCTTGATCTAATGGCTGATTGAACTACTTGGTATTACCAATCTACAGAGCACAAAGGCTTTCACCTCCTTACATCTAAAGCTAGGTACTATGCACCAAGCACAATCTCAAAGTGTTTGAATTCTGTTCTAGATTTTCTCCTCATTTAGTTAGTCAAGACAGAGAGATTATGTTTACAGACCTTCAAAAAAAGTGTCTTGCCCCTCAATTTCATGCAGTTGAGATTTAAAGGATAGCTGAGCAAACAAAAGAAATATCAGGGAAGAAAAAATCCCAGCTAATTTAAGAAATACATAATAAGAAAACAGGAGACAGGCTTACATTTGTAAAAGAAAACAAACTGATAATTAGCAGTTCAATAAAAAAAAGAAGTGGAGAACCAATATGTCCTCAGATAAAGGTTAAATGGGATTACCCAATAAAAAACAGGTTTACAAGTGTAACTAGCAGTAAATTGTAGAAAAGATTAAATGAGGGCCTAATCATAAAAATGTAATAAGAAGTCAGTACTGTGTTTTATTCCTTCTCAATTTAATATATAGATAAGAAGTTGCTGTATGTGTGTGGCAGTAGATGGCTACAGCATCAAGTTAATCTGTCAGAATTAGGAACTCATATCTAATATATACATATATATATATGGATAATGCCTAACTTCAGAATAAAATCTGAGCCTCAGTAGCGTACTTTGTAAAATTATGCAGTCCATGTCATGTAAAATAAAATTAACATAGATCTACTCCTGAGGTTTCAAGCAGAAAACTGCACTGAGAGATGATCTTATCCACAGGAAGAAAAGTATTGGAGAATAAATGGAGCTATCAGCCTTGCTCCTGTCATAACCTTGGTGTTACCCAGCAGATTAGGTGGCAGCAACTGCAACCCCTACAAGGATTGATAGTATTGTTTCTTTCATCTCATCAATCTTCACATGTCTACACATTCACAATATATATGACAGTTCTCTTTATTTGTTTTGTTTTCTTTTGTTTTGTTAATATATGCAGATCTCATTTAGTCACATATCTTCCCCTCCCATCTTTGTGTCATTTTTGTTACCCTTCTCCTTCGTTTCTGCAGTAGAATTCTTAAGTTAGGGATCTCTAAAATCGTCTGATATTACTCATGCTTGTACTTATGAAGAAGTGTAATTCCTTTCATGCATTCAAACCTGTCATTAAGTATATAGAAGTACATGGTTTTGTTTCTCTAAACAGTGTACCACTTGAGTAAATGTATATTGAGCCCATTATGTTTTGTTACCTTAGATTTTCCTTCTGATACTTTCTAGGTAGACCACTACCTATTCAATTTCTATTTAATTTCTATTTATGCCATATACTTCCATCCCCACCAAAGTGCAATGTAAATTGAATGGTGTCTATTGCATTGTGTTGCATACTCAATGCCTTTGTCAGCTCACCATAGTCTCTGAAAAAAATAAAAGTATTTAATTGACCTGGTAAGGCAACCAGTATTAAAAAAATGTCACAAAGTTGGATATGTGTTTGTCATTTGCATGAGAGAAAAAAAACAGCAGCAACAGAATTTTGAGGATACACAAACTATTTTAAAATATGTATTTTACTTTGTTACATAACATTAGCAAATTCAGACAGATAAACAGTAATATTTATTTACTGTTGTTAAATGCTGATGGTATGTCTAGAACCTGAATTTAGCCCTCAAAATGCATCCAGTTCTGGGCCCCCCAATTTAAGAGGGTCAGGGAACTACTGGAAAGAGTCCAGTGAAGGGCAACAAAGATGATTCAAGGACTGAAGCATCTCCCTTATGAAGAAAGGCGGAGAGAGCTGGGACTCTTTAGTCTGGAGAAGAGAAGGCTGAGGGGAGACCTTATCAAGGCCTATAAGTATCTAAAAGGTGGGTTGAAGGAGGAGGGAGCCAGACTCTTTTCAGCGGTTGCCGGTGAGAGGGTGAGGGGCAACGGGCACAAGTTGGAACGTAGGAGGTTCCACTCAAATATGAGAAAGAACTTCTTCACAGTGAGGGTGACAGAGCCCTGGAACAGGCTGCCCAGAGAGGTTGTGGAGTCCCCTTCTTTGGAGATTTTCAAGACCCGCCTGGATGCAGTCCTGAGTAACATGCTCTAACATGATCTAGGCAATCCTGCTCCAGCAAGGGAGTTGGACTAGATGATCTCTATGGTCCCTTCCAACTCTAAAAAAAATTCAATTCAATTCAATTCAAAATGACTGAATGTTACAGTAACATTGTAATTGTAATAATGAAATTGGTAGAATATTGCTGATAATTCAAGTTTAGCATGTAATTAAGTGTGTTTAGTTCTACTCTATTTCTTGAAGGATCAGTACCATATATAACCATCCTGTCTCAAGTCAAAATCCAAACAAATTTTGCTATCCTAAGTATTGTGCAAGGTTGCAAAGATGAAATTGTTCTAAATAGGTAAAGAATAATATACCACTGCATTCAGAAATAATGTGGGGCTGTTCATGGGTTTTATAGGATGTATAAAGCTGTTTCTGTTACACTCCAGGTAGTTGTTTTTTTTTTTTCTGGTAGTTCTTTACAGACCAGAAAACATTTTAAATTCAGATGTTCTGTTCTCCAGAGGTTTACTTCTATGTGTGTCACTTACACTTGTGTTTGTTGCAAAAGCTTGCCAAAAGAAAATGGTGGTGTTTTATTCTCCTGTTTCACAAGTGTATATGACTACAGAAACTATATTACATTATGATACAGTCCTAGTGTATTTGATGTGACAGTACGGTCCCATATCATTTCTCTACATATACCCCATAGTCACACAGCTCTTTGTTTTTTACATGTCAAGAGAAGATGCTTATTTCAGTGGAACTGTATGCATACCAAATATTAAGCACATGCTGCAACATCTGAGTCTCAGTGCACCCCTGACACTAGCAAAACTGAGGAAGCCTGACATTTCTTGATGCATGGTGGGCATTGCATTTTCAGAGAACTGTCATCACCACATTTTGGAAAATACATTAACTGTCAAAAAGTACTTAATATTTTCTAAATATTTTACTAACTCTAATTAACATCAAATTAGTCACTGTGAACCCAATCACATTAAAAATGTTAAGAATTTCAGAAAACATGATACTTTCTGCATCTGAGAGAACATAAAAAAGAGCTGTCAGCTAGAAATAGTCTAGTTTAAAATGGAAATAAAAATAATAATAAATTCAGAAGTGGTTATTTTTATTAAATACTCTCAAAATATTTTTTCACTGTGAGAACAAGTAGTTTTATGGCATCCCAGCAAATGACACTCTTGTGCCCCTTTATAAGGAATACATATAGTCATATACTTACATATATATGGACCTTTTCTTTAGTAGGTCTGTAAGCATTTTCCTGAAGAGATAGCCATCTATATCCATAGTTTACAGATGGATAAAATGAGACATGATGACTTGCCTCCTCTATTTAAGACCCGTATGCCAGCCTTTAAATATATCTGAGATAAATTGTTCAACTTGTGAAATTTTAATAAAAACATATTCGCTATGCAAATTGCCACAGAAGTAGACACACAGCTTCCAAAAATGTCTGTTTCCAGTGTAGTTTCCTATAAGAACTTCTGTATTAATGGCAGCATCAGATTATTATAGTAAGTACTGAAGGTAAATATATACTTCTAACCTTTTAAGAATACTTCAAATTCCACGTCACAAAGAATATAGTTGACATGTTAATTGCCTAGCTGTATAAAAACTGGGTTATTTTTCAGCCTTTGGCATTTTTTAAGTTCATTAATTTTCTTACCTTGTCTTTCTCTTATGTCTTCTTTTTATTGAGAAACTCTAAATGTAGTAGGATCATAAAAACTCAACCCAACAAATGGCTGAATAAGGAGGAGCATTTACTGAAATGAGATAGAGCATTTTATACTGCATACATATATTGATTGTTTAGCCATTCAATTCTTTTCTTTTCCTTTTCTGCAGCTACCTATAGCCAGTTTAAGAATAACAGATACTCCTCAATTGATAAAAGGCAGGGATTATAACAATAAATTATTAAATACACATATAATATTCATTAAAGAAAAATAATCATACTTTGAAATGTGATAGTATCAGATTCAAATAATCTAACATCCAAGGATTCTGTCAACCAGCAATACTATACAACAAAGAGCCTTATTCACTACTGTTTTGCACTTTTTAATAGCCTGTGCTGCTAAGCAAGCTGAGAGTGAATCAGAATTAACCAGTTTTAATGAGCACCTTACAAACATTCCACATTCATGTCAGTTATTCCATAAAGCATAGCAGAAAAGAGCATCCACTCTGAAATATTTATGTTGTCTGGAAATTTCTGAATTGGAGAGCTGTATAACTCCCTTCTACACTCTTCAACTCAAATTCTCTTTTACCAATAGTAAAGAAAATACTTAAGGTATAATATGACTTGCTGAGAAGCTATGGACATTTCAACGGTCAGGAGTTTATACACTGACAAAACACTGTCTGGAATCTCCTACCTGGTATCTGTGATAGATATGCAGATCTGCATATGAATAATATGTGTACTGCTGGTCATAATATAGGAGGGCATTTTTAAAGTAAGCTAAGACATTGGACTTCCTTCTGCACATAATGTTCTGCATCCTGGAAGGTAAATGTGCTGTACCTGGGGCTGTGCTCACAGTCTCAAAGCTCGGGTAGCTGCAAGTCTGATCATCTGGACAGCTTCAGGACATAAACATACTAGCAGAGTAGGTGAGGGTGTGCACTCGAACAGAGGCAGAGCCTGTTCATTGCCTCTTAACAGCAAGAAAGGCAGCTGTGAGATGAAAGTGCGATGACACATGTTCAGCAGCTGGCATGAAACTAAAGTCTGCTTGGTGCCAAAAATATTTCCATTATTAATAATACATGCGAGTGTTGTGTGCATTTAAAAATGCCCTGGCAAATTCTACTATCAGTGTTGATAAATGGAAAATGTATTTATTGACACTTTTAGAGATATATAGCATAGTTCACTGGTAACAGTACTGCTGATGTTTCCAATTTGTGAATGCTACATTGGTGATGATGAAAAAACCTGCATGATCTTTGTCTGACATCATGTGTCCTCCTTCAGCAACACTTTTGACAAAATAACCTTTCTTGAGCCTTCTGTTTTGGAAATATCACTGGAGTGTATATATGGACTATTGCTGCATGCATTCCCCAAGCCAATGAGAAATGTGCTGACAAAGCAAGACACGTTAACTGAGTTAGGCAATCCACTACATTGTCCTCAGGGAGCAGTATTGATCCAAGCGCAGGCAAGTGGATTGTGAAAGGTACTAGTTACAGCAGCAGGCAGAGACTTCCTGAGGTCTCAAGACTGAATGTTTTTGCAGTAATATATTCCTGCCATAAAGGTCTTCACTTCTGCTCGCATTTCAGACAAGGACTGTTCACTGTAGAGCCATTATTGCAGGGAACACAGGTACAATTTAGATAGGAATATGGTTGGTATAGGACCAATTCCACACAGAGTGAGCTGCAGCCAAGTGATGATTGCACAGATTCAGAGTAATCTAACATTTTGGCCAGGAGAAAACAGAGAGAGAGGAAAAAAAGTAGTCAGAAGAATAATGATAAAGGCTTAATAAATTATTAGGTATGATATCAATCTAATAATTCAAAACTAAGCATATGTGTGTTTGTGTATGTGAATGTATTTGTATACTTCATATATATTATCTTAAGAAAAAGGTGATTTGGGACAAAGATAAACCATAGACCATATTTGCCAAACAGTTTGACCCTACCCCAAATCACCTCCTTTTAAGATAAGAATAAATTAGTGTGACAGTTCTTTTTAGTTCTTTATTTTTTTAGATGAATGTGACTATGTGAGCAAGTGTTTCACAGGAATCACTTGATGAAAAAAGGTGGGGTTTTAACTCCTGCTTCTGTCAAATAGCTCTGGAATCCTCTCTTCTTGGAGGCTTTTTTCCCCTTTAGGGAGCAGCAAAGGCAACCTTGGAGAAGGGGACTGGGAGCTGAGATTCAGCATAAGGCTGGTGAGACAGAAGAAGTCCTACAGTACCTGACCAGGGGGAGCAGAAGCAGTCCATTTGTAGTAGTCAGGTTCATCCAAGAGTCTAGATAACCAGGCACATCATCACAAAGCTTAGAGGTCAAGCCAGGAACCTGAGTTAACAAGTTAGGGTCAGGATGTGCAGATCTAGAGGAGCACAACTTTCCACATGGACAGCGGTGAAGCATTACTGCTGCAGCTCTGTCTTTGCCTGTTCTGAACATCAAGATCATGACTCTGGAGAGGGACTCTTTGTCAGGAAGTGTAGTGACAGGACAAAGGATAATGGTTTAAATTGGAAGAGGGGAGATTCAGATTGGATATTAGGAAGAAATTCTTTACTGTGAGGGTGGTGAAGCACTGGAACAGGTTGCCCAGGGAAGTTTCCCTGGCAGTGTTTAAGGCCAGGCTGGATGGGGCTTTGAGCAACCTGCTGTAGTGGAGGTGTCCCTGCCCATGGCAGGGGAGTTGGAACTAGATGATCTTTAAGGTCCCTTCCAACTCTAGCCATTCTATGATTCTATGATTCTATGACTCTCAGCTGAAAATAGAAGACGCCAGGGGAAGAGAAACAAAAGAATGAAACTTGGGTCTGTGCCTATATTACCTTTTGACAGACTTGTCTGGGGTGCATGTGCCAAGTTTCTGCCTGGGTACAATCTCTTTATTTTCAACCCCCTGAACCCTGCAGTTGAAAGGTTGAGAAAAAATCTTGTGGATATCCATCTGTTGAGATACTCTTCAGTTTACTACCTTCACAGTGTCTGTTTATGCCACAGTCTTTGTGTCATCCTCCTCTTAAGCCCACAGGATGCCAGAATCACATTTTGGCTGTGGAATAAGTGCATAGTCAAGGGTCTGCATCTCCCGCTGTCAGCTGATACTTGCCAGGAACAAGTCTTTCCTTGTTACAGGGAATCATGTCTTCAGCTTCTATCATTAGGCAAATCTGCAACATGAGCCATCTACTGCTTTGCTACCATAAACACATGATTGAGCTGACAGAGATAATGTATGTTTTCCATTTCTAATGTGGCCTGTAAAATTTTAGTAACATTGCCAGCCAGTACCAGACTTGTTAGTAGACCCAGGTCTTCCCAGCAGCCAATCACTTTGCAACCTGGAACAACAGAATCCAGTTGCACCTTGATAGCCAGTTTGTACATATGCATTTGCCTGATGTAATTTTATGCTTCAGTGATCACTCCTCACAGCTCTTGCTCTGCTTGACTTCCTCACACTCACACACTCAAACACCCCCAACCCCCTTAATCCCCTTCCAAGCAGAGAGGCCACCTCAACCAACTATGCCTTTTTTGGACAGGAAAATGCACAAGAACAATCAGCATATATACAAACAAACAGAAAACCCAGACACAACTAGTATCCTCTGCCTAAAAAGCATTCTCTGGACTGCAGGAGTTCTTTTTTTTTTATTAGCGCCCAAAAAAAGAGCATCAAATGCCAAACAGATGGTAGATGCAACCTATGACATATACCTGAAACTTAAGTTTTACAACGTGAGGGAGAGGTAGCCCATTGTGCTTTCCATTTTGGCAGGTCAGGTCTTCGGATCTCAGTGATATCAGCTCCAACCTATGGGGACTGATAAGCCCTACTGAAAGCTTTTTTAAAGATATTCCCAAGTCAAAATTGCCCCTTTTCCCCTGCCTTTTGCTGCAACGTTCTAGGAGATAACAGTATGATTCACACAGTGTCTTGTATATAGTAGAGCATATCTCTACTATAGGTAAGTATAATGATAAGGGGAGACCTTATCAATGCCTATAAGTATCTGAAAGGTGGTTTGAAGGAGGAGGGAGCCAGACTCTTTTCAGCGGTTGCCAGTGAGAGGACGAGGGGCAATGGGCATAAGTTGG